>JARQOD010000001.1:561650628-561773234 GCA_033576555.1 Oophaga sylvatica | reverse complement strand
CCCAACCGTGTCGGCGGCTTCACTCTCCAATCTATGCAATACCTGCGACATATGACATAAAACCTCCCTGATATCCCCTACACTTTCCCCGCAAGGGCCCTCCGCCTGCTGCCCCACGACCCCGACATCTAACCTGCCATAACCCCCTGCCCTCCAGCCCCTGCGGGCGACACACAATACACAGAGTCATGCTCACCAAGCTGCGCGGGTGCTGTGTCCCCGTCAGCTGAAAATCCGGAATCCAGACGTCTCGCCTCCTCCTGACAATCGCTTCACGAATCCGACTCCTCCTCGCCACTTCGTGGCTCCAGGCCTGCGCCCCTGACCTCCTCGTCATCAGGGGGGACCGATGCCAATGAAGAACGCCGCTCCACTGGCTGCTAACTTGAACAGGACCTCGCTGAGGTTCCTGCTGCGCGACGTGCACGGCTGCTCTAAGGTCTGCCAGGCAGCTCCTGGCTGCTGCCTGCTGCTCTTCCCCGATAGGGCCTGACATCAGCTGCTCCCGTTGCCGCTGCCAGTCTGCCCCCTGTCCTCTTACTCTCGCTCCCGGCCCAGTACTCTGGTCGTCCCCCTGGTCGCCGTCAGGGCCCCGCTGCGAGCCAGCGCTTCTGCTGACCCTGCAGCGGGCCCGTGAAACCGATCCACTAGGCCGCTGCACCGCCATGGCCCGCTCTTCCAGCCGTGCCCCCTGTGTAGCGGATGCGGCCCCACTTTCAGGCCCAGGCCTACTACTGCCAGCCCCGCTCCGCCGAGGCCCAGGCCGCACTTCCGGTCCACATGCGGCCTGCACTTCCGGCCCAGGCCCCGCTCGATTAGCGGCACGAGTCTGCGGCCCAGGCCACGTCGCTGGACCCTCCGCCGCCTGTCCGCTCACTCTCCGGCCTCCGTTCCCCGGACTGCTGCTCTGCTGTGGGGGCTCTGCAATTACCGGCTCCCCGCCACGCTGCCTCTGCCGCCCCACGCCAGTGGACCGACTTCGCGGATTCTCGCCGGAGTGGGCACACCACCACGCCCTGCATCCTCGGGGTCCCCGGACGGGCTCCGCTGCCTGTGTCCACCGCACGCTGCTGGCTGGGGAGATAGACGCTCTGGGGGCCGAGTCCTCCGGCCCCTGCTGCTCACTGCCTGTCTGCTGGGATCGCACAGGGGCGAGGACAACTGTTCTTCCAGCCATCCCCCCACCCCTGGATCGCGCCACATCCCGCAGATGGTCCATCAGTAAATCAACGGACGCCATGTTCCTACGACTTCTCTTACGGATTTCCACAAAGGTACTGACACTTCCTGCACTTTCTTCAATACACCACCCCTTATACCGCCCCTATCTCAAATTCCCTGACCCAGCCACCAATCAGCTCGCTCTCATTTTAAAAATGCATTTTTTCAATGCAAAAACCCCTCCCCCGCCCAAGTGAAGTCATGGGGGCTTCCACCCACTGCGCTCATTACAGCCCGTACTGGAGATGTGGTGGGAATATCTACCACTAGCCGAATTTGCTCTTAATAATCATACGTCTGCCTCGGCTGGGTGTTCTCCTTTTAATTGCTGTACAGGGAGACATCCATCTTTCGGTCCATTTTCAAAGATTGGGCGCGGCTGTGCCTGAGGAGGAGAGTTTTTCTGGAAGTTTGGAAAGGGATTGGACCAACGTACGCCATAATTTGAAAGAGGCGAATAGGAGGTCTAAGAAATATTTTGTCAAGAAAAGAAGGGAGGCGTTGTTCGCAGTTGGGGACATGGTCTGGTTGTCCTCTAGGAATCTGCGGTTGAAGTCATATATTTGTTCCATTTTCATCCTGTATTCAAGAACTGCGCCTGCGTGCTTTATGTCCAGCATTTTGCAGTCTTATATGCTTCTAGAGCGCCTGCGCTACTATAGTATATTACACCACTTGTATGCGGCGCCCTGCCTTTGAGACTTTGTAATATGCACGTGCGCCCTCCTTCATCTGCCGCTCACGCATGCACAGTGTGTGCTTGGATCAAACTTTATTTACAACGTTCTCATACGAACAGATACAAGATGGCCATGTCCATGCTGCTTCATGTGCACTTGCTTTTCTCTTTGTGCCGCCCGGCTCCCAGGTGAATCATATACTACAATTAATAATATACTTTGTGTGTATATATATATACTCTGTGATTGTCAGGCAGGACATGTAATTTTCTCTCTGAGGAAGCCACGTTAGCGTGGCGATACGCGTGGGAGCCTATCCCATACTTTTTTCTTTTTTCATGCTTATGGCCGTGGTTTAACACAGAAAATCTTTTAGGCTCCATACTTACCTTGGGTTGTGGATGTTTCATATCATTGCAATGATTTGTTGTTCACTATATCAACAACCTTTCAAAATAGCCTGTTTTTTTGGCTGCATGACCTTGCTTGCGCCACGCACACCACCTCATGGTATGGTATGAGTTCGCCTTCTGGGCCCATATGGTACTGTTTACTATTATAGCGTTATTGAATTACTTATGGTGTTCATCATAGCCTATTATATGTCTTAAATATAATTATAATTATATACATGTGTTTCTGTGCCCTATATTACAATTATATTTATCATTTTTGGAAATTGTGTGGGTGGTCATTGCCTATATGATGTGGCATGACCTACTATAGGTCCTCATTGTTTTTCTCTGTGCATGTCTTGGTATTTGTAATTTAATTGTTTTTAAGTATGTCGTTTTGTATGTATATACACATTGTTTGATACCTGCCAATAAAATGTAATATTTTCACTTTGTATGCAATTGAGATGTTCCCTTTGTATATGGGCGTGCTTTCTTCTTTTGTTTGATTCATTGTTTATTTTGGCCCATGGTGAACTCTCTTGCTTTATATTATTGAGTGGTGCCCTCCATTTCTCTCATTCTCATCCTAGGTGTACTTTCCCAGTAACTGCATTGTTGAGGGCACGGGTAATGTTGTGAGACAGGTGCTTGTGTAATGCTTTGACGGCACACTGGGAGAAATAGTGGCGGCTGGCGACCGAGTACCTTGGGACGGCCAGCGCCATCAGGTTGCAGAAAGCTTCAGTCTCCACGAGCCTAAAATGCAACATTTCGAGTGCAAGCAGACGAGAAATGTGTGAATTTAGTACTGTGGCCTGTGGGCATTGGCTGGGTATTTCCACTTGCGTTCCATTGACTGGGGTATGGACAACTGAAGGCTGCGCTGGGACAAGGACATGGACGTGGACGTGCTTAATGATGGTGGTAGTTGAGTGTGTGCAACGACAGGTGCAGGCAGGAGGCATCTTCACAAGCACCATGGACAGGGATTGGCTTCCACACACAACAGCGGAAAAAGCAGTGGTGTCACCTGCAGACAGTGTTCCTGGATCCTGGGGTTCGGCCCACAAAGTCGGGTGCTTTGCTGCCATGTGCCTGATCAAGCTGGTGGTGGTCAGGCTGGTAATTTTGCTACACCTGCTGATGCGGGCATGGCAGGTGATGCAAATGACCTGTTTGAGATTATAGGCAGAGTGTTTGAAAAACAACCAGACTCGGGTAGACCTAACAGTTGTGCTGCCAACGTCCGTCGTGTTGGTGTTATGAGGAACGGTTGCCTGCCTTCTTTCTGCGGCCACCACAGTGCTTCTTCCTGCATGTTGGGGTGCTACGCCTCCCTCCCCGTGTGCTGCTGTCCTCACTCTGCATGTCCTCCTGCCAGGTTGGGTCAGTTACTATATCACCCACCACCTCCTCTTTCACTTCTGTACCCTGGTCCTCCTCCTGACTTTCTGGCAATTGTGTCTCATCATCACCCACATGTTACAACACATTCCCACCTTCGCCTTCTTGTGAATGTGGCTGCTCAAATATTTGTGCATCGCTACATGCAATCTACAGGCTTGTTCACTATGTGCAGAGCTCATGTGTTTCTGTTTTTAACCAATTGTTTTCTTGTTTCTACAAGACCAAGGAGTTCTCCACCCCTCCTTTATGAGCCGTGCACATAAAAGTTGTACTGTTTCAGTTATTTTGGTAGATTTTCAGACATACATGGACATTCATGTAATTGTATGTATTTAGCATCATCTATTGTAGTTTTTATACTTTGCTGCCATCTACTGGCCATTGTTGTATTGCACTCTAATATTTGTTATGGTGTTTTCCATAATACCTCTCTGCCTAAAGCTCCTCCTTTCTTTGGCTGGCTTTTCCTGTCTTGTATTCTGGCCATCTTGTTTTGACGCATGTGCTGCAGAGCTGGAGAAAGGATTCTCTTGTTACCTTCAGCTTGGAGCTCCTATCGTCTCTAATCTGGTGCTGCTATAACCGCTTCTTTTACAGTCTTCACTTTTACCTCATCTTCATTTCTTCAACTTCCTTGACATCTCGTCTCATCAAGGTACTGTAATAAAGCCTTTTGAATTATTACTGCATCATCCTTCCGGACTACCACGCGCCGCTGATAGAGATAGGAGTACGAGCTGGCGAGTAACGCTATCCGCCATTGTTTATATAGAGATTCGTGATCACACCCTTCAGATACATCTCGACCACGTACAGTACAGACCAAAAGTTTGGACACACCTTCTCATTCAAAGATTTTTCTGTATTTTCATGACTATGAAAATTGTAGAATCACACTGAAGGCATCAAAACTATGAATTAACACATGTGGAATTATACATTACACTTTACAAAAAAGTGTGAAACAACTGAAAATATGTCTTATATTCTAGGTTCTTCAAAGTAGCCACCTTTTGCTTTGATTACTGCTTTGCATGCAGAAAAGGTGAACGGATGGACTCTACATGCCTGGTTCCCACCATGAAGCCTGGAGGAGGTGGTGTGATGGTGTAGGGGTGCCGAGAATTATAGAGCATGGAAATCGACCTTTCAAGCAGTGATCCAAGACCTTAATCTCATTGGCAAAGAACAACTGGATTTTCTCGTTAACTGGTTAGGCCCTGAATCAGCAGAGTGCATAAAGACAATAAGGGCAGTTCATGTGGATTATTCTGTTGCAGGTCTTATTGCAGCGTGGGAAAGACTGGAACAAACCTACGGCAGCTCAGAAGCCATAGAAGGTGCCTTATTTAAAAGATTGCAAATTTTCCCAAAGATAACTAACAAGGACAATAGGAAACTTCAAGATCTGAGCGACCTGCTAAAGGAAATAGAATTGGCAAAATTAGACCCACGTCTCTCAGGACTGAGCTACCTAGATACTGCTCATGGCGTTAATCCAATAGTGTCCAAGTGTCACGGGTGTGTCGCTACGAAGATCGTCGCGATTGCACAGCCTGACTTCTCACAGCTGAGTTTCTGGTGCTGGGTTTTTTCGGCAGTGAGGGAGTTAATTATCCCTCTCTCTGTGCTGGACGAGACCAGCCTCGCCCAGCTGCAATCAATGTTGCTGTAATGGGATTCCTTCAAATACCTGCCAGTCTGCTAGGGAAGTGTCGGTGAAAGCATTCCTGGCAGACAAACAGAGCGGCTTGTGGTATTTTGGAGTTTGGAGTGAAGCGTACTTTGTGTGTGGTTTTTTCCCTTCCTCGCTTTATCATTTATCTCCTTACCCGTTGGTGTTCCCTCTGTTGTTGTGATGTAGTTTTGTATGCAAGGTGGTTGTTGATTTTCCCCTTGTACTGTCTCGTTCGTCTAGTACTGTGTGTGGGCTTATATTATCCCGTTCCCTGTTGTTGTGATCGGGGTCCTTCTCAGGACTAGATCACTGAGGTTCAGGGATCCTCAGGAGGTAGGGATTACGCTGGCGGCCTGGACCTCTGTACCTTTAACAGTACCTCCAGGTAGAGGGATTAGTCAGGGCCCCAGCTTAGGGACAGCTTAGGCCCCTAACCTCCGGTACGCAGAGACAGCGTGACATTTTCACCGACCGACAAAAGATTCTCTCCAGCTACCATGGATCCAGTAGCCAGTCTTGCTCGGCAGTTGCAGAGTTTGTCCATGGAGCTGGCGGACGTTAAGTCCAAGGTTTTGTACCCCCCTGAGCAAGCCGGACCAGAACCTAAAGTAGCTCTCCCTGACAGGTTCACTGGGGGCGGGACAAGTTTTTTGTTTTTCGGGAGGCATGTAAATTGTACTTTCGGCTGCGGCCACAGTCATCGGGGAGTGATGAGCAAAGGGTGGGAATTGTCATCTCGCTCCTACAAGGGGACCCACAATCATGGGCGTTTTCCCTTCCCCGGGCTCCCCGGCTCTTCAGTCAGTGGATAGGTTTTTTGCAGCTCTGGTCTTGTATATGATGACCCGGATCGGATCTCCCTTGCTGAATCTAAGTTACGTAGGATCCAGCAGGGAGATCGTCCGGCGGAGGAATTCTGTTCGGAGTTCCGTAGGTGGGCCACGGACACCCAGTGGAATGACCCGGCTCTTAGGAGCCAGTTTTGTCAAGGTTTATCTGACAAATTAAAGGATGTATTGGCACAGTATGACCCTCCCGCGTCACTGGAAGCCGCTATGGCCCTTGCTCTTCGTATTGACAGACGGCTTCGGGAGAGGTGCGGGGTAACTCCGCCCCCTGTGATGACTCCACCTTCCTCAAGGGTCCCTTATATGGAGGATCCCCTGGTCAGTCCAGAGGAGCCTATGCAATTAGGAGGGGCATTATGAGAACCTTGTCATGCCATTTGGTCTGACTAATGCCCCGGCGGTGTTCCAACACTTTGTAAATGACATTTTTCGCCACCTGGTGGGACAGTTTGTGGTCATATATTTGGATGATATCTTAATTTACTCGCCGGATCTTGTGTCTCATCAGGAGCATGTTAGGCAGGTGTTACAGATCTTGCGGGATAATAAACTGTACGCCAAATGGGAAAAGTGTGTATTCGCCGTACAGGAACTCCAGTTTTTAGGCTTTCTGGTTTCAACGTCCGGTTTTCGTATGGACCCTGGGAAAGTACGGGCAGTTCTTGAGTGGGATCTGCCAGAGAATCTTAAGGCTCTACAACGTTTCCTGAGGTTTGCTAATTATTACCGGAAATGTATTCATAATTTCTCGTCCATGGTTAAACCTCTCACAGACATGACAAAAAAGGGGACGGATTTTTCTAGGTGGTCTGACAAGGCTTGTCAAGCATTCTCCTCCTTGAAAAAATGCTTTGCCTCAGCACCCATACTTATTCAACCTGATGCGTCACAGCCGTTCATTGTAGAGGTAGACGCTTCCGAGGTAGGGGTAGGAGCAGTATTGTATCAAGGTTCGTCCCCTGGTAAGTGGCATCCGTGCGCATTTTTCTCTAAAAAACTGTCGTTCGCTGAGAGGAATTACGATGTCGGCAATAGGGAACTCTTGGCCATTAAGTTGGCTTTTGAGGAGTGGCACCATTTTTTGGAGGGGGCAGTCCATCCGGTCACTGTCATCACCGATCACAAGAACCTGCTATATCTGGAGTCTGCAAAACGTCTGAATCCCAGACAAGCTAGGTGGTCATTATTTTTTACCAGGTTTAATTTTGTCGTCACATATCGTCCTGGTCAAAAAATGTAAAGGCGGATGCCTTATCTCGTAGTTTCCCTGGGGCCGGGAATACGGAGGACCCGGTTCCTATCCTTCAGGAGGGGTGGTGGTGTCGGCAGTATGCTCTGAGCTTGAGGAGGAGGTATTGGAGGCTCAGGGGGACGCCCCTGTAGGACCTCCAGGGAGACTGTTTGTTCCAAATCAGTTGCGACAAAAGGTGATCGAGGCACACCATAATTCAGCTTTGGCAGGACACCCAGGGAGTAAAGCAACTGAGGATCTCCTCTCGCGTCGGTTTTGGTGGCCTAACTTACATAGGGAGGTGGTAACTTTTGTCACGTCCTGTGAGGTTTGTGCGCGCTCTAAGACCCCACATACCCGTCCGTCTGGAGCCCTCTTACCTTTGAAGATTCCGGAGCGTCCGTGGACTCATCTGTCTATGGACTTCATTACGGACCTCCCGCCATCTTCGGGTAAAACAGTCATACTCGTTGTAGTGGACAGGTTCAGCAAGATGGCACATTTTATCGCTCTTCCCGCTCTTCCTAATGCTAAAACTCTTGCGCAGGTGTTCATTGGGGAGATTGTAAGGCTTCACGGGGTACCCTCCGATGTGGTGTCGGATCG
The DNA here is from genome assembly GCA_033576555.1 of Oophaga sylvatica. Classification (NCBI taxonomy): domain Eukaryota; kingdom Metazoa; phylum Chordata; class Amphibia; order Anura; family Dendrobatidae; genus Oophaga; species Oophaga sylvatica. The sequence continues at coordinate 561,765,165 of JARQOD010000001.1, read as the reverse complement.
GGGGTCTCAGTTTGTGTCCAAATTCTGGAAGGCATTTTGTACACGGCGGGGGATGCAGTTGTCATTTTCATAGGCTTTTCATCCGCAGACTAATGGTCAGACAGAGCGTCTGAACCAGAGCTTGGAGACATATCTCCGGTGTTTTGTGTCAGAGAACCAGGAGGACTGGGCTTCTTTCTTGCCTCTGGCGGAGTTTGCTCTTAATAATAGGCGGAGCGAGTCCACTGGTAAGTCCCCGTTTTTTGGGGCATATGGTTTTCACCCCCAGTTTTGTACTTTCAATAGGGGGGGCTCTTCTGGGGTTCCTGAGGAGGAACGATTTTCGTCGTCACTTGCTTCAGTGTGGAGAGGAGTGCTGAATAATCTGAGTACTATGAGGAACCGATACAAACATATGGCTGATAGGAGGAGAGTGTCTGGTCCGGACCTAAGTGTGAACGATCTGGTATGGTTGTCTAACAAGAATATAAAACTTAAGGTTCCCTCCTGGAAACTGGGTCCCAGGTTCATCGGGCCATACAAGATCAGTTCTATAATTAATCCGGTGGCATTCCGTCTTGACCTCCCTCCTACATTTAAAATTCACAATGTGTTCCACAGATCGTTGCTTAAGAGGTATGTGGCGCCGGTGATACCTTCACCTTTACCTCCTCCTCCTGTGGTGGTCAATGGTAACTTGGAGTTTCAGGTGTCGAGAATCATCGATTCACGTCTGAATCGCCGGTCCCTTCAGTACCTGGTTCATTGGAGGGGTATGGTCCTGAGGAGAGGACGTGGGTTCCTGCGTCAGATATTAACGCAGACCGATTAATTCGGGCCTTCCACACTACTCACCCAGATAAACCCGGCCCTGAGGGTCTGGAGGCCCCTCATAGAAGGGGGGGTACTGTCACGGGTGTGTCGCTACGAAGATCGTCACAATTGCACAGCCTGACTTCTCACAGCTGAGTTTCTGGTGCTGGGTGTTTTTCGGCAGTGAGGGAGTTAATTCTCCCTCTCTCTGTGCTGGACGAGACCAGCCTCGCCCAGCTGCAATCAATGTTGCTGTAATGGGATTCCTTCAAATACCTGCCAGTCTGCTAGGGAAGTGTCGGTGAAAGCATTCCTGGCAGACAAACAGAGCGGCTTGTGGTATTTTGGAGTTTGGAGTGAAGCGTACTTTGTGTGTGTTTTTTCCCTTCCTCGCTTTATCATTTATCTCCTTACCCGTTGGTGTTCCCTCTCTTGTTGTGATGTAGTTTTGTATACAAGGTGGTTGTTGATTTTCCCCTTGTACTGTCTCGTTCGTCTAGTACTGTGTGTGGGCTTATATTATCCCGTTCCCTGTTGTTGTGATCGGGGTCCTTCTCAGGACTAGATCACTGAGGTTCAGGGATCCTCAGGAGGTAGGGATTACGCTGGCGGCCTGGACCTCTGTACCTTTAACAGTACCTCCAGGTAGAGGGATTAGTCAGGGCCCCAGCTTAGGGACAGCTTAGGCCCCTAACCTCCGGTACGCAGAGACAGCGTGACACCAAGTTGCCACACAGCATGCAGGATAAATGGGCAGACCACGGCTCACGGTATAAAAAGCAGCATGATGTGTCTTTTCCCCCTTTTTCCCATTTTTCCAGGTTCATCAGTGACCAAGCTAGGAAGAAGAATGATCCCAGCTTCGACTTCACTGAGCTTACTCCACCAGCATCATCATCATTTACAATGTATGATATCACTGACAAACATAGAGACTTAAGGAACACAGTGTCCGTAAGAAAGACTGACGTTCCACTTACTACACCTGCCTTCACTAAAACAAATAATGTGACTTTGAAGGCCATGGACAGTAATCGTATGTGCCCTATCCACAAAAGGCCTCACCCGCTTAAAGAATGCCGTGGATTCAGGGCAAGGACTTTGCAGGAGCGTAAAGATATCCTCAAGGAGCTTGGGATATGTTATAAGTATTGCGCCTCCTCAGAACACCTCGCTAAGGACTGTAGGGCCCCTATTAGGTGCATTGAATGTAACAGTGATAAACACGTCACAGCCTTGCATCCCACGCCAGCTCCATACAACTCGCAACCTTCTGCGACACCCAATCCTGCCCAAAAGCATGGCGGAGAGTTACAAGTTCCTGATCCTACTACAACTGATGTTTCCTCCTCATGTATTGAGGTATGTGGAGAAGGGACTGGTCCTAAATGCTGTGCCAAGGTGTGTCTGGTTAAGGTCTATCCAGAAGGACAACCTGATAAGGCCTTCAGAATGTATGCCATAATAGACGAGCAAAGTAACCGATCTCTAGCAAGACCCAAATTCTTTGAGATCTTTAACATAAAAGGACTTCGGGCAGGAGAGCCTCTGGGTACATAGTCTCTTCAATCAAAGGAAACTAGCATATACCTTTGCCAACTCTAATTGAATGTGACCAGATACCTGATAAAGGAGAGGAGATTCCCACTCCGGAAGCCGCGCTTCATCATCACCATTTGAAGCACCTGACTAAAGAAATCCCTCCTCTGGACATGAATGCTGATATTCTAGTCCTACTCGGTAGAGACATTCTGAAGGTCCACAAGGTGCGGCAACAATGTAACGGCCCAGATGATGCTCCATACGCCCAAAAACTCGACCTAGACTGGGTAATCGTGGGCGATGTATGTTTGGATAGGAGTCACAAGGCATCTGAAGTCAACGCCTGTAAAACGTATGTGCTCCAAAATGGTCGCGCAACTCACTTTAACCCCTTCACCTCCAAGGGTGGTTTGCACGTTAATGACCGGGCCAATTTTTACAATTCTGACCACTGTCTCTTTATGAGGTTATAACTCTGGAACGCTTCAACGGATCTTCGCAATTCTGAGATTGTTTTCTCGTGACATATTGTACTTCATGTTAGTGGTAAAATTTCTTCAATATACCTTGCGTTTATTTTTGAAAAAAACGCAAATATGGCGAAAATTTTGAAAATTTTGCAATTTTCAAACTTTGAATTTTTTTTCCCTTAAAACAGAGAGATATGTCACACAATATAGTTAAGAAATAACATTTCCCACATGTCTACTTTACATCAGCACAATTTTGGAACCAAAATTTTTTTTTGTTAGGAAATTATAAGGGTTAAAAGTTGACCAGTGATTTCTCATTTTTACAACAAAATTTACAAAGCCATTTTTTAGGAACCACCTCACATTTGAAGTCACTTTGAGGGTCTATATGGCAGAAAATACCCAAAAGTGACACCATTCTAAAAACTGCACCCCTCAAGGTACTCAAAACCACATTCAAGAAGTTTAATAACCCTTCAGGTGCTTCACAGGAGCTGAAGCAACGTGGAAGGAAAAAATTAATATTTAACTTTTTATCCACAAAAATGATCTATTACAAACTTTTTTTTATTTTCACAAGGGTAAAAGGAGAAAATGGGCAGATAAAGTTGTTGTGCAATTTCTCCTGAGTACGCCAATACCCCATATGTGGGGGAAAACCACTGTTTGGGCACACGGCAGAGCTCGTAAGGGAAGGAGCGCCGTTTGACTTTTTCAAACTAAAATTGTCTGGAATTGAGATTGGACGCCATGTCGTGTTTGGAGAGCCCCTGATATGCCTAAACAGTGGAAACCCCCCACAAGTGACACCATTTTGGAAACTAGACCCCCTAAGGAACTTATCTAGATCTGTTGTGAGCACTTTGAACCCCAAAGTGTTTCACAAAAGTTTATAATGCCTGGGTGTGAAAAAAAAAAAAAAATTTCCACAAAAATGATTTTTTAGTCCCAAATTTTTGATTTTTCCCAAGGAAATTGGACCCCAAAAGTTGTTGTCCAATTTGTCCTGAGTACGCTGATACCCAATATGTGGGGGGGGGAAACTGTTTGGGCGCACGGCAGGGCTTGGAAAGGAAGCAGTAACGTTTTGGAATGCAAACATTGATGGGGGTCATGTTCCGTTTGTAGTGCCCCAGATGAGCCTAAACAGTGGAAACCCCCACAAGTGACCCCATTTTGGAAGCTAGACCCCCTAAGGAACTTATCTAGATCTTTGGTGAGCACTTTGAACCCCCAAGTGCTTCACACAAGTTTATAATGCCCGGGCATGAAAATAAAAAATCCTATTTTTTTCCCACAAAAGTTATCTCTTAGTCACTAATTTTTTATTTTCCCAAGGGTAACAGGAGAAATTGGACCACAAAATTTGTTGTCCAATTTGTCCTGAGTACGCTGATACCCCATATGTGGGGGGGAACCACTGTTTGGGCGCATGGCAGAGCTCGGAATGGAAGGAGCACCATTTGACTTTTTCCAACCAAAATTGGCTGGAATTGAGATTGGACGCCATGTTGCATTTGGAGAGCCCCTGCTGTGCCTAAACAGTGGAAACCCCCCACAAGTGACCCCATTTGGGAAACTAGACCCCCTAAGGAACTTATCTAGATCTTTGGTGAGCAATTTGAACCCCCAAGTGCTTCACACAAGTTTATAACGTAGAGCCATAAAATTAAAAAATCATATTTTTTCCACAAAATTGATCTTTTCACCCCAATTTTTATTTTCCCAAGGGTAACAAGACGCCAAAAGTTATTGTGCAATTTGTCCTGAGTGCGCTGATACCCCATATGTGGGAGTAAACCACTGTTTGGGTGCATGGCAGAGTTTGGAAGGGAAGGAGCGCCGTTTGACTTTTTCAACGCAGAATTGGCTGGATGCCATGTCGTGTTTGGAGAGCTCCTGATCTGCCTAAACAGTGGAAACCCCCCACAAATGACACCATTTTGGAAACTAGACCCCTCAAGGAACTTATCTAGATGTGTGGTGAGCACTTTGAACCCCAAAGTGCTTCACAGAAGTTTATAACGTACAGCCGTAAAATAAAAAATCTCGGGTAACAGGAGAAATTGGACCCCAAAAGTTGTTGTCCAATTTGTCCTGAGTATGCTGATACCCAATATTTGGGAGTAAACTACTGTATGGGCGCGCGTCGGGGCTCGGAAGGGAAGTAGTGACGTTTTGGATTGCAGACTTTGATGGAATGGTCTGGGGAGTCATGTCGCATTTGGAGAGCCCCTGATGCGTCTAAACAGTGGAAACCCCCCACAAGTGACCCCATTTTGGAAAATAGACCTCACAAGGAACTTATCTAGATGTGTGGTGAGCACTTTGAACCCGAAGTGCTTCACAGAAGTTTATAACGTACAGCCGTAAAAATAAAAAATCCTTTTTTTTTTTACAAAAATGATTTTTTCGCCCCAAATATTTTATTTTCACAAGGGTAACAGGAGAAATTGGACCCCAAAAGTTGTTGTCCAATTTGTCCTGAGTACGCTGATACCCAATATGTGGGAGTAAACTACTGTATGGGCGCACGTCGGGGCTCAGAAGGGAAGTAGTGACGTTTTGGATTGCAGACTTTGATGGAATGGTCTGGGGGCGTCATGTCGCATTTGGAGAGCCCCTGATGCGCCTAAACAGTGGAAACCCCCCACAAGTGACCCCATTTTGGAAAATAGACCCCACAAGGAACTTATCTAGAAGTGTGGTGAGCGCTATGAAGCCCCAAGTGCTTCACAGAAGTTTTATAACATACAGCCGTAAAAACAAAAAAATCATTTTTTTTATTTTCCCAAGTGTAACAGGAGAAATAGGACAAATTGCACAATAACTCTTGTGGTCCAGAGTACGCTGATACCCCATATGCGGGAGTAAACTACTGTTTGGGCGCATGGCAGAGCTCAGAAGTGAAGGAGCACCGTTTGACTTTTTCAACGTAGAATTGGCTGGAATTGAGATCAGACGCCATGTCACATTTGGAGAGCCCCTGATGTGCCTAAACAGCAGAAACCCTCCAATTCTAACTCCAACCCTAACCCCAACACACCCCTAACCCTAGTCCCAACCCTAACCACAAACCTAACCCTAACACACCCCTAACCGTAATCCCAACCCTAATCCTAATCCTAACTTTAGCGCCAACCCTAACCCTAACTTTAGCCGCAACCCTAACCCTAACGGGAAAATGGAAATAAATGCATTTTTTTAATTTTATTATTTTTCCCTAACTAAGGGGGTGATAAAGGGGGGTTTGATTTACTATTTATAGCAGGTTTTTATGATTGGCAGCTGTCACGCTAAAAGACGCTTTTTATTGCAAAAAATAGTTTTTTGCATCACCACATTTTGAGAGCTATAAATTTTGTATATTTTGGCCCACAGAGTCATGTGAGGTCTTATTTTTTGCGGGACGAGGTGACGTTTTTATTGGTACCATTTTTGAGCACGTGACATTTTTTGATCGCTTTTTATTTCGATTTTTGGGAGGTTAGAATGAACAAAAATCAGCAATTCATGAATTTCTTTTGGGGGAGGCGTTTGTACCGTTCCGCGTGTGATAAAATTGATAAAGCAGTTTTATTCTTCGGGTCAGTACGATTACGACGATACCTTATTTATATCATTTTTTTTATGTTTTGGCGCTTTTATAGAATGAAAACAATTTTATATAAAAAATTATTATTTTTGCATCGCTTTATTCTGCGAGCTAGAACTTTTTTATTTTTTCACTGATGATGCTGTATGATGGCTCGTTTTTTGCGGGACAAGATGACGTTTTCAGCGGTACCATGTTTATTTATCTCGGTCTTTTTGATCGCGTGTTATTCCACTTTTTGTTCAGCGGTATGATGATAAAGCATTGATTTTTTGCTTCGTTTTCTTTTTTTTTTTTAAGGGGTTCACTAAAGGGGTTAACTAGTGGGACAGTTTTATAGGGGGGATCGTTACGGACGCGGCAATACCAAATATGTGTACTTTTATTGTTTTGTTTTTTTTATTTACAGGAAAGAATGAATTTATTGGGGAATATATTTTTTTTTTTTATGATTTTTTTTAACCACTTTTTATTTTTATTTTTTTTACTTTTTTACTTTGTCCCAGGGTGGGACATCACTGTATTTTAGCAGATCGCTGGTGTGACAGTGTGCACTGAGGAAGCCGCCTCCCTGCAGGACCCCGGCGCCATCTTGGATCCGGGGACCTGGAGGGAGGACGGACCCTCGGAACAGCGCGACACATAGCGCTGCTCTGAGGGTCTCAGGGGAGCGCGCAGGGAGCCCCCACCCTGCGCGATCCTCCCCTGTGCCCCGGGTACACCGCGATCATGTTTGATCGCGGTGTGCCAGGGGTTAATGTGCCGGGAGCGGTCCGTGACCGCTCCTGACACACAGTCACGGGTGTCAGCTGTGATAATCGGCGGAGCGCAGCTGATCGCCCATGACGTACTATTCCGTCCATGGGAATTAGGTCCAGGGTCACATGGACGGAATAGTACGTCTGATGGCAGAGAGGGGTTAAGTCATGCCCTCATCACTTTGACGTGAAAGAAAGGTTCTCTGATTGTATCCAAGAGCCTGACATCATTCCTACTCCCTACGGTGACGACTTAGGGAGAACAGTGTTTCACACAACAAAAGACGACAACAAAGTCACCTTATCCATAGAAGACGAGGAGTTTCTCAAAATAATGGACGGTGGATTCTTCAAAAACGAATCTGACCGCTGGGTTGCTCCCTTACCTTTCAAGGCTTCAAAGACCAGGCTTCCTAACAACAGAGATCAGGCCTTATCTAGATTCATCTCATTGCAGAGAACGTTGAGGTACAAGCCTGAAATGAAGGAACATTTCATAGCCTTTATGGATAAGATATTTCGCAATGACCATTGCAAACTGATGAAGAATGCTGGTATCTACCTTCCTTTGGAATATATCATCCAAGAAAGCCGAAACACATCAGAGTGGTGTTCGATTCAAGCGCCAAACATGACGGCGTATCTCTGACCAAATCTGGACCAAATCTGAGTAATAACCTGGTGGGAGTGCTCATGAGATTCAGAAAGGAACCGGTTGTCATCATCGCCGACATCGAACAAATGTTCTATTGTTTCGTCATGCAGCAAGAGCACAGAAATTATCTCCGTTTTTTATGGCACCGAGACAATGACACCAGCAAGGAAATGGTCGAATACCTCATGAAAGTGCACGTGTTCGGAAACAGTCCTTCTCCTGCAGTTGCTACATACTGGGTAGCGTAGCGTAGGACCGCCTCCGATGGCGCAGCAGAATTCGGGAAAGATGCCCAACAGTTCGTTGAAAAAGACTTCTACATGGATGACGGTCTTAAATCCCTGCCCACAGCGGAAGAAGCCATAGATCTGCTCAAACGGACGTAAGGTATGGTTTCTAAAGCTCATTTGAGATTGCATAAAATTGCCTCCAATAGTGCTGTTGTCATGCAAGCCTTTCATCCAAATGATCATGCTGCTGAATTTAGGGACTTGAATCTAGGCCCAGACAACCCACCAGTACAGAGAAGCCTAGGCCTGAGGTGCAACTTGCTAAAGGACTCCTTCAGCTTTCAGGTTAGTGGGGCGGAAAAACCCTTTACTAAGCGCGGACTTTTGTCAGTGGTGAACAGTCTATATGATCCACTTGGATTTGTTGCACCCCTGACTATACAAGGCAAGCTCCTGTTGAGACAACTCTCAGAGTGCATTAAGGACTGGGATGTACCACTCCATGCGGATCAACAACTAAGGTGGAAATCATGGAGAAAATCTCTTTGTGCCATGGATAAGATCCACATACCACGTTGTTACATTCCGTCATCCCTAGCTAAGAGTCAAAGGAAAGAGATTCATGTATTCGCAGACGCTTCCACTGAAGCTATTGCTGCTGTCGCTTACTTGAAGGTTATTGACTCTAACAATGCAGCTCATGTTGGATTTCTGTTTGGAAAAGCTAAACTGGTCCCTAAACCCGAGCACACCATACCCAGACTCGAGCTCTGTGGGGCTGTACTAGCCGTAGAAATTGCATACTTCATTCAGAGCGAACTAGCTATTCACGTGGATGACACAAAATTCTACAGACAGTAAGGTAGTTCTGGGCAGGTACGGACTGGGGCTAAAATTCAGCCCTGGCATTTGAAATCACACAGGCCCATGCTGTCCCCATCCCCAAGCATTAGTTGGGATATATTACTAATATTACCCTGGATGAAGGAAAGCAAGATTTACTGCAAGACCAATATTTCTAATCATACCTCTGTTATAACTGTTATACCGGGATGAGATCTCGTTGCCGAGATTTGAATTTCAGTATGCGCCGCCATCTTTCTGGAGGCCCCTGGCAGCCATCTTTGCTCCGTGTCTCGGCAATCTCCGTCTCCGCAACAGAGCTGCGGGGGGCTTCCAGGCTATGACGAAATTACGGCGGAGCCCCCCACGCAGCACGGAGCCCCTCATGCAGCACGGAGCCCCCCACGCAGCACGGAGCCCCACACGCAGCACGGAGCCCCACACGCAGCACAGAGCCCCACACGCAGTACGAAGCCCCCCAGGCAGTACAGAGGCCCACTGCCATCACATCACAGAGCCCGGACACCACCGCACCACAGAGCATCGGGACCGCCACTGCCGCCACCGGATTTTTAGGTATGTTGCGACCATAAGATGCACCCCATTTTCCCCAAAATTTTTTGGGAAAAAGGTGCATCTTATGGTCCGAAAAATACGGTATATATAACCAGACAAAACGCTTTTATGTCTATGTCAGTAACCGCGTGGAAAGGATCAGGAAATCCTCTAAGCCTCAGCAATGGCAGCATGTCCCATCTCATCGTAACCCTGCGGACCTTGCTACAAGACCATTGTCTATTGATGCCTTCGCAAGCTCTTCTTGGATAACAGGACCAGGGTTCGTTCACGACCAATGCGAAAAGACTGCCTGTGAAGACCGCTTCAAACTTCAGGATCCAGACGTCGACCCAGAGATCGGTCCGGATGTCAGCAGTTTCATTACCAAATTCAAGGAGAAGGTTGGCTTGGACTGTCGGCATTTTGATCGGTTCTCAAGATGGACGAGGTTGGTTCGTGCTATTGCAAGATTAGTACACATTGTACAATGCTATCGCAATAAGGACGATAACACTGATTGTCACGGTTGGCATATCTGCCATAAGCCCCTCTCTGCAGAAGACATTGCTCTGAGCGAACTCTTTGTGATACGCAATGTGCAGTAAAATGTTTTTCACAAAGAAATGGAATGCATACGTAAAAAACAAGACTTTCCTAAAAACAGCCCCATTGTCAATTTAAACCCAATAATCGATGAAAGGTGTTTATTGAGAGTTGGTGGTCGTTTAAACAAGGCTAAATTAGATGAGGCAGAAAAGAATCCTCTGATTATTCCTAGTCATCATCATATCACCACTTTACTAATACGACATTATCATGACAAAATTAAACATCAAGGCTGACACTTTACTGAAGGAGCCTTAAGGTACTGCCACACTAAACAATCCCGCTAGCGATCACGATAACGACGCATACTTATGCGATCGCTAGCGGGATTGTTTCTATATCGCTAAGTGCGGCCACATTTAGCGATATAGTTAACGACGCTATCGCCGTTAGCGATCTTCTTAACGACTTTAGCGGTACAAAAGTACCGCTAAATCGCTAAGAAAAGGTGCCACACTAGCGATATATACTTACCCAGCGGGAGCGCCGACGAGAAAATAGGGTCCGGAACGATTCCAGCGACGAGCGAGATCACAGCAGGAAGCTCGTCGCTGGCAGATGCCGCACTGAACAACATCGCTAACGGGATCGCTAAATAGTGACATTTTTTAGCGATCCCGTTAGCGATATTGTTCAGTGTGGCATACCCTTTAAGAGCTGGGGGCCTCTGGATTGTGGGAGCAAAGAGACCGATTTCCCATTTAATACATCATTGTGTTCAGTGTCATAAGACCAGAGGAAAACTGCAACAACAACAGATGTCTGATTTACCTGCCGACAGGACAAGCACAGAACCTCCATTTACTTATGTTGGTTTGGATGTTTTTGGCCCATGGACAGTCGCTGCACGTCGTACTAGAGGCGGACATGCAGAAAGTAAACGTTGGACAGTGTTGTTCACGTGCATGAGTGTATGAGCAATACACATAGAGGTGATAGAATCTATGGACTCCTCCAGTTTCATCAATGCCCTAAGACGATTCTTCTCTATCAGAGGACCAGTAAAACAATTAAGATCTGATTGTGGGACAAACTTTGTAGATGCCTGTCGAGAACTACAACTAAATTCAACATCAGTCCAGAATTTCTTGACAACCAATGGCTGTACCTGGATCTTCAATCCTCCTCATGCTTCTCATATGGGCGGATCATGGGAAAGAATGATAGGTATAAAGCTAAGTGCACACGTTCAGGAATGTTTGCGTTTTTTTCGCGCTTTATCGCGGGAAAAAACGCGTCAAAAACGCATGTATTAAGCATCCTATCATTTAGAATGAATTCCGCAATTTTTGTGCACATGGTGCGTTTTTTTCCGCAAAAAAACGCATCGCGGAAAATCTAGCAGCATGTCCATTAATTTTGCGGAATTCTAGCGTTTTTCCCGCTTTATTATTGACCTAGAAAGTTCAGGAAAAAATTGCGGTAAAAACGCGTCAAATCCGCGCAAAAAAAACGCACCAAAAACGCGCAAAATCCACGCAAAAAACGCGCGTTTTTGCCGCGAAAAAAGTCCGGTTTTGCTCAGGAATATTCTGCAAACATTCTGCAAACGTGTGCACTTAGCCTTACTCGTCGGATACTGGAATCTATGCTGAAGGACTCGAATCTTTCAAGGCTAACTCACGAGACCTTGTCCACTTTCTTAGCAGAAGTCTCTGCTATAGTAAACTCAATACCTCTTGTACCCATATCTACGGATCCAGAGTCTTCTACTATTCTCACTCTGGCAACTCTCCTCACCCAGAAACTTGGAACCGTTCCTAACCCGCCTGAAGATTCTGTGTCTAGTGACAAATATCAGAAACGGTGGAAGCATGTGCAACATCTAGCTAATTGTTTCTGGAAAAGATGGAAGAAGGAGTACCTGACACTCCTCCAAAAACAAAGAAAATGGCAACAAGTTAAGCCAAATTTACAAGTAGGAGATATTGTCCTCATGAAAGATCAGAAAGAGGAAAGAAACGCATGGCCTATGGGACTTATATCTAAAACCTTTCCAAGTGACGATGGCAAGGTACGCAAGATAGAAGTGACAGTTGCTAAGCAAGGTGACCCCAAATCCTTCATTAGACCTACATCAGATATTGTCTTACTCATACCGGTTGAGGATTGATTATCTATCCAATCAATAGGAACTATTTCAAGAGACTTAGACCTTTGGATTACTTCAGGAATTCGTTATAGACATTTGTCTATTTTGTTAAACAATATTTTATTGTTGCATAGCATGCATTGCTATTTATCTTACAGGTTGAAGTATCTCCCTATGTACTTCAGGAAAACACTCCCAATTCGAGATTGTTGATATGTGAAATCCAAGGATTTCAGAAGATGAGTGTACTGTTTCAGTTATTTTGGTAGATTTTCAGACATACATGGACATTCATGTAATTGTATGTATTTAGCATCATCTATTGTATTTGTTATACTTTGCTGCCATCTACTGGCCATTGTTGTATTGAACTCTAATGTTTGTTATGGTGTTGAATTATTACTGCATCATCCTTCCGGATTACCAAGCGCCGCTCATATAGATAGGAGTACGAGCTGACGAATAACGATATCCGTCATTGTTTATATAGAGATTTGTGATCACACCCTTCAGATACATCTCGTCCATGTACAGTTAGGTCCATATATATTTGGACAGAGGCAACATTTATCTAATTTTGGTTCTAGACATTACCACAATGAATTTTAAACAAAACAATTCAGATGCAGTTGAAGTCCAGACTTTCAGCTTTCATTTGAGGGTATCCACATTAAAATTGGATGAAGGTTTTAGGAGTTTCAGCTCCTTAACATGTGCCACCCTGTTTTTAAAGGGACCAAAAGTAATTGGACAAATGACTCCAAGGCTATTTCATGGACAGGTGTGGGCAATCCCTTTGTTATGTCATTCTCAATTAAGCAGATGAAAGGGCCGGAGTTGATTTGAGGTGTGGTGTTTGCATTTGGAAGGTTTTGCTGTGAAGGAAACATGCGGTCACAGGAGCTCTCCATGCAGGTGAAACAAGCCATCCTTAAGCTGCAAGAACAGAAAAAAACCCATCCAAAAAATTGTTACAACATTAGAAGTGGCAAAATCTACAATTTGGTACATCCTGAGAAAGAAAGAAAGCACTGGTGAACTCATCAATCTAAAAAGACCTGGGAGCCCACGGAAGACAACAGTGGTGGATGATCGCCGCATACTTTCTTTGGTGAAGAAGAATCCGTTCACAACATCAACTGAAGTCCAGAACACTCTCAGTGAAGTAGGTGTATCTGTCTCTAAGTCAACAGTAAAGAGAAGACTCCATGAAAGTAAATACAAAGGGTTCACATCTAGATGCAAACCATTCATCAATTCCAAAAATAGACAGGCCAGAGTTAAATTTGCTGAAAAACACCTCCAGAAGCCAGCTCAGTTCTGGAAAAGTATTCTATGGACAGATGAGACAAAGATCAACCTGTACCAGAATGATGGGAAGCCAAAAGTTTGGAGAAGAAAGGGAACGGCACATGATCCAAGGCACACCACATCCTCTGTAAAACATGGTGGAGGCAACGTGATGGCATGGGCATGCATGGCTTTCAATGGCACTGGGTCACTTGTGTTTATTGATGACATAACAGCAGACAAGAGTAGCCGGATGAATTCTGAAGTGTACCGGGATATACTTTCAGCCCAGATTCAGCCAAATGCTGCAAACTTGATTGGACGGCGCTTCATAGTACAGATGGATAATGACCCCAAGCATACAGCCAAAGCTACACAGGAGTTCATGAGTGCAAAAAAGTGGAACATTCTTCAATGGCCAAGTCAATCACCAGATCTTAACCCAATTGAGCATGCATTTCACTTGCAGAAATCCAGACTTAAGAGGGAAAGACCCACAAACAAGCAAGACCTGAAGGCTGCGGCTGTAAAGGCCTGGCAAAGCATTAAGAAGGAGGAAACCCAGCGTTTGGTGATGTCCATGGGTTCCAGACTTAAGGCAGTGATTGCCTCCAAAGGATTCGCCACAAAATATTGAAAATAAAAATATTTTGTTTGGGTTATGTTTATTTGTCCAATTACTTTTGACCTCCTAAAATGTGGAGTGTTTGTAAAGAAATGTGTACAATTCCTACATTTTCTAACACATATTTTTGTTCAACCCTTCAAATTAAACGTTACAATCTGCACTTGAATTCTGTTGTAGAGGTTTCATTTCAAATCCAATGTGGTGGCATGCAGAGCCCAACTCGTGAAAATTGTGTCACTGTCCAAATATTTCTGGTCCTGACTGTATATTGGTGGCAGAATAAAAGTCGTTCTATGCTGCTGTCCACATTGGACATTACCTTTCTGAATCCTGCTCATACAGGTATTATATATATGATCAGGTTTTTAAATACATCAGATAGGGATAACATACATTAGCCAGTGACTGCTCTAATACGAGTATACCTTGACGTTTGGTAGAGCGGCTTAATATACATTTTTTGCAAAAAGTGTATTAACCAAATTCTCTGTGTTTTTCCATCTTTTTATTGCCACTTGCTGTTTACTGTTATATTTTTTCACAGCAGAGTATTTTTTAGTTTTACTGTGCCTTTTTTTGTGCTTTCAGTCTTCTGGTGGTGTGAACAATGTCTCTACAGGCTTGTTCACTATGTGCAGGGCACATGTGTTTCTGTTTTTAACCAATTGTTTTCTTGTTTCTACAAGACCAGGGAGTTCTCTACTCCTCCGTTTATGAGCCGTGCACATAAAAGTCATTCTATGCTGTTGTCCGCATTGGACATTACCTTTCTGAATCCTGCTCATACAGGTATTATACATATGACCAGGTTTTTAAATACATCAGATAGGGATTACATACATTAGTCAGGGACTGCTTTTATTCGGGTATGCCTTGACGTTTGGTAGAGAGGCTTAATATACATTTTTTGCAAAAAAACGTATTAACCAAATTCCCAGTGTTTTTCCATCTTTTTATTGGCACTTGCTGTTTACTGTTATAGTTTTTTGCAACAGAGTATTTTTTGATTTTACTGTGCCTTTTTTTGTGCTTTCGTGCAATCTCATTTTGCCCGGCTTCAAGTGGACCGGGCAAGATGCCCGAATCTTTAAATGGAAAAGTGAACAGCTCTTCAGAGTGTCCAAGTGTGGGATCTTTTGTCTCCGGGCACTCGGCATGGCAGGAGGAGAGAGGATTAGGGTGAGGAATATGCGGTCCAGACTCACGGCCACTCAGACTTGACCATGTGGAAGACAGGATGCTGGTGGTGGTAGCAAAGTGACTGGAAGCATTATCCGCTATCCAACTACCTTTTGTCACTGCTCTTGTTTCAATAGTGCTGTTCTGCGGTCCCCTATGAATTCGGACAGGAAGCTCATGCGAGATGATGTGGGTGTCTGTTGTGCCACAAGTTCAGCTTGCCTACGGCCTTGGCCTCTGCATTCACCATCACCATCACGTCCATTTCCCCGTCCCTTGCCACGTGCCTTGCCCATTTTAAATGGAGTACAATATTTTCCACGTTCAGTACACAAGGCTGAATTGGGAGCAAACTTAGATGTGATCCGTGTGCGGGAAAAACGCACTTTAAAATATCTGGACTGTCCTTTTTTTTTCTTTTATTTTTAGCAAACTTGTGTCAATAACTAGGGTAAGACACAACAAAAACAGTGGAATGGAGGCCTGAAATACTACAATTTGTAGCCCACAGA
The DNA here is from genome assembly GCA_033576555.1 of Oophaga sylvatica. Taxonomy (NCBI): domain Eukaryota; kingdom Metazoa; phylum Chordata; class Amphibia; order Anura; family Dendrobatidae; genus Oophaga; species Oophaga sylvatica. Next base: position 561,749,412 of record JARQOD010000001.1, on the reverse strand, counting down.
TAGATGAGGCGTCTGACGGAGGTGCCACACTGTTCAATATGTGGCCTGTATTTTTAAATTTTTTACCCAAAATAGTGTATTGAACTAGGGTAACAGAAAGCAAAAACAGTGGAACGGAGGCCTGAAATGCTACAATTTGTAGCCCACAGATAGATGAGGCGTCTGACGTAGATACTACACTCTTCAATATGTGGCCTGCATTTTTTTTTACAGCAAAATAGTGTATAGAACTAGGTTAACACACTGCAAAACAGGTGAATGTAGGCTTGAAATGCCCAAATTTGTAGAGCACATATAGATGAGACGTCTGACGGAGATAACACACTGTTCAATATGTGACCTGCATTTTTGCTTTTTTTACAGCAAAATATTGTATAGAAATAGGGTAACACATTCCATAGAAAGGTGAATGTAGGCCTGAAATGCCCAAATTTGTAGCATACAGATAGATGAGGCATCTGACGGAGTTATCACACTGTTCAATATGTGGCCTGTATTTTTTAAATTTTACCCCAAAATAGTATATTGAATAGTAACAGACAGCAAAAACAGTGGAATGGAGGCCTCAAATGCTACAATTTGTAGCCCACAGATAGATGAGGCGTCTGACGGAGATAACACACTTTTCAATATGTGGCCTGAAATTTTTTTTTATTTACAGCAAAATAGTGTATAGAACCAGGGTGACACACTGGAAAAAAAGGTGAATGTAGGCTTCAAATGCCCAAATTTGAAACCCACAGATAGATAAGGCGTCTGACGGAGATAACACACTGTTCAATAAGTGGCCTGTATTTTTATTTTTTTTTTTACAGGAAAATAGTGTATAGAACTAGGGTAACACACTGCAAAAAAAAAGGTGAATGTAGGCCTGAAATGCCCAAATTTGTAGCCCACAGATAGATGAGGCGTCTGATGGAGATACCACACTGTTCAATATGTGGCCTGTATTTTTTAAATTTTTGCCCCAAAATAGTGTATTGAACTAGGGTAACAGACAGCAAAAACAGTTGAATAGAGGCCTGAAATTCTACAATTTGTAACACACAGATAGATGAGGCATCTGACGGAGATACCACACTCTTCAATATGTGGCCTGTATTTTTTTTTACAGCAAAATAGTGTATAGAACTAGGGTAACACACTGCAAAAATAGGTGAATGTATGCATGAAATGCCCAATTTTGTAGCCCACAGATAGATGAGACGTCTGAAGGAGATAACACACTGCTCAATATGTGGCCTGTATTTTTTTTTTTTTTTACAGCAAAATAGTGTATATAACTAGGGTAAGACATTCCAAAAAAAGGTGAAGGTAGGACTGAAATGCCCAAATTTGTAGCCCACAGATAGATGAGGCATCTGACGGAGATATCACACTGTTCAATATGTGGCCTGTATTTTTAAAATTTTTACCCCAAAATACTGTATTGAACTAGGGTAACAGACAGCAAAAACTGTGGAATGGAAGCCTGAAATACTACAATTTGTAGCCCACAGATAGATGAGGCGTCTGACGGAGATGACACACTGTTCAATATGTGGCCTGTATTTTTTAAATTTTTACCCCAAAATAGTGTATAGAACTATGGTAACACACTGCAAAAAAGGTGAATGGAGGCCTGAAATGCTACAATTTGTAGCCCACAGATAGATGAGGCGTCTGACGGAGATACCACACTGTTCAATATGTGGCCTGTATTTTTGTTTTTTTTACAGCAAAATAGTGCATAGAACTAATCTAACACATTCCAAAAAAAGGTGAATGTAGGCCTGAAATGCCAAAATTTGTAGCCCACACGTAGGTGATGCATCTGACGGAGATATCACACTGTTCAATATGTTGCCTGTATTTTTTAAATTTTTACCCAAAAATAGTGTATTGAACTAGGGTAACAGATAGCAAAAACAATTAAATGGAGGCCTGAAATACTACAATTTGTAGCCCACAGATAGATGAGGTGTCTGACGGAGATAATAGACTCTTCAAATTGTGGCCTGTTTTTTTTTACCCCAAAATAGTGTATTAAACTAGGGTAACAGACAGCAGAAACAGTGGAATGTAGGCCTGAAATGCTGCCATTTGTAGCCCACAGATAGATGAGGCGTCTGAGAGAGATAACCCACTTTCAAATATCTGGCCTTTATTTTTGTTTTTTTCCTGCACAATAGTGTATAGAACTAGGGTGAGACACAGCAAAAACAGTTTGATGGAGGCCTGAAATGCCACAATTTGTAGCCCACAGATAGATGAGACGTGTGACAGAAATAGCCCACGGTAAAATATCTGGCCTGTATTTTTTTTTTGGCCCAAGTAAATTGTGTCAACAAGTTGGCTATGACACAACAAAAAAAATTCTATGGAGGTCTGAAATGGCACAATTTTGAGCACAATGATATGCTATCCGTGTGGCGGACAAAACACAGTGTAGAATATCTGACCTATACCTAAATATTTTTTTGGCAGCTAAATATTTCTTGGCCAGCAAAATATTATCAAGAAATCATATACCACACTCCAAAACCATTTAATAGCACCACAAAAATGTCAGAAATTTTTGTGCACTCAGATGTGATGGCTAGGATGGACAAAACCGTTTAAAATAGCTGGATTTTCATGCTATACTATGAAAAAATAATCTGGCTGTATTCTGCAGTGTCAACAAGCAAATGGAGAAAAAAAACAGGGCTCTGGATTGCTTTGGAATGAAGTAATCAGGATTAACCCCTTTACCCCCAAGGTTGGTTTGCATGTTAATGACCGGGCCAATTTTTACAATTCTGACCACTGTCTCTTAATGAGGTTATAACTCTGGAACGCTTCAACGGATCTTCGCGATTCTGAGAATTTTTTCTCGTGACATATTGTACTTCATGTTAGTGGTAAAATTTCTTCGATATAACCTGCGTTTATTTTTGAAAAAAACGGAGATATGGCGAAAATTTTGAACATTTTGCAATTTTCAAACTTTTAATTTTTATTCCCTTAAAACAGAGAAATATGTCACACAAAATAGTTAATAAATAACATTTCCCACATGTCTACTTTACAGCAGCACAATTTTGGAACCAAAATTTTTTTTGTTAAGAAATTATAAGGGTTAAAAGTTGACCAGCGATTTCTCATTTTTACAACAAAATTTAGAAAGCCATTTTTTAGGGACCACCTCACATTTGAAGTCACTTTGAGGGGTCTATATGGCAGAAAATACCCAAAAGTGACACCAATCTTAAAACTGCACCCCTCAAGGTACTCAAAAACACATTCAAGAAGTTTATTAACCCTTCAGGTGCTTCACAGGAGCTGAAGCAACGTGGAAGGAAAAAATGAACATTTAACTTTTAGTCACAAAAATGATCTTTTACAAACATTTTTTTATTTTCACAAGGGTAAAAGGAGAAAATGCACAGATAAAGTTGTTGTGCAATTTCTCCTGAGTACGCCAATACCCCATATGTGAGGGAAAACCACTGTTTGGGTGCATGGCAGAGTTCGTAAGGGAAGGAGCGCCGTTTAACTTTTTCAAACCAAAATTGGCTGGAATTGAGATTGGACGCCATGTCGCGTTTGGAGAGCCCCTGATGCGCCTAAACAGTGGAAACCCCCACAAATGACACCATTTTGGAAACTAGACCCCCTATGGAACTTATCTAGATCTGTTGTGAGCACTTTGAACCTGTTAAGGGCCTGCGGAACGCACCTAACAGATATTAAGGAGAGGTGCGTTCGCAGCCCGGGGTCCACCGTGCAGGCAGAGCCTGCTGCTAGTAAGATGGCGTAAATAGGCAGTATGAGCGAACTCTGTTATCCCGCAGAGTTGCAGATGTAAACGCCGTAGCACTATATGGCGATATAAGCGGACTCTGTTAATTCACAGAGCCGCTGTAACAAAGACTGTGTCCTGTTAGACTCACAGGGAACACAGATGACAGCTAAGCGGATTGCAGTCTGTGGTCATGCAAACAGAACCCAAGCAGTAATCTCCTCACCGGAGTAGCCGGTATTCTAATGGCGTTTTCAGCCGAGCCCTGAACACGTGCATACAATCTCCTCACCGGAGGTGCCGGTATTCTAGGGGCTTATTTCAGCCAGACCTAACCTCAAGCATACATGACCACACTGGCGCAAGCACGTAACAGATTTTATACTAGCGCACGGCTGTGTGGTAAGGACAGCCTTTTATAGCAGCCATGAGAAAAAGACCTTCCAGGAAGGACCAATGGGAAGCTGCTTCAAACATCAACAGCCACAGGACCTTCCTGAAGGACCAATAGGAGTGGCAGCTGTATCTGAGCATGTGACCCCTGATCTCCAATGGGAGATCTTGCTCTGGGCATGCTCAGATGAAGCAACAAAGGACTTAGTCCTAAAGACGTCTGCTCGCCGCTGACCAGTACTGGCTACAATAGCAGAACCTGAAGAGGCAGCAGCAAATCTCTGCACAGTATTAGACTGGGTGAGACGCTGGGACCGACGTCTTTGCTGAGCAGGCTCCACTGCGGCCGGAGATGGATGGGGGACCGCAGCGGGACTGGTTCGAGACTCCCTTTGTGCAGCAGCAGGAACTCGAACCCTAACAGAACCCCCAAATGTTTCTCAAAAGTTTATAATGCCTGGCTGTGAAAAAAAAATTCCACAAAAATGATTTTTTAGTCCCCAATTTTTGATTTTTCCCAAGGAAATTGGACCCCAAAAGTTGTTGTCCAATTTGTCCTGAGTACGCTGATACCCCATATGTGGGGGGGGAAACTGTTTGGGCGCACGGCAGGGCTTGGAAAGGAAGTAATAACGTTGTGGAATGCAGACGTTGATGGGTGTCATGTTCCGTTTGCAGAGCCCCAGATGTGCCTAAAAAGTGGAAACCCCCTACAAGTGACCCCATTTTGGAAACTAGATCCCCTAAGGAACTTATCTAGGTCTGTGGTGAGCACTTTGAACCCCCAAGTGCTTCACACAAGTTTATAATGCCCGGGCATGAAAATAAAAAAATCCTATTTTTTTCCCTCAAAAATGATCTTTTAGTCACTAATTTTATATTTTCCCTAGGGTAACAGGAGAAATTGGACCACAAAAGTTGTTGTCCAATTTGTCCTGAGTACGCTGATAACCCATATGTGGGGGGAACCACTGTTTGGGCGCACGGCAGCGCTCGGAATGGAAGGAGTGCCATTTGACTTTTTCCAACCTAAATTGGCTGCAATTGAGATTGGACGCCATGTTGCATTTGGAAAGCCCCAGATGTACCTAAACAGTGGAAACCCCCCAAGTGACCCATTTTGGAAACTAGACCCCTAAGGAACTTATCTAGATCTGTGGTGAGCAATTTGAACCCCCAAGTGCTTCACACAAGTTTATAACATAGAGCCGTAAAATTAAAAAAATCATATTTTTTCCACAAAAATGATCTTTTCACCCCAATTTTTATTTTCCAAAGGGTAACAAGACCCCAAAAGTTATTCTGCAATGTGTACTGAGTATGCTGATACCCCATACGTGGGAATAAACCAATGTTTGGATGCATGGCAGAGCTCGGAAAGGAAGGAGCGCCGTTTGACTTTTTCAACGCAGAATTGTCTGGATGCCATGTCGTGTTTGGAGAGCCCCTGAGGTGCCTAAACAGTGGAAACCCCCGACAAATTACACCATTTTGGAAACTAGACCCCTCAAGGAACTTATCTAGATGTGTGGTGAGAACTTTGAACCCCCAGGTGTTTCACTAAAGTTTATAACGCCCGACCATGAAAATAAAAAAAAATCATATTTTTTCCACAAACATGATCATTTAGTCCCCAATTTTCTATTTTCCCGAGGGTAACAGGAGAAATTGGACCTCAAAAGTTGTTGTGCAGTTTGTCCTGAGTACGCTGATACCCCATATGTGGGAGAAAACTATTGTATGGGCACACGTCAGGGCTCGGAAGGGAAGTAGTGATGTTTTGGATTGCAGACTGTGATGGAATGGTCTGCGGGCATCATGTCGCATTTGGAGAGCCCCTGATGTGCCTAAACAGTGGAAACCCCCACAAGTGACCCCATTTTGGAAAATAGACCCCCCAAGGAACTTATCTAGATGTGTGGTGAGCTCTATGAACCCCTAAGCGCTTCACAGAAGTTTATAACGTACAGCCGTTAAAAACAAAAAAATAATTTTTTTTTTACAAAAATGATTTTTTCGCCCCCAATATTTTATTTTCACAAGTGTAACAGGAGAAATTGGACATCAAAAGTTGATGTACTATTTGTCCTGAGTACGCTGATACCCTATATGTGGGAGAAAACTACTGTATGGGCACACGTCGGGACTCGGAAGTGAAGTAGTGACGTTTTAGATTGCAGACTTTGATGGAATGGTCTGCGGGCGTTATGTCGCGTTTGGAGAGCCCCTGATGTGCCTAAACATTGGAAACCCCCCAAAAGTGACCCCATTTTGGAAACTAGACCACCCACAAAACTTATCTAGATGTGTGGGGAGAAGTTTGAACCCCCAAATGCTTCACAGAAGTTTATAATGTAGAGCCATAAAAATAAAAAATCATAATTTTTTTCCACAAAATTATATTTTCACCCCCAATTTTTTATTTTTCCAAGGGTAAAAGAAGAAATTAGACCCCAAGAGTTATTGTGCAATTTGTCCTGAGTACGCTGATACCCCATATGTGGGGGTAAACTACTGTTTGGGCACATGGCAGAGCTCAGAAGGGAAGGAGCACCGTTTGACTTTTTCAACGCAGAATTGGCTGGAATTGAGATCAGACGCCATGTCACATTTGCAGAGCCCTGATGTGCCTAAACAATGGAAACCCCCAATTCTAACTCCAACCCTTACCCCAACACACCCCTAACCCTAGTCCCAACCCTAACCATAACCCTAACCATATAACCTAACCCTAACACACCCCTAATCCTAATCCCAACCCTAACCTTAATTCTAACTTTAGCCCCAACCCTAACCCTAACTTTAGCCCCAACCCTAACCCCAACCCTAATGGGAAAATGGAAATAAATAAATTTTTTAAATTTTATTATTTTTCTCTAACGAAGGGGGTCGTAAAGGTGGTTTTGATTTACTATTTATAGCGGGTTTTTATGTTTGGCATCTGTCACACGCTAAAAGACACTTTTTATTGCAAAGAATAGTTTTTGCATCACCACATTTTGAGAGCTATAATTTTTGCATATTTTGGCCCACAGAGTCATGTGAGGTCTTATTTTTTGCGTGACGAGTTTTCATTTTTATTGGTACCATTTTTGGGCACGTGACATTTTTTGATCGCTTTTTATTATGATTTTTGGGAGGTTAGAATGAACAAAAACCAGCAATTCATGAATTTCTTTTGGGGGGGCATTTATACCGTTTCACGTGTGGTAAAATTGATAAAGCAGTTTTATTCTTCGGGTTAGTACGATTACAGCGATACCTCATTTATATCATTTTTTTATGTTTTGGCGCTTTTTATATATAAAAACAATTTTATATAAAAAATAATTATTTTTGCATCGCTTTATTTTGTGAGCTATAACTTTTTTATTTTTTCCCTGATGATGCTGTATGGCAGCTCGTTTTTTGCGGGACAAGATGTCGTTTTCAGCGGTACCATGTTTATTTATATTCGTCTTTTTGTTTGCGTGTTATTCCACTCTTTGTTCGGCAGTATGATGATAAAGCATTGTTTTTTTATTTGTTTTTTTAAGGGGTTCACTAAACGGGTTAACTAGTGGGACAGTTTTATAGGGCGGGTCGTTACGGACGCGGCAATACCAAATATGTGTACTTTTATTGTGTTTTTTTATTTACATACAGAAATGAATTTATTGGGGAACATTTTTTTTTTTGAGGATTTTTTTAAAATTATTTTTACAGATGTTTATTTTATTTTTTTTACATTTTCACTTTGTCCCAGGGAGGGATATCACTGTATAATGTCATATCGCACAGCACTCTGCCAGACCAGCGATCTCACTGGCACTGCTGCAGACTTTCTCAGCGCCTGCTCTCAGCATGCACTGAGGAAGCCGCCTCCCTGCAAGACCCTGAAGGACCCCGCAGCCATCTTGGAATCGAGGTCCTGCAGGGAGGAGGGTCCCTTGGAACAGCGCGATACATCGCGCTGTTCTGAGGGTCTCAGGGAAGCACGCAGGGAGCCTCCTTCCTGCGCGATTCTTCCCTATACCACCGGAACACTGCGATCATCTTTGAATGCAGTGTGCCAGGGGTTAATGTGCCGGAAGCGGTCCGTGACAGCTCCTGGCACCTAGTTCCGGGTGTCAGCTGTGATAATCAGCTGACACCTGGCCGCTATTAGCTGCGCTCCCCCTGTGAGCGATGTCCATGGTCAGACGGGCCCAGGTCACATCGACGGGATAGTACGTCCGATGACAGAAAAGGGGTTAAAGTGCCAAAAAAATTTGCTGCCCACTGAGACCAAGGGCTGTGTAGAGACGGTCAATATATATAATAGGCAGCAGCAGATAGTAATGGAATGGAACCTCTAGATGTATGCAATGAAGTATGCCACATACAATTCTTGCCTGGTACATCTATATACCCACATAGAGTGCCTGCATGCCTTCAACTGATATGTATGTACGCACATACACTCCCTGCCTACCTAGCACTGCAATCTATATACCCTGTAATTAGTCCTTAGAAGGACTGTTGATTTAGCTGGATTTGTGTATTCTTTGATGGTATACCTACACTACCTTCTAAACCCCCAAATATAACCCTATCTCGGCAGCAGCTCTCCCTACACTCGCTAATTCCGGAGCAGACTGAGCCGAGCATGGCGGCGCCAGATCTCTTATACAACTGATGACGCTGTGCGGCCAGCCTATCACTGTAATACCACAACCAAGATGGCTGCGGCATTACAGTGTGTGGCAGACAATCCCTGCATGTTGATTGGTGCTTTAAACAGCGCCAAAAATGCAGGGCTGAAACTAGAGCACCAGGCGAATAATCCCGGAAATACTCGGTGCTCACCAAGTACCGCGAGTATAGCGATGCTCGGGCGAGTAACGAGCATTACCGAGCATGTTCGCTCATCACTAAAATGAAATACTTTTTTTGTCTTTGTGGGTATTTTAACCAATAGCTAATAAACATTGTTTTTAGGGGAATTAATGGTAGTCGTGTTTGATATTTTCTACTGTCTTATCTAAATTGTAAAACAATTGTAGCACAGCACTGCAATAAAAACTGAAATTGCAAAAGACCTAATCGTAAGGCTAGTTTCACAATGTGTTTTTATCTGATGTTTAATGGTCCTAATTGTATGGGAAAATGACTTGCTATTTATGTGTTCCAGCTTTTGAGGGTCTTTTACGAGTAAATGCTTCAGCATTTCAAACAGTCCCAAGTGTTTAAAAAAAGTGACATGCCCATTCTTCGGGCATTTTTCCCTCCATACTGCATAATCGAAGTCAGTGGGAAGGCTAAAAAAACTCTAGGTGTCTTTTTGTAAGTGTACTCACTAAAATAAATTCTAATTGTTTTATTTATTGCTAAATGGATTTCTAAAAACATCAGAAGAATGCCAATGAAAGACATTGAAAAAATGTTAACGAAAAAATGCAAGAGGAAAAAAGTTAGTAAAGCGCTTCAGGAATCAACCAAAAAATACTAACAAAAAACTACTCAAGATGACAAAACGCCAGAAAAAATTCCTGCATCTTTCGCTTTAAAAACTGATATTTTTGAACATCAGAAAAAAGATGCAGTGCAAACACACCCCAAGGTTATGCTTTTATTTAGGCCCCTTTCATACATTAGTGTCTCTGGTACGGGTGGTGACAGTTTTCTCACGTACTGGAGACACTGACACACGTAGAGCCATTCAAATGAATTGGTCTATGTACATGTCAGTGTGTTTTCTCGGACCATGTCACACGGACACACACGGACACACGGACTGAAAAACGTGCCGCACACATGCACACGGAGAACAGTGCACACTGTCCTCTGTGTGCATAGACGGTCGCCGGGGAAGTAGCGCTACTGTAAGCCGCTGTCCCCACGGTGGCTGGTGCTGAACGCGCTTGTCATTATTCTCCCCTGCTCTGCCGGCGAGTAGGGGAGAATAAATGAATGAAAAACCCGATGTGGGGTCCCCCTTTTTCTTTTAGATGCGCCAATTCTGGAGCTTTGCCCGGATCTTCTCACTTGCCTTGTAGCGGTGGCAAGTGGGATAATGGGGGTTAATGTTACCTTCCTATTGTAAGGTGACATTAAGCCCAGCTTAGTAATGGAGAGGTGTCAATAAGACAAATTACATAAATTACATAAATACACACAGCCAGAAAAAAATATTTTAATGAAATAAAACAATTAACACAGTTTCCCATCTTTATTATTCGGCTAATCCAAGGGACGCCCTCGATCCCCTGTAATAAAATTAAAAATAATGAAAGCAACAATATACCATACCTGTCCGACGTTCAGTCCCACGCCGTAATCCATATCTGGGTGATAATAAGTTAGCAACCGGAGTGGTGCTAATGCGACCGCTCTGGCTGTAAACTACTGGGGAATGAATGAGAAGCAGCGGGCGCAGGCTCAGTAACTAGCAGTGACGTCACTGAGCCTGTGCTCTCTCCCGGCTTGAACTCCTGTAACCTCAGAACCGTGGGAAAATGTAAGGGATGAGGTCACGGCAGTTCAAGCTCTGTCCCAGTGACCTCATCTCTTGCATTCTCCCACGGTCCGGAGGTCACAGCAGGTCAGTTTCTCATTCATTCATTCTCCTTTGCTAGCGCTGATCGCAGCAGAGCAGTGGAGAATGGATGAAAGCCAGCTTCAGCACCTACTGCCGGGGGAGAACGCTTACAGTAGTGCTGTTCCCCGGTGGCCCTCCGTGTGGTCCTGATGGCACACGTGTGCCACACGTAGTACACACACGGACACATGGATACTGATATCTCCAGTACAATTTTTTCTAGTACCAGAAATATCAGGACATGTGAAACCGGCCTTACACTTATTTTGGCATGTGAAAACCACCCACCAAACTCAATCCCATTTTCAGTTCGAAAACTTTATATCCATTTTGCACTTTTGCATTTAAATACTGCTGCATGGACCTACATGCAGATTAGCTACATTAGGGTATGTTTACACGGGCAGAAACTGGCAGCACTTTGGACGCAGCACATGTCCGCTCCGTCCAAAGCGCTGCCGGCTTTTGAACGCAGGTGATTAAGCATGTGTTCATTGAACCATGAAGAATCACCGCATCCAATACATTGTACGGGACATTTATCTTGCGGAGACGGAGCATCTCCGCAAGATGAATTGACATGCTGCAGTCTAGAAAGACGCGCAGCATGTCCGTATACGGCTGCTGGATGCAGCCTTGCACGCATAGTGGAGATGGGATTTCATGACTGGCCGCTGCGGGTTTTACGCTGCGGATGTAAGCATCGTCAAACCCGCAGCGTTTACCGACCATGGAAACATACCCTAAGGCAGTGATGGCGAACCTATGACACGCGTGTCAGCACTGACACGCGGAGCCATTTTCGGTGACACGCCGCCGCATACAGAGAAGTATGCGGCCACATGACGAGAAAAACATCCTGCGCTGAAATACATTTGCTGTAGTGTAGTGGACGCTCTGTGCTGGAGGTCTGTATGCCAAAACAGCAGCACTCCGGCACAGCGCGTCTGGTACTGGGACTTCACTTCCGTCCGGCGGAACAGGGAGCAGTGAAATACCGCGGAGGACTCCGGCACAGCGCGTCTAGTACTGGGACTTCCGGGTTAGGTCTTCACTTCCGGCCGGCGGAACAGGGAGCAGTGAAATACCGCGGAGGACGCCATTACCACCAACTGTTACTGGGCTCTGGCCTGGGGTGTCACATATTATTTTCTTTGACAAGATAAGTGTGGGGGAGGCTGGGAGAGGCAAGGGTCTGTGGCTGTGCAGGAAGCAGTGAAATAGCGCGGAGGACGCCATTACCAGCAACTGGGGTGTCACATATTATTTTCTTTGACAAGATAAGTGTGGGGGAGGCTGGGAGAGGCTAGGAGAGGCGAGGGTCTGTGGCTGTGCTATAGGTGCCGTTTCCTGCCATTAGAAATAGCGACAGCCATCTTGCAGCATAGTGCAGACTCCATTTCAACACTATTACTGTTGTGCATCTTTCCTAAAAGATAGTTACATGTGCCATCTTGTGGTCAGTTAGGCTAGTGAACCCCTAATTGCCTGCAGGGCTAACAGGCTATCTATTAATATTCTGTCACTGCCCCCCTGATGGAGAACCCAAAAAAACCAAGGTTAAGTAAAGGAAGTGGTGCTAGTAGCCGGCCCTTTCAAGAGACATGGACCGAGATGTATGGCATTATAGATAAAAATGGCAGATCATTTTGTGTTCTATGTACTGAAACGGTAGTAAGCAGAACGTGGAATATAAATAGACATTTTGAAACTAATCATTCCCAGCTCTTGAAGAAAAGTGAGGATGAAAGGAAGGAATACATTTCCAGGCAGCTACACCTTTATAAGAGCCAATCTAACTCCATACTTAAATTTGTAAAAGGCTCTACAAATTTAACATCTGCAAGTTTGAGCATTGCTCACTCCATAGCTCAGCATGGAAAAGCACTCAGTGAGGGAGAATTTATTAAAGAAACTCTCCTAGGATGTGCACCAGTTCTATTTCATGATATGCATAATAAAGATGCAATTATTAAGAGAATATCTGAGTTACCACTCAGTAGAAATATCATAAAAGACCGAATAATGAGACTGAACACAAACGTACAACATCAATTAAAGAGAGACATAAGTAATTGTAAATATTTTTCGATCTCTCTTGATGAAACTACCGATGTCACATCACATGCTCAGTTGGCCATTATTGGTCGATGTTCTGATGGTCTCACAATGAGAGAAGAGTTGATAAAGTTAGTATCAGTGCCAACAAGTACATCAGGAAGTGAAATATGTAAGGTTGTTATACAAACATTCCGTGACCTAAGCATTGATATCTCTAAAGTTGTGTCAGTGACGACAGATGGGGCACCAAACATGGTGGGGAAAAAAGTTGGATTTGTCAAATTGTTTACGGAAGCTATTCGACATCCGATTGTGCCTTTTCATTGTATTATCCATCAGGAGGCTTTATGTGCCAAGGCAGGATTCACGAATTTAAATGACAATGTCAGTTGTTACAAAAATAGTTAATTTAATAGCTGCTCGCCCCCTTCACAAGCGAGAATTTTCTGCACTTTTACTGGAGGTTGATTCCACCTACAGTGGACTGCTGATGTACAATAATGTAAGATGGCTGAGCCGAGGCAAAGTTCTTGAGCGCTTTGTGGAGTGCTTTGAAGAAATTAAGGTATTTCTTGAGGATAAGGATCTGGGAAACTTTCCTCAGCTCAATGATGATAAGTGGGTCAACACCCTGATATTTTTTACAGATCTCTCTGTTCATATTAATGAACTGAACTTAAAGTTACAAGGTTTTGGCAAAAGCATTGACGTTATGTTTGGATACGTAAAAGCTTTTGAAAGTAAACTGAGAATTTTCAAGCGAAATGTAGAAACTAAAACTTATAAGTATTTTCCTCGAGTAACAAAGTATTTTGAGAAGGCCAGTACAGCTGTACAAAATGAAATGGAACTCTTGCATATAAAGTACCAGCATGTTTTAGACTCGTTACTTGACCAGTTCAGTGAAAGATTTAATCAATTTAGAAGCCTAGAACAGACCATGAAAATAATTAAGTATCCTGATGTAGTAGTCTGCAGTAGTTTGGAATTAAATTGCCTCCAATGGATGCAAATTGATGATTTGGAGATGCAACTTGCAGAATTTCAAGATAGCATCTGGTCTCAGGTGTTTGTCGACTTGAGGTCAAAGCTTGAAAATCTGGAAAGGTGCCGCTCGGAATCAAGAGGAGTGCCACTATGAACAGGAAATTTGGAGTACCTGGAACCGTATACCAGACACTTTTAGCACGCTGAAAAATATAGCAATGGCTTTACTCACCATTTTTCCCTCTACGTACTTTTGTGAAACCTTATTCTCAGCATTAAATAATATCAAAACCAACAAAAGAAACAGATTGACAGATGAAGTTAGTAGTGCTTGTTTGGGCTTGAAGTGTACAAAATACCAACCTTCAATTGAAGATTTAGCTTATGAAATTCAGCAACAAAAAAGTCACTAATAGGCAGGTTAGTTAAAGAGGACCTGTCATCCGGAAGACCCCCCCTTCCCCATTAACTGTGTACATAGCAGCTATGTACACAGTTAATGGCGGAGAGGGGTCCTCCGGATGACAGGTCCTCTTTAAAGAATTCCCCCTCCCCCTCACTTATCTTAGTTCACGGCACCCCACACAAGTTAAATAATATCAAGACCAACAAAAGAAAACGACTGACAGATGAACAAAGAAGTCACTACTAAGCAGGTAAGTTAAATAATTAGTTTTTATACATTTTTGTTATTTAAACTATAAATATCGCGAAATTATGTTTTTTTTTCTCGAAGTGACACACCGCACGAGTTATGCTTGTTTTTTTGGCAAATTTTGACACACCGAGCTAAAAAGGTTGCCCATCACTGCCCTAAGGCTATGTTTCAACAATGAGCTTTTGTTGAATTTTGATGTTACAGAATTTCTACACCTATTATTTAAATTATTTAAATTACGTTACTTTTATTTTTTTTATTGCATTTTTGTATGAGATTTTTTAACATGTGTTTTACCATGTTTTTGATCCTTAGAATTTTGTCTGTTTGGTGTGTCATGCTTTAAATAAAGTACTTTGTTTTTGATATTTTCTGGCATTTGGCTTTGACAAAACTATTGACATACTTAGGTGCGGATTACATGCATTTTTATGCATTTCTGCCATGGAAACGCACTTAAAACGTGTGCGTGGTTTTTAACCTACGGAATTTCCACACCCAGCGTAAGTCTATAGGGAAAATCCACACATAAACTGAGCATACCGGCAAGTAAAATTGACATACTGTGGATTTGAAACACACACCGCAGATGAGTTTACGCTACATTAGAAAGAAGCACAGTGGGCAAGAGATTTCTATAAATCCCATCCACTTTGCTGAAATTGTAAGGCGCTGCATTTTTGACACAGCAAAAGCGCACTAAAAGCTCATTGTGGGAACGTAGCCTTAGGTTAAGGTCCCACTATAAGTTTTTGATGGTGTCTATTGTTGCTGACAAAAAAAATGCAGGGTTAAAAACTTACCAAAACATTATAGTTAAGGCTAGGATCCCACGATGAGATTTTGACGCTGCTGTATTGCTCAGTGAAAATAGGTAGCATCAAAAATTCACCTAAAACTTTTTGTGAGAACTTACGTTAACCTTAAAGCGGTTATCCACTACTTTTTCATTGATGACTTTTTCTTAGGATAGGTCATCAAAGTCTAATCGGCTGGTGTCCGACACCCGACACCTCTGCCGATCATCTGTCATGAGTAGAAAAAGTTTTGGCGTGCACTCAGGTCAAGAAATTGGGGTGATGGTGAAACTGACTATCAAAGCCAAATCAATAAGAATCAAAAAATTCACCGCACTCTCAGATAGTATACAAAATACAACGTGGTTTATTAAGCGAAAATCCAAGCAGAAAAAATGGTGTCACAGAATATAGGGTTCAAGATAACGTAATCACAATGTAGTACCCAACGTTTCGACCCTCCCGGATCTTATTCCTTTATGTATGAGAAACCACGCAGCATATAAAAGACAGGATTGCAAGCCATAAGTCCACAATACGCTGTGGCAAAGTGTGGCTTCTGCTACCTGATCACTTCGTTAAAATGAAACACTCGGTTGCTCAACTAAAATACCAGGTGATCGAACACGTACCTAGACCCAGAAGAGGAGGCAACCACACCAAGTTACTCAAAATGAGGAAGACGTATCGGATCCATAAACTTGAAACCCTAGACCCTAAGAGTCTCAACAGAGAAATAAACTGGCATTTATAATTAACCACTTTCTTTAGCTTTCAGACACACTGATCCCCTTCCGTATTAGCACCAGGGGCACCCACGTTAAGGGTCTCTGCCTTTTTTCCACTTGTTCTATACTATATATCTCATACAACCAAGTTAAAAAATAATTTATACTATTCTCCTATGTGTGTTCTATTATGTTCCTGTTTTGATTTGTGATATACTTTTGCTATTTTTATTATAGCCTGTCGCCATATATACATTATATCATGAAAATCATGTTGTTGTATAAGTTATGAATAACCAATGTAGATATGCTCTTTTGGGTTGCTTTATTTAACCCCTTAATCCCCAAGGGTGGTTTGCACGTTAATGATCGCGCCAATTTTTACAATTCTGACCACTGTCTCTTTATGAGGCTATAACTCTGGAACGCTTCAACGGATCATCACGATTCTGAGAAAGTTTTCTCGTGACATATTGTACTTCACATTAATGGTAAAATTTATTCAATATAACTTGCGTTTATTTTTGAAAAAAGCGCAAATATGGCGAAAATTTGGAAAATTTTGCAATTTTCAAAATTTTAATTTTTATTCCCTTAAAACAAAGAAATATGTCACACAAAATAGTTAAGAAATAACATTTCCCACATGTCTACTTTACATCAGCACAATTTTGGAACCAAAATTTTTTTTGTTAGGAAATTATAAGGGTTAAAAGTTGACCAGCGATTTCTCATTTTTACAACAAAATATACAAAGCCATTTTTTTTAGGGACCACCTCATATTTGAAGTCACTTTGAGGGGTCTATATAGCAGAAAATACCCAAAAGTGACACCATTATAAAAACTGCACCCCTCAAGGTACTCAAAACCACATTCAAGAAGTTTATTAACCCTTCAGGTGCTTCACAGGAGCTGAAGCAACATGGAAGGAAAAAATTAATATTTAACTTTTTAGACACAAAAATGATCTTTTACAAACTTTTTTTATTTTCACAAGGGTAAAAGGAGAAAATGGACAGAAAAAGTTGTTGTGCAATTTCTCCTGAGTGCGCCAATATCCCATATGTGGGGGAAAACCACTGTTTGGGCACACGGCAGAGCTCGTAAGGGAAGGAGTGCGGTTTGACTTTTTCAAACCAAAATTGGCTGGAATTGAGATTGTAATATAATAGAGAAATCAGCCGCACTCAATATTGAATGTGAAGCAAATAAAGTTTCATTTATTCAATCAATCATATAGACATAAACCACAAATTATTGTGTGGTATGAAAATAAAACAGACAGAACTGATGGGGTTAACGTTTCGACCATACGTGGTCTTTTTCAAAACCTCACTGTGAAATAGAACATAAACATAAATATCAGCAAAGTACTGTACATTTGACAAATACACTAGAAAATAACTATATACATATATACAAAAAATTATATACAAAACAAAATCCCATAATCAGAATATTATTGAATGTATTTATGTAGAGACTAATAATGGCCACATGGGCCAAGAGAGTAAACTTAAATGGAAGCAATTTAGTTAGACTATAGGTAAAAATGATATAAATATAAATCTGAAGGAGCAGTATACATAACCCTAGAGGTCGTATATGGTACTTGACTATTATAAAACCCTGGATTCAGTATAATAATAAGAGAAAACTATGTCTGCATATACGATAATTGAATGTTACAAGAACACCGGAGAGAATATAATCATTAGAGAAAACCAATGGCAACACAACACATATTACATAGAAGCTCACAGGCACAGTCTATAAGCAATCTTCCAGGAAAACTGGTCCAGTAGGTACAGAATATGACTAACCTTGGAATGCAGAGTATGAAGGAAGAAGATAGGCAGGAGACAAGTCCCGTGCAGGCTATATGTGGAAATGAGTCAAAAAGAAATGAATAAGTTTCAAAGGAAAATAAGGTACAGTGATCATATCACAAGTGGATGGCAATCCTGAGTCCGGAGAATTAGCACAAACCTGGTATGATAAGCAAAAAGGAAGGTCAGTCCGTTCAGCAGAATAAATGTGGACGGTAATGGCCGCAGTGGCGCTTAAATCTGGCGTCTCTGCTAAACATCCGGTATTGTTAACGCCCACCATGACGCTGAAAATAACTAAGGAGAGGCTAGACACGCAGGAGCGTGTCATTGCATAAGGCGCCTGCGTACAGTAACCTGGCGTCACTGGCCGCATTCCTTAGGAGGATGGACTAGGCTGAGAGGAGGCTTGGCACGCAGGAGCGTGTCATGCTCACTGCGCATGCGCATAAGGCTTGTGAAGATAGGAAAAGGAAAGAGGGGAGGATACAAGCTGGAGATCACTAAGAGGAGAAAAGAATGGATCCTCCCCTCTTTCCTTTTCCTATCTGCGTGTCTAGCCTCTCCTTAGTTATTTTCAGCGTCATGATGGGCGTTAACAATACCGGATGTTTAGCAGAGACGCCAGATTTAAGCGCCACTGCGGCCATTACCGTCCACATTTATTCTGCTGAACGGACTGACCTTCCTTTTTGCTTATCATACCAGGTTTGTGCTAATTCTCCGGACTCAGGATTGCCATCCACTTGTGATATGATCACTGTACCTTATTTTCCTTTGAAACTTATTCATTTCTTTTTGACTCATTTCCACATATAGCCTGCACGGGACTTGTCTCCTGCCTATCTTCTTCCTTCATACTCTGCATTCCAAGGTTAGTCATATTCTGTACCTACTGGACCAGTTTTCCTGGAAGATTGCTTATAGACTGTGCCTGTGAGCTTCTATGTAATATGTGTTGTGTTGCCATTATAACAATCCCCTGGTTTTCTCTAATGATTATATTCTCTCCAGTGTTCTTGTAACATTCAATTATCGTATATGCAGACATAGTTTTCTCTTATTATTATACTGAATCCGGGGTTTTATAATAGTCAAGTACCATATATGAGGACACTGTCTGACCTCTAGGGTTATGTATACTGCTCCTTCAGATTTATATTTATATAATTTTTACCTATAGTCTAACTAAATTGCTTCCATTTAAGTTTACTCTCTTGGCCCATGTGGCCATTATTAGTCTCTACATAAATACATTCAATAATATTCTGATTATGGGATTTTGTTTTGTATATAATTCTTTTGTGTATATGTATATAGTTATTTTCTAGTGTATTTGTCAAATGTACAGTACTTTGCTGATATCTATGTTTACGTTCTATTTCACAGTGAGGTTTTGAAAAAGACCACGTATGGTCGAAACGTTAACCCCATCAGTTCTGTCCGTTTTATTTTCATACCACACAATAATTTGTGGTTTATGTCTATATGATTGATTGAATAAATGAAACTTTATTTGCTTCACATTCAATATTGAGTGCGGCTGATTTCTCTATTATATTGGACACTTTGTTCAGCCAGCACCAACCGTCTACTACGCAGTGTGCACATCATTTACTTAGAAATTGGAATTGAGATTGGACGCCATGTCGCGTTTGGAGAGCCTCTGATGTGCCTAAACAGTGGAAACCCCCCACAAGTGACACCATTTTGAAAACTAGACCCCTGTGGAACTTATCTAGATCTGTTGTGAGCACTTTGAACCCCAAGTGTTTCACAAAAGTTTATAATGCCTTGGTGTGAAAAAAAAAAACATTTTCCACAAAAATTATTTTTTTAGTTCCAAATTTTTGAGTTTTCCCAAGGAAATTGGACCCCAAAAATTGTTGTCCAATTTGTCCTGAGTACGCTGATACCCCGTATGTGGGGGGGAAAACTGTTTGGGCGCACGGCAGGGCTTGGAAAGGAAGTAATAACGTTTTGGGTCATGTTCCGTTTGCAGTGCCCCAGATGAGCCTAAACAGTGGAAACCCACCACAAGTGACCTCATTTTGGAAACTAGACCCCCTAAGGAACTTATCTAGATCTGTGGTGAGCACTTTGAACCCCCAAGTGCTTCACACAAGTTTGTAATGCCCGGGCATCAAAATAAAAAATCCTATTTTTTTCACACAAAAAATATCTTTTAGTCACCAATTTTTTATTTTCCCAAGGGTAACAGGAGAAATTTGACCACAAATGTTGTTGTCCAATTTGTCCTAAGTACGCTGATACCCCATATGTGGGGGGGAACCGCTGTTTGGGCGCACGACAAAGCTCGAAATGGAAGGAGCACCATTTGACTTTTTCCAACCAAAATTGGCTGGAATTGAGATTGGACGCCATGTCGCATTTGGAGAACCCCTGATATGCCTAAACAGTGGAAACCCCCCACAAGTGACCCCATTTTGGAAAATAGACCCCACAAGGAACTTATCTAGATGTGTGGTGAGCACTTTGAACCCCGAAGTGCTTCACAGAAGTTTATAACGTACAGTCCATAAAAATAAAAAATCTTTTTTTTTTAACAAAAATGATTTTTTCGCCCCCAATATTTTATTTTCACAAGGGTAACAGGAGAAATTCGACCCCAAAAGTTGTTGTCCAATTTGTCCTGAGTACGCTGAAACCCAATATGTGGGAGAAAACTAGTGTATGGGCACATGTCGGGGCTCGGAAGGGAAGTAGTGATGTTATGGATTGCAGACTTTGATGGAATGGTCTGCGGGCGTTATGTGCATTTGGAGAGCCCCTGATGTGCCTAAACAGTGGAAACCCCCCACAAGTGACCCCATTTTGGAAAATAGACCCCACAAGGAGCTTATCTAGATGTGTGGTGAGCGCTATGAAGCCCCAAGTGTTATGTTTCGGTAGCTGAGGAGAAACTGCAAAAAATAGCCAAAGTAGCAATACACCAGAGAGGCTGGAAACTAATGGATTGCAGTAACCTGAACTAACCGCCACACTAGAAGTAGCGGTGGAGCGTACCTATGGTGATCCTAGATGCCTCGTCACAGCCGGAGAGATAGCTACATCTAAAGGCAGAAAGATGAATGCTATCTGAATCCCCAAAGAAATAGGAAGTCCCTGAACATGTAATGGCGGTTAGACAAGAAGAAAACACGAACACAGACAGAAAATAGAATGAGCTAAAGCTGGGGCCCAATCTGTATAGATAGAAAAGTATAGGAAAGAATTCTGACTGCAACCCAAAAAAACCCTGACAAAAATACCAACACTTCTGATTAACAAAAAAACCTGAGATCACACGATCTCTACCACCTAAATCAGATCTCTGGTGTAACACACAGCAACACAGCAAATAAAAAGTGACAAAGGAACAAAGCAAAAATGAAAACACACAATGAGCACAATTGCAGTGCAAGACCCCAAAAGGGGACCAGGCTGCAGTCACTGCAAGCAGCAAACCAGCAGTGAAAATACAACAGAGGAAAAAAAAGCAAAACACTTATCTGAATGAGAGCAGGAAAGCAAGATGTGCTCCAAGCAAGAGCAGGAGGAACAATTGATTACCGGCAAGGCTGCTGGGAACTAAGGTCACTTATATCATACCATTCAGAGCCAGCTGAAGGCCATTCAGTAATTAGTTCATTACCCTCAGCAACCACCGGAGGGAGCCCCAGCTCAGAAGTCGCCTCCAAGGTATTCACAACACCCAAGTGCTTCACAGAAGTTTATAACGTACAGCCAAAAAAAGCAAAAAAATCATTTTTTTTACAAAAATGATATTTTCACCCCAAATATTTATTTTCCCAAGGGTAACAGAAGAAATTGGACCCCAAGAGTTATTGTGCAATTTGCCCTGAGTATGATAATACCCCATATGTGGGGGGTAAACTACTGTTTGGGCGCATGGCAGAGCTCAGAAGTGAAGGAGCACCGTTTGACTTTTTCAACGCAGAATTGGCTGGAATTGAGATCAGACGCCATGTCACATTTGGAGAGCCCCTGATGTGCCTAAACAGCGGAAACCCCCCAATTCTAACTCCAATCCTAACCCCAACACATCCCTAACCCTACATCCAAACCTAACCATAACCCTAACCACAAACCTAACCCTAACACACCCCTAACCCTAATCCTAACTTTAGCCTCAACCCTAACCCTAACCCTAATGGGAAAATGGAAATAAATACATTTTTTTAATTTTATTATTTTTCTCTAACTAAGGGGGTGATAAGGAGGGTTTGATTTACTATTTATAGCGGGTTTTTATGATTGGCAGCTGTCACGCTAAAAAGACGCTTTTTATTGCAAAAAATAGTTTTTGCATCATCACATTTTGAGAGCTATAATTTTTGCATATTTTGGCCCACAGAGTCATGTGAGGTCTTATTTTTTGTGGTACGAGTTGACGTTTTTATTGGTACCATTTTTGAGCACGTGACATTTTATGATAGCTTTTTATTTCGATTTTTGGGATGTTAGAATGAACAAAAATCAGCAATTCTTGAATTTCTTTTGGGGGGGCGTGCATACCGTTCCGCGTTTGGTAAAATTGATAAAGCAGTTTTATTCTTCGGGTCAGTACAATTATGGCGATACCTCATTTATATCATTTTTTTATGTTTTGGCGCTTTTATACAATAAAAACAATTTTATATAAAAAATAATTATTTTTGCATCGCTTTATTCTGTGAGCTATAACTTTTTTATTTTTTTGCTGATGATGCTGTATTGTGGCTCTTTTTTGCGAGACAAGATGACATTTTCAGCGGTACCATGATTTTTATATCGGTCTTTTTGATCGCGTGTTATTCCACTTTTTGTTCGGCTGTATGATGATAAAGCATTGATTTTTTGCTCTGCTTTTTTTTAAGGGGTTCACTAAAGGGGTTAACTAGTGGGACAGTTTTATGGGGGGGATGTTATGGACACGGCGATACCAAATATGTGTACTTTTATGGTTTTGTTTCTTTTATTTACAGGAAGAAATGAATTTATTGGGGGAATTTTTTTTTTTCCTTTATTTTGGATTTTTTTTTTTACACTTGTTATTTTTATTTTTTTAACTTTTTTTCTTTGTCCCTTGGTGGGACATTACAGTATAGGGTCAGATCGCTGGTCTCACATTGTGCACAGCACATTGCGCTGTTCTGAGGGCCTCAGGGGAGCACGCAGGGAGCCGCATCCCTGCGCGATGCTCCCCTGTGCCCCCGGTACACCGCGATCATGTTTGATCGCGGTGTGCCAGGGGTTAATGTGCTGGGAGCGGTCCGTGACCGCTCCTGGCACATAGTGCTGGGTGTCAGCTGTGATAATCAGCTGACACCCGGCGACGATCAGCTGCGCTCCCCCCGGGAGTGCAGCTGATCGCCTAGGACGTACTATCCCGTCCATGGGAATTAAGTCCCAGATCACATGGACGGGATAGTACGTCCGATGACAGAAAGGGGTTAATATTCAAGTTATACACACAATGAGCTTTTGGTGACTCTTGTGCTGCCTGTTTTCGCTGCATCAAAAACGCAGCATCTTACATTTTCAGCAAAGTACATGGGATTTTAAAAAATTACATGCCCACTGAGCTTATTTTACTCAGCTTAAACTGACCTGCAGTGCATGTTTCAAATCTGCAACATGTCAATTTCTTTGCGGGTATGCTAAGTTTTCGGAGCAGATTTTCCCCATAGAATTGCATTAGATGTAGAAAATACACAGGTAAAAAACATACATGCATTTCTAGTGCGTTTCAACTACGGAAACGCTTCAAAAACACCTGCATTCCACGACTGACTGTATCAATAAAGTTTTTTTGAAGTGAAATATCAGCAAGTATCAAAAATATGCTTTATTTAAAGCATGATACACCAACAAGAGACAAAAATACAGTGTCAAAAATGTGATAAAAATGCATTGTCATGGAGAACACCGGAGCGATCTTGCAGATCCTACCATTGCCACCAGTTTTTCATGGATAGCAGCAGGGGGAATTGACAGATCCCACCACTGCCACCAGATTGTCAATGGAACTCAACTCTGCTGCCCCCCAATCATCAGAAGAATTGTGCAATTGACTGACAAGTCCCTGCAAAAAAATATTTCCCATAAGTATCGGATCAATTCAAAACCCAATATTCATCACTGATCACTGCCTCCAAAGTGTATTAGACAAGTCCTTTGAACAGAGGAAGCTCTTGACTCGGAAGTGTAGTTCTCCACATCTAAGTAAAGGAATCCTATTCTTGGTGGCTGGCTCCAAGCAAATCTCTGCTCTAATTTCCTGTTCACGGCAGGTGGTCCTACTTCAATTGAGGTTGACGTGTCAGCTCTTTCTCACTTCCCCACTTCTAATTAATCCCATATGTTCAATGTGAGGATAACATGTCCCATCTGCGGAGATGTCTCTATGGATTTTACAATTTTTTTTCTACGTCACGCATGTAAAATAAGAAGTGCAAAAATGCAATGAAATAAATGCAAGTGTGGAGCCCAGCTGTGCTTGGATCCACATATCCTAGAAGGGTGCATGAAGGATTTGTCCACTAGAGGTCTCACTACATACACACACCTTCACCCGTCCTCAGTCCACCAGAGGGAGCCCTGATAGGGATATAAAAGGGGGTGAAGGCAGGAAGTCTAGAGAAGTCTCCAGCAGGCTTGAGTGCAGAGCAGTTCAGTTCTGAGGATGCAGAGCAGAGTGAGTCTGCAGGCAGTTTAGTTTAGTCTGCGGACTAGTTTGAAGTCGAGTCTAGCTCAGAAGTCTAGCAGATCAGACTAGAGAGCTAGGAGCATGCCGACGCTCTAAAGAGGGGCAGAAGAGGCAGCCCACCAACTGCCAGCGTGTATAGCCTAGTGAGGGCCAGAGTAGGCCGAAGGCAAGAGGAGAGAGTAGTAAAGGGGCAGAAGAGCCTTACCAACTCACCCCAGCAAGTACATACCGGACGCCGGGTCCGAGTCTACAGGGATCTCCACGACCCAGTAGGAGACAACCGGAATTCTGAGGACTACAAGTCTCAGGAGCACTACAGAGCTGACACGTAACAGAGCTAGGGGACACGGGAGTTCCGGCAAGCAAGGAAAAGCACGCAGGAAAAGTTTACCCCAAGAGAAGGCCCTACCACAAGGTCAGCCAGGTGCAGGATAGAGACAAACTCAGGCCTAGCTACAGGCAGGTCGGGAACTTATTATGGAGAGGCAAGAAACAGGAGGCCCTATACCTGCTCACTGGGGAGAATCTGGATGCGCACCCTTCACCCTACAGTGCCCCGGGATGTTCCTGCACTAACTCCAGTAAAGGTATCGAAGTGACTTATGTGTGTTCCCCTTTATTGTTCCTATCCTGCCGGAACCCCTCCGTCCTGCATCCCTACCCATACGCTGCCCTGACTGCCCGCTCCACCTGTGGGGAGCGATTCCATCTACCTGCCATAACATCGGCCTCAGTGGACTGCTGCAGCGCTGGTGAGCCTCACCAGACACCACAGGTGGCATCACGATTCAATCGACATTATCCCCTGTAAATCAGTGGCGTAGCAACTGTTTGTGGCGCCCGGGGCGGCAAATTTTAGGCCACAACCCTAGCCACACCCATTTCACTGGCCACACCCATATCCACGCCCTGACCACACCCACTTAGCACTGCTGATCACACTGTTTCATAAACAATAATTATAAACACATACCTCTCAACCGTCCCGGTTTCAGCGGGACAGTCCTGATTTCGGGACCCTGTCCGCTGTCCCGGCCAGGCGGTTTACTTTCCACATTAGAATCGTACATACGGAAACCCCGGGGACCTCCCACACATTCTGGCAGCCACAAGTCACGTTCCATCGCTGACCTCATTTCCCCAGGATGTGGGGATCTCACCAGCTATGAGGCGCTCCATTCAATACCCGGCTCTCACTGAGCGAGACAGGCAGGATCTGGGGATCTCTTCATCTGTTGAACAGATCCCATGTTGAGATCCCCACATCCTGCTTGTCTCGCTCAGTGAGAGTCGGGTATTGTATGCAGCGGTCCGTACAATACCCGTGTAATGTATGGTGTACAGTTCATATAGCGTCTTGTGCTTGGGTGCGAGGAAAACACATGAGACACAGGTTTGATATAGAAGGACTTGTATTACTTCATACAAGTGGCAAAAAGGGTCACACAGTTTGCAGGTACAGAAGCAGGAGACACAGCAGGCCAGAGTAACTTAAGCTCAGCAATAACTCTCCACAACAGGTTCAGGATCTCTTCTCTGTTACCGTAATTCCATGCAAATGTGGATTTATCAAATAGCAGGTTTCCAGAGTCCACAAGTGTTACAAAGTTCCTCAGTAGGAAATAGCTGGAGTACAAAGTCCAAGGTTTTCCAGGAGTCAGGTCACAGGCTCACTGCAGGCTTGATTCTGAAGCACTGATTGCTCAGCTGAGGCTGCTTAAGAAGCAAGAGGGAGAGAATCAGGGCGGGAACATGAAAGCTGGAAACTCCATATTGACTGAGGGCAAGATAGCTGCAGCAAGACAGAAAGCAAAATGGCCGACGGAAAAACTGAGTTTCAAGAAACATGTACAAAGAACCTTACATTACTCCCCCTTAGGGACAACCTCCGGATGACCTCAGACCAGGCTTGTCTGGGTACCTCTGATGAAACTGGCGGAGCAAGCGAGGAGCATTAACGTTATCGACTGGTTCCCATGAGTTGTCCTCCACTGGGTAGTCCTGCCATTTAATCAAATATTGTAACTGATTTCTGTACAACCTGGAATCTAGAATCCTTTCCACCACAAATTCTTCCTGACCATCGACTAGCACTGGGTCAGGGCAAGGAGAAGAATGTCCAGGAAACGTATTGGGTGTTGCAGCCTTTAGTAGGGATACATGAAAGACAGGGTGGATTCTCATAGTTCTGGGCAGTTGAAGACGACAAGCAACGGCACTTATAATTTTACTGATTTTATAGGGTCCAATGTACTTATGTCCCAACTTAGACGATGGAATCCTTAACTTAAGATTTCTGGTTGACAGCCAGACCAAGTCTCCTACCTTGAAAGCTGGTGCAGGTTTACGAAATTTATCTGCTGCTTTCTTGTACCTTTCCTGAGCCAATTCCAGATTTTCCTTTAGAAGATCCATATTCTTTTGTAAAGACGTGATTCTTTCAGCCACTGCTGGCAAGGGCGTTTCTATGGGAAATCGAGGAAGAATGTTAGGATGATAACCTAGATTGGAGTAAAAAGGAGACTGCTTAGTGGAGGCGCTCTGAGAGTTGTTATAAGAGAACTCAGCTAATGGAAGTAGATCCACCCAATCATCCTGTAGGTGGCAGATAAAGCAGCGGAGATACTGCTCCAGGGTCTGATTGGTTCGTTCTGTCTGTCCATTAGTCTGGGGATGAAAAGCAGAAGAAAGGTTTACTTTAATGTCCAATGCGGCACAGAAATTTTGCCAAAACCTTGAAGTGAATTGCACCCCTCGATCCGAAATGACCTCATCCGGTACTCCATGTAAGCGAAACACATTCTTAATCATCAAATCTGATGTCTGTTTTGCAGTGGGTAAGCCGACACAAGGGATAAAATGAGCTGCCTTTGTTAAACGATCAACCACCACTAGAATGGTGTTCTTCCCTTGAGAGGTTGGTAACTCCACAATGAAGTCCATAGAAATGGATCCCCACGGGCGGGACGGGGTGGGAAGGGGTTGCAACAGACCAGTTGGTGAGGAGCGAGGTGTTTTGCATCTTGCACAGACTTCACATGAAGTGACATAGTTTAAAACATCTTTCCTGTAAGTGGGCCACCAAAAGAAACGAGAAAGAAATTTCTGTGTCTTTAGAATTCCTCTATGCCCAGCTATCTTGGAATCGTGGATGAGTTGCAATACTCTCAATCTGACTGTTTCAGGTATATACAGACGTTGTCCCTGAATCCACACACCATTCTTAAAGACAAGACTTACGTCCCTTGGGGGTTGTGCCAACAAGGAATCCGCATGGTATGCTTCCTTGATGTCCTTAAGTAGGTCTTGATTATGAATCACTCCCAGGAATCTAGAGTCAGGAAGAATAGTCTTAGGAGGAGTAAGTGGACGGGTCTCTGCTGAATGAATCCTAGAGAGTGCATCAGCCTTTCCATTGCGTGATCCTGGCCTATAAGAAATTACAAAATTAAATTGGTTTAGGAAAAGATTCCAGCGAGCCTGGCGAGGAGTCAGGCACTTAGCCGACCTGATAAATTCAAGGTTACGATGGTCTGTCAGGACGACTATTTGCTGAGCAGCTCCCTGAAGAAGGTGTCTCCATTCTTTGAAGGCGGCAATAATGGCCAACAACTCTCTATTGCCCACATCGTAGTTCCTCTCAGCCGAAGACAACTGCTGGGAAAAGAAGGCACAGGGATGCAAGACATTCTTCTCACCTGTTCTCTGAGAGAGTATAGCTCCAACGGCACAGTCTGAAGCATCCACCTCTATTATGAAGGCAAGTTCGGGGTTGGGATGTACTAAGATAGGTGCGGTGGTAAATTTATCCTTTAGACGGGAAAATGCTTCCTGGGCTTGGAGGGTCCAGGAGAACCTAGACTCTTTCCGGGTAAGTTGGGTGATAGGTGACACTACCTCAGAGAAATTCCTAATGAAACGTCTATAGAAGTTGGCAAATCCGATGAAGCGTTGCACCTCCTTAACATTTCTAGGAATTGGCCAATCCTTGATGGCTTGGGTCTTGCTTCCATCCATACTAATCCCTTGTGTAGACAGTACATACCCCAGAAATTGAATTTCGGTCCTATGGAATTCACACTTTTCAAGTTTGATGTAAAGATGGTTTTGTCTTAGACGTTCTAAGACCATTCTCACATGTCCATGATGTTCCTCTGTGGAGTTAGAAAAAATTAGAATATCATCCAGATAAATCACCACGAATGTATCTAGGAGATCCCTGAAGATGTCATTCACCAAGTGTTGGAAAGTGGCTGGGGCGGTACTCAGACCAAAAGGCATAACTAGATATTCAAAGTGTCCATAGCGTGACCTGAATGCAGTCTTCCATTCATCCCCAGGTCTAATACGGACCAAGTTATAGGCCCCACGGAGATCCAGTTTAGAGAAAATTTTGGCATGCCGCACTCTCTCCAATAACTCAGGGATTAAAGGCAATGGATAACGGTTTCTAATAGTAACCTTATTGAGTTCCCTATAGTCTACGCAGGGTCTCAGAGATCCATCTTTCTTCTTCACAAAGAAGATGGGTGCACCTGCAGGAGATGAAGAGGGGCGTATGAAGCACTTGGCAGATTTTCGTCTATGTAATCCTTTAAAGCCTTTAGCTCGGGCCCCGCCAGGGGGTAGATCTTACCAAAAGGTATCTCTGCTCCAGGCAATAATTCAATTGGACAATCATATGGACGGTGAGGGGGAAGCTGGTCAGCGTTCTTCTTGTCACATAAATCCACATAGTCCTGGTATACAGCTGGTAGTTCAGAGACTGACATGGTTCCTTTAGGAACAGAGCAAGCTGAAACTTCTGGACTCATCTGTTTCTCTGGAAAGTGTAATTCCTTGGTCTTCCAGTTAATGGTAGGGTTCTGAGCCTGCAGCCATGGTAGCCCTAGAATAATGGGAAAGTGGGGAGAAGAGATAAGCATAAAGGACAGTTTCTCTTGATGATCTTTACCCATAAGGACCCTCAAAGGCTCCGTTTCCTGATCCACTGGTCCAGAGGTCAGCAGGGAGCCATCCACAGTCTCCATCTGTACTGGAGTAGCCTTCTTCACTGAACGTATCCCCTGTTTCAGAGCAAAGGAGATATCCATAAAATTTCCACTTGCCCCTGAGTCGATCATAGCAGAGCTAGACACCCAGACTGAGTCAACCCAGAGTTTGATGGAAAGGAAGCAATGAGAATTGTTTTTCTTACAACTCAGCTGGGACACCGCTGAGGAAACTTGAAAAATTGCAGCGTTTACACAGTCATCGTCCTCAGAAGTAACGGAGTTTAAGTCCGAGAAATCAATATCTGTTGCTGCAGATCTCTCTGGAGCCTGAGGCTCGGACCTGACAGATCTCCTCTCGCAACACTCACAGTGAATGACTGCTGCAGTAGTCTTACGAGAACGGCTGGGGCAGTTTATAATGAAGTGCCCTGACTTACCACAGTAGAAACATAGATTTTCCTTTAAACGATGTTCTTTGCGTGCATCACTAACCCGTCTTTGTAAAGAGTCCACCTGCATGGGTTCAGGTTCAGGTTCCCGTGTGATCCTACTCAAAGGTTCCTTAGCTGGGGAGGAAGGTAGGAAAAGGTTAGTGTGATTACTTTCGAACCATCTCTCTTGCCTGCGTTCAGTCAGACGAGCATCAATACGGATGCAGTAGTTAATAAAGTCACCTAACGCAGTGGGAGGGTCGGCACGAGCAAGTTCATCCTTAATCAGTGGAGACAACCCTTTTCGAAAAATAGATTTTTTGGCGGAACTGTCCCAAGTGGTATCGAGGGCCCATCTCCTGAAATCCAAGGCATATTCGGCTACTGAGCGCTTACCTTGGCGCAAAGTTAACATGGCTGCTTCAGCTGTTGCACCTCGATTGGGATCATCAAACACCTGCCCCATGGCTGAAATGAAAGCATCAAGATGATCCAAACATTCATCCTCAGTCTCAATCAGAGGGTTTGCCCACATCAAAGCCTTGTTGGTAAGCAACATGATTATAGTAAGCACTTTAGATCGTTCAGTGAGAAATTGTGAAGCATGTGCAGAAAAAAAAAGATTGCATTGGTTAATAAATCCCCTGAATTTCTCATGTTCACCGCCAAAATGAAAAGGGGGTAACTTGGGAATCCCAGAACTCGGGGTTATGGCAGGAGCCTGGACTCGTTCCTCTAGAACCTCAATCCTGGCTCGTAAATCCTGGGTAGTTTGTCCAAACACTTGCAAATTGTGATTAGTGAGGTCCTGTATGTTTGCAAAACGGGTCTTTATAGTCTGTATATCTGCAAGGATTGTATCAGTCACTCCACAAAGCTCCTTTATGCGAGCCTCCATCTTCCAGATCTTTTAAGACAGGAGTACTGGAAGGAGAAGAGAAAAAAAAATAGTGTTTACCTGTGGTAACACTGCAGAGTAAAATTAAGGGAATGTGCTCACCTGGAATGGTTGTGAGAAGTCACAACCACTGTCATCACAGAAAGTATAACCGGACATCTGATATCCACAGTCACAGCAGACACAGCCTTTCCAGACCCAGCAGACACTAACGTTTGGCTTCAGAATCTTGTAATGTATGGTGTACAGTTCATATAGCGTCTTGTGCTTGGGTGCGAGGAAAACACATGAGACACAGGTTTGATATAGAAGGACTTGTATTACTTCATACAAGTGGCAAAAAGGGTCACACAGTTTGCAGGTACAGAAGCAGGAGACACAGCAGGCCAGAGTAACTTAAGCTCAGCAATAACTCTCCACAACAGGTTCAGGATCTCTTCTCTGTTACCGTAATTCCATGCAAATGTGGATTTATCAAATAGCAGGTTTCCAGAGTCCACAAGTGTTCCAAAGTTCCTCAGTAGGAAATAGCTGGAGTACAAAGTCCAAGGTTTTCCAGGAGTCAGGTCACAGGCTCACTGCAGGCTTGATTCTGAAGCACTGATTGCTCAGCTGAGGCTGCTTAAGAAGCAATAAGGAGAGAATCAGGGCGGGAACATGAAAGCTGGAAACTCCATATTGACTGAGGGCAAGATAGCTGCAGCAAGACAGAAAGCAAAATGGCCGACGGAAAAACTGAGTTTCAAGAAACATGTACAAAGAACCTTACAACCCGGCTCTCACTC
Source organism: Oophaga sylvatica (assembly GCA_033576555.1). Taxonomy (NCBI): domain Eukaryota; kingdom Metazoa; phylum Chordata; class Amphibia; order Anura; family Dendrobatidae; genus Oophaga; species Oophaga sylvatica. Next base: position 561,717,815 of record JARQOD010000001.1, on the reverse strand, counting down.
CAACAGATCCAGCGGCTCGATGCGTCGCCGTTCTGAAGACTCTCCCGAGAACGAGTTACAGTACCTGCTGCTGTAATCTGACCGCCGGAAATGAGGTCAGCGGTCATTTCCAGCGTTCAGCTGACTTACAGCACGTGACCTCTGGTGGAACGTGACATGTGGCTGCCAGAACGTGTGGGAGGTCCCCGGGTTTCCGCATGTACGATTCTAATGCGGGAAAGTAAACCTCCCGGCCAGGACAGCCGGGACAGGGACCCAGCCCTACACAGATAACAGCATTCGCTCCGTCCCCACGCAGACCCATGCACATAATGGCACCCCTCCTTCCCCCCTGCAGCCCCCAAGCACACAGATCCCGCAAGTAACAGGACCCTTGTACATGCGCGGCTCCGCTCTTTGTGGCCCTGTACACACACGGCTCCGCTCCACACACCTCACACGCACAAGGCTCCGCTCCGTACACCTCGTACACACACGGCTCCGCTCCGTACACCTCGTACACACACGGCTTCGCTCCGTACACCTCGTACACACACGGCTTCGCTCCGTACACCTCGTACACACGGCTCCGCTCCGTACACCTCGTACACATGGCTCCGCTCCGTACACCTCGTACACACGGCTCCGCTCCGTACACCTCGTACACACGGCTCCGCTCCGTACACCTCGTACACACACGGCTCCGCTCCGTACACCTCGTACACACACGGCTCCGCTCCGTACACCTCCGCTACTTACACCTCGTACACACACGGCTCCGCTCCGTACACCTCGTACACACACGGCTTTGCTCCGTACACCTCGTACACACACGGCTCCGCTCCGTACACCTCGTACACACGGCTCCGCTCCGTACACCTCGTACACACGGCTCCGCTCCGTACACCTCATGCACACACAGCTCAGCTACATCCACACTGTAAACCCCTTATGATCCCACATATAAACTTACCATCATCCAGCACCATGACGACCAGTACAGCAGTAGCTTCCTGCACACAGGGGCCTGATCATGTGACACCTAACTCCTCCCCTCCTGTGACCTCATCACAGGTCCTGCTAGCACCTTTACAAAGCACAGCACAGCAATGGTAAATGCTGGCTGTGCGAAGTTGGGAGGGCAAGGAAGGGGTGCATGGGGGGCGTGGCGACTTCTCACTGCAGGACACATAGTGTCATGTATAGTGTACAGTTCCTATAGCGTCTTGTGCTTGGGTGCGAGGAAAACACATGAGACATAGGTTGATATGAAATGACTTGTATTACTTCATACAAGCATGCAGAAAAGGTCACACAGTTTGCAGGAACAGAGGCAGGAGAACACAGCAGGCCAGAGTAACTTCAAGCTCTACAATAACTCTCCAAGCAGGTTCAGGATCTCTTCTCTGTACCGTAATTCCTCTGCAAACATGGATTCACCAGACAGCAGGTTTCCAAAGTCCAAAAGTGTTCCAAAGTTCCTCAGTAGGAAATAGCTGGAGTCCAAAATCCTAGGTTTCCAGGAGTCAGGTCACAGGCTGACTGAAGCTTGATTCAGGAGCACTGATTGTTCAGCTGAGGCTGCTTAAGTAGCAAGAGGGAGAGAATCAGGGCGGGAACATGAAAACTGGAAACTCCATATTAACTGAGGGCAAGAGCTGCAGAAAGACAGAAAGCAAAATGGCCGACGGAAAACTGAGTTTCAAGGAACATGTCAAAAGAGACAAAGAACCTTACACATAGTGTCCTGACCGAGCCAGCGAGCGGTGGGAGGGGTTAGAATCGGGACTGTTGGGGTATGGAATTGCTGCTGCTGCTGCGCCGCCCCCACACACACGTGCCGCCTGGGGCGGACCGCCCCCCCCACGCCCCCCACGCTATGCCACTGCTGTAAATACAACCCCTTTTTGGTGAGCCCCAGGGCCACGGACCGAGATGCAGCTACCGTGACATCCCCCATAGAAGTCAGGGAGCTTCAGTGAACGCTCTGATGTCAGAGCGTCGGCAACGCAGGTCCTTCCAGCAACTGTGCCCTGCGGAGCTGCGGCCTACAGAGGAAGGTAGGCCACGGTTCACTAGGGGGCGCCAGAATGTCACAACCCTCACCCAGGGGCACGGTCCAGGCCGACAACCCGGATGATCAGCCCTCGACCACTACCATGCCGCCGCAGCAGCCGCCCCTTACCTGGGCCTGTGGCCCCAATAGTGCCGCTAACGCTGCCATACATGCCTGGAACAAAGTGGCTTCCCCAATACAGGGGCAGGCCAGACACCCTGTCGGGATTCAAGCGAAAAATATGCTGCATACTGGACATGTACTCTATGTCAGATAAGCAAAGGGCTGCAGTGGTAGTGGGACAATTGACTGGTGCTGCAGAAAGAGAAGTAGAGACTTGGTCGGCTGCAGACCAGGAGTCAGTGCCCGCTATTTTTGAAAAGTTACAGACTGCCTTTGAGGACCGCACTGAAGCAGACTTCCGGATGAGGTTCTACCAATGCTCCCAAAAACCGGAGGACAGCGTTCGGGACTATGCCTGCTGATTACAAGGGGCCCTGCGAGCCCTCAAACGGGTTAATCCAATGAGTGTCACCAAGGAGAATAAAATGCTAATGGAACAATATGTAAGGGGGCTGAGGTCCCAAGCGGAGAGCAGGACCGTGCGTTGGTGGTCCTTGGATCATCCCGATGCCACTTTTGATGCCATTAAAGATATGGCTATAAAGGGACTGCAACCCCTGGAAACGACAGCTCAGGCAGACCAGCATTACTCGTGTAAGGCCCCCCTCATCCCAGTAGCGCCTACCTTTTCCCCGCTGGTAGCTGAAGCCAAAACACAGGCAGCACCCCCTACTGAGCTGTACTGTCTACGCTCGGAAGTGCGCCAGCTGACCAAAAATCTGGCCACTGTAACGAGTGCCCTGCAACTGCGGACGGAGACAGAAGGAAATATTCTGCTAGCCGACTGCCCAGAGGATGTCCTCTGGATGAACTGGAGGAGAAGGAGGACGTCGCCCCCCCGGAGGAGGACAACGCCACCTCGGAGGAGGACAACGCCACCCCAGGAGGGACCAACGATCAACGCTCTTCGCACTGAGAGATCATCTGCTACCGCTGCCAGAAAGAAGGTCACACCGCACGCCAGTGTCCTTTAAACAAGCAAACCCTGGGTCCAAGGGCCAGCACCCAGGAATAGACTTATCAGGCCCCTCAGACTGGCACCGCAGGTTTGTGGGAGAAAGACCTTTCCTGTCCATCATACTGGACGGGATCGCAATACCTGCCCTGCTGGACACCGGATGCCAGGTAACCATCATACCTGATATCCTTTATAACCGTTACTGGTCTATGGACAACCTCCAACCCTCAAACCCTGACTTTGCAGTATATGCCTCTAACGGCCTCCCTCTTGACTTACAGGGGGCTAAAAACGTAGATGTAAAAGTGGGGAGGGTGGAGTTAAAGGACCAGGGACTTATTGTAGTGAAGACTGTTAATGAGGAAAATGGACTGAATGTGGTACTAGTAATAGATAAAGGGTGTGCACACAGGTCACAATTTTAGTGGTGCTGGTGAAAATGGACCTATAAAGGTACCAAAACCATAAGAGAATAACAATCCACCGCACTCGTCAATCAAGTAGATGCAAATAAAGTAATATTTATTGTAGTTCTCCACATCAAAGAAAAAAAGTGCCACGTAGAAAAACAAGATACATATACCATATATACACTAATACCCAACGTTTCGATCCTCCCGGATCTTAGTCATGGGTAACTGTAGGAAAATCAGAAAACCAGAATCAGTGAAGTAAAGCACTAAAAAACATATATACAAATATACATATTTACATAACAGCAATATTGTGAATAATATTAAATTATAAGCAATAGATGACAGATTTTAAATGTATACAAGAATATAATATTATGCTTGCAACAACATATTGTATGGGTAGTATATGATTCCCCCGTTTCCAGTTCTAAATAGAGAAAATATATCCCACTGAAGAAAGGTTTTAGGGAAAATGAAGAGGTACCTTAGATATATGTATTTCAGAGAAATGGCACTTAAATGAAGACAAATCATGGCAGCCCCTATGAATAATAGCCAGGTACTAGGGTAAAAAAGACAAATGCATTTTATAACCAAATACGGATGTAAAGTAGGAGTCCAGATGGGGAGCCCATATTACCTGTGGCTGAGGTGGGACAGTGAGGGCTAAATGAGCCAGAAGAGAGGAGGTACTGCAGAAAAGAAAATGTGCTGTGAGGACCCCTAGTACTCGGGCATAATGGTAGCATAGCATGTCTGATGAATACCTATAAATACCTGTATCAGGGGGCTTTCTATATGGCAGCGCTCCCGCGCTATGCCAGTGCTGCTAGATGCGGCTGTGTGCAATGACAGGGTCAGCCCTGTTTAAATAGAGGCGCCGTGTCACGCTGGACCGGAAGTGCGTCACCCGGGACCGGACGTGACGCGGCGCCACATAATGGGAAGCTTGCGCATGCGCGCTGGCCGATACTGTCGCCATGTTGGTTAGTGGCAGGGAATATTAGGCCGTGTGAGGCAGGGAGGAGCGAGGTAGAGATGCGGGGGTAAGAAGAGGGATAAGGCAGACCAATATATACTATAATAAAGGTAGGAGAAGAATGGTTAAGCCGGTAAGAAAGAAAGAAAATGGATGGTAAAGAAACGAATGCCATACATGGAAATTATGTAAATAAAAATAAAAATAAAACTGACAAGAATAATGACAAATAAAGGAAAATGAATATGAAAATGGAAAATAAAAATTAAAAAATAAAAATTAAAACTGAAAAAAGATGAAAAATAAAGAATAAAATAAGAATAAAAATGATAAAAAAATGATAAAAAAGGGGGGGAAAATGAGAATAAATGAAAAAAAAGGAAAATTAGAAGAAACAATGAAAGTAAAAGTAAAAATAAAATGAATTGAAAATAATAATTGAAAATAAAAATAAAAAAATTAAAAATTAAAAAATAAAAATAAGGACAAAAATCCAATTGGAACATAGGAAAAAACTTACCGGTAAGAAAAGGTTATCAGCGAGTCTGAAAGTTGAATGGAAAAGAGATAGTTAGAGGAGCCAATTAATATCCCTATTCAGGCCCCTAGGGAATAATGTATCAAGTTTATGTATCCAATACGTCTCTCTAAGTTTCAGACGCTTAATACGGTCCCCACCTCTCCGTGATTTAGGTACTTGTTCGATTATTTGGAATTTCAACTGGGCCACTGAGTGGTTATGCTCAACAAAGTGATCAGGGAGAGGTAGCCATGTTTTCTTAGTACGTATTGTAGATTTGTGGCTTGCCATCCTCTCCCTGGCATGCTGTGTGGTCTCACCCACGTACAGGAGACCGCAAGGGCATTTTGTAACATAAACGACAAAGTTGGAATCGCATGTGTAAAAGTCTTTAATGGGAAAAGATTTTCCTGTACGTGGGTGAGTAACTGAATCACCTTTGATGACATTGGAGCAGGAGGCACAGTTTAAACAAGGGAAGGTACCAAGCCGGCGTGAGGTAAGATACCTTTGTGTTGAAGTAGATTGCGTACTGCCAATGTCCGCCCGTACTAATTTATCCCTAATGTTGGGTGCCCTGCTGCTACACATAAGAGCAGGATTAGAGAATGCTGGAATGGTAGGATAGGCTCTTGTTAAGAGTGACCAGTGTTTCCGAATAATGGAATGAATTATGAACATGAGTGGTTGGTATGTATGAACAAACGGCACTCGCTCTTGATTAACCGTCGGTGGGTGAGGATCCAGAGGGTTGCGAATACGTTCTCTCTCAGAGTCAAGTAATCTGATAGGATAATCCCGTTCTCTAAATTTAGCAGACATCTGATCTAGACGGGTGTTGAGAAGGCCAGGATCTGTCACTATTCTTGTAATACGTGAAAATTGTGACCTTGGTAAACTGTTACTTGTTGGTTTTGGATGACTACTAGAATAGTGCAAAAGACTGATGTAGTCCGTTGGTTTCACATACAGGTCAGTCGTGAGATTACCTTGTGAATCCTTCATAACCATGGTGTCTAAGAATGGAACATTACCAATATCTGTTGTGAATGTGCTAGAAATGAATTCTGAGCAGAAGCTCCCTCTGGTGGTTACAAACAGTACTGAACTATTCAATGAAGATTGTGAAGATTGGCGATCAGGTGTTACTGACTGGTCTTATATAAGGGAGGTTCCCTCCCATCAGGGTTGCCGGTGATCAATTGTTCTGGTCTCAACTTTTGTTCCTGGTTCACTTTGAAGCTTGCTGTTTCGTGCCTGCATCTTCTGCTAACAGATAAGACATTTTCTTCTTTTAGTTTTTTGTGCTTGCTTTTTGCATTTTGTCCTGCACTTCTGTGGGGGTCTGCCAGGTCCCCTCCGGGGGCTTGTGCTCCTCTCAGTTTAGTTCTGCCAGTTGTTTGTTCATTTGCCTTTTCCAGTTTTTTCTGTGGCTGCGGCTTAGTTTTGTTACACCAGAGAACTAATTTAGGTGGTAGAGGTCGTGTGATCTCAGGTGTTTTTGCAGTTAGTGTGTTGGTATTTTTTTAGGGTTTTTTGAATTGCAGTAAGTGACCTTCCTTTCCTTTTCTGTTTAGGAAGATTGGGCCCCAACGCTTGCTCATACTATTTTCTGTCAGTGTCTGTATTTCCTCTTGTCTAACCGCCATTACATGTTTGGGGGCTTCCTATGTTCTTTGGGGATCTGCTCCGGGGCAGATAGTTTTCCTCTTTCTATCTTTAGGTGAAGTTAGCTTCTCAGGCTGTGACGAGGCATCTAGGACCAACGTAGGTACGCTCCATGGCTGCCTTTAGTTGTGGTGGTTAGTCAGGGTACTGCAATCCAATAGATTCCAACCTCTCTGGTGTATTGCCTTTTTTGCCTGCTCTCCTCAGCTACCAAATCATAACAAATATCATGGTGTATTGTAAACTGTAGGTCTGAGTCAATTGAATTAAGGTAAGTATAGAATGATGTCAGTAATTCATGAGGGCCTGTCCAAATGAAGAAGACATCATCGATATAACGATGATAACATTTAACATGATCATGGTAGATCTGTGTGGAATAGATGTGGTCCACTTAAAAAAAAATGCATAAAAGCATTGGCGTAAGCTGGCGCCACATTACAACCCATAGCGGTCCCTCGTGACTGAACATAGTACGTATCCTCAAACAAGAAGTAGTTCTCATGGAGGATTAGTTTAAGGAGGTCCAAACAGAACTCTATGGAATTATTCGACAGACTGGAAGTTTCAAGTAGTCTCTTGGATGCTGATATACCCTTAGTATGTGTAATAGAAGTGTAGAGGCTGTTAACATCCATTGTGACCAGTAAGCTGTCTGGTCGTGCAGTGTGAAATTCATTAATGACTCTAAGAAAATGGCCAGTGTCCAGAAGGAAAGAATCGGTGGTTTTGACCAGTGGTGTCAGAATCTTCTCTAAATAAACGGAAAGTGGTGAGAGTATGGAGTCCGTGGATGCAACAATGGGTCTGCCTGGGGGGTTACTGAGCCCTCAAACGAGTTAATCCAATGAGTGTCACCAAGGAGAATAAAATGCTAATGGAACAATTTTTAAGGGGGCTGAGGTCCCAAGCGGAGAGCAGGACCGTGCGTTGGTGGTCCTTGGATCATCCCGATGCCACCTTTGATGCCATTAAAGATATGGCTATAAAGGGACTGCAACCCCTGGAAACGACAGCTCAGGCAGACCAGCATTACTCGTGTAAGGCCCCCCTCATCCCAGTAGTGCCTACCTTTTCCCCGCTGGTGGCTGAAGCCAAAACACAGGCAGCACCCCCTACTGAGCTGTACTGTCTACGCTCGGAAGTGCACCAACTGACCAAAAATCTGGCCACTGTAATGAGTGCCCTGCAACTGCGGACGGAGACAGAAGGAAAGATTCTGCTAGCCAACTGCCCAGAGGATGTCCTCTGGATGAACCGGAGGAGAAGGAGGACGTCGCCCCCCCGGAGGAGGACAACGCCACCTCGGAGGAGGACAACGCCACCCCCAGGAGGGACCAATGATCAACGCTCTTCGCACTGAGAGATCATCTGCTACCGCTGCCAGAAAGAAGGTCACACCGCACGCCAGTGTCCTTTAAACGAGCAAACCCTGGGTCCGAGGGCCAGCACCCAGGAATAGACTTATCAGGCCCCTCAGACTGGCACCGCAGGTTTGTGGGAGAAAGACCTTTCCTGTCCATCATACTGGACGGGATCGCAATACCTGCCCTGCTGGACACCGGATGCCAGATAACCATCATACCTGATATCCTTTATAACCGTTACTGGTCTATGGACAACCTCCAACCCCCAAACCCTGACTTTGCAGTATATGCCTCTAACGGCCTCCCTCTTGACTTACAGGGGGCTAAAAACGTAGATGTAAAAGTGGGGAGGGTGGAGTTAAAGGACCAGGGACTTATTGTAGTGAAGACTGTTAATGAGGAAAATGGACTGAATGTGGTACTAGGCACTAATGTTATTGGTAACTGTTTGGAGGAGGTTGTGTTTTTACTCCAACAGCTCGCCGATGTTGCCAGACCAGGGCAGAAGAGAGTGATCCAGAAGGAGATCCGGGCCCTGATGTGCCAGCAGCAAGTGGAATTGACCGGTGGTGAGATTGATAATGTGCGGGTAACAGACCCAAACCCCATTGTGATTCCCCCAATGAGTGAAATGCTTATTTGGTGTAGAGCAGCAATAGGTCTGAAAGGACAGAGCTACAAAGCAGTAGTAGAACCCCTTTGTTTATAGCACAGACCTACAATCTTAACTGCCAGAGGGGTAGTGAATGTACGCAATGGGAGGGTGCCCGTCCGTCTTCTCAACTGGGGGAAGATGAAGTCAAATTACCACGTTATGCCACTGTTGCCAAGTTACATGCTGTAGATAATAACTCCATTCACACAAAGGAGTCCTTAACCTCCCCAGACCCAGTGGAGGTTAATGAACTGGCAACTCAGGTGGAGGATTGGTGTCAGCAGATCCATGTTGGGACAGACACCACTCCAGCTCACCAGAAACAGGGGGTACATCGGGTGGTTCAGGAATATGCACAGGTATTCAGCAAACACCCACTTAACTTTGGGAAGATTAAGGGGGTACAACATCACATCCCACAGGCAACCATCCCCCCCATTAAGGAACGGTACAGGCCTATACCTCCAGCACACTACCAGAAAGCCAAGGAGATGTTGCGTGACATGAAGGAAGCAGGGGTGATAAGGGATAGTTGTAGTCCCTGGGCAGCACCCCTAGTTCTAGTCAGGAAAAAGGATGGAAGCATGAGAATGTGTGTGGATTACAGACAAGTAAATCGCATTACACATAAAGATGCATACCCTTTACCACATATTGAGGAATCTCTAGCTGCCTTAAAGTCTGCTAATTACTTTTCCACCCTAGACCTCACTAGTGGGTACTGGCAAGTAGCTGTGGCTGAGGAGGATCGGGAGAAGACGGCCTTCACCACCCCGATGGGACTCTGTGAGTTCGACAGAATACCGTTTGGACTCAGCAGTGCCCCTGGAACGTTCCAGAGAGTGATGGAATGCTGCCTGGGACACCTCAACTTCGAGACCGTGTTATTATACTTGGACGACGTAATTGTGTACTCCAAAACGTATGAAGATCACTTGAAACACCTGGCGGAAGTATTTGAGTCACTGTCCCAGTATGCGATGAAACTAAAGCCTTCAAAGTGCCACCTGCTCAAGGAAAAAGGTACAGTACCTGGGACACATTGTCAGTTCAGAGGGAGTAGCGCCAGACCCAGAGAAGGTCACTGCCATCCAGAAATGGCAGGAGCCGAAGAACCTCAAAGAGGTGCGTCAGTTCCTGGGACTGAAAGGATACTACCGGAGGTTTGTAAAGGACTACACTAAGAGAGCAGCGCCTCTGCAAGACCTCTTGGTGGGACAGTCCCTCAAGAGCAGAAATTCTCCATTTCACTGGGGTAAAGAACAGGCTGAAGCATTCCAGGAAATGAAGGAGATCCTGACAGGTGACGAGATCCTAGCCTACCCTGACGACAGCCAACCGTTCCTGCTGTATACGGATGCCAGCAATGAAGGATTGGGAGCTGTCCTGAGTCAGAAACAAAATGGCCTAGAGAAAGTCATCGCCTATGCAAGCAGGAAGTTGCGCCCGACCGAGAGGAACCCCGAGAACTATAGCAGCTTCAAGTTGGAGTTCCTAGCGCTGGTCTGGGCCATTACTGAAAGGTTCAAGCACTACCTAGCCTCCAGCAAGTTCACGGCCTACACTGACAATAACCATTGATGCATCTTGAAACAGCCAAGCTGGGAGCCATGGAACAATGCTGGATGGCTCGGCTGTCAAACTACCAATTCACAATCAAGTACCGTTCGGGCCGCAAGAACGCCAACGCTGATGCCCTGTCCAGGATGCCTCACGAGTCAGACATAGAAGAAGAAGTGGATGACCTGGAAGAGATTGAACTACCTGCCTTTCACAGGAATGGGATGATCCACGAGCAACGAGCCTTCAGAAGGCAGCGTGGTAAGACGTTAAATCCTTTACCTCACCACAGCTGGAAGGAGACCCAGGACAGTGATCCAGTTGTCAGCCGTATCAAGGAGCTGATAACTCAAGAAGGTTCCTCGCTGGAGAAGGATGCGCCTCCACAAGCAAGGCAGCTGTGGAATGAGAGAAGCCGGCTGTTTATCTACCGTGAGAAGCTGTGCCGGAGGTACGTCAATCCAAAAACCCATGAGATGGTATGGCAGATAGTGGCCCCAGAATGGATATCCAGATGGTGTTGGAAGCCTACCACGATCAGGTGGGGCACTTTGGCTGGAAGAAGCTAGAGACCTTGTTGAAGTGTCGTTTCTACTGGGTGGGAATGCTCAGCTCCATTGAGAGATGGTGCAAAGACTGTGGACCCTGTGGCCTCAGAAGAAAAGACTACAGCAGCCAGAAGGCACCCCTGCAACCCATAAAGACGACTCGACCCCTGGAGATCATGCCCCTGGACCATGTCAAGTTGTCACCCAGCCGGTCAAGATACTTCTATGCCCTGACTATGGTGGATCACTACTCCAGGCTCCTGGTGGTCGCCCCTGTCAAAGATCTGACGGCAGAGACAGCAGCAAAGACATTCCAAGCGTATTTCTGCAGACCCCATGGATATCCTGAGCAGGTGCTAACTGACCAAGGCCCAGCCTTTGAGGCCGAATTGTTCAAAGAGTTCTGCCATCTGTACGGATGTAAAAAGATAAGAACCACACCGTACCATCCACAAACCAATGGGCTCTGTGAAAAGATGAACCACATCGTCATCGACCTGCTGAAGACCTTACCACTTGAGGAGAGAAATCAGTGGCCAGACCTACTACCTGACTTGGTAGACCTGTACAATCACATACCTGTGAGTTCCACCAATTGCACCCCAGCTTATCTCATGCGTGCAAGACCAGGCAAGCTGCCTATGGATCTGGAGCTTGGTGTTGTAGAGCCCGAAGCAGATGTGACCACCGAGGACTGGGATACGACCAGACAGTAGCAGTACAGAAAAGTACAGGCCTGTGTCAAAAACAGTCTCACTCGGGTGAGAGACAAGCAAGAGACTCGCTACAACAAGTGTGCGCCAGCAGAACCCTTCACACTTGGTGAAGTCGTGCTGAAAAGAAAGAGAAGGATGCACAAACTCAACGATCAATGGGAAAGAGAGCCCTACACTGTGTTAATTCAAGGTTTGATAACAGGAAAACGTGTTTGATCAGCAAAGATGGAGGGAGAACGACTGCAACTGTATCCAGCAAGTTGAACCTGTAAGTGCTGCAGAAGAGCCGGTTGCCGCAGTAGAGCCTGTTGAAGAGGAAGAATCCCAAGAAGAAGAATCCCAAGAAGAAGCAGAGCCAGATGGTCCAGCTAACGGTATACTTGCCAGTCCCCTAGAAAGGTTAAGGCAATTTTATAATTTACCACCACGTAGGGCAGCAAGGGTAACTGAAAATATGAACATCGATACCTCACCGACCCCAGCACCACGTAGATCAGTACGTAGTACCAGAGGACAACCCCCTGCTAGGTATAGAGAATAGTTAACATTGGGGTACTGTATATTATTGTATCATATTGTTATTTCTATTGTGCCTTGACTTAGTTGCTTATTAATTGTGTCTTTTTCTCCTAATGACAATTCAAGTGAAATGGAAACTGCTCAATTGCTTTCTATTACCCTATGAGTAACCTTTCCAAAAGAGACTCGGACTTTTTGTTTGCTCATTTTCTAACTGCTTTTGTCATGTATATAGTTATTTATCTGTTATGCAACGTTCAAGTGTCCTCACCTCCCATAAAGGGAAGCTTGCAGATTGTAATTGTTTATTGTTATGTTTTTGTAAAAAAATGTACTTCAGCCCAGGAGTGCTGAGCTCTACTAGGGGGGAATGTGGAGCCCAGCTGTGCTTGGATCCACATATCGTAGAAGGGTGCATGAAGGATTCGTCCACTAGAGGTCTCACTACATACACACACCTTCACCCGTCCTCAGTCCACCAGAGGGAGCCCTGATAGGGATATAAAAGGGGGTGAAGGCAGGAAGTCTAGAGAAGTCTCCAGCAGGCTTGAGTGCAGAGCAGTTCAGTTCTGAGTCTGCAGAGCACAGTGAGTCTGCAGGACAGTTTAGTTTAGTCTGCGGACTAGTTTGAAGTCGAGTCTAGCTCAGAAATCTAGTAGATCAGACTAGAGAGCTAGGAGCATGCCGACGCTCTAAAGAGTGGCAGAAGAGGCAGCCCACCAACTGCCAGTGTGTATAGCCTAGTGAGGGCCAGAGTAGGCCAAAGGAAAGAGGAGAGAGTAGTAAAGGGGCAGAAGAGCCTTACCAACTCACCCCAGCAAGTACATACCGGACGCCGGGTCAGAGTCTACAGGGATCTCCACGACCCAGTAGGAGACAACCGGAATTCTGAGGACTACAAGTCTCAGGAGCACTACAGAGCTGACACGTAACAGAGCCAGAGGACACGGGAGTTCCGGCAAGCAAGGAAAAGCACGCAGGGAAAGTGTACCCCAAGAGAAGGCCCTACCACAAGATCAGCCAGGTGCAGGATAGAGACAAACTCAGGCCTAGCTACAGGCAGGTCGGGAACTTATTACGGAGAGGCAAGAAACAGGAGGCCCTATACCTGCTCACTGGGGACAATCTGGATGTGCACCCTTCACCCTACAGTGCCCGGGATGTTCCTGCACTAACTCCAGTAAAGGTACCGAAGTGACTTGTGTGTGTTTCCCTTTATTGTTCCTGTCCTGCCGGATCCCCTCCATCCTGCATCCCTACCCATACACTGCCCTGACGGCCCGCTCCACCTGTGGGGAGCGATTCTATCTAGCTGCCATAACATCGGCCTCAGTGGACTGCTGCAGCGCTGGTGAGCCTCACCAGACACCACAGGTGGCGTCACGATTCAATCGACATTATCCCCTGTAAATACAACCCCTTTTTGGTGAGCCCCAGGGCCACGGACCGAGCTGCAGCTACCGTGACATCCCCCATAGAAGCCGACGGGCTCGGTGCCGAGTACCCCACGGCCCTGGTGGGTGACTCACAAGTAAACTAATTTACTTAACCCATTTACCCCCGAAGGTAGTTTGCACATTAATGACCAGGTCAATTTTTGAAATTTGGACCACTGTCATTTTATGAGGTAATAACTCTGGAACACTTCAATGGATCCCACTGATTCAGAGAATGTTTTTTTTCATGACATACTGTACTTCATGTTAGTGGTAAAAATATCTTCGATATGACTTGTGTTTATTTATGAAAAAAATGGAAATTTGGCCAAGATTTTGAAAATTTCTCAATTTTCCAACTTTGAATTTTCATGCCCTTAAATTGCAGAAATATGTTACACAAAATAGTTAATCAATAACATTTCCCACATGTCTACTTTACATCAGTACAATTTTGGAACCAAATTTTTTTTTTATTAGGAAATTATAAGTGTTAAAAGTTGACCAGCGATTTTTCTTTTTCCAACAAAATTTACAAAACCATTTTGTTTAGGAACCACATCACATTTGAAGTCACTTTGAGGGGTCTATATGATAGAAGATGCCCAAAAGTGACACCATTCTAAAAACTGCACCCCTCAAGGTGCTTAACACCACATTCAAGAAGTTTATTAACCCTTCAGGTGCTTCACAGGAATTTTTTTTTAAAAAAGAACATTTAACTTTTTTCACAAAACGTTAACTTCAGATCCAAATTTTATTTACAGTGGGGACGGAAAGTATTCAGACCCCTTTAAATTTTTCACTCTTTGTTTCATTGCAGCCATTTTATAAATTCAAAAAAGTTAATTTTTTTTCTCATTAATGTACAGTACACTCTGCACCCCATCTTGACTGAAAAAAATAGAAATGTAGAAATTTTTGCAAATTTATTAAAAAAGAGAAACTGAAATATCATATGGTCAAAAGTATTCAGACCCTTTGCTCAGTATTGAGTAGAAGCTCCCTTTTGAGCTTGTAAGGCCATAAGTCTTCTTGGAAATTATGCAACAAGTTTTTCACAACTGGATTTGGGGATCCTCTGCCATTCTTCTTTGCAGATGTTCTCCAGTTATGTCAGGTTGGATGGTGAACGTTGGTGGACAGCCATTTTCAGATCTCTCCAGAGATGCTCAGTTGGGTTTAGGTCAGAGCTCTGGTTAGGCCAGTCAAGAATGGTCACAGAGTTGTTCTGAAGCCACTCCTTTGTTATTTTGACTGTGTTCTTAGGGTCATTGTCTTGTTGGAAGGTGAACCTTTGGCCAAGTCTGAGGTCCCGAGCACTCTGGAAGAGGTTTTCATCCTTGATATCTCTATACTTGGACCGCATTCATATTTCCTTGAATTGCAACCAATCACCCTGTCCCTGCAGCTGAAAAACACCTTCATAGCATGATGCTGCCACCACCATGTTTCACTGTTGGAATTGTATTGGGCAGGTGATGAGCAGTGCCTGGTTTTCTCCACACATACCGCTTAGAATTATCATCAAAAAGTTCTATCTTCGTCTCATCAGCCCAGAGAATCTTATTTCTCATAGTCTGGAAGTCCTTCATGTGTTTTTAGCAAACTCTATGTGGGCTTTCATATGTCTGGCACTGGGGAGCAGCTTCCATTGGGCCACAGTGCCATAAAGGCCAAACTGGTGGAGGGCTGCAGTGATAGTTGACTTTGTGAAGCTTTCTCTCATCTCCCTACTGCATCTGTGGAGCTCAGCCACAGTGATCTTGGGGTTCTTCTTTACCTCTTTCACCAGGGCTCTTTTCCCACGATTGCTCAGTTTGGCTGGACGGCCAGGTCTAGGAAGACTTCATTTAAGGATTATGGAGGCCATTGTGCTCTTAGGAAACTTGAGTACTGCAGAAATTCTTTTGTAACGTTGACCAGATCTGTTCCTTGCCACAATTCTGTCTCTGAGCTCCTTGGCCAGTATTCCATGCACTGTGAGCTGTGATGTCTTATATAGACAGGTGTGTGCCTTTACAAATCAAGTCCTATCAGTTTAATTAAACACAGCTGGACTCCAATAAAGGAGTAGAACCATCTCAAAGAGGATCACAAGGAAATGGACAGAATGTGACTGAAATATGAGTGCCTGAGCAAAGGGTCTGAATACTTATGACCATGTGATATTTCAGTTTTTGTTTTTAATAAATTTGCAAAAATTTCTACATTTCTGTTTTTTTTGTCAATATGGGGTGCAGAGTGTACATTAATGATAGAAAATGAACTTTTTTGAATTAATGAAATGGCTGCAATGAAACAAAGAGTGAAAAATTTAAAAGGGTCTGAATACTTTCCGTACCCACTGTATTTTGACATAGGGTAACAGGAAAAAATGAAGCCCAAATTTTGTTGTATAATTTCTCCTGAGCATGCCGATACCCCATATAAGGGAGAGCTCAGAAGGGAAGCAGCGCCATTTGACCTTTTGAATGCAACATTTGCTGGAACAATTTGCGGACGCCATGTCATGATTGGAGAGCCTCTGATGTGTTTAAACAGGGAAAATCCCCACAAGTGACACCATTTTGAAAACTAGACTCCTCAGGGAACTGATCTAGATGCGTGGTGAGCACATTGAACCCCCTAGTGCTTCACAGAAGTTTATAATGTTGAGCCGTAAAAATACAAAAGATAAAATTTTCCACACAAATATGTTTCATTTTCATAACATGCAACAGGAAAAATTGCACCATACAATTTGCTGTGCAATTTCTCCTGAGTACGACAATACCAAATATGAGAGAGAAAACTACTGTTAGGGCGCATGGCAGGGTTTGGAAGGGAAGGGGAGTCATTTTAGTTTTTGAATGTAAAATTCCCTGGAAACATTAGCGGACGTCATGCCTCACTTGGAGAGTCTCTGATGTGCCTAAACAGTGGAAACCCCCAACAAATGACACCATAAAGAAACTAGAGCCCTCAAGGAATGTATTTAGATGCATGGTAGGCACCTTAAACCCCCAGCTGCTTCACAGAAGTTTAGAACGTTGATCTGTGAAAATAATAAAATCATATTTTCCTCATAAAAATGTTGTTTTAGCTCAAGTTTTTATTTTCCTATTGACTAATAGGATTTTTTTTTTACAACAAACTGAGGTCTATTTTTTCCTGAGTGCGCTAATACCCTACATGTAATCGGGAAATATTTTTCAGGCAAAGTGCAAAGCTCAGAAGGCAAGGAGTGCCAGATTTTACGGTTATGGTTTGCTGGTGTCATGACCCACTGGGAGAGCCCAGGAGGTGCCAGAACAGCAGAATCCCCCATAGGTGACCCCATTTTACAAACTACACCTCTCAATGAATTCATCTAGGGGTGCAGTGATCATATTGACACCACTGGTGTGCCACAGAATTTTATACCATTGAGCAGTGAAGGAAAAATAACTACATTTTTACCATCAAAATTTAGTTTTAGCCCCAGATTTTACATTTTCACACAAGAAGTGGGTAAAAATAGCACCAAAATTTGTCCCACAATTTCTACTGAACGTGGCTATAATCCATATATGGCTGTACAGTGCTACTTAGCCATACAGAGAGACTTGGGAGGAATGGAGTGCTATTTGCCTCCTGGAGCGCAGATTTTCCTAGAAGAGTTTGCGGGCTCCATATACAGAGCCCCTAATTGCTAGAAGAGCAAAATCCCCATCAAACGACCCAATTATGGAAATTATACTCCTTTGGGAATTTATCTTCCGGTGTAGTGCTGAATTTAACTCAATGGGTATTTTCCAGAAACAAGCAGCAATGAATGTTGCCGAGAGAAAATTGCAAACTGTCGTTGTACGAGGGGCGATCCAAAAGTAATGATAATTGGTTATTTCTATTGCACACAGAAATTAAAATAAAATGTTTTCTTCTCTCTTAGGTACCCACTAGTCCAGGAAAAAAATCACTTAAATAGGCCACGATTCCCGGGAGCTACATTCATTTGAATAGGAACTGCCAAGGAGTGAACATCAAAATGGAAAAAAACGAGCTCAGAGCTGTCATCAAATACCTCTGCTTGAAAAAAATGACTACCAAAGACATACACAGCGACTTGGTGGAAACATTGGGGGACTCTTCTCCATATTCCACAGTTGCACGCTGGGCCAAGGAATTTAAGCTGGGAAGAACATCGACGGAAGATGAACATGGTGAAGGATGCCCATCCACGTCCCTCAATGAAGAAAACGTGAAAAAAGTTGAAGAAGTTGTATTGGCCAATCGAAGAGTGACTATCAGGCATGTAGCTGAGGTCACAGGGATCTCATATGGCAGTATTCAAAGAATCCTTGCAAAAGAATTGCATATGAGAAAGGTCTCGGCGCGTTGGGTGCCAAAAATGTTAACCGACGAGCAAAAGAAGAAATCGTAGTGACCAGTACTTTGTAGTGAGCAGTACATTGAAGTCACCAGCACATTATGCCCAGCTTGTGCTTCTGGAGGCATGCACCTGCAAGTTAGGTGGGCTCTCATCGCTTCAGAAATGCCAAACATGTGGACACTATTGTGGCACCCCAGGAGTCCGTTTGCCACAGTGGCATTGTTTCTTTCACAGGGGGTGACGCCATGCCTGGAAACAAAGAGGAAACCCCTTGCCAGGTAACACACAGCATACAACACTTTTCCTACTCCAGACCAGAAGTGGGAGTTCTAACACCTGATTTCAGGGGAGCTTCCCTTGAACATTCTGGCTTGGGGAAGAGTTGGGGAGTCTGTCTGTAGACAGGGACGAGAGAGGACGTGTGGGGAGAAGCTCGTTGGAAAGGAGCTGAATGTTACAGCTCAACTAGAGCAGAACTCTGATAAATGTGGATGCCAGAGTCCTGGACCAGTTGGGGACTCCAAGCCTGACAGTCGCATCTGGAGAACAGAGAATTGCAAGTCCTCTGTTCACACTGATACCTGTCAGCACAGCAGTAACACAAGAGTCAGGGTTGCCAGTGAGAATAGATGGGACCTTTGATAGGCTCACTCTGCCTGCTATACAGGTTTGAAAAACAACACAGAGAGTAGGGTCGGAGCTTAGCTATAAGCAGCAGAGGCCAGGAACAGAGAGCGCAGCAGGAAGGCCTCTAAATCCTCCTGGCAAGGTGGAACCCAAATTGTTTCCAGGCAATCGGATCTCTAGCACCATCTGTATCCAGTGCCCTGGACACTTTACCTGCAGAACTGTGAGCAAAGCTTTGGAAACGACTAATATAAAGAAAAAACTACACACCATAACAGGGATCACCACAAAATACAAAATATTTTATTAGATACATACAAACAAAACCAGTTAAAAACCATTAAGGCTAAGTTCACACGTTGCGGAATTGCCGCGGAAATTTCCGCGGCAATCCCGCACTTCTCCCGCAGGAAATACGCACGTTTTTTGTATGCTGATTCCCGCCAGAATAATAGCGTTTTGCAAGCGTAATTAGCTTGCAGAATGCTAGCGTTTTCCTAGCGATCTGTAGCATCGCTTGGAAAACTGATTGACAGGTTGGTCACACGAGTCAAACATAGTGTTTGACAAGTGTGACCAACTTTTTACTATTGATGCCGCCTATGCCGCATCAATAGTAAAAAGATCTAATGTAAAAATAATAAAAAAAATAATAAATAATGATATTCTCACCTTCCGGCGGCCCCCGCAGCCTTCCCGCGGCCCCCGCAGCCTTCCCGCCTTCAGCGACGCTCCCGGCAACTCCGGTCCCAAGGATGCTTTGCGACAAATCACACCGATGACGTACATCTCGCGAGACCGCTATGCCATCTGGGTGATTCTCGCAAAGGACTCTTGGGACCGGAAGTTGCCGGGAGCGTCGCTGAAGGCGGGAAGGCTGCGGGGGCCGCGGGAAGGCTGCGGGGGCCGCCGGAAGGTGAGAATATCATTATTTTTTATTTTAATTATTGTTTTACCAGGGATATGGTACCCAGGGCCTGGAGGAGAGTCTCCTCTCCTCCAGACCCTGGGTACCACCGCACATGAACCGCTTACATTCCGCAAAATTAATGAACATGTTGCTATTTTTTCCGCAAAGCGTTTTTTTCGCGGAAAAAAACGCAACATGTGGCCAAAACATGCGGAATCAATTAACATGTATAGGATGCTTAATGCTTGCGTTTTTATCGCGTTTTTACCGCGGAAAACCGCGGAAAAACCGTGAAAAAAACGCAATTATTCCTGATCGTGTGCACTTAGCCTAAAAGTCATAGACATGACAAATACACAACACTGTTGGCTCATAATAAAGCCAAAAGCTACCCCACAACCAGGGCCGTATTTAGAGTTTATGCTGCCCTAGACACTTTTAGTGCTGCCTCCCCCCCATTGGTGAGTATGACTCATGCAGACAATGTACCTGTTTTTTATTCATCCTCTATCTTCTCTAGAAAAAAAATGGTAACATAAACCATGGATGTGTTTGAACTGCTTATTTTTGTGTTGTCATTAGGGGAGCCCTAGTGCACACTGTACATGTATTACTTTGGAGGTTACTATCACTACACCTCCTCAGCAGTTGCCTGGGATACTTGTGTGGTACAGGCAATCACTACTGGAGACCTTTCCATATGGGCAGCAGTGGGTCAGAGAGGTATCCTATATAAACCGGAGAGGCATAAGGAAATCATTATGGCTGGTGAGCCATGCATGGCCTTCTCCCTCCCCCCCCCACAATCTTCAGAATCTCAGATGTCCCTTCTGAAAAGCAAACAGTATTATTCCTCAGTCTTATCCCTTTTATGTAGAAGGTCATTTTGTGGCAATGGACTAGATCAAAGGTCCTCAACCTTTCTGACCTTGAGAGCCACATTCAGCTATGAAAGAGGGTTGTGAGCCACATTCAGCTCCCACCCCCTCACTATAGTGGCAACTCGAGCCCCCATTACAGGCATAATGGTAACCAAAGCTTTTCCACAGAAATCACCCCGAAGCAGTATAACAAGAACCAGGGGTTCTCACAACACCTCCATTCAGTTCTCTCTCATCAAGCATTCCCAACACACTGTCACATCCAGCTTTAAACATCTCTGACAGGTAATACCATCCCCCAGCGTACCATACTTAAATTATCTCAAAACCCTAAGACCAGTATATGTGCATCCAGATCTGCACTTCTGTGCAGGGCTGCTCACAAAATTCACCATTTTAAGATGTACTCTTCATTCCTGTTTGCTAGACCTGGAGCTAATGTACCAAGCTGGCCGACAGCCGCGAGCCACAATTCATGGGACCGCGAGCCGCATGTGGCTCCCGAGCTACAGGTTGGTGACCCCTGGACTAGATCAACAAAGTAGTCAAAAGTGGCGATAGTGTCCTGTGTTTTATACATGGTGGGAGGACATTTTTGACAAAATGTATTATGTTTCTTGGTCATAGATCTAAGACAGGCTTCTCGTCTTACGAGAAGACATTATTATCTTCTGTTTCACAGGGAATATGTTGTGAGCAGATAAAAAGTAACAGCCCAAAAAAAGCTATCTGAAAAAAGGGACTACCCACATGCACATTAAATGCATGTCATCATTAACCCTCGCAGGACCAAACATTACAAACACTTTTCAGAAATCCTGCAATACACTAGTAGGCTTTTGGAGCAATAGATACACATTTTGGAAAAAAAAAAATACTGGGTACAGCATTGTCTTCCTCCAAACCAATTTGTAACCCATCGTCTAGCAGGTTCTTTGACACTTTCCTATACAGGCGTAATTGATTCAGATGGGCAAATCTAATGCAAACCCCAATTTAAAGATTTGTGTGTAGCCCAGCTGCGCTTGGTGCCACATGTTACCCTGGAGGATGCATGAAAGGTAATTCACAATCACCTGATATTCATTCACACTTCACATTTCCCTGGTACCACCAGAGGGAGCCCTTTAGAATACGCAGGTATATAAGGGTGTGGAGAGATAGAGCAGGGAGATGAAGGCAGTCTAGCTGAACGTTAGCTAGTCGTTGGTTGTACCCCAGAGAGACGAGCCGAGAGGAAAGTTTCCTCAGAACGTGCGGACTGATAGCTCCCTAGGGAAGTGGAAAGCGACTCTCGAAGTGAGCATAGATCAGTCTGACGGAAGGTCCTGATAGCTACTTCGGACAGAGCCTAAGAAGGAAGTGAAGGAAAGGGAACTGCAGTATTTGTAAGACCGAGTCAACTGAGGTATTGTTAGAGAGCGAGCGTGCGACGCTTGGAGAGCGGTGAAGAGAGGAAGCTGACATCTACTGCTGCTCGTGCTTATGTTAAAGGGTTTGTGAGTAGGACGACAGGCAAGTGGAGAAGGGGAAAGAGAGAGGGGACTGAGGATGAATAGCCATGATGGCTTACCTCCACTCTGCACTACCGGACACCGGGTCCGAGCTTGCTAGAACCTTCACGGCTAGTGGGGAAAAAACCGGAGACCCTTCTGGACTTCAGGTCACAGAGGGGCCCAACAGTGCTGATACGTAACCGGGGTCAGGGAAAAACAGGAGTCTGGTCAGCGCAACCATTGGGAACTTAGTTCTGTCCAAAAGAAGGCTCCACCACAAGATCAGCCGGGCGTAGCAAAGAGAACGGAGTTAAACTTTGTTTCATGCAAGTTAGAAACTCACACACATATAGACGTAAGGAGGCCTACACCTACTCAGTGATTACTGGACGTGCATCCTCCACCTGACGGCCTCCGGGACGTGCCTGCAACTTCATCACCAGTAAAGGTACAGAAAGAAACTGTCTTGTGTGTGTCTGCATTATTGCTCCTGCACCTCTATATCGCCATATACTCCGAGGGATCAGTCTCACCCGTGGGAGACTTAACACTTTCTGCCCCAAACCTCAGGGGTTACATTGCAGCGTGGTCACCCTGACCCGGAACCACAGGTGGCGTCACCCAAAAATTTCTACAATCCCCTGTAATATCCCCTTTAGTGAGCGCCCAGGGCAAACGGACCGAGCTGCGCTACCGTGACATCCCCCAGTAAAGTGAACGGGATCGGTGCGAGTACCCCACAGCCCTGGTACGTGCGACTCATCTACTTGGGTCATGAACAGGATCCGAAGCTCGCAATATGTGAGTCTGTGTGCCTAAAGTGGACTGTTTTGTGCAAAAAGACTGTGTGCTGTTTTTGTGATTTTTGGCGCCATTTTCCGCCATTTTGCCGCCATATTGCGCCCTGAGGCGCTGGTGAAGAAGAGGGGCGTGGATTCGTGGGCGTACCTCCCCTGTGGTGCGAAAGTGATGGGCGCCCTGTCTAAGTGCTATTATAATGTCCGAGCCTGCCCCACTGCAAGGGAGATCCGCTCCTCTTCATCCTCTATGCTAAGAAGAGAAAACGAAAGTCCCCCCTCCCCGGAAAAAACCCGATTGTTCCGATGGGAAGCACGTCTGGGCCCGGGGGTGACTTGGACGGGGCCCATTGGCCCAATAAAAAGGAGTTTTGGATTGGTAAAACAAAAAATCTTTTTTAAAAAACCTTAAAAATCGGGGGTGCCCTTGGGGTTTTTTTGTAAAGGTTTTTTCCCCCAAAAGATGGTTTTACAAAGAAAGGAAAATTTTTTTTGAAATTAAAACTTATGAGAAAAAAGGGGGGTAATATTAAACAGTTTTAGGGTGGGGTTAATTCACAAGTAAATAAAAAAAATGTGTTGGCCCTTTTCTTTTGGACCTTTTTGGCAATATTTTCCGGGGAATCCTCTCATCAACCCCTTTTTTTGGCCCAAATCAGAGGTTTAAGCGGGTTCCATTTTTGGCCAAAACCAAGGGGGCCTTAAAAATTTTTCCCCCTGAAATTTTTATTTTTGGGCCAAAAACCCCGGCTCCTTAAATTTTCCCCAAACAAAGGGCCTTTTGGGGAAAAATGTCTGGGATTTCGGCTAGGGCCCCAAAATCCTATGTTTTGTTCTTGGATTTTTTAAAACCTTTGCTTTTTTTTTTGGCAAGGTTTTGCCCATTTTCCCCCTGGGGGAAAAAGGGGGGGATTGGGGGGAAAAAACCCCCCCTTTGGGGGGGGTTGGGAAATTTTGGGGCCCCCGGGGAAGGAATTTCCCCGGGCCTCCCCCTTTTTTAAAACCCCATCCTTTTTTTGCAAAAAGGAAAAAGGGGAAAAACCGCCCCCCCGGAAAAGCCCCCCAAATTTTTAAGGGGGCAATTGGCCTTAAATTGCAAAAAGGACAAGACTGGGGGGGTTAGGGGGGGCCCCCGTTTCCCGAAATGAGTTTTCCTGATTGCCCCCAAACAAAAAAAAAGGGGGATTATTGGGGGGAAAATCCCACCCCAGTTCGGCAGGAAGCCCGGGCCGGTCCCTGAAACGGTCTGTAAAATGTTTTTCGGGGAAAATGCCCCCGCCCCCCCTCCGGGGGGAAAAAACCAGGCCCCCCAAAAAGAGTTCCTCCCGGGTCAAGTGGGGTGAGAGGCCCCCCCACAACCCGCCGGGGGGGCCACCGAGCAAGCTCCCCCGGGGGCCCCCGGGATCCCGAAAGCGGGGGAACAATTTTTAAAGGAGAACGGCCTTGGCGGGGCTGGCGGTTTCTTTCTTTGGGAGGCCCATAAAAGCCCCTTTTTGGAACCCCGGGAACCCCCTTTTTCTTCCCTTTAAAAAATTCCCCCTTGATAATGGGAAAAAAGGGGGGGGGTTTAAAAAACGAGGTCCAATTTTGGGGGCTCGATAACTCTTCCCGGTTGGGGGCCATTTTTTGTGCATTGGCAAAATTAATGGGGGGACGGGGGTTTTTTTTAGAGGATAAAACCCAATGGTTAACAAAAAGAAAACCATGGTTTCCAACACCTTGCCCCCCCCCTTTTTTAAAGGCGGTGCTTTCCTTAAACCCTTAACGCGAGAAACCAAGCTGTCACCCATCAAACCCCCCAACCCCCCCCTTTTGAAAAAGGACCCCAATAAAACCGGGGGGAAAAAAAGGTTTGCGGGGGTTTCCTTTTTAAAGGCCAGGGGTGAAAAGGGGGGATTTAAAAGGGGGTTTTGGGGGAAAAGTTTATTTTCTGGGGGCCAAATATTGGACCCCAAAAAAAATTGGTTGGGGGCCCCCCCTTTAAAAAAAAAATTCTAGGTGGCCCCCCAAATCCCATTGGGAAAGGAACCAAATTTGGGGGCTTTGGTAAAAAATAATATTTGTCAATTTTTAAAAAACCTTTTGTAAAACCTGACGTATATATTATGTCATTGTGGATATATATTTTAAAATTTATTTTCTTTTATATTTTTAGTTTTTAAAATTTAAAATACTAAAAAGCCGAAATTAATTTCCCCCCTTTTTGTAAAAATTCCAAAAACCCGCAAAAATAAACATGGTTTACTTTCAAAAAAACCATGTCATTTCATTTATTTTGATATATGGTTTTCACTAACAATTACATTGGTTCACATGTGAGTGTGGGGTTTAGTGGGTTTATATAGCAGCTTGGGCGCACCTTTTAAACGGCCCCCGAAGAAGCCAACGCGAAACGCGCATTGGGGCTACGTGTCCGTTGTAAGCGAGGCACTATGGTTGAGAGTGGATGCTATCTTCTTATACTATGATTTCTGCTTTGCAATATATGTCCATACTCGGGATAGCCTGGTGACATAAACCGTTTATATACATTATTATGAGTCTTTTTGACTTTTTTGAGGGCTTATTGATCTGAGTTTGTGGAAGCACGGCTGTGTATATGTATTCGGGTACATGAATTTGAGATCAGATTAATAGAAGCAGAGTCATTTATTAGCATTATTTTTGTGAGCATTACCCACCTCGTACTACAGTGGTTATTTTACCTAGGACTGCAATTATTACATGTGAATGTTTGTCTTTTCCCTTATCTGTGCCTTATAGGCGATTTTGATGTCATATTTCTTGTATATATATATTTTTTGATACTAAAAAAATTCATATTTTATTATATTTTGGTGGTTTCTTACACTATGTGTCGGATGTTAATATATCTTAGTCATGTACCACAAGATTTGTATACACCTTTTTTCTCTTGAAATTTCAGGGGAGGTGGACATAATATGTGTGCATTATGCATTCTGTTCTAATTTGTATAATCGTTTCAGGTGGAGGTTGAGACCTCTGAGATTGGGGCAGGTGCGTTTTGTCCCAAAGAGATCCAGAGACCTCTAAAAGTAACCCTTGTGCCTTTTTCTCTCGAAAATTTTCTCCAACTGAAAGTAATTATGACGTGGGTAATCGGGAATTATTGGCCTTGAAGTGGGCCTTTGAAGAGTGGAGACATTGGCTGGAAGGAGCCAAACATCAGGTGGTGGTCCTCACAGACCCATAAGAACCTGGTTTATCTCGAATCAGCCAAGCAACTTAAACCTAGACAGGCCAGGTGGGCCTTGTTTTCACACGTTTTAATTTTGTGGTTTCTTTTCTTCCGGGCACTAAGAATGTTAAGGCGGATGCCCTCTCGAGGAGTTTCTTTGCGGATTCTCCTGAGTTATCTGATCCTGCTGTTATTTTGAAAGAGGGTTGTAGTTCATTTCTGCATCTCGCCCAATTTGAGACTGGCTCTGGAGGGGTGTCAAGAGGATAAACCTGAGCGCTGCCCTGTTGGGAAATTGTTTGTCCAGACCAGTGGAAAAAGAGTGTGATGTCTGAGATTCATTGTTCCGCGTTGGCTGGTCATCCCGGGATTTTTGGTACCAGGACTTGGTGAGTCGGTCCTTTTGGTGGCCTACTTTGTCTCGTGACGTCAGGGACTTTGTGCAGTCCTGTGGGGACTTGCTCTCGTTCCAAGCCTTGCTCCTCGTTCTAGTGGTTTGTTAATGCCATTACTGTACTCAAGAGGCCATGGACCCATATCTCATTTTATTTCCGACCTTCCTGTCTCTCAGAGATGACCGTTATCTGGGTAATCTGTGATAGGTTTTCCCAGATGATACATATTGTGTCATTACCTAAGTTGCCTTCCTCCTCCAAATTGGTGCCTTTGTTCTTTCAGCACGTGGTTCGGTTACATGGCATTCCTGAGAATATTGTGTCTGACAGAGGAGTCCAGTTTGTTTCCAGATTTTGGAGGACATTTTGTTCTAAACTTGGTGTTCAGTAGTGTTGAGCGATATTGCTCGATATCTAAAAATATCGTATCGAAATTGTATCGCCGATAGCACTAAATATCGTCGATATCCGATTTCGATCCGGAAGTCCCATGTAAGTCTATGGAATAAAATTCGAAATT
The DNA here is from genome assembly GCA_033576555.1 of Oophaga sylvatica. Lineage (NCBI taxonomy): Eukaryota > Metazoa > Chordata > Amphibia > Anura > Dendrobatidae > Oophaga > Oophaga sylvatica. The sequence continues at coordinate 561,691,136 of JARQOD010000001.1, read as the reverse complement.
AAAAAAAACCATTCTTGCCTTGTTGGTTAATTGTACATGAAGGAAAACAACAAAGACTAATGTATAAATGTATTGGGGAGGTTGAGGAGACAATAAAGGCATACATGTTTAACCCAATGCATTGGAATAGCATTCATATTTTTTTTGGAAATACGTTTGGATTGACTAACAAATTGACAATGTTGTTAACCTTTTTTCTATTTTGGCAAATTATGTATGTTTAACAACTTCCATGCTCTTCACCTTTTTAACTTTTGCCAGTGCCACACTTTCTCCTTCATAATCTTCAGCAGCAGCATCATCTTTCTCATCAAATTATTCTTCATCTTCACCTTCTTAATTTTCTTCTTAAACTTCTTGCTATTCATGTTTTTGTTTACTTACTCATATTGTTATTATTAAACTAATTAATCTTCTTCATATTCAAATTCTTCATCTTCTTTCCTCTCATCTTCTTCATCATATTTCTTATTTGTGACAGAGATTCCTTGTACTTGTAATCTGTAAAAGTATGAATTGTTCATCCTTCCGTTCTTGCTGTCACAAAAGATTTAAATTACAACAGTATTTGACTTTGTCCGTGTTCAGTTTAGCCTGCAGCAGCAGCAGGCATTTTCCAGGGGCACCACGAGGAGGAACGGACTCACCCCATACACTGCTTAGTCTTCTTCTGCTTAGAATTTAGAGCATATATTTTGCTCTTCTTTTGGTCTTATACTTCATGTTCTTCTGCTTTTTGATCTTCTGCTTTTGTTCTTCTGTCTCTTGTTCTGTATCTTGTAGTTTGTCTTAACCTTCTTTGTCCTGTTGGTGATCTTCTTCTTGGTAATCTTTTATTTTTCTTTGTGATGGTGTTCAGGCTGGTTGGCTTCATGCTGTCGTCCTTGTTGTCGTCATCTTCTTCTGGGTGGTCTTTAATGTCGTCTAATTTCCAGAGAAACAGCTGACGTTACTGGAACTCTGACGGGTATCAGATGGAGCAAGAGACAATGGAAGTTACAAGGAACAGCTGACTGTTCTGGACCCCGGACGGGTAGCAGAAGGAAAAGAGGCAATGTCACAACCGAGTACCAGCTGACGTTACTGTGACACGGTTACTAAGCAGGAGGTACCTGTGCTCCAAAGCACTACCAAGGACCAGCAGACGTTGCTGGAACTCGGATACGGAGATGGAGGCACCTAGGCTAAAGGCACTGGGAGAACCACTTGACGGTACTGGACCCCGGACGGGTAGCAGAAGGAAAAGAGGCAATGTCACAACCGAGTACCAGCTGACGTTACTGTGACACGGTACTAAGCAGGAGGTAACCTGTGCTCCAAAGCACTACCAAGGACCAGCAGACATTGCTGGAACTCGGATACGGAGATGGAGGCACCTAGGCCAAAGGCACTGGGGAGAACCACTTGACGGTACTGGACCCCGGACGGGTAGAAGAACGCACCCATGAAAATGTAAGTTGACAGGACGCAAGCCGTCCGCAGTTACAGAATCACACAGTCCTACAGTGGGTGCTTATCCTATTGTCACAATGGAAACCGCCTTTATTTACATATCCCACAGCACACATAGGAATCACCTAAACTGCAGGCACCATAGAGTCGGCTAACCCGAATGCAACACGACAGCACAACTTATTGGAGGATAATTGACGTTCACACTGCCAGGAAACAGCTGTCGTGCTGTAACCAGGCTGGCCAGGAGTCAGTACCCCTGCCAATTACTTACGAGCAACAAATGGCGGTGTTGTAGCCCAGGGAGTAGAGTTCAGGTGGTAGAAAGATGAACATAACCGGAGACATGGAAAACGTTGCCAAACAGTTATTTAATCTGAAAACGGACAGGCAAATTCAGGTGAGATCCATGCCTTGTTCATTTTCAGAAAAGTAAGCCGGTCTACATTCTCTGAGGATAGTCGCATGCGACGGTCTGTTACTACACCACCTGCAGCACTAAAGACACGCTCAGATAATACACTGGCAGCAGGGCAAGCCAGCACCTCCAATGCATACTGGCTAAGCTCTGGCCATGTATCCAACTTAGAGACCCAAAATTTGAAAGGGGAAGAGGCATCTGGGAGTACACTTAGAGGGAAAGCCAAGTAGTCTGTCACCATCTTACGGAAACGTTTCTTCCTGGTGACTGGAGCCGTCTCGGATGGTGTAGACCTTGCTGGCGCTGTCACAAAACTTTGCCACATTTGTAACATACAGTTCTTGCCCTGTGCAGAGGCGCTGCTTCTGCTCCCTCTTGTTGTAGAGGTGTCTACACTGCCTCGACGCACAGAGCTGCTTTGTAAAGCAGTAGCAGCAGCAGCAGATCTCTCGGCTGGAATGTACAACAGTATGGATTGCACCAGTGTGTCTTGGTACTCCTGCATTTTATGGTCCCGGTTCACCGGTGTGATGAGGGTTTGTAAGTTGTCCCGGTAGCGAGGGTCTAGGAGGGTGTACACCCAATAATCTGACGTGCTGAGAATGTGGGCGATGCGGCGGTCGTTTCTTAGGCACTGAAGCATGAAATAAACCATGTGCTGCAGACTCCCAACTGGCCAACAAAGGCTGTCCTCTGGAAGAGGCGTCATCTCTGTCTCCTCTGCATCACCCCACCCTCGCTCTACATACTGACTACAGCGTTGTGTACCTTCCTCTGTAGGGATTTCTTCCTCCTCCATTGACTCCTCCTCCTCCTCATCCTCCTCACAAAGTGAGCCCTGCCCAGCCCTTTGTGAGGAACCACGTTGCGCTGACTGTCCTGAAGGTAATTGAATTTGTGACTCCTCATCCTCCACCTGTTTCAAAACCTCTTCCTTTAGTGCTTTCAGTGATTTCTGAAGCAGGCAGATAAGGGGGACAGTCATGCTGACTAGTGCATCATCTGCACTCGCCATCCGCGTTGAGACATCAAACGCACGCAAAACGTCGCAGATGTCCTTCATAGAGGCCCACTCAGTAGTGGTGAAGTGTGAACGGCGCAAATTGCGAGTTGATTGCGCCTGTTGCAGCTGATACTCCATTACTGCTGGCTGCTGCTCACACAACCGCTCCAACATATGTAACGTGGAATTCCACCTGGTGGGTACGTCACATATGATGCGATGTTCAGGAAGGCAAAATCTGACTTGCAGAGCTGCAATGCGCGATCTGGCCATGCTGGAACGTCGCAAGTGAGCGCACTCTAGGCGGACCTTGTGCAGCAGTGCATCAAGATCCGGATAGTCCCTCAAAAAACTCTGCACGACCAAGTTGAGCACATGTGCCAGACATGGTATGTGAGTGAGGTTGCCAAGGCCCAGAGCTGCCACCAGATTTCGGCCATTGTCACACACTACCAAGCCTGGCTGCAGATTAGCTGACAAAAACCACACGTCGCTCTCCTGCTTGATGGCATCCCAGAGCTCCTGCGCTGTGTGGCTTCGATTCACCATGGGAATTAATTTCAGGACGGCCTGTTGACGTTTGGCCACGGCTGTGCTCATATCGGTTCGCAACAGGTAAGCGTTCACGGGTCCATGTGGAGGTATACCGTGACGGCTCGTGCAGCGATGATTCTGAGGAACTGGAGTAGGAGGAGGAATCAATGTGCACAGACTGGATTCCTGCAATCCTTGGAGTTGGCAGAACACGTACAGCGCCACTGGCAAGATCTGTACCCGGCTCCACAACATTGACCCAATGGGCACTGAGGGAAAGGTATCGTCCCTGGCCATGGGTACTGGTCCACGCATCGGTGGTCAGGTGGACCCTGCTACTGACGGCGTTTAGTAGCGCATGTTTAATGTTTCCCTCGACATGTTTTTGCAGAGCAGGGACAGTTTGCAGGCTGAAATAAAATCGGCTTGGCATATTATATTGTGGGACTGCCAATGCCATAAAGTTCCTGAAACTGTCAGTCTCCACCAGCCTGAATGACAGCATTTCAAGGGACAGGAGTTTTGCAAGGCCAGCATTCAGAGCCTGTGCTCGTGGATGGTTTGCCGAGTATGGCCGTCTTTTATCCCATGCCTGTGTTACCGATGGCTGTTTTTTGTACTGGGAGTGTGACGATGACTGTGAACTTGCTGCAGTGGGTGGAATAACAGTTTGTCTATGGACAACAGTGACCGAGGTTCTTCCATGGAGATCCTGTGAGGAAGCCAAAACAGTGTGTGAGAGCTGGAGGTAGAGGCTCGAACATGACGTAAGATGTAGGTGCTGCTGTAGGTTGGCCTACATCTCCAGTGTGTCTTTGGAACTCAGCTACGTGCTTTGTCCGTACATGTGTCCACATATTTGTGGTATTCAGGTTCCTGATATTTTTACCTCTTTTAACTTTTTGCTTACACAGCTTGCATTGAACATAGCAAATATTATCTACAAGTCTGTCAAAAAAGGACCACGCAGTGCAAGTCATGGGAGCGCCAATTTTGACATTTCTAAGAGAACTGCTCCCAACAGGTGCCAAACTGGAGGCTACAGGCAAGCGAGTCTGCAGCCTACCTCTCCCTCCTCTTTGTACCGTTGGGACAATCTCTTCCTCAGAGCTGCTCCCACCACCTTGCTGTTGCTCACGCCATGTTGGGTCTCGGACTTCATCATCTCCACTACCTCTTCCAACACCTGCTGCTGTTGGATGGTCTGGGCAGCACCATGCTCCACAAAACCTGGCACCTGAGTCTCATCATCATCATAAGATGCGTTCTGCGGTGTGCTGTCCATCGGCACTGGCTCACCCGCCTCTTCAGATTGAGAGAGACACAGCTGTTGCGCATCACTGCATACTCCCTCTTCTTCAAATTGCAGAATGCTGCTTGCCTGTGCCCGTGTTTGCGAGCCAACAGATTCTGAGAACAGAAGCAGAGACTCAGCTGGCTCCTGTACAGAACTCTCTGACTGCCTTGGCAATTTGACAGGCGGTGAACAGACAGATGGTTGCTCAACAGTGTTGTGTTCCTGAGAGGAGGTGGAAGGAATTGAAGTCGATGCATTGGCTGCCATCTAACCAACAACGGCTTCAATTTGTTCTTCCCGCAGCAGGGGGCACGCCGAGCTCCTACCAAAGTGCGCATAAAGGAACGCTCACGGGGATAAATGGTGGATGCTGTGTCACTGAGGGCGGCAGCAGACACAGAATCCCCACGTCCTCTCCCTGCTGAAACTCCACGGCCACGACCACGTGCCTTACTCACTGACTTCTTCATCTTGGTAGATTGATAAAGAAAGTCAGAAAAGTTATAACTTAAGGCCTAAGTGTGGTTATTACGCAGAGACTGAAGTGAACACTGAAACACAACTGTTCACAAATCACAATCTGTGAAAGGCTACTCCTTTGTCTACTTCTATAGTGTTTGCAACCAATGTATTGGATACGGATGGAAGCGCGTCACACTAATAGTTAAATTGCATGGAGCAGCAAGAATTACACTGAAGAAAAAAAAAAAGAGTCTGTGAGTGACAGGTGCAGATGCCTACAGACAGCGTTGCATGCAGAGCAAACTGCAGCGTCACCTGCACTCACACACACCTTGCAGAGCTGTTAAAACACTGCAGGCAAAAGGAAGCTTTACACAGCGGTTGGTGCTAGCCTGCCTACAGCACAGTACACTAAATCGCAATCTCTAACTGTCCCTCAGAGTCAGCACAGCAGCGTTCTGTCCCTTACTGAATTCACAGCACAGTGACGCTAAAATGGCGGCGGCGCCTTTTATACACTGAAGAAAAAAAAAAAAAGAGTCTGTGAGTGACACGTGCAGATGCCTACAGACAGCGTTGCATGCAGAGCAAACTGCAGCGTCACCTGCACTCACACACACACCTTGCACAGAGCTGTTAAAACAACACTGCAAGGCAAAAGGAAGCTTTACACAGCGGTTGGTGCTAGCCTGCCTACAGCACAGTACACTAAATCGCAATCTCTAACTGTCCCTCAGAGTCAGCACAGCAGCGTTCTGTCCCTTACTGAATTCACAGCACAGTGACGCTAAAATGGCGGCGGCGCCTTTTATAGTGCATTCTGACATCATTTCAGCAGCCAATCACAGCCATGCCATTAGTTAACATGACCGCAGCACTACAGGATGTGCCCACACTTCTTAGGATTCCTTATTGGCTGAATAAAATCATATTGCCTCGCAAATAATTATGGGAACTTCCGATTCCGGTATTCGATAATACGAAAATATCGAAACGAATTATCGAAAGGCCGATAGAGCTAATATCGGCCGATAGCCGATATTTGCATAATCGTATCGCTCAACACTAGTGTTCAGTTATCTTTCTCAATTTTTCTGTAATTCTGGGTTTCACCCTCGATTTTCTTCAGGACAGGCGGAGGCTTCTGTCTGTCCGGGGGTTGACTCTATTGTGCAGTGTATGCAGCAGATTTGGGACCAGGTAGTGGAGAGGTTGTCTCTCTCTCAAGAGAGGGCCCAGCAGTTTGCCAACCGGCATAGGACTGATGGTCCTCGTTTTAAATTGGGGGACTTGGTTCGGTTGTCCTCAAGAAATATCCCTATGAAGGTTGCATCTCCAAAATTTAAGCCAAGATTCATTGGACCTTATAAGATCATGGAAATTATTAATCCTGTTTCCTTCCGTTTGCTTCTTCCATGAACATTTAAGATCCATAACGTGTTCCACAAGTCCTTATTGAAGAGGTTTATCGAGCCAGTGGTTCCTATGGCTGCGCCTCCTGATCCTGTTTTGGTTGAGGGCAATTTGGAGTATGTGGTTGAGAAAATATTGGATTCTCGTTTTGCTAGACGTAAACTCCAGTATTTGGTTAAGTGGAGAGGTTATGGTCAGGAGGACAATTATTGGGTGTTTGCTTCGGACATCCATGCTGGGTGTCATGTATAGTGTACAGTTCCTATAGCGTCTTGTGCTTGGGTGCGAGGAAAACACAGGAGACATAGGTTGAAATGAAATGACTTGTATTACTTCATACAAGCATGCTGAAAAGTTCACACAGTTTGCAGGAACAGCGACAGGAGACACAGCAGGCCAGAGTAACTTCAAGCACTACAATAAATCTCCAAAGCAGGTTCAGGATCTCTTCTCTGTACCGTCATTCCTCTGCAAACATGGATTCACCAAACAGCAGGTTTCCAGAGTCCAAAAGTGTTCCAAGGTTCCTCAGTAGGGAATAGCTGGAGTACAAGTCCAAGGTTTCCAGGAGTCAGGTCACAGACTGACTGAGGCTTGATTCAGGAGCACTGATTGTTCAGCTGAGGCTGCTTAAGAAGCAAGAGGGAAGAATCAGGGTGGGAACATGAAAACTGGAAACTCCATATTAACTGAGGGCAAGAGCTGCAGAAAGACAGAAAGCAAAATGGCCGACGGAAAACTGAGTTTCAAGGAACATGTCAACAGAGACAAAGAACCTTACATTACTCCCCCTTAGGGACAACCTCCGGATGACCTCAGACCAGGCTTGTCAGGGTACCTCTGATGAAACTGGCGGAGCAGGCGAGGAGCATTTACATTATTGACTGGTTCCCATGAGTTGTCCTCCACTGGGTAGCCCTGCCATTTAATCAAATATTGCAACTGATTTCTGTACAACCTGGAATCTAGAATCCTTTCCACTATAAATTCTTCCTGACCATCGACCAGCACTGGGTCAGGGCAAGGAGAAGAACGTCCAGGAAACGTATTGGGTGTTGCAGCCTTTAGTAGGGATACATGAAAGACAGGGTGGATTCTCATAGTTCTGGGCAGTTGAAGACGACAAGCAACAGCACTTATAATCTTATTGATCTTATAAGGTCCAATGTACTTATGTCCCAATTTAGACAATGGAATCTTTAATTTAAGATTTCTGGTTGACAGCCAGACAAAATCTCCTACCTTGAAAGCTGGTGCAGGTTTACGAAATTTATCTGCTGCTTTCTTGTACCTTTCCTGAGCCAATTCTAGATTTTCCTTTAGAAGATCCATATTCTTTTGTAAAGAAGTGATTCTTTCAGCCACTGCCGGCAAGGGCGTATCTATGGGAAATCGAGGAAGAATGTTAGGATGATAACCTAGATTGGAGTAAAAAGGAGACTGCTTAGTGGAGGCGCTCTGAGAGTTGTTATAAGAGAACTCAGCCAGTGGAAGTAGATCCACCCAATCATCCTGTAGGTGGCAGATAAAACAGCGGATATACTGCTCCAGGGTCTGATTGGTTGGTTCTGTCTGTCCATTAGTCTGGGGATGAAAAGCAGAAGAAAGGTTTACTTTAATGTCCAATGCTGCACAGAAATTTTGCCAAAACCTTGAAGTGAATTGCACCCCTCGATCCGAAATGACCTCATCCGGTACTCCATGTAAGCGAAACACATTCTTAATCATCAAGTCTGATGTCTGTTTTGCAGTGGTAAGCCGACACAAGGGATAAAATGAGCTGCCTTTGTTAGACGGTCAACCAGCACTAGAATGGTGTTCTTCCCTTGAGAGGTTGGTAACTCCACAATGAAGTCCATAGAAATGGATCCCCACGGGCGGGACGGGGTGGGAAGAGGTTGCAACAGACCAGTTGGTGAGGAGCGAGGTGTTTTGCATCTTGCACAGACTTCACATGAAGTGACATAGTTTAAGACATCTTTCCTGTAAGTGGACCACCAAAAGAAACGAGAAAGAAATTCTTGTGTCTTTAGAATTCCCCTATGCCCGGCTATCTTGGAATCGTGGATGAGTTGCAATACTCTCAATCTGACTGTTTCAGGTATATACAGACGTTGTCCCTGAATCCACACACCATTCTTAAAGACAAGACTTACGTCCCTTGGGGGTTGAGCCAACAAAGAATCCGCATGGTATGCTTCCTTGATGTCCTTAAGTAGGTCTTGATTATGAATCACTCCCAGGAATCTAGAGTCAGGAAGAATAGTCTTAGGAGGAGTAAGTGGACGTGTCTCTGCTGAATGAATCCTAGAGAGTGCATCAGCCTTTCCATTGCGCGATCCTGGTCTATAAGAAATGACAAAATTAAATTGGTTTAGGAAAAGATTCCAGCGAGCCTGGCGAGGAGTCAGGCACTTAGCCGACCTGATAAATTCAAGGTTACGATGGTCTGTCAGGACGACTATTTGCTGAGCAGCTCCCTGAAGAAGGTGTCTCCATTCCTTGAAGGCGGCAATAATGGCCAACAATTCTCTATTGCCCACATCGTAGTTCCTCTCAGCCGAAGACAACTGCTGGGAAAAGAAGGCACAGGGATGCAAGACATTCTTCTCACCTGTTCTCTGAGAGAGTATAGCTCCAACGGCACAGACTGAAGCATCCACCTCTATTATGAAGGCAAGCTCGGGGTTGGGATGTACTAAGATAGGTGCGGTGGTAAATTTATCCTTTAAACAGGAAAATGCTTCCTGAGCTTGCGGGGTCCAGGAGAACCTAGACTGTTTCCGGGTAAGTTGGGTGATAGGTGACACTACCTCAGAAAAATTCTTAATGAAACGTCTATAGAAGTTGGCAAACCCGATGAAGCGCTGCACCTCCTTCACATTTCTAGGAATTGGCCAATCCTTGATGGCTTGGGTCTTGCTTCCATCCATACTAATCCCTTGCGTAGATAGTACATACCCCAGAAATTGAATTTCGGTCCTATGGAATTCACATTTTTCAAGTTTGATGTAGAGATGGTTTTGTCTTAGGCGTTCTAAGACCATTCTCACATGTCCATGATGTTCCTCTGTGGAGTTAGAAAAAATTAGAATATCATCCAGATAAATCACCACAAATGTATCTAGGAGATCCCTGAAGATATCATTCACGAAGTGTTGGAAAGTGGCTGGGGCGGTACTCAGACCAAAAGGCATAACTAGATATTCAAAGTGTCCATAGCGTGACCTGAAAGCAGTCTTCCATTCATCCCCAGGTCTAATACGGACCAAGTTATAGGCCCCACGGAGATCCAGTTTAGAGAAAATTTTGGCATGCCGCACTCTCTCCAACAACTCAGGGATTAAAGCCAATGGATAACGGTTTCTAATAGTAACCTTATTGAGTTCCCTATAGTCTATGCAGGGTCTCAGAGATCCATCTTTCTTCTTCACAAAGAAGATGAGTGCACCTGCGGGAGATGAAGAGGGGCGTATGAAGCCCTTGGCTAAATTTTCGTCTATATAATCCTTCAAAGCTTTTAGCTCGGGCCCCGCTAGGGGTAGATCTTACCAAAAGGTATCTCGGCTCCAGGCAATAATTCAATTGGACAATCATATGGACGGTGAGGAGGAAGCTGATCAGCGTTCTTCTTGTAACATAAATCCACATAGTCCTGGTATACAGCTGGTAGTTCAGGGACTGACATGGTTCCTTTAGGAACAGAGCAAGCTGAAACTCCTTGACTCATCTGTTTCTCCGGAAAGTGTAATTCCTTGGTCTCCCAGTTAATCGTAGGATTCTGCGCCTGCAGCCATGGTAGCCCTAGAATAATGGGAAAGTGGGGAGAAGAGATAAGCATAAAAGACATTTTCTCCTGATGATCTTTACCCATAAGGACCCTTAAAGGCTCTGTTTCTTGATCTACTGGTCCAGAAGTCAGTAGAGAGCCATCCACAGTCTCCATCTGTACTGGAGTAGCCTTCTTCACTGAACGTATCCCCTGTTTCAGAGCAAAGGAGATATCCATAAAATTTCCACTTGCTCCTGAGTCGATCATAGCAGAGCTAGACACCCAGACTGAGTCAACCCAGAGTTTGATGGAAAGGAAGCAATGAGAATTGTTTCTTTTACAACTCAGCTGGGACACCGCTGAGGAAACTTGAAAAATTGCAGCGTTTATACAGTCATCGTCCCCAGAACTAACAGAGTTTAAGTCCGAGAAATCAAGATCTCTTGCAGCAGATCTCTCTGGAGCCTGAGGCTCGGACATGACAGAGCTCCTCTCGCAACACTCACAGTGAATGACTGCTGCAGTAGTCTTACGAGAACGGCTGGGGCAGTTTATAATGAAGTGCCCTGACTTACCACAGTAGAAACATAGATTTTCCTTTATACGATGTTCTTTGCGTGCATCACTAACCCGTCTTTGTAAAGAGTCCACCTGCATGGGTTCAGGTTCTGGTTCCCTTGTGATCCTACTCAAAGGTTCCTTAGCTGAGGAGGGAGGGAGTAAAAGATTAGTGCGATTATTTTCGAACCATCTCTCTTGTCTGCGTTCAGTCAGACGAGCATCAATACGGATACAATAGTTAATAAAGTCACCTAACGAAGTGGGAGGGTCGGCACGAGCAAGTTCATCCTTAATCAGTGGAGACAACCCTTTCCGAAAAATAGATTTTTTAGCGGAAGTGTCCCAAGTGGTATCAAGAGCCCATCTCCTGAAATCCAGGCATATTCGGCTACTGAACGCTTACCTTGGCGCAAAGTTAACATGGCTGCTTCAGCTGTTGCACCTCGATTGGGGTCATCAAACACCTGCCCCATGGCTGAAATAAAAGCATCAAGGTGATTCAAACAATCATCCTCAGTCTCAATCAGAGGGTTTGCCCACATCAAAGCCTTATTGGTAAGCAACATGATTATAGTAAGCACTTTGGATCGTTCAGTGGGAAATTGTGAAGCATGTGCAGAGAAAAATAAATTGCATTGATTAATAAATCCCCTGAATTTCTCACGTTCACCGCCAAAACGAAAAGGAGGTAATTTGGGGATCCCAGAACTCGGGGTTATGGCAGGAGCCTGGGCTCGTTCCTCTAGAGCCTCAATCCTGGCTCGCAATTCCTGGGTAGTCTGTCCAAACACTTGCAAATTATGATTAGTGAGGTCCTGTAGGCTTGCAAAACGGGTTTTTAAAGTCTGTACATCTGAAAGGATTGTATCAGTCACTCCGCAAAGTTCCTTTATGCGGGCCTCCATCTTCCAGATCTTTTAAGGCAGAAGTGCTGGAAGGAGAAGAGGAAAGGAAAAAAACAAAAAAAACAATAGTGTTTACCTGTGGTAACACTCCAGAGTAAAATTTTAAGGGAATGCGCTCACCTGGAATGGTTGTGAGAAGTCACAACCACTGTCATCACATAAGGTATTAAACGGACATCTGATATCCACAGTCACAGCAGACACGGCTTTCCCAGACCCAGCAGACACTAAACATTGGCTCCTGAATCTTGTCATGTATAGTGTACAGTTCCTATAGCGTCTTGTGCTTGGGTGCGAGGAAAACACAGGAGACATAGGTTGAAATGAAATGACTTGTATTACTTCATACAAGCATGCTGAATAGTTCACACAGTTTGCAGGAACAGCGACAGGAGACACAGCAGGCCAGAGTAACTTCAAGCACTACAATAAATCTCCAAAGCAGGTTCAGGATCTCTTCTCTGTACCGTCATTCCTCTGCAAACATGGATTCACCAAACAGCAGGTTTCCAGAGTCCAAAAGTGTTCCAAGGTTCCTCAGTAGGGAATAGCTGGAGTACAAGTCCAAGGTTTCCAGGAGTCAGGTCACAGACTGACAGAGGCTTGATTCAGGAGCACTGATTGTTCAGCTGAGGCTGCTTAAGAAGCAAGAGGGAAGAATCAGGGCGGGAACATGAAAACTGGAAACTCCATATTAACTGAGGGCAAGAGCTGCAGAAAGACAGAAAGCAAAATGGCCGACGGAAAACTGAGTTTCAAGGAACATGTCAACAGAGACAAAGAACCTTACATTGGGAGACTTATCCGTGCCTATCATCGAGCTCATCCTGATCGGCCTGGTTGCGCAGGTGAGTGTTCGGTGACCCCTCCTCAAGGGGGGGGTACTGTTGTGAATACCTTGGAGGCGACTTCTGAGCTGGGGCTCCCTCCAGTGGTTGCTGATGGTAATGAGCTAATTACTGAATGGCCTTCAGCTGGCTCTGAATGGTATGATATAAGAGACCTGAGTTCCCAGCAGCCTTGCCGGTAATCAATTGTTCCTCCTGCTCTTGCTTGGAGCACATCTTGCTTTCCTGCTCTCATTCAGATAAGTGTTTTGTTTTTTTTTCCTCTTTTGGATTTTCACTGCTGGTTTGCTGCTTGCAGTGACTGCAGCCTGGTCCCCTTTTGGGGTCTTGCGCTGCAATATTGCTCATTGTGTGTTTGCATTTTTGCTTTGTTCCTTTGTCACTTTTTATTTGCTGTGCTGCTGTGTGTTACACCAGAGATCTAATTTAGGTGGTAGAGATAGTGTGATCTCAGGTTTTTTGTTAATCAGAAGTGTTGGTATTTTTGTCAGGGTTTTTTTTGGGTTGCAGTCAGAATTCTTTCCTATACTTTTCTATCTAGACAGATTGGGCCCCAGCGTTTGCTCATTCTATTTTCTGTCTGTGTCCGTGTTTTCTTCTTGTCTAACCGCCATTACATGTTCGGGGGCTTCCTATTTCTTTGTGGATTCTGCGCCGGGGCAGATAGCATTCATCTTTCTGCCTTTAGGTGTAGCTATCTCTCCGGCTGTGATGAGGCGTCTAGGATCACCATAGGTACGTTCCATGGCTGCTTCTAGTGTGGCGGTTAGTTTAGGTTACTAAAATCCAATAGTTTCCAGCCTCTCTGGTGTATTACTACTTTGGCTATTTTTTGCAATTTCTCCTCAGCTACCGAAACATAACACCGTACTATCTGTATCTCTTTGTTTTGAGGATTCAATATCTATGAATAATTATTTGGGGTCACTATCTTTCTCTTATCTGAGGCACCTTTGCTTGTTTATGCATACATTGGGGAGCTTGAGGAGATTTATAGTTTTCTGTTGCACACAGAATCTCTAAACAGAAAACAAAAAAATGGTTAAGGATAATGCCCCCATTAGGCACGAGACTCCATAAATCACAGTTGTTTATAAAAACTGGTGAAGAGAAAATCCTCATTCAGTCCCAGTGGTGAAAAACTATACAAATTTCTGACATGTTCGGGGCTGTTCTTAGAGTTGTTTGTGTTATGCCCCTTACCATGGAACCCTTTGGTTCACGTATTTCCTCTTCTGGTAGGTGCATAACATCTGATGTTGCTATAGCGACATCCATCTCTACTGCGCGTGTGTACCCTGCATGGTTGCTGAGATCATGCGCAGCTGATACTAGAGGAAAGGTCTGCTTCCTCTTCAGCTTTGATCACCCTTTGTCAGAACTGGTGTGTGAACTATATACGTCATCCTATAGCTTTCCCCAAGCGTATGTTCCCACCTCTAAACACATGCGGCTTTACAGGTAATCGCCGCAGCTGCTTTGTATTGACTAATTTGCAATGTATATTTAAATGCTACTTTTCAGACTTAACATTCAGCCCCTGATGAAGCCACCTTGTGGTGGCGACACATGTCGGGCATCTCCACTAGCTCCCCCAATTATTGGTCTTATTGTTGGTATGATACCAGGTCTGTGTTTTATGTAATAACATCTTGTGTCCTTTGGGTATCTTACCCCCATTTGAGCTATCTTTTTCTATATTTGCCCATGTATATTTTTCATTGTGGACCATTCTATATGCCAGACTTGGGATAGGCCTATATGCATGTTTTTTTGTGGCATTTTTCCATGGCTTATGCAAGTGCACGGGCGCTGGTAACGTTTGAGTATATTTAGCCAAATTCTTGATTATTACATGCAGTTGCATGCTTATTTATGGGCTGTCCTCATTGCCTAATACAGATTGTTTCACCAGATATTGTAATATGTATGGTGTACATGTGGCGCCCCTGAGGGTCCAGTCACCACAGAGGTACTGCATCTCAGCCAGAGATGTGGCATCCCACCTTTCAGGTAAGATGGAGACACCACACCTGGCTCTGGCAACACTGCATCAATCACACACACTAGGTGAGTTCTGTTGTGAATGTGTTAGAAATGAATTCTGAGCAGAAGCTCCCTCTGGTGGTTACAAACAGTACTGAACCATTCAATGAAGATTGTGAAGATTGGCAATCAGGAGTTACAGACTGGTCTTATATAAGGGAGGTTCCCTCCCATCAGGGTTGCCGGTGATCAATTGTTCTTGTCTCAACTTTGGTTCCTGTTCACTTGGAAGCTTGCTGAGTCTTGCCTGCATCTTCTGCTAACAGATAAGATATTTTCTGCTTTTATTTTTGTGCTTGCTTTTTGCATTTTTTCCTGCACTTCTGTGGAGGTCAGCCAGGTCCACTCCGGGGGCTTGTGCTCCTCTCAGTTTATCTGAGCCACTGTTGTTTGTTCATTTGCCTTTTCCAGTTTTTCAGTGGCTGCGGCTTAGTTTTGTTACACCAGAGAACTAATTTAGGTGATAGAGGTCGTGTGATCTCAGGTGTTTTTGCAATTAGTAGAGTTGGTATTTTTTTTAGGGTTTTTTGGATTGCAGTAAGTGTCCTTCCTATCCTTTTCTTTCTAGGAAGATTGGGCCCCAACGTTTGCTCATACTATTTTCTGTCTGTGTCTGTATTTCCTCTTGTCTAACTGCCATTACATGTTTGGGGGCTTCCTATGTTCTTTGGGGATCTGCTCCGGGGCAGATAGCTTTCCTCTTTCTATCTTTAGGTGTAGTTAGCCTCTCAGGCTGTGACGAGGCGTCTAGGACCAACGTAGGTACGCTCCACGGCTGCCTTTAGTTGTGGTGGTTAGTCAGGGTACTGCAATCCAGTAGATTCCAACCTCTCTGGTGTATTGCCGTTTTTGCCTGCTCTCCTCAGCTACCAAATCATAACAGTATCACCGGCCAAACTGAAAATTATATGGTACTCACAGAAGAGAAAAATAGTGTAAAAAAAAAAAAGTTGTCAGAGTTGTCAGAGATTTTTTTTTTTCTCTGTTTGATGCATTTTTTTTTTTCCCTCTTTTTCTCTGGGTGCTGAGGATTTTTTTTTTCTCTCAATGGAGTTTGCACAGTTGTCTGGCCGTGTGGATCAGCTTGCCACTGAAGTTCGGAGTATTGCTACCTATCTTGCAGGGTTGCCGGTTGTGGAACCTAGGATACCCATGCCAGATTTGTTTTTAGGGGATCGAGCTAAATTTCTGAATTTCAAAAATAACCGTAAGTTGTTTTTTGCCTTAAAACCTAAGTCCTCAGGGAACGCAGCACAGCAGGTTTAAATGGTCATTTCTCTCCTGCGCGGCGATCCTCAGGATTGGGCTTTTTTCCCTGACACCTGGGGACCCTGTTTTGAGTGATGTTGATGCATTTTTTCTGGCTCTGGGGTTATTGTACGATGAACCTAATGTCACTGATCAAGCTGAAAAAGCCTTGTTGCCATTAAATCAGGGGCTTGAGGACGCTGAGTTATACTGTCAGAAATTCCGAAAGTGGGCAGTCCTGACCAAATGGAATGATGATGCTTTGGCAGCCCTTTTTCGGAAGGGTCTGTCAGAGAATGTAAAAGATGCTATGGTGGGTTTCCCTGCTCCCTCTGGTCTCAATGATTCTATATCATTAGCGATTCAAATTGACAGACGTTTGCGTGAGCGTAGAGGTATGCGTGGAATAGTGTTGCCTTGTGAACCAGCTTCTGAACCCATGCAGTGTGATAGAGTGGCTTCTGTGGCACAGCGTCATGAGTTTCGAAAACACAATGGGTTATGTTTCTACTGTGGTGACGCCTCTCATGCTATTTCAGTCTGCCCTAAGCGGGGAAGACGTTTTGCACGCTCAGTTGTCTTGGGTAGTGTTCAGACTAAATTTCTGTTGACTGTTACCCTGATTTGCTCCCTGTCCACATTTTCTGCTCAGGCTTTTGTTGATTCGGGAGCAGCTATTAACCTGATGGATTTTGATTTTGCTAAACGTTGTGGGTTTCCCTTGATACCCCTACGGAAGTCTATTCCCCTACTGGGGATTGATTCTACCCCTTTGGCTGAGAATAAACCCCAGTTCTCTACTCAGGTGATAATGAGGGTTGAACCTGATCATCAGGAGAGTTGCAAATTTTTGGTGCTGTATAATCTGCATGACATTATTGTACTAGGTTTCCCTTGGTTACAGTCTCATAATCCTGTTTTGAATTGGAAATCTGTGTCTGTAACCAGTTGGGGCTGCCAATGTGTTAATGCCAACACTCCTGTTTTTTCTGCCTCTCCCCAGGCTCAGGATGTTCCTGACTTTTGACTGATTTTTCTGATGTGTTTAGCGAAAGTAAATCTGCATCCTTGCCCCCCCATAGGAGCTATGACTGCGCTATTGAATTAGTGCCTGGTAGTAAATTCCCTAAAGGTCGCATTTTTAACTTGTCTGTACCTGAACATGACGCTATGCGGTCTTATATCAAGGAGTCATTGGAGAAGCGTCATATCAGACCATCCTCTTCACCCTTGGGTGCCGGTTTTTTCTTTGTGGCCAAAAAGGATGGTTCATTAAGGCCGTGTATTGATTATCGTCTCTTGAAAAATATCACTGTGAAATATCAATATCCGTTACCCTTGATTTCTGACCTGTTTTCCAGGGTGAAAAGTGCTACTTGGTTTACCAAGCTTGACCTCAGGGGGGCGTATAACCTTATTCGCATTAAGCACGGGGATGAATGGAAGACGGCATTTAATACCCCAGAGGGGCATTTTGAGTACCTAGTGATGCCCTTTGGGCTCACTAATGCTCCTTCCGTCTTCCAGTCCTTCATGAATGACATTTTCAGGGATTTTGTGGATAAATTTCTGATTGTTTATTTGGATGATATCTTGATTTTTTCCAATGACTGGGACTCTCATGTGAAACATGTTCGGACTGTGTTCCAGATTTTGAGAGAGAATGCTCTGTATGTGAAGGGATCAAAGTGTCTTTTTGGCGTACAGAGGATCTCATTTCTGGGATTCATTTTGTCCCCATCTGTTATTGAAATGGACCCGGTCAAGGTTCAGGCCATCTGTGATTGGGTCCAACCTACTTCATTAAAGGATCTTCAGAGATTCTTGGGTTTTGCCAATTTTTATCGTAAATTTATTGGTAATTTCTCTGTTATTGTTAAACCATTGACTGATTTGACCAAAAAGGGTTCTGATGTGGTGAATTGGCCTCCTGAGGCAGTCTCTGCGTTTCAGGAACTTAAGCAGAGATTCACTTCTGCTCTTGTTCTACGGCAGCCTGATGTTTCTCTGCCATTTCAGGTGGAGGTTGATGCCTCTGAAATTGGGGCAGGTGCCGTTTTGTCCCAAAGAGATCCAGAGACCTCTAAAAGTAACCCTTGTGCCTTTTTCTCTCGAAAATTTTCTCCAACTGAGCGTAATTATAACGTGGGTACTCGGGAGTTATTGGCCATGAAGTGGGCTTTTGAAGAGTGGAGACATTGGCTGGAGGGAGCCAAACATCAGGTGGTGGTCCTCACGGACCATAAGAATCTGGTTTATCTGGAATCAGCCAAGCGACTTAATCCTAGACAGGCCAGGTGGGTCTTGTTTTTCACACATTTTAATTTTGTGGTTTCCTTTCTTCCTGGCACTAAGAATGTTAAGGCGGATGCCCTCTCGAGGAGTTTCCTTGCGGACTCTCCTGAGTTATCTGATCCTGCTGTTATTTTGAAAGAGGGTGTAGTTCTTTCCGCAATCTCGCCCAATTTGAGACTGGCTCTGGAAGGGTGTCAGGAGGATAAACTCGAGCGCTGCCCTATTGGGAAATTGTTTGTCCCAGACCGGTGGAAAAAGAGTGTGATGTCTGAGATTCTTTGTTCCGCGTTGGCTGGTCATCCCGGAATTTTTGGTACCAGAGACTTGGTTAGTCGGTCCTTTTGGTGGCCTACTTTGTCTCGTGACGTCAGGGAATTTGTGCAGTCCTGCGGGACTTGCTCTCGCTCCAAGCCTTGCTCTCGCTCTAGTGGTTTGTTGATGCCATTGCCTGTGCCCAAGAGACCATGGACCCATATCTCTATGGATTTAATTTCCGACCTCCCTGTTTCTCAGAGAATGACCGTTATCTGGGTGATTTGTGATAGGTTTTCCAAAATGATACATCTTGTGCCATTACCTAAGTTGCCTTCCTCCTCCGAATTGGTGCCTTTGTTCCTTCAGCACGTGGTTCGGTTACACGGCATTCCTGAGAACATTGTGTCTGACAGAGGAGTCCAGTTTGTTTCCAGATTTTGGAGGACTTTTTGTTCTAAACTTGGTGTTCAATTGTCTTTCTCCTCGGCTTTTCATCCTCAGACCAATGGACAAACTCAGAGAACAAACCAGACATTGGAGACTTATCTGAGATGCTTTGTGTCTGCTGATCAAGATGACTGGGTCTCTTTTTTGCCTTTGGCTGAGTTTGCCTTAATAATAGGGCTAGCTCTGCCACTTTGATGTCTCCATTTTTCTGCAATTTTGGGTTCCACCCTCGATTTTCTTCGGGACAGACGGAGGCTTCTGTCTGTCCAGGTGTTGACTCTGTTGTGGAGCGTATGCAGCAGATTTGGGACCAGGTAGTGGAGAGGTTGTCCCTCTCTCAGGAGAGGGCCCAGCGGTTTGCCAATCCGGCATAGGACTGATGGTCCTCGGTTTGAAGTGGGGGACTTGGTCTGGTTGTACTCAAGAAATATCCCTGTGAGAGTTGCATCTCCTAAGTTTAAGCCTAGGTTTATTGGACCTTATAAAGTCATGGAGATTCTTAATCCTGTTTCCTTTCGTTTACTTCTTCCAGGGACATTTAAGATCCATAACATGTTCCACAAGTCCTTATTGAAGAGGTTTGTCGAGCCAGTGGTTCCTATGGCTGCGCCTCCTGACCCTGTTTTGGTTGAGGGCAATCTGGAGTATGTGGTTGAGAAAATATTGGATTCTCGTTTTTCTAGACGGAAACTCCAGTATTTGGTTAAGTGGAGAGGTTATGGTCAGGAGGACAATTCTTGGGTTTTGCTTCGGACATCCATGCTAGGAGATTGATCCGTGCATATCACAGAGCTCATCCTGACCGACCTGGTTGCCCAAATGAGGGTTCGTTGACCCCTCCTCAAGGGGGGGGGTTACTGTTGTGAATGTGTTAGAAATGAATTCTGAGCAGAAGCTCCCTCTGGTGGTTGCAAACAGTACTGAACCATTCAATGAAGATTGTGAAGATTGGCAATCAGGAGTTACAGACTGGTCTTATATAAGGGAGGTTCCCTCCCATCAGGGTTGCCGGTGATCAATTGTTCTTGTCTCAACTTTGGTTCCTGTTCACTTGGAAGCTTGCTGAGTCTTGCCTGCATCTTCTGCTAACAGATAAGATATTTTCTGCTTTTATTTTTGTGCTTGCTTTTTGCATTTTTTCCTGCACTTCTGTGGAGGTCAGCCAGGTCCCCTCCGGGGGCTTGTGCTCCTCTCAGTTTATCTGAGCCACTGTTGTTTGTTCATTTGCCTTTTCCAGTTTTTTCAGTGGCTGCGGCTTAGTTTTGTTACACCAGAGAACTAATTTAGGTGGTAGAGGTCGTGTAATCTCAGGTGTTTTTGCAATTAGTAGAGTTGGTATTTTTTTTAGGGTTTTTTGGATTGCAGTAAATGTCCTTCCTATCCTTTTCTTTCTAGGAAGATTGGGCCCCAACGTTTGCCCATACTATTTTCTGTCTGTGTCTGTATTTCCTCTTGTCTAACCGCCATTACATGTTTGGGGGCTTCCTATGTTCTTTGGGGATCTGCTCCGGGGCAGATAGCTTTCCTCTTTCTATCTTTAGGTGTAGTTAGCCTCTCAGGCTGTGACGAGGCGTCTAGGACCAACGTAGGTACGCTCCACGGCTGCCTTTAGTTGTGGTGGTTAGTCAGGGTACTGCAATCCAGTAGATTCCAACCTCTCTGGTGTATTGCCGTTTTTGCCTGCTCTCCTCAGCTACCAAATCATAACAGAGTTCCATTAGCACGTCTGCAGCTAGGAAAGGGTGTTAGATGGTGGTTGGAGCTTGTGGGTCAGAGCAGGAGTTAGAGGGTAGTAGAGGACAGTCTTCCCTTCGGGGAGGAAGAAGACAGACGCACATAGGCAGCTCTCCCATAGGGGAGAGGGGAAAGAGATAGGACAGTGCAGCAGGCTCCAAGTCCTGTGGAGCTGCTCACAGAGAGAAAGATAGAAAGAAGGTTCCCTGGAAGGGAAAAGGGATTTTTCAGAGGCACGGCTGAGCAGAAGGCTACCTGTGGGGCTCATTCCAGGCTGACGGATTTCAGCTATGAGAATCCAGGTCGCAGAAGGGACTCGGCCCCTAGCCTAGTGGAGAACTTTAAGACTCAGCTAGAAAGCCGACAGCTGTGACAACTTTAGGGGTCACAGCCACAACCTCAAGCATCTTCTCCGGGAAGGACCGCTATATAGGATCATGGAAACGCCTGAGTCACGTTGTTCTACAGGATCCGCAGCTACCGAACTGGGACACTGCTTTGCGTGGTGCTGGGAAGGAAGAAAGGAGTGGCAATCAGCACAGTGAGATGGCCAGGGAAGGCATATACTGACAGGGAGCTTTTGGTCTGATGTTCTTCATCCACCTGGGAGTTGGCTGGGCTCCTCACCTGGAGGACGTGGCACCAAGCGGGCACCCTTACTGCATGCACCTGAACTGTGAGTAAAGCCTTGGAAACTGCAACTGACTGTGTCCTCTCAAGTTCTTCCTGGGGCACACACTCCACTCTGCTAGAGGTGACCAGCACTGCAGTGCAGATCCTCTGAGACTGATGGTGTGATGCAGCAAAGTTAGAATAGCTCTCCACAGGCAGAGCTTGGTGTCTCAGGGCAGAGGTATATTGTAAGAGGTGATAGTGCTGGTAGATGTAGCAGTGCTGAGTGTTGCAGGAAGAACTTGAGAGGACACAGTCAGATGCAGTTTCCAATGCTTTACTCACAGTTCTGGTGCACACAGATGCCTGCTTGGTACAGTGTCCTCCAGGTGAGGGGCTCAGCAAACTCCCAGGCAGATTGGGAACACCTTTCCAGGACTCCTTTCAATATGTTCCTTTCTCAGTCGTCTCACTGTGTTGTCTTTCTTGCCTCTCCTTCATAACAACACCTCTCAATCAGTGTCCCAAGACAGTAGCCGCTGTTAGAGCTGAACCAGCGTTTTTTCAGAAGGCCTTGGTTTTTGTCAGACAGGCTGATGCATACCAGAAGCCGAGATAAGATGTTCCTTCTTTGAGATAATATACTCCCACCCGCCTGACTTATGAAAAGGCATCCTGTTCTAGGAGACAAGGGCAAGAATGGAGTTTCCAATTAAAACCAGTATTCTATCTATTTAGTGATAAGTTGTGTAAACACCATATATGGTAATTCCGCTTCCTGCTTATGGGGTGTATATAAACCCCTTCGTTAGCAATAAAGAGTAGAGTCTATTGACACATACTTTGGTCTGTGTCTTATTCTCTCTGGTACCACATTCCGAGGAGGAAAGGGTTAACGAGATAACAGTAACGACAGCCTGGCGCCCGAACAGGGACCTGAGTTAATCTACTCTGAGAAAGACCGACCGATCCGGAGACGTGGGATGAGCGGAGCTCTCTGTTGGTGATATACATACAGCGCTGAGGTAAGAATACTTATTATATTCTACCTAAAATCTATATCACTGTATAGTTGACTCCCTCCTCCCCGAGCGGTCGGATTTCCAGGTAATTCACAGGTGTTCCTGGCTCAGGTCCCTTTGAACCAGTAGACCTTCAGATTAATTGTCAGTCCTGCCTTTTCCTCCTTTGAAAAATGACAGTATGGATCCGATGATTGTGGTGTGGTTTTGTCTTGGTGTTGGTGCGATCGGATTGTTTATTTGGTTGGCGTACAAATCTTGGAAAGCGAGCAGTGGAATGGTTCAGAAACCTTTGTGGCCCATTGTCTTGGTGACAGAGTCTTGGTGACAGAATTGTCTAAGTGACAAGAGAATCTCTTCTAGGTGAGGAGATACAAAAATGGGGAACCAAAATGCCAAGGAAGGCATTACTGCCAAAGATTTAGTGGTACGCAGAGAGGGAAAGCAAGCGTTGGTAGGCATTGACAAAGCATTGTGTAAAGCAGGCATGAATGAAAACGGAGAATTGAACAGTGATAAATGGAAAAGGTTCTTTAACTCACATCATGGATGGTTGAGAGACAAAGGACTGTTAAAAACAGTGAACCTGTGGATGAGTGCGTGTGATTACTTAGAGGGAAAGACTGAAGAATTAGGAGACGGACATTACAGACTGACAAAAACAGGGATGACTGATTTACCCTCCTGTTTGCCCCCCGGACAGCAGAAATGTACAGACCATGGAGCTCTACAGAGCAGTTGGCTCTAATAAAGCAACTAGACAGGATCTGGAAGCGCTTATAAAAGGGAAATTGGCAGATGAAGCCAGATACGATAGACTGATAGATGAGACATACAAGTGTTATGTTGGTAGGACCGGACCTGATAATGCAGAAGTCAATGACGCAGCAGAAGGGGTTCTGTTTACAGAAGCTTTGAAAAAAAGCATGTAAAGATAGACAGGCAGAGAAGGAGGTTACACTAGAAGACAGAGTTCAGGGAAAGGAAGAGGAGCCAAAAGATTATTTCTGGGCCCTAAGAAAAACTTGGGTAGAAATGGGTTTTGTCCCAGAAAACAAGACTAGTGAGAGGATACTGGCAAGTGCATATATGAATGGGTTGAAAAAGGAAGTGGCAGAAAAGGTGAAAGTAAGTAGACCAGATTGGATGTCAGTTAAAGCAGAGGATCTAGCCAGAATAGCACAAGGGGCACAACATGATTTAGCGCAGGCAAAAAGAGGAGCAAGGTTACATGCTGTAGGTACTCATCCTGCAAACAACAGGGAGGGGAGACGTGTGCCAGGAGATGGACAGAAATTGTGCTACGGATGCAGGAAACCAGGACATTTCAGGAGAGATTGCAGAACTAATCTATATCCAGCCTGTCCAACTAATCTATATTCAAATGACTCGCCTGCAAGAGGCCCCCAAGACCAAAAAGGGGCGCTCCCATAGGATAATGGTAGCTTGCACATGAACCCCCTTGTCTCCTTACCCCCCACTCCTAATTGCACAGTGCAGGTGAACCTACCAGGGGGACATGAGGTTGAGTTCCAAGTGGACACGGGGGCAGACAATTCAGTAATTACAGAAGAGGACTGGCTATTTGGGAAAAGTGATTTCTCCCACCATGTTATAGCGACTCCTTACAACTCTCCATCTATCCTGCTCCCCGTCACTAAAAAGATTCCCCCGCAAATTCAAGGAACCACCGTACACACACAGTTAATGGTATCACCACGGGGTCAATGTAATCTTTTAGGATGTGATGTATTGTCTCAATTGCAAGTACATATTGAGTATCATCCTGATGGGACTGTCACTATGACACCAGGATTGAAGCCGAGCACTCTTTGTAAAATTATGTCACTAGATGTTGCTAGTATAGAGGACACAAATGAATTTCCTTCAATGTTAGAAGGTGTGATACCGCATGATTTCTGGGCTTCAGATAAAACAGATGTGGGCAGATTAAGGGTGCAGCCAGTCATGGTCAAATTAAAGCCAGGTGCAATCCTGCCCCAACAGAGACAGTATCCTCTTAGTTCAGCAGGTACAGAAACTGGTAGCAAGTGGTGTTTTAGTTAAAACCTAGCCCCACCTTCGCGAGCAGGCATCTCTGCAGCTAGGTTCCTTATCAGTGGCCTTGACAGTAAACTCCAACTTCAGCTCCCCCCTTCAACTACGAGACTTAACCCTCTATGTATCGGCTGGTACAAGATATATATACACTTTTGTTCCAGATATCTCAGGATGCTGCTTGGTTCACAGTTATCGATTTTGCCAATGTTATTTCTGCAATATGTTGATGACTTACTGATTTGTGCCCCCTCCAGGAAACAGTGTCACACTGCAACAGTATCACTCATGTTGTTTCTGTACCAAGCTGGATGTAAAGCGTCGAAGGATAAACTCCAATTTTGTAAATCTTCAGTTATCTTTTTGGGACATTGCATTACACTGGGGCGCGACATTTGACCAGCGCTCGCAAAGAAGCTGTACAGAATTTTCCTATTCCTGTTAATGTTGCCGCTCTTAGGACATTTCTTGGACTGGTTTCCTACTGCAGACAGTGGATACATGCTGTATCAATCCTCATGCAGCCTCTCTATGACTGTATCACCATTGTGCCTTTTAAACTAACTCCTGAAGGTATAGACTGTTTTTATTCTCTCAAAAACAGGATTGTGGCAGCTCCAGTGCTAGGAACCCCCAACTATGAACTACCATTTACCCTGTATCTCCACGAACAGCAGGGACACGCGGCAGGGGTATTGACTCAGTTACATGGTGACAATCAAAGGCCTGTAGCCTATTTCAGTGGAAGACTAGATGCAGTGGCTAGAGGTGCCCCGTCCTGTGTACGGGCATTACATGCTGTAGAATTGTTGCTTCACAAATCGTCAGACATTGTTCTTGATCACCCACTGACAGTACTTACACCTCATGATGTATACACCATACTGAACCAGGTGCAACCGGCACACCTTTCAGCTGCACGTCACCTTCGATTGCAATGTGCACTTTTAATGCCTCCAAATGTTTATTTGCAGAGATGTACCACACTTAATCCTGCCACGTTGTTACCTCTCTCGGATCTAAAGGAGGGGTCAGGTACGGTATTGTACAAAGAAGATCCAAGAGAGGAGATTTCTCATGATTGTGTTCAGCTTATGAAAAAATAACCGTGTGCACAACCAAGAAGGTGCCAGAGTAGGTTCCCAAACCGTATCTAATAGAAAATGAACTCGGCACTCAACTTTAGTATAGTGAGAATAAAGATTTTTATTCACAGTAGTAACACGAAACGTTTCGGTCCTATATCATGGACCTTCATCAGTCACAGATACTACTGGGAAGGGGGTTGATCCACACCGCGTCCAATGCAGAGACCTATCCTCACTACCGGACTCCTTCACAACAGGTTACTAGTGCAATAGAGGCATTGTCCTCTTCCTCATCTCACCCCACCAACACAGGCTATATCCAGCCCTTTCTTTCTTCCCTATGTGGATCAACCCCCTTCCCAGTAGTATCTGTGACTGATGAAGGTCCATGATATAGGACCGAAACGTTTCGTGTTACTACTGTGAATAAAAATCTTTATTCTCACTATACTAAAGTTGAGTGCCGAGTTCATTTTCTATTGTGTTCAGCTTATGGCACAGGAAACAGCAGACCTACCCACAGTGTTTGAAACTGAAAGACTTAATGCTGATTTTGAATTTTTTGTAGATGGATCTCGCCACCAAGATGACTCAGGTACCTTCCACACTCGGTATGCCATCGTCTCCCTGAATGCAGTAATCAAAGCAGAACCAATGCTCCCACATCAGTCGGCCCAGGAGGCTGAACTTAAGGCTCTGACCGAGGCCTGTAATATATCTGAAGGTAGAATTGTTAACATCTACACAGATTCTAGATACGTATTCGGTATAGCTCATGATTTTGGTCCAATTTGGAAATCTAGAGGATTCCTGACGGCAGCAGGACATCCCATTAAAAATGCTGACGCAGTCCAGCAGTTAATTGATGCATTACAATTACCAAAAGAGGTAGCTGTCATAAAAGTTAAAGCACATACCAGACGCACCGATCAGGTGAGTAAAGGAAACGCAATGGCCGAAGCAGCGGCAAAAACAGCAGCCAGTAGACCACTCCAAGGGGTAACGATGCACCAGGTAAGCGCTCCCAAAAATCCCTTTGTGTCGGAGGATGCCTTATCTCAGATGCAGGCTCAGGTGCACCAGGAGGAAGTAGAAAAGTGGGAAAAAGAAGGTGCATGTCTGAATGAAGCAAATGGGGTATGGGGAAGAGGGATGCGTCGATGCCTTCCAAGGGCGTTGTACCCTGCGGTCGCCCAGATGTTACATGGGCCAACCCACCAGTCCAAAACTGCTGTAATGAGCGTGATGCAGAAGCATTGGGTAGCACCAGGCTTTTCCACCTGTATAGAAGGTTTGATCCAGGGATGCATGGTATGTGCTACACATAATCAGGGAAGGGTAGTCAAGACACCACCCAAACACGCCCCCCGGCACCTCTATCCTTTCCAGAGACTGCAAATTGATTATATTCAGCTGCCAAAATCAGGGTCATGGGAGTACGTGTTGGTCTGTATTGATTTATTCTCAGGAAGGCCGGAGGCTTTCCCGATTGCCAAGGCTACGGCTGCGGCAACCGCAAAGAAGCTGCTTGCGGAGGTGGTGTGCAGGTATGGAGTACCAGAGGTGATCGAAAGTGACAGAGGTACACATTTCACAGGTGAAATAATGAATGAAGTCTTGACAGCTCTGGGAATTCAACAAGCTTTCCACACCCCATATCATCCACAAAGCAGTGGAAAAGTAGAAAGACTAAATGGACATTGAAGTTAAAAATCCAAAAGGCCATGGCTGAAACAGGGAAATCTTGGCCTGAATGTTTACCATTAGCCCTATACTCAGTAAGGTACACTCCAAATAGGAAAACTGGACTTTCTCCGTATGAAGTACTATTTGGCAAAGTGCCTAGCTTAGGATGTTTCTTTCCCCAAGCACTGGAAATGAGTAACCATGTATTAAGCTCATATGTAAGGGATTTGCATAAAAGACTTAAGAAAGTACATGATAATGTCTTCAGTTCTCTTCCAGATCCGAACCAGGATCCTGGAGTCACAGCCTGCAGCCCGGAGACTGGGTAGTCATTAAAAGACACGTGAGAAAGAGTCTGGATCCGAGATTTGATGGACCTTTTCAAGTTCTACTGACGACAAGTACCGCAGTCAAGCTACAAGGCAAGGAAACTTGGATTCACGCATCGCATTGTAAGAAGATCCTTGGAGAGCCTTCAGAAGAGGAATGATGCTACTAATGACATTTGCTTGCATCTTTGCAGTAACGGATGCTTGGAACAGACTACCTAGATGATCAAATATGGGATATTTTAGATATCATGAATGGGTCCCTTGCAGTACAGAACCAGCTAATTATTGTTACTAACCAACATACCCTCGTGTTAGATTACCTGACTGCAGCTCAAGGAGGGATGTGCCAGGTTATTGGACCTGCATGTTGTCATTATATTGATAATTCTAGTGTTTTTAACCCTTAAACATAAGCTAGAGGATGTCATAAAGTTAAGGAAACTATATGATGAGGCAAATCTGAAGAATCAAGATTCATGGTGGGCAAATACTTTCTCCTTTCTTAACCCCGCAAATTGGTTCAAAGGCATAGGGGGATGGCTGACTGGGATAATACAAGCTGGCCTACAGGTTTTATTGATATGTCTTGCTGTCTATTTAGTTTTTATAATTTGTTTGATGTGTATTAAACGATGTACTAGGACACAGAGGAGGTATGAAGATGTGTATTGATCAAATGAAGGAACAAAAGGAGGGAATGTTAGAGCTGAACCAGCGTTTTTTCAGAAGGCCTTGGTTTTTGTCAGACAGGCTGATGCATACCAGAAGCCGAGATAAGATGCAGTTTCCAATGCTTTACTCACAGTTCTGGTGCACACAGATGCCTGCTTGGTACAGTGTCCTCCAGGTGAGGGGCTCAGCAAACTCCCAGGCAGATTGGGAACACCTTTCCAGGACTCCTTTCAATATGTTCCTTTCTCTGTCGTCTCACTGTGTTGTCTTTCTTGCCTCTCCTTCATAACAACACCTCTCAATCAGTGTCCCAAGACAGTAGCCGCTGTTAGAGCTGAACCAGCGTTTTTTCAGAAGGCCTTGGTTTTTGTCAGACAGGCTGATGCATACCAGAAGCCGAGATAAGATGTTCCTTCTTTGAGATAATATACTCCCACCCGCCTGACTTATGAAAAGGCATCCTGTTCTAGGAGACAAGGGCAAGAATGGAGTTTCCAATTAAAACCAGTATTCTATCTATTTAGTGATAAGTTGTGTAAACACCATATATGGTAATTCCACTTCCTGCTTATGGGGTGTATATAAACCCCTTCGTTAGCAATAAAGAGTAGAGTCTATTGACACATACTTTGGTCTGTGTCTTATTCTCTCTGGTACCACATTCCGAGGAGGAAAGGGTTAACGAGATAACAGTGACGACACCGCGGAACCTGTCGGATAACGTCTTCTCTGCGTTTCCGTGCTCTTATATGGCCACCTTTTCGGCGAAGATAATTGCTGTTCAGTAGCTGAGGCACCTAGAGATGCCACTGCCTCCGGCTTGCTAGCTGAGTCTTAAAGTTCTCCACTAGGCTAAGGGGCCGGTGTCCCTTCTGCGACCTGGTCCCTCCACAATTAGATCGGGCCCCATGGATGGATCACTCATTATCCGTGCCCCTAGGACCACTGTTGTAAACACGTTGGAGGCGACTTCGGAGCTGGGGCTCCCTCCGGTGGTTGCTGAGGGTAATGAACCAATTGCTGAATGGCTTTCAGCTGGGTCCCATTGGTCTGATATAAGTGACCTGAACTTCCATTAGCCTTGCCGGTAATCAATTGTTCTTCCAGGTCTTGCTTGGAGCTCAGCTTGCATTCCTGCTCTCACTCAGATAAGTGACTTGTTGCTTTTGTTTCCTCTGGTTGGATTTTCCTTTCAGATTTGCTGCCTTGCAGTGGACTTCAGTCTGGTCGCCTTTTGGGGCCTGGCTCTGCATTGTGCTCAGTTTGTGTTTGCGCTTTTGCTCTTTTCCTGTGGCACTTTTTATTTGCTGAATTGCTGTGTGTTACACCAGAGATCTGATTTAGGTGGTAGAGATCTTATGATCTCAGGTTTTTTGTTAATCAGAAGTGTTGGTATTTTTGTCAGGGTTTTTTGGGTTGCAGTCAGAATTCTTTCCTATACTTTTCTATCTAGACAGTATTGGGCCCCAGCATTTGCTCATTCTATTTTCTGTCTGTGTTCGTATTTTCTTCTTGTCTAACCGCCATTACATGTTTGGGGGCTTCCTATTTCTTTGGGGGTTCTGCTATGGGGCAGATAGCTTTCATCTTTCTGTCTTTAGGTGTAGCTATCTCTCCGGCTGTGACGAGGTGTCTAGGATCACCGTAGGTATGCTCCACGGCTACTTCTAGTGTTGCGGTTAGTTTAGGGTTCTGCAACCCAGTAGTTTCCAGCCTCTCTGGTGTATTGCTACTTCGGCTATTTTTGCTATTTCTCCTCAGCTACCGAAACATAACAGACCCCTTCTTCCCTTCCAGAAACTTCCTTCTATGCTTCCCTCTCTCACGTTCTCTGTCTGGGGCAGATCTCCTACCAGCTCCTGTTTCCCCCAGCTTGTCTCTGCATGTCCTTCCTCTTCTCCTATAGTAATATAGCGTGGCACTACCATGGAAGGTGCTCAAGTAGGAACCCAACCCAGTGACAATGTAAAGAAAAACTTGGCACTCAACTTTATAGGTAAAGGGGGAAATTTATTGCAGTTAAATCAAAACAACGTTTCGGTCCCATCCGGACCTTCATCAAAGTACTGCAGACAATGATAATGAAAAAAAAATATAATAAACATACTATGGTATACGTAATTTTGAGGAAACACTTATAATAACATAATGTGAGAGAAGTCTCAAGAGAAAAAGACCGAATATAGCATGGTCAGTCAATATTTTCGTAACAAAAGTTGCGACATGTGGACATAAAAAAACATGTAAAATAAAATGAAAGGAAAAATAAGGTAAATAAGAGGGGGGCCTACCGACTGCTTGATGAGTAGAAATCTCATTGAGCGATTAGATTATGTCCAAAGCATATATTTATGATCTATGGACTAATGAGGTGTTTATTTCAGTGAGCAACCACAAAATTCATAGAATATTGTAAAATATATAGAAAAATATATCAAAAAAACCGATACATTCTGCTGGAATGCAGAGAACATACCTTTAAAGGAATCAAGAAACAGACCCGGGCAATTGTCAATCAATATAATCAGGATATTGCCTGTTAGCAAGAAATTAGAATGTGCCAGTGAATTCATGCGAGACCTTAAGTGTCTATTTGATATAAGTATATGGCACTTTAAATATACCTTGCAGTGAATCTGACCAGTGTCCGCTGGATTATACCCAATATATCAAAGATGTGGTGAATACCTAATAGGTATGGCAAAATAAAATATTATAATATATGAGTAAAGATTAGTGAGTGATGAGAAGAGAGGATCACAAAATTGCTTACTAAATAGAATGGGTGAACCAGGGAAGGTCCTACTTGTTAGCCCCAGGCTGTGGAAACATGGTATGGAAAATAAACTGTGCTGTGGGGAGAATGTGATCGCTATTAAAGTGCTCCTATATAATGCTTACCGCTGTTGAGAGCTTGTCACACACGGGTCTATACCGAACGCGACATCCACCGCTTGTTCAGGTGAGTGCCCGGTGAGAAATGCTGCTTATTTATGTGCTGGGGGCGGGGATACCGCTCCA
Source organism: Oophaga sylvatica (assembly GCA_033576555.1). Classification (NCBI taxonomy): domain Eukaryota; kingdom Metazoa; phylum Chordata; class Amphibia; order Anura; family Dendrobatidae; genus Oophaga; species Oophaga sylvatica. Next base: position 561,659,952 of record JARQOD010000001.1, on the reverse strand, counting down.
GCGCTGACCGGAAGTGTGTCACAGGATGTGACGTCACCTATGCGGTTCAAGTGCCCGAGATTGCGTTCCAAGGATAAATCCTAAAGTGGAGGTGCTGAGTGGGAGGAAAAGAGGGACATGTGCTACTTTGTTTGCGTTCCAGCAGCTGCAATTTGCATTTCAAGCGCCATTAAGGAGCAAAAGGAAAGCATTAGATCTTGATTAATTACTTGTATTTGTTTTAGAGCGATATATATGAGAGAGCAGTCGAGTAGGTAAATAGGAGGGGTCCAGAGGTTAGGTAGGAGGAGGGTCCAGTTTATATATTCATTTATTCACATATTCAATATAGGCGACTCTGTGGGGGGAAAATAGTAAAATTAGTAGAAAAAAATGACAATGTGACATCATTATTATACTTTGGTTACCATCTTATCTACTATAAAAATATGATAAATGGAATTTAGATGAAGGAATGTAAATCATACTCCCTATTTAAGCCTCGGGGAGATAAAGTGTGCAATTGGTGAATCAGTATGACTCTCTTTTCTTTAGGTATTGGATTCGGTCACCCCCTCGCCTAGACGGCGTGATCAGTTCAATGACTTGGAATTTTAATTGTGCTATGGTATGTCCCTTGGTAATAAAATGGAAAGGTATAGGTAACAACATATTTCTACAGCGAATGGTAGACTTATGCTTAGAAATTCTATCCTTGATTGGCTGTGTTGTCTCACCTATATATAATAGCCCACAGGGACATTTAATTAGGTAAACAGCATAGGAAGAATCACAGGTAGCAAAATCTTTGATTGGATATTTTTTGCCTGAGTGTGGGTGGAGGAATGTGTCCCCTTTAATTACATTGTTACACTGCGTACAATGTAAACAAGGATATGTACCCATCTTCGGTTTGTTAAGAAATCTTTGTTTTTGATATGGCCCTGTGTTCCTAAATCTGCTCTGACCAAGGAGTCCCTGATATTATTGGACGTTTGTAACAGGGTAAGAAGGGGTTATTGAACGCCTTCACATTAGGGTAGGCGGTTTTTAGAATGCCCCAATGTCTCCGTATATGGTGATGCAGAATGTGTACATACGGGTGAAATGTATGTACCAAAGGGATGCGTTCTGTACAGATTTACGTGGATTTTGGGTAGGATTTTTTGCTTTATCCAATATGTTTAGTGGATAATCCACGTTCTTCAAATTTAGAGTGCATCCATTGACTCTGCGCTCAGACACAACAGGATCTGAGACTATTTTCCGTACTCGATGGAATTGGGATCTAGGTATAGCTCTTTGGTAACGGGGGTGTAGGCTGTCATAGTGTAAGAGACTGTTTCTATCTGTGGGCTTTGTATATAAGTCTGTCGAAATTGTCCCTGATTCATTTTTGATTACCATGGTATCTAGGAAATTTACTCTATCTGAACTGGAAGTAATTGTGAAAGATAATCCAGGCCAAGCTTGGTTTAAGACCTCAAAGAATTGATTCAATGACTCTGTTGTGCCGGTCCATATGCAAAATATGTCATCTATATACCTTTTCCAGATTAAGCTATGTGATCTGAATAAAGGGTGTGGATAGACCACTTCCTCTTCAAAACGGGCCATGTAGCTATTCGCATAAGGAGGAGCTACGTTTGACCCCATCGCTGTGCCTTTTGTTTGAAGAAAAAATTTATTTTGAAACATGAAAAAGTTTTTTGTAAGAACTATTGTCAATAATTGGATACAGAGTTCAATAATTTCTGGAGGTTTATGAGAGATGATAAGTAGATGGCGTGCACTTGCAATACCTTCCTGATGTGGGATGGAAGTGTATAGATCTTTTACATCGAGGGATACCAGTATGGCTGTATCAGGTATTGGGCCCAGATTATGGATAGTTTGAAGAAAATGACCAGTATCGAGTAAATAAGATGGAGCCTGTCGTGTCAGAGGTGTGAAAATTTTTTCCAAAAAAATGGAAAGTGGTGACAATATGGATTCCGTCGAGGCTACTATTGTCTTCCCGGTGGGTTCTCCAAGCTTTTATGAATTTTGGGTAAGACATAAAACACTGGGGTTATGGGGTTCTTTTTGGTAAGAAACTCTTTGGTTTTTGAGTCAATGACCCCGCGGGAAACAAAATCAGTCAGGATATCATTAATTAATTTACTCAGTTCACTAGTTGGATTACCACTAAGTTCAGTGTAAATTGTCACATCATTTAATTGTCGTAAGACTTCTGTTGTATAGGCTGTTTTGTCCATAACAACAATGGCTCCCCCCTTATCCGCTGGTTTTATAATAATTTGGTCATCATGGCGGAGGGTCTGTAAGGCCTGGAAGTCTGATGTGGACAGATTAGGTTGGTAATGAAGTTTCCCACTCTCTATGTCCTGTCGTAATTTAAGAAAGGCTTGATCTATGAAATTGACGAACGTTTCCACCGCATGTGAGTTCTGTGGAGGTCTATAGGTGCTCTTATTGCGTAAGTCAAGATCTGAGATAGAAATTAACGGTTGAGGTATAGATGTATCAGCAGGAGATGTATCAGGTATTGATGAGAAATGAACTGATAATCTTAGTCGGCGATAGAATCGATGTAGGTCCATGTCCATCATAAAGGAATCAAATTTATACGAGGGGCAGTAAGAAAGGCCCTTTTGTAATAAATTGTATTCCGTGATACTGAGTGTCCGGGAGGAGATGTTAATCACCAACGGGTAATTACCTGTGAGCGAGTGATCCTGGAGAGATCTGTGTCTCTTCTGTCCATGGCCTCTGCGGGTCTTCTTCTTCTGGAACGACGTCTTGGTCCTAAAAAATGTCCTTGTCTGGATTGGGGATCACGTCTATCGGACTCGGATCCTGAGGTAGAAGGGTCATTAGAAGAATGAAAGTCAGATCTAGTATTAAAAAGGTCTGGTGTTAGGTTTGTACTGCCATAGGTAAACACGGTTGTTGTCATAATCATCAGTGTCCCTCCTAAATTTCAGCCTCTTCCTATTTTCAGTATCACGTTGTGTTGTTCAATGTTGTTCTTAATCTTATCCTTCATGTTCGTCAGTTCCTCTGATGTGCCTGCTGATGCCAATTGTGTTTCTATGTTGATAATTTTATCTTTAGTTGAAGAGATGGCGCCCTGTAAATGTTCGGCTGTCAGGGTCATAATATCCAGAGAACATTTGTTTAATATCTGTTCAAATTTTTGACAAAATTCAGGGAATCACTGAATAGAGTCGGACGAAGATTCACTCTAAGACCTCGTGGTATCATGTTGACACGAAGGTATTCTGTCAAAGTGGCATAATGTAGTTCATAGCTGACTTGGTGACGCAGTTCCCTCTCCAAGTCCCTTCCTCTGGCCTCGCGTGGTGGAGTTTCAGAAAGTCGCTGGGGAGTGCAACTTAGACAAAATATTACTCCTCTCGTCAGGGTTATATGAGAAGGTATTAGATGTCATAGTGACAGTGTGCACACGCAAGGGTGAGTATAATATAGTAATATAGCGTGGCACTACCGTGGAAGGTGCTCAAGTAGGAACCCAACCCAGTGACAATGTAAAGAAAAAACTTGGCACTCAACTTTATAGGTAAGGGGGAAATTTATTGCAGTCAAATCAAAACAATGTTTCGGTCCCATCCGGACCTTCATCAAAGTACTGCAGACAACGATAATGAAAAAAAAAAATATATATATAATAAACATACTATGGTATACGTAATTTTGAGGAAACACTTATAATAACATAATGTGAGAGAAGTCTCAAGAGAAAAAGACCGAATATAGCATGGTCAGTCAATATTTTCGTAACAAAAGTTGCGACATGTGGACATAAAATAAACATGTAAAATAAAATGAAAGGAAAAATAAGGTAAATAAGAGGGGGGCCTACCCGACGCTTGATGAGTAGAAATCTCATTGAGCGATTAGATTATGTCCAAAGCATATATTATGATCTATGGACTAATGAGGTGTTTATTTCAGTGAGCAACCACAAAATTCATAGAATATTGTACAATATATAGAAAAATATATCAAAAAAACCGATACATTCTGCTGGAATGCAGAGAACATACCTTTAAAGGAATCAAGAAACAGACCCGGGCAATTGTCAATCAATATAATCAGGATATTGCCTGTTAGCAAGAAATTAGAATGTGCCAGTGAATTCATGCGAGACCTTAAGTGTCTATTTGATATAAGTATATGGCACTTTAAATATACCTTGCAGTGAATCTGACCAGTGTCCGCTGGATTATACCCAATATATCAAAGATTGGTGAATACCTAATAGGTATGGCAAAATGAAATATTATAATATATGAGTAAAGATTAGTGAGTGATGAGAAGAGAGGATCACAAAATTGCTTACTAAATAGAATGGGTGAACCAGGGAAGGTCCTACTTGTTAGCCCCAGCTGTGGAAACATGGTATGGAAAATAAACTGTGCTGTGGGGAGAATGTGATCGCTATTAAAGTGCTCCTATATAATGCTTACCGCTGTTGAGAGCTTGTCACACACGGGTCTATACCGAACGCGACATCCACCGCTTGTTCAGGTGAGTGCCCGGTGAGAAATGCTGCTTATTTATGTGCTGGGCGGGGATACCGCTCCAGCGCTGACCGGAAGTGTGTCACAGGATGTGACATCACCTATGCGGTTCAAGCGCCCGAGATTGCGTTCCAAGATAAATCCTAAAGTGGAGGTGCTGAGTGGGAGGAAAGAGGGACATGTGCTACTTTGTTTGCGTTCCAGCAGCTGCAATTTGCGTTTCAAGCGCCATTAAGGAGCAAAAGGAAAGTATTAGATCTTGATTAATTACTTGTATTTGTTTTAGAGCGATATATATGAGAGAGCAGTCGAGTAGGTAAATAGGAGGGGTCCAGAGGTTAGGTAGGAGGAGGGTCCAGTTTATATATTCATTTATTCACATATTCAATATAGGCGACTCTGTGGGGGGAAAATAGTAAAATTAGTAGAAAAAAATGACAATGTGACATCATTATTATACTTTGGTTACCATCTTATCTACTATAAAATATGATAAATGGAATTTAGATGAAGGAATGTAAATCATACTCCCTATTTAAGCCTCGGGGAGATAAAGTCTGCAATTGGTGAATCCATATGACTCTCTTTTCTTTAGGTATTGGATTCGGTCACCTCCTCGCCTAGACGGCGTGATCAGTTCAATGACTTGGAATTTTAATTGTGCTATGGTATGTCCCTTGGTAATAAAATGGAAAGGTATAGGTAACAACATATTTCTACAGCGAATGGTAGACTTATGCTTAGAAATTCTATCCTTGATTGGCTGCGTTAAAGTGCCATATACTTATATCAAATAGACACTTAGGCTAAGTTCACACGTTGCGGAATTGCAGCGGAAATTTTCCGCGGCAATCCCGCACTTCTCCCGCAGGAAATACGCACGTTTTTTGTATGCTGATTCCCGCCAGAATAATAGCGTTTTGCAAGCGTAATTAGCTTGCAGAATGCTAGCGTTTTCCTAGCGATCTGGAGCATTGCTTGGAAAACTGATTGACAGGTTGGTCACACGAGTCACACATAGTGTTTGACACGTGTGACCAACTTTTTACTATTGATGCCGCCTATGCCGCATCAATAGTAAAAAGATCTAATGTAAAAATAATAAAAAAAAATAATAAATAATGATATTCTCACCTTCCGGCGTCCCCCGCAGCCTTCCCGCCTCTCAGCGACGCTCCCGGCAACTCGCGGTCCCAAGGATGCATTGCGACAAATCCACACCGATGACGTGGCATCTCGCGAGACCGCTATGCCATCTGGGTGATTCTCGCAAAGGACTCTTGGACCGGAAGTTGCCGGGAGCGTCGCTGAAGGCGGAAAGCTGCGTGGGACGCCGGAAGGTGAGAAATATCATTATTTTTTATTTTAATTATTGTTTTACCAGGGATATGGTACCCAGGGCCTGGAGGAGAGTCTCCTCTGCTCCAGACCCTGGGTACCATCCGCACATGAACCGCTTACATTGCGCATAGTGGGCATAGCCACATGCGTAAAGTAAGCGGTTCAATGCATTCCTATGGCGGCGGAATCACCGCGGTTACGCTAAATTAATGAACATGTTGCTTTTTTTTTCCGCGAAGCGTTTTTTTCGCGGAAAAAACGCAACATGTGTACAAAACAGCGGAATCAATTAAAACGTATAGAATGCTTAATGCTTGCGTTTTGTTCGCGTTTAACCGCGGAAAATAGCGGAAAAACCGCGAAAAAAATGCAATTATTCCTGATCGTGTGCACTTAGCCTACAGGTCTCGCATGAATTCACTGGCACATTCTAATTCTTGCTAACAGGCAATATCCTGATTATATTGATTGACAATTGCCCGGTCTGTTTCTTGATTCCTTTAAAGGTATGTTCTCTGCATTCCAGCAGAATGTATCGGTTTTTTTGATATATTTTTCTATATATTGTACAATATTCTATGAATTTTGTGGTTGCTCACTGAAATAAACACCTCATTAGTCCATAGATCATAAATATATGCTTTGGACATAATCTAATCGCTCAATGAGATTTCTACTCATCAAGCAGTCGGGTAGGCCCCCCTCTTATTTACCTTATTTTTCCTTTCATTTTATTTTACATGTTTATTTTATGTCCACATGTCGCAACTTTGTTACGAAAATATTGACTGACCATGCTATATTCGGTCTTTTTCTCTTGAGACTTCTCTCACATTATGTTATTATAAGTGTTTCCTCAAAATTACGTATACCATAGTATGTTTATTATATATTTTTTTCATTATCATTGTCTGCAGTACTTTTATGAAGGTCCGGATTGGACCGAAACGTTGTTTTGATTTGACTGCAATAAATTTCCCCCTTTACCTATAAAGTTGAGTGCCAAGTTTTTCTTTACATTGTCACTGGGTTGGGTTCCTACTGAGCACCTTCCACGGTAGTGCCACGCTATATTACTATATTATACTCACCCTTGCGTGTGCACACTGTCACTATGACATCTAATACCTTCTCATATAACCCTGACGAGAGGAGTAATATTTTGTCTAAGTTGCATCTCCCCAGCGACTTTCTGAAAACTCCACCGAGCGGGGCCAGAGGAAGGGACTTGGAGAGGGAACTGCGTCACCAAGTCAGCTATGAACTACATTATGCCACTTTGACAGAATACCTTCGTGTCAACATGATACCACGAGGTCTTAGAGTGAATCTTCGTCCGACTCTATTCAGTGATTCCCCTGAATTTTGTCAAAAATTGAACAGATATTAAACAAATGTTCTCTGGATATTATGACCCTGACAGCCGAACATTTACAGGGCACCATCTCTTCAACTAAAGATAAAATTATCAACATAGAAACACAATTGGCATCAGCAGGCACATCAGAGGAACTGACGAACATGAAGGATAAGATTAAGAACACATTGAACAACACAAACGTGATACTGAAAATAGGAAGAGGCTGAAATTTAGGAGGGACACTGATGATTATGACAACAACCGTGTTACCTATGGCAGTACAAACCTAACACCAGACCTTTTAATACTAGATCTGACTTTCATTCTTCTAATGACCCTTCTACCTCAGGATCCGAGTCCGATAGACGTGATCCCCAATCCAGACAAGGACATTTTTTAGGACCAAGACGTCGTTCCAGAAGAAGAAGACCCGCAGAGGCCATGGACAGAAGAGACACAGATCTCTCCAGGATCACTCGCTCACAGGTAATTACCCGTTGGTGATTAACATCTCCTCCCGGACACTCAGCATCACGGAATACAATTTATTACAAAAGGGCCTTTCTTACTGCCCCTCGTATAAATTTGATTCCTTTATGATGGACATGGACCTACATCGATTCTATCGCCGACTAAGATTATCAGTTCATTTCTCATCAATACCTGATACATCTCCTGCTGATACATCTATACCTCAACCGTTAATTTCTATCTCAGATCTTGACTTACGCAATAAGAGCACCTATAGACCTCCACAGAACTCACATGCGGTGGAAACGTTCGTCAATTTCATAGATCAAGCCTTTCTTAAATTACGACAGGACATAGAGAGTGGGAAACTTCATTACCAACCTAATCTGTCCACATCAGACTTCCAGGCCTTACAGACCCTCCGCCATGATGACCAAATTATTATAAAACCAGCGGATAAGGGGGGAGCCATTGTTGTTATGGACAAAACAGCCTATACAACAGAAGTCTTACGACAATTAAATGATGTGAAAATTTACACTGTACTTAGTGGTAATCCAACTAGTGAACTGAGTAAATTAATTAATGATATCCTGACTGATTTTGTTTCCCGCGGGTCATTGACTCAAAAACCAAAGAGTTTCTTACCAAAAAGAACCCCATAACCCCAGTGTTTTATGTCTTACCCAAAATTCATAAAAGCTTGGAGAACCCACCGGGAAGACCAATAGTAGCCTCGACGGAATCCATATTGTCACCACTTTCCATTTTTGGAAAAAATTTTCACACCTCTGACACAACAGGCTCCATCTTATTTACTCGATACTGGTCATTTTCTTCAAACTATCTATAATCTGGGCCCATTACCTGATACAGCCATACTGCTATCCCTCGATGTAAAAGATCTATACCCTCCATCCCACATCAGGAAGGTATTGCAAGTGCACGCCATCTACTTATCATCTCTCATAAACCTCCAGAAATTATTGAACTCTGTATCCAATTAATTGACAAAAGTTCTTACAAAAAACTTTTTCATGTTTCAAAATAAATTTTTTCTTCAAACAAAAGGCACAGCGATGGGGTCAAACGTAGCTCCTCCTTATGCGAATAGCTACATGGCCCGTTTTGAAGAGGAAGTGGTCTATCCACACCCTTTATTCAGATCACATAGCTTAATCTGGAAAAGGTATATAGACGACATATTTTGCATATGGACCGGCACAACAGAGTCATTGAATCAATTCTTTGAGGTCTTAAACCAAGCTTGGCCTGGATTATCTTTCACAATTACTTCCAGTTCAGATAGAGTAAATTTTCCCAGATACCATGGTAATCAAAAAAGAATCAGGGACAATTTCGACAGACTTATATACAAAGCCCACAGATAGAAACAGTCTCTTACACTATGACAGCCTACACCCCCCGTCTACCAAAAGAGCTATACCTAGATCCCAATTCCATCGAGTACGGAAAATAGTCTCAGATCCTGTTGTGTCTGAGCGCAGAGTCAATGAGATGCACTCTAAATTTGAAGAACGTGGATATCCACTAAACATATTGGATAAAGCAAAAAATCCTACCCAAAATCCACGTAAATCTGTACAGAACCGCATCCCTTTGGTA
>JARQOD010000001.1:561553267-561650528 GCA_033576555.1 Oophaga sylvatica | reverse complement strand
GAAGTTCTTTGTAGACTTGGAACTTCGAACAGAGTCCTCCTTGACCAATTTTGTATCTGAACGTCCCCTCATGACGTACCTCGGTGATATGCTGGTGCATTCTCACTATGTACCATTTCGCCAAAATCAGTTTGGCTCTCGTGGTCCCCTGTCGGCTGTTATCCCTGCGGGAACTGCGTGACGGGCAGCAATGTCTACGGACAACTTCTTTTCAGTCGGCTGACGGCAAAAAAACCTTTTCAATTCAGCAGCATATATCTTGTAGCACCACTCAGGTGATTTACTACGCAACCTGTGGTTGTCCCAAGATATATATAGGGCTAACTAGCCGCCAGCTGAAGATACGAGTTAGAGAACACGTTGGAGACATAGCTGCGGCCAAGACAGCTTCCGATCCGACTCAATTAAAAACTATACCACGGCATTATAAGATGGTACACAATTGTGATCCTAAGACCTTCTTAGTGAGAGGTATCCAGCATGTCAAGAGTGGAATAAAAGGAGGCGACATAAAACGCCTCCTAGCCCAAAAGGAATGTAGGTGGATCACGATCCTTGGGACCATGACACCACATGGCCTCAACGAATCCCTAGGTTTTGCGTCCTTCTTGTGATTCTTTTGTGACCTCTTTTTTCAATTTGTTATTTAGTGTGTATACAACTTTTCCATAAGCATCCCTCTCTCTTTCCCTACCCCCTTCTTTTATGGTCATCCCATTTTATTCATTTTAGTATTTGTGTATATATATTTTCTGTTTTTAATTTATTTGTCTCTTTATACCCGGTTGCAGATATTATTATTGTCACCCATCTGACTATCATCATGGATTCTTTACTCATCAGAAGTCTAAACGAATCAATTATGAAGTAACAAGAAAAGGAATGATTACTGATGGCATCCCGACTAATATAATAATCCACATATTTTCCTTTTACTTACAAATCTAGTTCTGTTATATTTAATTATGTATACTATTTGGCAGATATATGTTTTATATATATAATATATATTATATAATATATTATATACATATATATATATTGTCATCTTTTGTCAAGATGTGTTTGATTGACCCATGTTAAATAATTTTGCTGTCACTCCTAAAAAAACATTGCTGCATTCTCCCATTGAGCACTTATATCATTCGCAGTGAGATATTGCCTTTTTTCACACTCTGCCCACTCATGCTTCCTGGGAACAGTTGGGTGCCGCCGCCCCCAGGTAACATCCGTGCTCACTTTGATTTGTGTTCCTGGCTTCTCCAGCGTCGCCCGGGAGACGGCCTGTCTCGCGTGACGTTGTTGTGCCTCGGTCCACAACATGGCAGACATTTACTCTCTGGCAACCGCACATTCGTACCCTCACATGTATTTTCATTGGTGGTGTTGAAGCACGTGACTAGCGCCATCCATGTTTTTAGAATGAGTTGGTTCTTATTGTTAGCCACGCCCCCCTAGGAAGCGGACTCACCGCGAAACGCGCGTTGGGGTATTTGGCTCGGCATCTCCCTAGGCTGCAGGATGATGGGTATGTCCCTGTGACTCTCATTTTCATTCCTTCTCTCCCCTCTCCCTCCCCCAGGCACTTCTGCACTTTATTACAGAAAGCATAGCGTCATGGGAGATCTTTCTCCCTTTCACTTTCTGACTGGATTTAGCAATAGTGAGACTGTCAGCACTTAGCACCCATGTGCTCATAATGATGTAATGACATGAGTCTTTTCCTGACCCTGATATGGGGTTTACAACCTCAGCATTAAATACATGCAAATAGTCCTACCTAGAGACTTTATTTCTTTATTTTTGCACACATATGCAGCGGTTGTCTTTCCCACCCACGTATCAGTATTTTATGATATATTTTTGGGGTAAGGTGCAATACGATAATTATGCATATATCGCTATCCATGCAAAGTGTAAATACGGTGCAATTTGATTGAGGAGGGATACTCTACGCAGTTTGCCCACTTTTATTGTGACATTTACCTTCATTTAGCAGCGCCATTTGGCTTTATTTATATGGGTTGCTGATCCGTTTCTTGTGGTTCAGGGCTATTAACCCATTGAAAGCCGTTAACATTTTATATTTGTCCTGTTTCTCACATGTGTGTCCTTTTGCATTAATAAAAGCAATTATTATTCAAATAGTTTTGAACTCAGATTCTGTTTTGTTCTAGCATAAACCAAGGTGCAGTAAAGAAAATACAAAACAAAATGAAAATGGTGGCAGAACAAACACAGTCCTTCTGTGAGCAGGGTTCCTTCCCTCATAGCTGGCAGAACACATGCTGTTCAGGTTCACAAGCCAAGTAACACTTTCCTATAGTGCTCCTTCTCCAGGCACACACTGAACACTGAAATCTCTTTCCTTCAGCCATTCAAGCCCAGACCTTGCGATTCCTCAGCCACGTGACTGATCACATGACAGTGACATCACCAAGGTCCTGTCAGCACACAGTGGTGCCGACTCTGTAGGTGGAGATATGGGGGGACATTCCCCCACCCGCTCTATAAATGTCCCCCTAAAAACCAGCCCATAACATAAGTTAATTTAACCCTCGCAACACTTACTGCGCTGGAGGAAATAAAACTCTGGATTTTATATCACTGACGCCATTAGGCGTAGTGAAACATATCTCCCTCTATTACATTACCAGTGACTCTGTCACAGCCCTCATAAGATTACTAGATGGTGGCCTGATTCTAATGCATTGGGTATTCTAGAATATGTATGTAGGGGGCGGTGCAATGTTGGCACCAAATGAAGTAAACGCATGAGAACTGTTGATACTTCTGATATTTTCCATAAAATTTTTACTGTGTTCATGCGTTCCTTTCATCAACTGCTCAAACAGATCTGAGTAGTGACGTCTCGTAACATAACTTTTCCCTTTTGGCAGCATTGAGTAAACTGATTGTCAGATGGTTTTTCCTCAATGAATTTCAGAGAGTCACATTTAGAACAAACTACATTCATATTCCCACAGTAGTGTTGAATAATTATAGTTTCATTGTCTGTTACGTAACGTGCAAGTTGTTGAATATTTTGCTGGGTTTTCCTTAGTTGGTATATAATTCATTTTTGTCAAATTTGGCGATTGTGTTGTTCTCTGTTTGCCCTGGATTCTGGAGATTCATTCACCCGACACTGTCCATGGGATTCCGCATCGTGTTCCTGCCTAGCAGCAGTGTGTTGCGATGTCTCCCTTTCCCGACGTTGTCTGTGAGATTCCGCATCCTGGGCTTGTCTGGCGGCAGTGTGTTGTGGTGTCTCATGTTCCCGACGTTGTCTGTGAGATTCCGCATCCTGGGCTTGTCTGGCGGCAGTGTGTTGTGGTGTCTCATGTTCCCGACGTTGTCTGTGAGATTCCGCATCCTGGGCTTGTTTGGCGGCAGTGTGTTGTGGTGTCTCATGTTCCCGACGTTGTCTGTGAGATTCCGCATCCTGGACTTGTCTGGCGGCAGTGTGTTGTGGTGTCTCATGTTCCCGACATTGTCTGTGAGATTCCGCATCCTGGGCTTGTCTGGCGGCAGTGTGTTGTGGTGTCTCATGTTCCCGACGTTGTCTGTGAGATTCCGCATCCTGGGCTCGTCTGGCGGCAGTGTGTTGTGGTGTCTCATGTTCCCGACGTTGTCTGTGAGATTCCGCATCCTGGGCTCGTCTGGCGGCAGTGTGTTGTGGTGTCTCCTGTTCCCGACGTTTTCTGTGAGATTCCGCATCCTGGGCTTGTTTGGCGGCAGTGTGTTGTGGTGTCTCATGTTCCCGACGTTGTCTCTGAGATTCCGCATCCTGGGCTTGTCTGGCGGCAGTGTGTTGTGGTGTCTCATGTTCCCGACGTTGTCTGTGAGATTCCGCATCCTGGGCTTGTCTGGCGGCAGTGTGTTGTGGTGTCTCATGTTCCCGACGTTGTCTGTGAGATTCCGCATCCTGGGCTCGTCTGGCGGCAGTGTGTTGTGGTGTCTCCTGTTCCCGACGTTTTCTGTGAGATTCAGCATCCTGGGCTTGTCTAGCAGCAGTGTGTTGTGGTGTCTCATGTTCCCGACGTTGTCTGTGAGATTCCGCATCCTGGGCTTGTCTAGCGGCAGTGTGTTGTGGTGTCTCCTGTTCTTGACGGTTTCTGTGAGATTCCGCATCCTGGGCTTGTCTGGCGGCAGTGTGTTGTGGTGTCTGTTGCTCTCGACGTTGTCTTTTTCTTGCTGCTTTTCTGTCATCGTCAGTGGCGTATTTTTTCACTGACGACCCATTGGAAGACAGGAAGCGTAAAGAAGTATCTGTTCAGCGCGCTGTGACTGGCAGAACGTGTTGAGTAAACGTGACAGAAGTACATCAGACACTGTGAATCACAAAACATGTTCAGTACATCATGGGCAGTTGGTGAGTCACATGACCACATGGGCGGAGTTAGCCCTGCTATCTCTCGACAGTGGCGTACTTATTTTAAATCTGGCACCAATTTGCCGGAGAGCGTGTTTAAATTTGGCGCTAAAATCGCTGATTGGTCGCGTGCAGCGGCTGCGACCAATCAGCAGAGCGATGTTTAAATTTGGCACCAATCAGCGATATTGGCGCCAAATTTAAACACCGCTCTGCTGATTGGTCGCGGCCGCCCGCAACCAATCAGCGATTTTGGCACCAAATTTAAACACGCTCTCGGGAGATGATACACTCTCTCCAGGAGATAACCGGCTGCTCGCACCAGAAGTATCCCGACAGGCGGCGCCTCTCCCCGGTCCTCCGTTCACACTTGCCGTCGGGAGATCAGCGGCCCTAGCCGCTGATCTGTCGACGGTGGCCGCATGGAGGTCAGCGGCGCCGCAGGTCAGGGTACTTCTACTGAGAGCAGCCGGGAGATGACCGGCTAGCGCCGGTCATCTCCCGGCTGCATCGCCGCTGACCTACGTGTGGCAGATAAGCGCTAACGGCAGCCATCTTTTTTCTGAAAACCCTCATCGCTGATTGGCCGCGGCCGGACCAATCAGCGACGCGGGATTTCCTGAACAGAAAGACAGACAGACAGACGGGATAAGACGATTATGTATATTAGATTAGATAGATGTTACTGTGTATTACCTCATCTCACTGTGTATTACCTCATATTACTGTGTATTACCTCATGTTACAGTATATTACCTCATATTACCTCATGTTACCTGTGTATTACCTCATATTACTGTGTAAACGTGACAGAAGTACATCAGACACTGTAACTGACAAAACATGTTCAGTACATCATGGGCAGTTGGTGAGTCACATGACCACATGGGCAGAGTTAGCCCTGTGTCGCTGATTGGCCGTGGCCGGACCAATCAGCGACGCGGGATTTCCTGGACAGTCAGACAGACAGACAGGATAAGACGATTATATATATTAGATATTATTTAGAATGCTAAAAGGGCCCATACATTTGGCCATATGCAAATTTTGCATTGGGACCCATTGGACTCTAGTTACGCCACTGGTTACAACCCTGAACTCAATGATAAGCCACATATCAAAGTACATGCTGTTGTTTAGTTAGACTGAACCTTTAATCACTTTATGATTAAAATTGCTGTGACTATCAGGCACACGGAATCATCGTCTATGATAAGCAGCTCACTATCTATAGACATTGTATTTACAGAGCCTGGTGTGGGCAGCGTTAGCTTCCTCAGATCTGCAGCATATTTAAATCTAAAAACTCTGATTGTGTCAGAAAGGCTGCACTCAGTAAACTAAGTGATACATCATTGGATTCAGGGTCCATTTTTCTACAGCAGGCTGTTCTCAGATGAGGACGTAAAAACATGCTGATAGATTCCCTTTAAACATAGGCAGCATTAGCTGCATAGGCAGCATTAGCTGCACAGGCAGTATGGCTATGCCTGACATTACCTGATTCAGAGCTAACTGCAGAACAAACAGATTTTGACACAGAACATCTTTTATTTGCACATTTCCTGTGCTGTATATGTCCAAGGCCAACACTCTCCACTTCTGTTAGCATCACCTCATTGACAACCATATCTGTTTCCCAGATCTTGTCCACCACAGAACCATTATTATCAAAATAATTATCATTATCTATATAAGTGACAGTTGCCTCTGTTTGGGAAATGGTATGAGCTCCTCACACCCCTGCCTGATTCCCATTCCAACCTTGAGATTTGCCTTACCTCAGAGTACCTCTACCACTAATAATCCGATATATAGACCTAATCAAATAAATAAAAAAGAACATATTTGTTTATCGAATATACACCAAACATCGTAAAACATTAATCAGATATAATATGGAGCTGTTTTACATTTTACATCAATGAATGAACTCCTTACTGTATTTTTTCAACTCATTTTAGAACTTTTTGAATAGCAATATGATAATTCTAAAAGGAGGATGGGGATGGAGAAATAGAACTCATTCAGTACAATCTGTGCATTGAATACATCGTTGCTTACCGGAGCTATACACTGAAACCTCTCCATATTATTATCTGTTATACATTTTTGCGATGTTTTCTGTCTGTATATTCAATAAAGATGGGGCCAGATAGCTTCATTCCTACTACCAGTGCCCCTACCATCACAGCTTGCAGAGCTAGTCACATAACTTGTTGTTAGTATTGGGTTCTCCATCTCTTCTGGCACCATGTCTTCCATGTACAAAGGTTGTCTTTTCATCTCTATCAATAAACCAACTGGAAGAAGTTGTTTTGGTGTAGTATGTTCCTTAGCCCCCAGAATGCTGTGGATTAGGGGACTAAGGGACAGAACAGAAACATGTGTCATTGATGGAATGGAAATTCTTCTCTGTGACTTTTGAGCAATGTGTGAAATGGTGCTAGTCATTTTTTATTCTTGGTCGATCCATGTAAATCGAATCATAAACTGCTCGACTTGTCATTTTCAAGTATTTCAATAGGTTATCCATTCTCCACGGTTCGATTTGATCATCTTTATCTAGAACCTAATATTCCCCACTGATGGTGCTGCTCAAAGACTTTCCTGCTGCAATTAAGTGTTCAAACTACAGGTGGTGTAGCTTGCTTAACAGCTGTGTTAATCCCCTGACTAGCAGACACTGCTACTAGGCCCAAAATTATTTTCTGGGCTAGATGCAGTTAAAAATTTGTAATTAGATATTCTCGTTGGATGCTGAGAAAGCATTCCATAGAGTCTCTTGGCACGCCATATATTATTCTCTTAAAAAGCTTGGGGTAGGGGACCCTTTTATAGCCAAAATCATGGCCCTGTATCGCAATCCATCAGCTACGCTGACGATAAATGGAACATTATCATCACCTTTCATAATCACCAATGGGACAAGGCAGGGATGTCCTCTGTCCCCTCTCTTATACATCCTAGTGATGGAGCACCTGCTCTCATCAATTCACGATAACCCCAATATTAGGGGGATTGAGGTGAGAGGCACCGAGTACAAGTGCTCTGCATTTGCTGATGAATGATGTCCTAGTATATATCACTCAACCACATATATCCATCACTGCTGTTATGGCTGAAATAGATCAGTTTGGTACAAGGTCAAATTTTAAAATCAATGCAGCGAAGTCTGAGGCCCTCGATGTTTCCCTCCCCAAATCCATACAGGATTTCATCCAGTGCAACTTTCCCTTTGAATTCGTATTCATAGAGACCTCTCCTGTCTATTTTTTCTTAATTTTGGGCCCTTTGTTGAACAACTCCAAAGAGATCTTACTTCTTGGACGGTGAAGGATTTTTCCTGGTTCGGCAGAATAAATTTACTAACAATGAACGTCCTACCTAAACTCTTATACCTCTTCCAAACCATTCCCGTGGTAATTCCCTCAAATTTTTGGAAAATTCTACGCAGTAGCTTTTGCAGATTTATCTGGGCAAGTGGGTGTCCACGCATTCGGGGGGACATTATTATTTATTTATTATTATTTATTTATATAGCGCCATTAATTCCATGGTGCTGTACATGAGAAGGGGTTACATACAAAGTTATAGATATCGTTTACAGTAAACAAATTTACAATGACAGACTGGTACAGAGGGGAGAGGACCCTGTCCTTGCAGAATTACATTCTACGGGATAATGGGGAAGAAACAGAAGGTCGGGGGTGCGGCAGCTCTGGTGGTGGCAAGGTGGCAGCTCTGGTGGTGGCGGCAGCTCTGGTAGTGGTGGCGGCGAGGCAGCAGCTCTGGTGGTGGCAGCGAGGCGGCAGCTCGGGTGGTGGCGGCGAGGTGGCAGCGAGGCGGAAGCTCGGGTTGTGGCGGCGAGGCGGAATGGTTATTGCAGGCTGTAGGCTTTCCTGAAGAGATGGGTTTTCAGGTTCCGTTTGAAGGATCCAAGGGTGGTGGATAATCGTACATGTTGAGGCGTGGAATTCCAGAGGATGGGGGATATTCAGGAAAAATCTTGGAGGCGGTTGTGGGAGGAACGAATAAGTGTGGAGGATAGTAGGAGGTCTTGGGAGGATCGAAGATTACGTGAAGGAAGATATTGGGAGATTAGTTCAGAGATATAGGGAGGAGACAGGTTGTGGACGGCTTTGTAAGTCAGTGTTAGTAGTTTGAACTGGATTCGTTGGGGAATTGGGAGCCAGTGGAGGGATTTGCAGAGGGGAGAAGCAGGGGAGTAGCGAGGGGAGAGGAGGATTAGTCGGGCAGCAGAGTTGAGGACAGACTGGAGTGGTGCAAGAGAGTTGACGGGGAGGCCACAGAGGAGGATGTTGCAGTAATCGAGGCGGGAGATGATGAGGGCATGCATAAGAGTTTTAGTAGATTGAGGGCTGAGGAAGGGACGGATTCTGGAAATGTTTTTAAGTTGGAGGCGACAGGAGGTGGAAAGAGTTTGGATGTGTGGTTTGAAGGACAGGGCAGAGTCGAGAGTTACTCCGAGGCAGCGGATTTCAGGTGCAGGAGAGATCGTGATGCCATTTACCATAATAGATAGAACGGGTAGGGAAGATACATGAGATGGAGGAAAGATGATGAGTTCGGTTTTGTCAACATTGAGTTTTAGGAAGCGAGAGGTGAAGAAGGAGGATATGGCTGATAGACACTCCGTGTAATGTATGTAGTACAGTTCATATAGCGTCTTGTGCTTGGGTGCGATGAAAACACAGGAGTCACAGGTTTGATATAGAAAAGTCCTGTATTACTTCATACAAGTTGGCAGAAATAGTCACACAGTTTGCAGACACAGAAACAGGAGACACAGCAGGCCAGAGTAATCCAAGCTCAGCAATCACTCTCCAATACAGATTCAGGATCTTCTTCTCTGTTACCGTAAGTCCATGCAAACGTGGGTCTTTCAAAGAGCAGGGTTCAGAGTCCACAAGTGCTTCAGAGTTCCTCAGTAGGAATAGCTGGAGTACAAGGTCCAAGGCTTACAGGAGTCAAGTCACAGGTTCACTGCAGGCTAGATTCTGAAGCACTGATTGCTCAGCTGTGGCTGCTTAAGAAGCAAAGGAGAGAATCAGGGCGGGAACATGCAAGCTGGAAACTCCATTTTGACTGAGGGCAAGATAGCTGCAGCAAGACAGAAAGTAAAATGGCTGACGAACAAACTGAGTTTCAGGAATATATACATAGAACCTTACATTACTCCCCCCTTAAGGACAACCTCCGGATGACCTCAGACCAGGCTTGTGTGGGTACCTCTGATGAAACTGACGGAGCAAGCGAGGAGCATTAACGTTATTGACCGGTTCCCATGAGTTGTCCTCCACTGGGTAGCCCTGCCATTTAATCAGATATTGTAACTGATTTCTATACAACCTGGAATCTAAAATCCTTTCCACCACAAATTCTTCCTGACCATCGACTAGCACTGGGTCAGGGCAAGGAGAGGAACGTCCAGGAAACGTATTGGGTGTCGCAGCCTTTAGTAGGGATACATGAAAGACAGGGTGGATTCTCATAGTTCTGGGCAGTTGAAGACGACAAGCAACGGCACTTATAATTTTACTCATTTTATAGGGTCCAATGTACTTATGTCCCAACTTAGACGATGGAATCCTTAACTTAAGATTTCTGGTTGACAGCCAGACCAAGTCTCCTACCTTGAAAGCTGGTGCAGGTTTACGAAATTTATCTGCTGCTTTCTTGTACCTTTCTTGAGCCGATTCCAGATTTTCCTTTAGAAGATCCATATTCTTCTGTAAAGACGTGATTCTTTCAGCCACTGCTGGTAAAGGCGTTTCTATGGGAAATCGTGGTAGAATGTTAGGGTGATAACCTAGATTAGAGTAAAAAGGAGACTGTTTAGTGGAGGCACTCTGAGAGTTGTTATACGAGAACTCAGCTAATGGAAGTAGATCCACCCAATCATCCTGTAGGTGGCAGATAAAGCAGCGGAGATACTGCTCCAGGGTTTGATTGGTTCGTTCGGTCTGTCCATTAGTCTGGGGATGAAAAGCAGAAGAAAGGTTTACTTTAATGTTCAATGCTGCACAGAAATTTTGCCAAAACCTAGAAGTGAATTGCACCCCTCGATCCGAAATAACCTCATCCGGTACTCCATGTAAGCGAAACACATCTTTAATCATCAAATCTGATGTCTGTTTTGCAGTGGGTAAGCCGACACAAGGGATAAAATGAGCTGCCTTTGTTAGACGGTCAACCACCACTAGAATGGTGTTCTTCCCCTGAGAGGTTGGTAACTCCACAATGAAGTCCATAGAAATGGATCCCCACGGGCGGGACGGGGTGGGAAGAGGCTGTAACAGACCAGTTGGTGAGGAGCGAGGTGTTTTGCATCTTGCACAGACCTCACATGAAGTGACATAATTCAAAACATCCTTCCTGCAAGTGGGCCACCAAAAGAAACGAGAAAGAAATTCCTGTGTCTTTAGAATTCCTCTATGCCCAGCTATCTTGGAATCGTGAATGAGTTGCAATACTCTTAATCTGACTGTTTCAGGAATATACAGACGTTGTCCCTGAATCCACACACATTCTTAAAGACAAGACTTACGTCCCTTGGGGGTTGTGCCAAAAAGGAATCCGCATGGTATGCTTCCTTGATGTCCTTAAGTAGGTCTTGATTATGAATTACTCCTAGGAATCTAGAGTCAGGAAGAATAGTCTTAGGAGGAGTAATTGGACGTGTCTCTGCTGAGTAAATCCTAGAGAGTGCATCAGCCTTTCCATTGCGCGATCCTGGTCTATAAGAGATGATAAAATTAAATTGGTTTAAGAAAAGATTCCAGCGAGCCTGGCGAGGAGTCAGGCACTTAGCCGACCTGATAAACTCAAGGTTACGATGGTCTGTCAGGACGACTATTTGCTGTGCAGCTCCCTGAAGAAGGTGTCTCCATTCTTTGAAGGCGGCAATAATGGCCAACAACTCTCTATTGCCCACATCGTAGTTCCTCTCAGCCGAAGACAACTGCTGGGAAAAGAAGGCACAGGGATGCAAGACATTCTTCTCACCTGTTCTCTGAGTGTCACGCTGTATAGCAGATATATATATGTGATGTCAGTAATCTATATCAAAAGGGCAACATACTATATAACATGCGCATAGATATATGATAACATAGATTTACCTGACAGAATGTCCAGAGGGTCAAAACGGAATCCGTTTACGCTGTCTCCGGCTAGAGGGTGACCGGGGTCTAAGCTGACCCTAAACTGGGGTCCTAACTAATCCCTCAACCTGGAGGTACTGTTAAAGGTACAGAGGTCCAGGCCACCAGCGTAAACCCTGTCTCCTATCAATCCCTGCCAACTGTATTCTAGTCCTAAGAAGGACCCTGAATACCACCAAAGGGAATGAACAGGTAACGGTTAATGAACAGAAAGACATACAACAAAGACAAGACATAAAGTAAATAAAGTCTTACATACAACACTCACACACAGTAGGAACACCTAAGGTCTCAGAGAAAAAACTATAAGCTGTAAGAGTAAAAACAACTAAGGAGCTCTTAGCTTAAATATTCTCAGAACCGATCCAGTCTGCTAAACTACATGAATGCTTTCACCGGCGTCTAACACCCAGACTGGCAGAAATATAAAGGAAACTAATTAGAACATAATCAAAAGCAGCCGGGCGAGGCTGCACCTAGCCTTAGCAAAGAGCTAGGAAAAATTAACTCTCTCATTACCAAAAAACAAAGAAACAGCAGCTCAGCTGTGAGAAGTCAGAATGTGCAATCGCGACGATCTTCATGGCGATGCACCCATGACAGTACCCCCCCTTCTACGAGGGGCCTCCGGACCCTCATGACCAGGTCTGTCAGGGTGAGTTGTGTGAAAGGTCCGAACCAATCGATCTGCGTTAACATCAGACGCAGGGACCCACGTCCCCTCCTCAGGACAATACCCCCTCCACTGAACTAAGTACTGAAGGGATCGGCGACTGAGACGTGAGTCAATGATTTTCGACCCATGAATTTCCACGTTATCATTGACCACCACTGAAGGAGGTAGAGGTGACGGTATGACTGGTGCCACATACTTTTTAAGTAATGACTTGTGAAACACATTATGATTTTTAAACGTAGGAGGGAGGTCCAGACGAAATGCCACAGGATTAATTATGGAACTGATCCTGTACGGCCCGATGAATCTGGGACCCAACCTCCAGGAGGAAACTTTACATTTTAAATTCCTGGTAGACAACCAAACCAGATCGTTCACCTTCAGATCTAGACCAGAAACTCTCCTCCTATCAGCCATCCGTTTGTAACGGTTCCCCGTAACCTTCAGTCTTAAGCGATCTGGAACTATCAGTCTCCCTGGAAGTCCCACAGGGGCGTCCCCCTGAGCCCCCAATACCTCCCCCTCAAGCTCAGAGCATACAGCTGACACTACAACTCCCTCCTGAGGAATAGGAACCGGATCATCCGTCTTCCCGGCCCTTGGGAAAGTACGAGATAAGGCATCAGGAAGCAACTTTATTGAGCAGTCATATGCGCGATAAGGAGGAAACTCTTTACACCCCTCCTCTGAGAACATCTCCCCAAAGTCCTCCAGAAAAGGAGACAAAGTCCTAGGCACAACCGCACCGATGACCGTGCTCATGCAGTTATTCTTGCAAAATTCACCCCACTGGCTTATCTTTCTGGATTGCCAATCAATCACTGGGTTATGTTTAGCCAACCAAGGAAGTCCCAACACAATAGGAGTAGGTAGACCCTCCAACACATAACAAGACAATTGCTCTTTATGTATTGCCCCTACTCGAAGATCTATGTTATGAACAGCTTGTACCAAGCTACCTTGACCAAGAGGTCTAGAATCAATAGAGAGTATAGGGACCGGTTTGGCCAATACACTCAGTTGCATACCATGCACCTGGGCAAACCGAGCGTCCACCAAATTAGCCCCGGACCCACTATCAAGAAAAACAGAAATCCTCTCAGTTCTAGTACCAATCACCACCTCCGCAGGCACGAGAAACTGAGAGGGATTTGGGGACGAAATACACACTCCCAGGTTAACTCCTTGGCTCAAAGAGGTCCGGGATGGACACCCCCCAACAAAATGTCCCTCTCTCCCGCAAAAGAAACACCTTCTAGTCTTGCGGCGCACCGCCGATTCCCTCCTACAAAATGATGTCCCTCCCAACTGCATGGGTTCCTCAGAACAGACCAGGGAACCTCAGTATAAAGGACTTTAGTAGTAGGTGGAGTCATCATGGGGGGCGGAGTTACCTCGCGTCTTCCCCGAAGTCGTCTATCAATGCGAATAGCGAGGGCCATAGCAGCCTCCAGTGATGGAGGAGAATCATACTGAGCCAACACATCTTTTAATTTGTCAGACAACCCTTGACAAAACTGGCTCCTAAGAGCTGGGTCATTCCACTGAGTATCTGTTGCCCATCTACGGAACTCAGAAGAATATTCCTCCGCTGGACGATTTCCTTGCCGTATTTTACGTAACCTTGTTTCAGCAAGGGAGACTCGATCCGGATCATCATATACCAGACCCAGGGCAGTAAAAAATCGATCCACTGACTGGAGATCTGGGGAGCCTGGAGGAATAGAGAACGCCCAAGATTGAGGGTCCCCCTGTAAGAGCGAGATAACAATTCCCACCCTCTGCTCTTCACTCCCAGATGACCGAGGCCGCAGCCGAAAGTACAATTTACATGCCTCCCGGAAAGTAAAAAATTTGTCCCGCCCACCAGTGAACCTGTCCGGGAAAGCAACCTTAGGTTCAGATCTGGTTTGCTCCGGGAGGGACAAAACCTTGGACTTAATGTCTGCAAATTCCATGGACAACCCCTGCAACTGCCGGGCCAGCTGGGCTACTGGATCCATGACAGCTGGGGAGAATCTTTAGTTTGGCCGGTGAAAATGTCACGCTGTATAGCAGATATATATATGTGATGTCAGTAATCTATATCAAAAGGGCAACATACTATATAACATGCGCATAGATATATGATAACATAGATTTACCTGACAGAATGTCCAGAGGGTCAAAACGGAATCCGTTATACGCTGTCTCCGGCTAGAGGGTGACCGGGGTCTAAGCTGACCCTAAACTGGGGTCCTAACTAATCCCTCAACCTGGAGGTACTGTTAAAGGTACAGAGGTCCAGGCCACCAGCGTAAACCCTGTCTCCTATCAATCCCTGCCAACTGTATTCTAGTCCTAAGAAGGACCCTGAATACCACCAAAGGGAATGAACAGGTAACGGTTAATGAACAGAAAGACATACAACAAAGACAAGACATAAAGTAAATAAAGTCTTACATACAACACTCACACACAGTAGGAACACCTAAGGTCTCAGAGAAAAAACTATAAGCTGTAAGAGTAAAAACAACTAAGGAGCTCTTAGCTTAAATATTCTCAGAACCGATCCAGTCTGCTAAACTACATGAATGCTTTCACCGGCGTCTAACACCCAGACTGGCAGAAATATAAAGGAAACTAATTAGAACATAATCAAAAGCAGCCGGGCGAGGCTGCACCTAGCCTTAGCAAAGAGCTAGGAAAAATTAACTCTCTCATTACCAAAAAACAAAGAAACAGCAGCTCAGCTGTGAGAAGTCAGAATGTGCAATCGCGACGATCTTCATGGCGATGCACCCATGACACTGAGAGAGTATAGCTCCAACGGCACAGTCTGAAGCATCCACCTCTATTATGAAGGCAAGCTCGGGGTTGGGATGTACTAGGATAGGTGCAGTGGTAAATTTATCTTTTAGACGGAAAATGCTTCCTGGGCTTGGGGAGTCCAGGAAAACCTAGACTCTTTCCGGTAAGTTGAGTGATAGGTGACACTACCTCAGAGAAATTTCTAATGAAACGTCTATAGAAGTTGGCAAACCCGATGAAGCGCTGTACCTCCTTCACATTTCTAGGACTTGGCCAATCCTTGATGGCTTGGGTTTTGCTTCCATCCATACTAATTCCTTGTGTAGACAGTACATACCCCAGAAATTGAATTTCGGTCCTATGGAATTCACACTTTTCAAGTTTGATGTAAAGATGATTTTGTCTTAGACGTTCCAAGACCATTCTCACATGTCCATGATGTTCCTCTGTGGAGTTAGAAAAAAATTAGAATATCATCCAAAAATTGCCACGAATGTATCTAGGAGATCCCTGAAGATGTCATTCACCAAGTGTTGGAAAGTGGCTGGGGCGGTACTCAGACCAAAAGGCATAACTAGATATTCAAAGTGTCCATAGCGTGACCTGAATGCAGTTTTCCTTTCATCCCCAGGTCTAATACGGACTAAGTTATAGGCCCCACGAAGATCTAGTTTAGAAAAAATTTTGGCATGTCGCACTCTCTCCAATAACTCAGGGATTAAAGGCAATGGATAACGGTTTCTAATAGTAACCTTATTGAGTTCCCTATAGTCTACGCATGGTCTCAGAGATCCATCTTTCTTCTTTACAAAGAAGATGGGTGCACCTGCAGGAGATGAAGAGGGGCGTATGAAGCCCTTGGCTAGATTTTCATCTATGTAATCCTTTAAAGCCTTTAGCTCGGGCCCCGCCAGGGGGTAGATCTTACCAAAAGGTATCTCTGCTCCAGGCAATAATTCAATTGGACAATCATATGGACGGTGAGGAGGAAGCTGGTCAGCGTTCTTCTTGTCACATAAATCCACATAGTCCTGGTATACAGCTGGTAGTTCAGGGACTGACATGATTCCTTTAGGAACAGAGCAAGCTGAAACTTTTGGACTCATCTGTTTCTCTGGAAAGTGTAATTCCTTGGTCTCCCAGTTAATGGTAGGATTCTGAGCCTGCAGCCATGGTAGCCCTAGAATAATGGGAAAGTGGGGAGAAGAGATAAGCATAAAGGACAGTTTCTCTTGATGATCTTTACCCATAAGAACCCTCAAAGGCTCTGTTTCCTGATCCACTGGTCCAGAGGTCAGCAGGGAGCCATCCACAGTTTCCATCTGTACTGGAGTAGCCTTCTTCACTGAACGTATTCCCTGTTTCAGAGCAAAGGAGACATCCATAAAATTTCCACTTGCCCCTGAGTCGATCATAGCAGAGCTAGACACCCAAGCTGAGTCAACCCAGAGTTTGATGGAAAGAAAGCAATGAGAATTGTTTTTCTTACAACTCAGCTGGGACACCGCTGAGGAAACTTGAAAAATGGCAGCGTTTACACAGTCAACGTCCTCAGAGGTAACGGAGTTTAAGTCCGAGAAATCAAGATCTGTTGCTGCAGATCTCTCTGGAGCCTGAGGCTCGGACCTGACAGATCCCCTCTTGCAACACTCACAATGAATGAGTGCTGCAGTAGTCTTACGAGAACGGCTGGGGCAGTTTATAATGAAGTGCCCTGACTTACCACAATAGAAACATAGATTCTCCTTAAAACGATGTTCCTTGCGTGCATCACTAACCCGTCGTTGTAAAGAGTCTACCTGCATGGGTTCAGGTTCCCGTGTAATCCTACTCAAAGGTTCCTTAGCTGGAGAGGAAGGTAGGAAAAGGTTAGTACGATTGCTTTCGAACCATCTCTCTTGCCTGCGTTCAGTCAGACGAGTATCAATACGGATGCAGTAGTTAATAAAGTCACCTAACGCAGTGGGAGGGTCGGCACGAGCAAGTTCATCCTTAATCAGTGGAGATAACCCCTTTTGAAAAATAGATTTTTTGGCGGAACTGTCCCAGGTGGTATCAAGGGCCCATCTCCTGAAATCCAAGGCATATTCAGCTACCGAGTGCTTACCTTGGCGCAAAGCTAACATGGCTGCTTCAGCTGTTGCACCTCGATTGGGGTCATCAAACACCTGCCCCATGGCTGAAATAAAATCATCAAGGTGATTCAAACAATCATCCTCAGTCTCAATCAGAGGGTTTGCCCACATTAAAGCCTTGTTGGTAAGCAACATAATTATAGTAAGCACCTTAGATCGTTCAGTGGGAAATTGTGAAGCATGTGCAGAAAAAAAAAGATTGCATTGATTAATAAATCCCTGAATTTCTCACGTTCACCGCCAAAACGAAAAGGGGGCAACTTGGGAATCCCAGCACTCGGGGCTACGGCAGGAGCCTGGACTCGCCCCTCTAGAACCTCAATCCTGGCTCGCAAATCCTGGGTAGTCTGTCCAACCACTTGCAAATTGTGATTATTGAGGTCCTGTAGATTTGTAAAACGGGTCTTTATATTCTGCAAATCTGCAAGGATATTATCAGTCACTCCGCAAAGTTCCTTTATGCGGGCCTCCATTTTCCAGATCTTTTAAGACAGGATTACTGGAAGAAGAGGAGAGAAAAAAAACAATAGTGTTCACCTGTGGCAACACTGCAGAGAAAAAAAAAATTAAGGGAACTGCTCACCTGGAATGGTTGTGAGAAGTCACAACCACTATCATCACAGAAAGTTTCAACCAGACATCTGATATCCAGAGTTACAGCAGACAAAAAAGAGAAAAGAAAGGAAAAAAAAAAAAAAAAACAATAGTGTTTACCTGTGGTAACACTGCAAAAAGAAAAAACTTAAGGGAATTGCTCACCTGGAATGGTTGTGAGAAGTCACAACCACTGTCATCACAGAAAGTACAACCGGACGTCTGATATCCACAGTACAGCAGACACAGCCTTCCAGACCCAACAGACACTAACGTTTTGGCTTCAGAATCTTGTAATGTATGTAGTACAGTTCATATAGCGTCTTGTGCTTGGGTGCGATGAAAACACAGGAGTACAGGTTTGATATAGAAAAGTCCTGTATTACTTCATACAAGTTGGCAGAAATAGTCACACAGTTTGCAGACACAGAAACAGGAGACACAGCAGGCCAGAGTAATCCAAGCTCAGCAATCACTCTCCAATACAGATTCAGGATCTTCTTCTCTGTTACCGTAAGTCCATGCAAACGTGGGTCTTTCAAAGAGCAGGGTTCAGAGTCCACAAGTGCTTCAGAGTTCCTCAGTAGGAATAGCTGGAGTACAAGGTCCAAGGCTTACAGGAGTCAAGTCACAGGTTCACTGCAGGCTAGATTCTGAAGCACTGATTGCTCAGCTGTGGCTGCTTAAGAAGCAAAGGAGAGAATCAGGGCGGGAACATGCAAGCTGGAAACTCCATTTTGACTGAGGGCAAGATAGCTGCAGCAAGACAGAAAGTAAAATGGCTGACGAACAAACTGAGTTTCAGGAATATATACATAGAACCTTACACTCCGGGATTCTGGACAGCAGAGAGGTGACATCTGGGCCAGAGAGGTAGATCTGAGTGTCGTCCGCATACAGGTGGTACTGGAAGCCATGGGACTTTATGAGTTGTCCTAGGCCAGGGTATAGATGGAAAAAAGTAGGGGCCCCAGGACAGAGCCTTGAGGGACTCCAACAGAGAGAGGGCGGGATGAGGAGGTAGAGTGGGAGTGGGAGACGCTAAATGTGCGGTCGGAAAGGTAAGAGGCTATCCAGGACAGGGCAAGGTCTTTGATGCCAAGGGAAGAAAGAATCTGTAGCAGTAGGCAGTGGTCGACTGTGTCAAAGGCAGATGACAGGTCAAGAAGGAGGAGGATGGAGAACTGTCTGTTAGCTTTAGCTGTGAGTAAGTCATTAGTAATTTTGGTCAGGGCAGTTTCAGTGGAGTGGTGAGGGCGGAAGCCAGATTGGAGGTTGTTTAGGAGAGAGTTAGATGAGAGGTGGGAGGAAAGTTGAGCGTGGACATGCTGCTCAAGGAGTTTGGAAGCAAACGGGAGCAATGATATTGGGCGATAGCTGGGCATAGCAGTTGGGTCAAGGTTTGTTTTTTTGAGGATGGGTGTGATGGTGGCATGTTTGAAGGCAGAGGGAAAGGTACCAGAAGATAGCGATAGGTTGAAGAGATGGATTAGGGCTGGGATGAGCGTGTTAGTGAGGTTGGGGAGCAGGTGGAAAGGGATGGGGTCAAGTGCACAGGTGGTGAGGTGAGATTTGAAAAGGAGGTGAGTAAGCTCTCCTTCAGTGATGTTGGAGAGGGAGGTTAGTAGGGAAGGACAGAGGTCTGGTATATGGAGTGGTTGGGGTGGTGGAACAGTAAAGGTTTGCCTTGTTTGGTCGATCTTATTTTTGAAGTAGGTGGCAAAGTCCTCGGCAGAGATGAGGGGAGTTGGAGGTGGCAGTGGTGGGCGGAGGAGAGAGTTGAATGTGCTGAACAGTTGTTTTGGGTTGTAGGATAATGAAGATACAAGGTTTTGCAAAATAGGTCTGTTTAGCAGAGGTGAGGGATATTTTGAAGGCAAGTGTAGCTTGTTTGAAAGCAGTGAAGTCGTCTGGCAGGCGTGTTTTTTTCCAATGCCGCTCCGCGACCCTGGATGATTGTCGAAGTTTTTTGGTGAGATTGTTGTGCCAGGATTGCCTATTGATTAGTCGCACTTTGCCGTGCGTGAGAGGGGCGACTGAGTCTATGGCAGATGTGAGGGTGGTGTTATAGAAAATGGTGGCGCTGTCTGTGTCGTGGAGTGAAGATATGGAGGACAGAGGTAGGAGAGAGTCTGAGAGTCTGTGAATGTCTAGGTGTGTGAGGTTTCTGCGAGGATGTGCCAGTGGCTGGACATAGGGGGCAGGTGAAGAGGACAGGGATGAGAAGGTGAGTAGGTGGTGGTCTGATAGGGGAAGGGGAGAGATTGTGAGATTAGATAGGGAACAGAGGCGAGTGAAGATGAGGTCTAATGTATGTCCGTCTGTGTGGGTGGCTGTGGAGGACCATTGAGTAAGTCCAAAGGATGAAGTAAGTGACAGGAGCTTGGAGGCTGCTGGCTGGCGGGTGTCAATAGGGATGTTAAAGTCACCCATGATAATGGTGGGGATGTCAGCAGAGAGAAAGTGAAGAAGCCAGCTGGAGAATTGGTCAGTGAAGGCAGTGGCTGAGCCCGGTGGTCGGTATATGACGGCCATTTGGAGATTAGAGGGAGAGTAGATACGGACCGAGTGGACCTCAAAGGAAGGGAGGATGAGGGAGGATGGGGTTTGGATATGGTTGAAGGAGCAGTTATTAGAAAGAAGGAAACCCACGCCTCCACCATGTCTGTTGCCAAAGCGAGGAGTGTGGGTGAAGTGGAGGCCGCCGTAACTCAGTGCAGCAGGGGAGGCCGTGTCAGCGGGCGTCAGCCAGGTCTCAGTGAGGGCCAGGAAGGAGAGGTTGCGGGAGGTAAAGAGATCGTGGATCACGTGGAGCTTGTTGCAGACGGAGCAGGCGTTCCAGAGTGCTCCAGAGAGAGAAAGCTGGGGGGTAGGGTTTAGTGGCGCAGGTTTTAAGTGTGAGGGATTGCGGTAGTTTCTCTTACTGTGAGAAGTATAGGGGTGAGGATTAGTGGGATGTATGAGGCAGGGGGGGCCAGGATTGGGGGATATGTCGCCAGCAGTGAGAAGAAGCAGAGAAAGGGAAAGCAGATGGGTGAAGGAG
Organism: Oophaga sylvatica; assembly: GCA_033576555.1. Taxonomy (NCBI): domain Eukaryota; kingdom Metazoa; phylum Chordata; class Amphibia; order Anura; family Dendrobatidae; genus Oophaga; species Oophaga sylvatica. Next base: position 561,629,728 of record JARQOD010000001.1, on the reverse strand, counting down.
AGTGAGCGGCTTACGTTATATTTTAGTGGGAGAGGTCTGAGGTTAAGAAGCAGGTCTGCAGATGAGGCGATGTGGGGGGGTAGGAGAGAGGGGGAGACAGTTATTAGGTTGGAGCTTGCAGGGGTTTGGGGATAGCGAAGGAGAGTGAAGATTAGTGGAGCAAAAACGGTGAGGGCAAATGTGAACATGGTTAAAGAACAGGGTAAAAGAAAGGTAAGTAAAAATTAGAAGACAGGGATTATTCTTACCTTCTGACCGATTTCTGGACTATTTCTGGATATATTTCTGATGTAACACTTCAAAGATGTCACACTTAAAATGATGTCACATCTGACCAAGGCCATATCTGACCTGCTCCATTCAACTTATACCATTCAAATGTCCAAGAAATGAAGCCAGGTGAGAGAGAGAGAGGGAGGAGAAAGGAACAGGAGGAGAGTTCACAGCAGGGAGCAATTAACAGATTGCAGTTAATAGAACATTTGCCTAGCATCACAGATGAAGAAAGACAGATTAAGATGGAGGTATAGGCTTATGAGTGAGGGTCACAGACAAATCAATATGTATTCAGTAAATCTGAAGGATGCTACATGGAATTTAAATCAGGGAAAAAGCAGCAGCGTACCAGTTACAACAGAAAAAAGGAGTACATAGGATTCTGGGGTGCAGTGGGTATTCTGGATAGAAAGGTGGTTCAGACGTACCAGTTACAACAGAAAAAAGGAGTACATAGGATTCTGGGGTGCAGTGGGTATTCTGGATAGAGAGGTGGTTCAGTCATACCAGTTACAACAGAAAAAAGGAGTACATAGGATTCTGGGGTGCAGTGGGTATTCTGGATAGAGAGGTGGTTCAGACGTACAAGTTAAAACAGAAAAAAGGAGTACATAGGATTCTGGGGTGCAGTGGGTATTCTGGATAGAGAGGTGGTTCAGAAGTACCTGTGGATGAAAGTAGATGGATCAGGACATGACAGCATGAAGGGGAATATACCATGCGCTATCATTCTGGATATATTTCTGATGTAACACTTCAAAGATGTCACACTTAAAATGATGTCACATCTGACCAAGGCCATATCTGACCTGCTCCATTCAACTTATACCATTCAAATGTCCAAGAAATGAAGCCAGGTGAGAGAGAGAGAGGGGAGGAGAAAGGAACAGGAGGAGAGTTCACAGCAGGGAGCAATTAACAGATTGCAGTTAATAGAACATTTGCCTAGCATCACAGATGAAGAAAGACAGATTAAGATGGAGGTATAGGCTTATGAGTGAGGGTCACAGACAAATCAATATGTATTCAGTAAATCTGAAGGATGCTACATGGAATTTAAATCAGGGAAAAACAACAGCAGGTACAGTTTCAATAGAAAAAAGGAGTACATAGGATTCTGGGGTGCAGTGGGTATTCTGGATAGAGAGGTGGTTCAGACGTACCAGTTACAACAGAAAAAAGGAGTACATAGGATTCTGGGGTGCAGTGGGTATTCTGGATAGAGAGGTGGTTCAGACGTACCAGTTACAACAGAAAAAAGGAGTACATATACATTCTGATCAGACACAAAAGGGGGGCCTTAGCCTTCCGGATTGTAGAAGGTATTACATGGCAGCAGTACACGCTAGAATCCTGGATTCTTCCATCATTCGGAGGGGAAACTGTGGGTCAAAATAGCTCAATCCATTTGTCCTAAAGCTCTTAGCACTCTCCCATGGTGCGCCCATTTAATTGTTCCCTCTCTTGGCCTCATGTCATATAGTACTTAAGCCACTGCTTTGGCTTTGAGATCCCAAAAAAAAAGCTTATCCTCAATCGACCCCCAGGGCCCCTTGCTCCCGATTTCAGATAATCCAGATTTCCCACCAGGACTATCTGCAAATAGATTTCTCGGTTCAAATAAATCCCATCCGATATTATTTTCTCATGTCATCTCCAATACTTCACTGCTCCCCCTCAATGACTTGTTACAGGGAAGAGCCACTTCCCCGAAGGCAAATTTTGACTATAAAACTATTCAAGAAAAAGATTCCAACTGGAATAAATCATAAATATGTGTGTACATGTATTCCCTTAAAAAGCACAATTTTATTATGATACCTTAAAATACACCAAACCCAGTGAAGGTATAACTTATCGTTTATACCGATAAAACTATTCTATCAGACACCCTAATGTATTCCTAATCTGCAGACTACCTTGCCGTGGAGGTTGGCACCCTAAAAGTTGCGATATGGCGCCCCCACTCAACGTAGGCTCTCCCTAACTCCCCTATTAATCTCTTGAATGAAGGTGGGAAAACAATTCATGGGGCCCTGTATGTCATCATCTCTATGGCATCAGGCATCATGCATACCTCCTGAGGAACCGTTGCATTAACGGGGAAACGTGTCGGGTCACCCAGCTCATGCTAAGTCCCAACTTTATACCTCTTTATGATATTACAGGCTATTATTCTGCCATATCTGTGACACTGATATACGAATGTGTTTTTTGTGGCACTATTTCTCCTGCACTGTTACGGACTCTTTCTTATGAATGATTCATTGGAGAATATCTCTGTGCATAAATATAATATATCTATATGGTTTATTGATGCATGACATGGGCATTTTATTATCTATTTTTCTGCTAGACACTGTTTAGTTCCAAGACTCCCTTCATCTCTTACTACCATTTAATTTTTTTCCTACCTTCATTCAAGGGATTAATAGGGGAGTTAGGGAGAGCCTACGTTGAGTGGGGGCGCCATATCGCAACTTTTAGGGTGCCAACCTCCACGGCAAGGTAGTCTGCAGATTAGGAATACATTAGGGTGTCTGATAGAATAGTTTTATCGGTATAAACGATAAGTTATACCTTCACTGGGTTTGGTGTATTTTAAGGTATCATAATAAAATTGTGCTTTTTAACCCCTCTCTGACATTAGACGTACTATCCCGTCCATAAAACCCGTGCCATTCTGCCCATGGACGGGATAGTACGTCATAGGCGATCAGCTGCGCTCCTGAGGGGAGCGCAGCTAATCGCCGCCGGGTGTCAGCTGATTATCACAGCTGACACCCGTGTCACAGCTGACACAGCTGTCACGGACCGCTCCCGGCACATTAACCCCTAGCACACCGCAATCAAACATGATCGCGGTGTACTGGGGGCACAGGGGAGGATCGCGCAGGGTGGGGGCTCCCTGCGCGCCCCCCTGAGACCCTCAGACCAGCGCGATGTGATCGCGCTGTTCTGAGGGCTTCCTCCCTCCCAGGACCCGGATCCAAGATGGCGCCGGGGTCCTGGAGGGAGGCGGCTACCTCAGTGCCTGCCGAGAGCAGGCACTGAGAAGCCTGCTGCACTGCCTGAGCGATCGCTGGTGTGACAGAGTGCTGTGCACACTGTCACACCAGCGATCTGATAAAATACAGTGATGTCCCACCCTGGGACAAAGTAAAAAAGTTAAAAAAGTAAAAATAAACATGTTATAAAAAAAAATCCAAAATAAATAAAAAAAAAAAAAATATTCCCCAATAAATTCATTTCTTCCTGTAAATAAAAAAAACAAAACAATAAAAGTACACATATTTGGTATTGCCGCGTCCGTAACGACCCCCCCTATAAAACTGTCCCACTAGTTAACCCCTTTAGTGAACCCCTTAAAAAAAAAAAAACGAAGCAAAAAATCAATGCTTTATCATCATACCGCTGAACAAAAAGTGGAATAACGCGCGATCAAAAAGACCGATATAAATAAACATGGTACCGCTGAAAACGTCATCTTGTCCCGCAAAAAACGAGCTGCCATACAGCATCATCAGCAAAAAAATAAAAAAGTTATAGCTCGCAGAATAAAGCGATGCAAAAATAATTATTTTTTATATAAAATTGTTTTTATTCTATAAAAGCGCCAAAACATAAAAAAATGATATAAATGAGGTATTGCCATAATCGTACTGACCCGAAGAATAAAACTGCTTTATCAATTTTACCACACATGGAACAATAAAAACGCCTCCCCCAAAAGAAATTCATGAATTGCTGATTTTTGTTCATTCTAACCTCCCAAAAATCGAAATAAAAAGCGATCAAAAAATGTCACCTGCTCAAAAATGGTACAAATAAAAACGTCAACTCGTACCGCAAAAAATAAGACCTCACATGACTCTGTGGGCCAAAATATGCAAAAATTATAGCTCTCAAAATGTGGCGATGCAAAAAACTATTTTTGCAATAAAAAGCGTCTTTTAGCGTGACAGCTGCCAATCATAAAAACCCGCTATAAATAGTAAATCAAACCCCCCTTTATCACCCCCTTAGTTAGGGAAAAATAATAAAATTTAAAAAATGTATTTATTTCCATTTTCCCATTAGGGTTAGGGTTAGGGTTGCGGCTAAAGTTAGGGTTAGGGTTGGCGCTAAAGTTAGGATTAGGGTTAGGGTTGGGATTAGGGGTGTGTTAGAGTTAGGTTTGTGGTTAGGGTTGGGACTAGGGTTAGGGGTGTGTTGGGGTTAGGGTTGGAGTTAGAATTGGGGGGTTTCCGCTGTTTAGGCACATCAAGCGCTCTCCAAATGTGACATGGCGTCTGATCTCAATTCCAGCCAATTCTGCGTTGAAAAAGTCAAACGGTGCTCCTTCACTTCTGAGCTCTGCCATGTGTCCAAACAGTAGTTTATCCCCACATATGGGGTATCAGCGTACTCTGGACCCCAAGAGTTATTGTGCAATTTGTCCTATTTCTTCTGTTACCCTTGGGAAAATAAAAAACTGGGGGCGAAAATATCATTTTTGTACAAAAAAAATTATTTTTTTGTTTTTACGGCTGTACATTATAAACTTCTGTGAAGCACTTGGGGCTTCATAGCGCTCACCACACACCTAGATAAGTTCCTTGTGGGGTCTATTTTCCAAAATGGGGTCACTTGTTGGGGATTTCCACTGTTTAGGCGCATCAGGGGCTCTCCAAATGCGACATGACGCCCCCAGACCATTCCATCAAAGTCTGCAATCCAAAACGTCACTACTTCCCTTCCGAGCCCCAACGTGTACCCATACAGTAGTTTTCTCCCACATAATGGGTATCAGCGTACTCAGGATAAATTGGGCAACAACTTTTGGGGTCCAATTTCTCCTGTTACCCTTGTGAAAATAAAATATTGGGGGCGAAAAAATCATTTTTGTAAAAAAAAAAAGATTTTTTATTTTTACGGCTGTGCGTTATAAACTTCTATGAAGCACTTTGGGGTTCAAAGTGCTCACCACACATCTAGATAAGTTCCTTGTGGGGTCTATTTTCCAAAATGGGGTCACTTGTGGGGGGTTTCCACTGTTTAGGCGCATCAGGGGCTCTCCAAATGCGACATGACGCACCCAGACCATTCCATCAAAGTCTGCAATCCAAAACGTCACTACTTCCCTTCCGAGCCCTGACGTGCGCCCATACAGTAGTTTTCTCCCACATATTGGGTATCAGCGTACTCAGGACAAATTGGACAACAACTTTTGGGGTCCAATTTCTCCTGTTACCCTTGTGAAAATAAAATATTGGGGGCGAAAAAATCATTTTTGTAAAAAAAAAAAAGATTTTTTATTTTTACGGCTGTGCGTTATAAACTCCTGTGAAGCACTTTGGGGTTCAAAGTGCTCACCACACATCTAGATAAGTTCCTTGTGGGGTCTATTTTCCAAAATGGGGTCACTTGTGGGGGGTTTCCACTGTTTAGGTGCATCAGGGGCTCTCCAAATGTGACATGACGCCCCAGACCATTCCATCAAAGTCTGCAATCCAAAACGTCACTACTTCCCTTCCGAGCCCCGACGTGTGCCCATACAGTAGTTTTCGCCCACATATTGGGTATCAGTGTACTCAGGACAAATTGGACAACAACTTTGGGGTTCCAATTTCTTCTGTTACCCTTGTTAAAATAAAATATTGGGGGCGAAAAAATCATTTTTGTAAAAAAAAAAAAAGATTTTTTATTTTACGGCTGTACGTTATAAACTTTAGTGAAACACCTGGGGGTTCAAAGTTCTCACCACACATCTAGATAAGTTCCTTGAGGGGTCTAGTTTCCAAAATGGTGTCATTTATGGGGGTTTCCACTGTTTAGGCAGATCAGGAGCTCTCCAAACACGACATGGCGTCCAGCCAATTCTGCGTTGAAAAAGTCAGACGGCGCTCCTTCCCTTCCAAACTCTGCCATGCACCCAAACAGTGGTTTACCCCCACATATGGGGTATCAGCGCACTCAGGACAAATTGCACAATAACTTTTGGAGTCTTGTTACCCTTGGAAAAATAAAAATTGGGGTGAAAAGATCATTTTTGTGGAAAAAATATGATTTTTAAATTTTACGGCTCTACGTTATAAACTTGTGTGAAGCACTTGGGGGTTCAAATTGCTCATCAAAAATCTAGATAAGTTCCTTAGGGGTCTAGTTTCCCAAATGGGGTCATTTGTGGGGGGTTTCCACTGTTTAGGCACATCAGGGGCTCTCCAAATGCAACATGGCATCCAAACTCAATTCCAGCCAATTTTGGTTGGAAAAAGTCAAATGGTGCTCCTTCCATTCCGAGCTCTGCCGTGCGCCCAAACAGTGGTTCCCCCCACATATGGGGTATCAGCGTACTCAGGACAAATTGAACAACAACTTATGTGGTCCAATTTCTCCTGTTACCCTTGGGAAAATAAAAAATTAGTGACTAAAAGATAATTTTTGTGGGAAAAAAATAGGATTTTTTATTTTCATGCCCGGGCATTATAAACTTGTGTGAAGCACTTGGGGGTTCAAAGTGCTCACCAAAGATCTAGATAAGTTCCTTAGGGGGTCTAGTTTCCAAAATGGGGTCACTTGTGGGGGGTTTCCACTGTTTAGGCTCATCTGGGGCACTGCAAACGGAACATGACCCCGATTAACGTCTGCATTCCAAAACGTTACTACTTCCTTTCCAAGCCCTGCCGTGCTCCCAAACAGTTTCCCCCCCCACATATGGGGTATCAGCGTACTCAGGACAAATTGGACAACAACTTTTGGGGTCCAATTTCCTTGGGAAAATTCAAAAATTTGGGACTAAAAAATCATTTTTGTGGAAAATTGATTTTTTTTTTTTTCACACCCAGGCTTTATAAACTTTTGTGAAACACTTGAGGGTTCAAAGTGCTCACAACAGATCTAGATAAGTACCTTAGGGGGTCTAGTTTCCAAAATGGTGTCACTTGTGGGGGTTTCCACTGTTTAGGCGCATCAGGGGCTCTCCAAACGCGACATGGCGTCCAATCTAAATTCCAGCCAATTTTAGTTTGAAAAAGTCAAACGTCGCTCCTTCCCTTACGAGCTCTGCCGTGTACCCAAACAGTGGTTTTCCCCCACATATGGGGTATTGGCGTACTCAGGAGAAATTGCATAACAACCTTATCTGTCCATTTTCTCCTTTTATCCTTGTGAAAATAAAAAAAAGTTTGTAAAAGATAATTTTTGTGGCTAAAAAGTAAAATATTCATTTTTTCCTTCCACGTTGCTTTAGTTACTGTGAAGCAACTGAAGGGTTAATAAACTTCTTGAATGTGGTTTTGAGTACCTTGAGGGGTGCAGTTTTTAGAATGGTGTCACTTTTGGGTATTTTCTGCCATATAGACCCCTCAAAGTGACTTCAAATGTGAGGTGGTCCCTAAAAAAAATGTCTTTGTAAATTTTGCTGTAAAAATGAGAAATCGCTGGTCAACTTTTAACCCTTATAACTTCCTAACAAAAAAAAATTTTGGTTCCAAAATTGTGCTGATGTAAAGTAGACATGTGGGAAATGTTATTTCTTAACTTTCTTAACTATTTTGTGTGATATATTTCTCTGTTTTAAGGGAATAAAAATTCAAAGTTTGAAAATTGCAAAATTTTAAAAATTTTCGCCATATTTGCGTTTTTTTTCAAAAATAAACGCAAGTTATATCGAAGAAATTTTACCACTAACATGAAGTACAATATGTCATGAGAAAACAATATCAGAATCGTGAAGATCCGTTGAAGCGTTCCAGAGTTATAACCTCATAAAGAGACAGTGGTCAGAATTGTAAAAATTGGCCCGGTCATTAACGTGCAAACCACCCTTGGGGTGAAGGGGTTAAAGAAATTTTGAATATAGCCAGTTACAACACTTCTATTCAACTGTGAAGAAGCGCACACATCTTCATAGAGATCTCACAAACTTTGAAAAATTGAGCCTAACATTGTCACCCCCTACACACTCCATCTCCCTATTGTATAATCTCCTCATTGCCCAGGTAAGTGACATTAGGCCAGGATTCTGCGGTGCATGGGAAAGGGAACTGGGGAAGTCCTTCTCTGACTCACAATGGGATAAATGTTTCTTCCTAACACATAAAACCTCAATAGGGTCCAAAGCTCAGGAAACCTCCTTCAAAATTATCTTTAGATGGTACCGGGTTCCAGCAGTCCTTCATAGATGGTATCCAGTGGTCTCAGATAGATGTTGGAGATGTGGGGAGGGGGAAGGGACAATATCACACATATAGTGGGTATGCCCTATAATAAATGCATTTTGGGCAAAGGTGGTTCCCATGATTGAGAAAATAACTGGTTTGACTATCCCTAATACGCCAGAAACCCTCCTTTTATCAATGTTACCCATAAGTAAACATAGTTATAAAAGGTCATCAATAGGCTACCTAATACAGGCGGCTAAGAATGTCATTCCTCGACACTGGAAAAGCAGAGACCCACCCACTGTGGAGGAATGGTTTGCGCAGATCTCCCTCCTTAATAGGATGGAGCATCTGATTGCCATCTCAACGGCTGATGTTGATAGATACTGTGTGATTTGGAGGAATTGGATTGATTTGCAAAACTCTGACGCCTACCATCTAGCCCTCAACTAATGTTATCCGTGCTGTCGGCACAACAATGATCATAATCGCACTCTATTGATTGGTGGTCTACCGTGGTCCGCTCCCTCTCTATCTTTCATATTGAAAAATACATGCTTGATCTGGATATTGATGGAAAACCCTCCCTGTACCCCCCAATGTACTGTCGTTATGCATACATTTATAGTTATACTACCCCTTTTACTATGTATATTGTATTTTCTTGTACTTTTTCACCACAAAAATAAAAAATAAATTAAATTTGAAAAAAAAATTGTAATTAGATCTACAGCCGGTGGCTACTCCGCTGACTAGCAGACACTGAAGCTTTGGAGCAGACCTCTGATTCCCAGGCTATAGTATGAGTAAACAGCTCTTCAGACTCAACCATCTGTGTTACCCCAAGCCATAGTGTATGTAGTTTCTTATGGTTAAAAGGGGGGGGAGACACAACCCACCTGTAATTGACTATACCAACGTCACGTAAAACACAGCAAGGGGACTCCAAAAAGAGTCTCCATTTCTTCCAAAAATTTGGGGCACAGACACCACTTAAGTAGCATCAATTGCCCCAGAGTTGCTTAAAACGGTTGGTGAGGAGATTTTAACAAATCCTCAAGCTTTTACTCTCCCCAGGATGACACAGGGGTAGAAAAGTCCTTGCGGATCCATGATTTGTTCATCTTTATGAACATGAGTCTGTCTACATTGTCAGTGGCTGGATGTTGACTTAGGATAAAAGCCAAATCAGTATCTCCATTTGCAGACACGGTGTTTCGGACTATTGGTCCTCGGACTTAGGATAAAAGCCAAATCAGTATCTCCATTTGCAGACACGGTGTTTCAGACTATTGGTCCTCGGACTTAGGATAAAAGCCAAATCAGTATCTCCATTTGCAGACACGGTGTTTCGGACTATTGGTCCGAAACACCGGACTATTTCGAACTATTTATCCTAAGTTATCCTAATTTAATTAAGTTATCCTATTTATCCTAAGTCATCTTACAAGACTCGTTAAAGGGTTGATTGTGACTTGTAGGATCGCTACTTCCAATAGGTGGCCCTATAGAGTTCAAGTCCTCTTTTTTGAAGAGGCAATTTACATATTACATTGTCAGTGGACAGCCGCGTGCGCTTATCTGTCAGCACACCACCAGCAGCGCTGAACACACGTTCAGAGAGAACGCTGGCTGTGGGGCATAACAAGATCTCCAAGGCGTGAGTGGCGAGCTCCAGCCATTTATCCAGATTGGAAGCCCAAAAAGAGCAAGGGTCCAGTGACACAGTCATGACTTCGATGTTCAGTTGGAGATACTCCTGTACCATTGCCTCTAGGCATTGACTATGTGTCTGACTTCTTGTCTCCTGTGGCCTTGCAAAGGATGGGCTAAAAAAGTGGTGAAAGAATTCTGCAAAATTGCTGTTAACACCAGCAGATACTGTATTTCTGTTACAGTTTGAGTGCTGAAGACTCGACAGTTCCACTGTTGGCAAGTTAGAACTGTGAGATTCACTACGTGCACCACTGGTGTTTTGTGGAAAAGCACATGTAAGATTATGCAACAGTCTCTGCTGATACTCCTGCATGCGTGAATCCCTTTCTATTGCAGGAATTATTTAGGCAAATTTACTTTTGTACCGGGGATCTAAGAGTGTGGCTACCCAGTAGTCAGGATTATTTCGAATTCTGACAATTTGAGGGTCATGTTGCAGGTAGTGCAGCAAGAAGGCACTCATGTGTCTTGCGCATCCAGGAGCACCAAGTCCCTGTTGTGTTGGTGGCAAGGTAAGAATCATGCTTCCTTCCTCTGCCCTCTCCCCCCAACCTCGCACAACAGAAATGTGATCAAGGTCTCCCTCATCTGATGAGTCTTCCATGCCCATCGCCAGTTCATCCTCCACTTCTTCCTGGGCTCCAGCACCTTCCTCACTAGTTTGGCTGCTACCATGCACCCTGGTTAATCCCTCTCCCCACCCTCCCATGCCAGCCGCTTTGCTGCTGCCGACCATCTGGACCTTGCAGATGTTAGCCCTTCCGCATACAACTCCTCCTCCTCTACTTCCTCCACCTCCTCTTGTTCCACCACCTGACTCCGAATTATGTTTAACATGTGCTCCAGCATGTAAATCACCGGAATAGTCATGCTAATAATGGCATCGTCAGCACTAAACATCTTCGTTGCCATTTCAAAACTGTGCAGAAGGGTGCATAGGTCCCTGATCTGAGACCATTACTCCAGCGTGATCTGCCCCACCTCTGGATCTTGTTGGCCCAGGCTATAAGTAAGAACGTATTGCACCAGGGCTTGTCTGTGCTGCCACAGTCGCTGCAACATGTGCAGAGTTGAATTCCACCATGTTGGCACATCGCATTTTAGCCGGTGAAGTGGCAGGCCCAAAGACTTCTGTAGAGATTTAAGTCGCTGAGCTGCGGGATGCGAACGGTGAAAATGAGCACACAGCGACCGTGCCCTCTGCAGAAGGCCATGTAGTCCGGGGTAGTGGGCTAAAAATTGCTGGACAACCAGGTTCAACACGTGAGCCATACAAGGCACCTGTGTGACATTGCCCCGGCGAAGGGCCGCACCCAGGTTTGCTGCATTGTCGCACACGGCCTTCCCTGGTTGCAGGTCCAGTGGAGACAACCATTCATGAAACTGGTTCTCCAGAGCTGACCACAACTCCTCAGCTGTGTGACTCACATTTCCCAGACATTTAAACGTAAAAACCGCCTGATGACGTTGAACCCTGCTGCCAGCATAACAAGGAGGTGTGCAGGATCCTTTCTGCGCAGTTAGAAAGCCGTTGGCATGACCTGACAGGCTTTGGGTGCAGGTGGAGGACCGAGAGGAGGTTGAGGAGGCAGAAGCAGTGGAGGAACTTCAAGATTAAGAGGATTGACGCACAACTCGTGGGGACGGCAAGACTTGGACAGCAGCCCCTTGTCCTGCTGTCACCATAGTTACCCAGTGCCCAGTCAGTGACATGTAACGCCCCTGTCCATGCCTACTCATCTAAGTGTCTGTGGTGAAATGCACCCTGTCACACACTGAGTTTCTCAAAGAAGCGGTGATGTTGTGTGCGACATGCTGGTGGAGCGCAGGCACACCTTTCTTTGAGAAGTAGTGCCGACTGGGCATCTGGTACTGGGGCACTGCAACGGACATAAGGTCCCGAAAATCCTCTGTGTCCACAAGGAGGAAAGGCAGCATTTATGTAGCCAAGAGCTTGCAGATGGTGAAATTCAACCTCTTAGCTTTCTCATGGCTAGGAGGAAATGGTCTTTTACTTGTCCACATTTGAGGGACCGAGGGCTGGCTGTTGTGCGTAGACGGGGTTGAGTAGGGTGTCACCGGACAACTGACGGTCTGTGAGGAAGATGCAGGCGCAAAAGTTCAGTTGACTTGATCCAAAGGTGGTGCTCTCGATGTTGGAGAGCGCTCAACACCAGCTGGTGTTTCCACTTCCAAATGAAATGATGACCTGCCAATCAGACTGGCTGTTGCGTGTAAAGAGGTGCCAGGTCTGAGTCTCAAAACAGGTCTGACTGCTGTCCCCCCAGTCACAGAGGATGAAGAGGCTGCGGTCGCAGATGCAAAAGATGGGGCAGACGGTGGTTTGCCAGGCCCGCTAGGCCGCATTGTGACACAGTGAGCTTGCCACTGCAACTTATGCTTCATATCCATGTGACAGTTCATGCATGAAGTACTCAAACTATTGATTTTTTGGCCTCTACTTAGCTTTTGGTCACAAATGTTACCGATAACACAAGTTGGGTCATCCTTATCGATGTTAAAAAATGCCCAGGCTATGCAAGGCTTAGAACCTATGCGACCTGAAGAGCCACCACGACTTGTGGTCAGAGGCAGAGTTGTGTTTGAGGATGCAGTTGGTGACGTGCTTCCAGTACTACGTCTCTGTCCAGGAAGGCGCACCCTGACCTCTTCATCACTAGAATCCTCCTCCACCTCCTCTGCTGACCTCATTGACTGGCTGACTGTGGGTTGACAGTAAGTGGGATCTGCAACCTCGTCATCATCACCCTGTGTGTTCTCACAGCCAACCTCTTCCTGCCCTGACAAAAAACTCAAGTTGTCGCTCAAATCAGGTATTTGAGTCTCATCATTGTCTTCCTTATTGTCTCCACCAACAGGAGTTACAGTTTGGGAACGAGGGTCTACATTATGCTCAGAACTTTCTTCATGTGGTCCTGGATCGACTCATAAAGATTCTGGTCATCACTGCAGATCATTTCCTCGTTTGGATTCACAGAAGCTCTGGAGCCGACCTCTGATTCCCAGGCTATAGTATGAGTAAACAGCTCTGCACACTCAACCATCTGTTCTACCCCATACTCAGATGGGCAGCTGGAGACTTGGGAGCTGTGAGGAAGCAAGTGTGATTAGGGTAACACCTCTGAGGACTTTTGTATTTGTGATGTTGAAGTTGAGGTCACGGTGGAGGAGAGCCCACTTAAAGGAGCACTTGATATCTGTTGAAGCACCTGCTGTTTTTGTGCCTCATCTGGAATTTGTAGCGATGGGCGTGGCCGTAAGAAAGGGATCGTATCACATTGTCCACTAAAAGAAGTAGACATCTTCGTTTGGCTGGAAGATGGTCTTTCTTCTGCAGATGTTACTGTTGCTTTAACACCTACCCCACGAACACAACCTTTCTTTCCCTTCCCAACACGCCTATTCCCCTTTCCACCAGCAGCAGGCCTTTTGCCACTCATTTTGGTGGTTAAATAATTGACAACTCTGGAGTTGTTTGCACAAAAAACGATGGATGGAAACCGAGCAGAGCTCAGTGGCCAAATTGTGGTACTAGCCCAAAAAGATTGGCTGGGTTAGAAGCAGTAAAACAATTTTATTATATACACAGGTGGTTGAGCTTAGTATAGATGGCCTAATAGCATGAGTACCACACACTGTTACTATGCCCACAATTATTGTCCAGGCAAGATGCAGCTAAAAATTCTTAGTAATTTGAATGCTGCTGGAGCTTTGTATAGATGGCCTAATAGAATGAGTAGCACATACTGCTTTTATGCCCACAATTATTGTCCAGGCAAGATGTAGCTAAAAATTCTTAGTAATTTGAACGCTGGTGGAGCTTTGTATAGATGGCTTAATAGAATGAGTACCACACACTGCTACTATGCCCAAAATTATTGTCCAGGCAAGATGCAGCTAAAAATTCGTAGTAATTTGAACGCTGGTGGAGCTTAGTATAGATGGCCTAATAGAATGAGTACCACACACTGCTACTATGCCCACAATTATTATCCAGGCAAGATGCAGCTAAAAATTCTTAGTAATTTGAACGCTACTGGAGCTTTGTATAGATGGCCTAATGGAATGAGTACCACACACTGCTACTATGCCCACAATTATTGTCCAGTCAAGATGCAGCTAAAAATTCATAGTAATTTGAACGCTGGTGGAGCTTAGTATAAATGGTCTAATAGAATGAGTACCACACACTGCTACTATGCCCAAAATTATTGTCCAGGCAAGATGCAGCTAAAAATTCTTAGTAATTTGAATGCTGGTGGAGCTTTGTGTAGATGGCCTAATAGAATGAGTACCACACACTGTTACTATGCCCACAATTATTATCCAGGCAAGATGCAGCTAAAAATTCTTAGTAATTTGAACACTGCTGGAGCTTTGTATAGATGGCATAATAGAATGAGTACCACACACTGCTACTATGCCCACAATTATTGTCCAGGCAAGATGCTGCTAAAAATTCGTAGTAACTTGAACGCTGCTGGAGCTTAGTGTAGATGGCTGTTATGATTTGGTAGCTGAGGAGTGCAGGTAAAAAAGGCAATACACCAGAGCAGTTGGAATCTATGAGATTGCAGTACCCTGACTAACCACCACAACTAGAGGCAGCCGTGGAGCGTTCCTACGTTGGTCCTAGACGCCTCGTCACAGCCTGAGAAACTAACTACACCTAAAGATAGAAATAGGAAAGCTATCTGCCCCGGAGCAGAACCCCAAAGATAATAGAAAGCCCCCAAACATATAATGGCGGTTAGACAAGATGAAATACTGACACAGAAAGAAAATAGTATGAGCAAACGCTGGGGCCCAAACTAACTAAATAGAAAAGGATAGGAAGGGTACTTACTGCAATCCCAGAAAACCCTGAAAGGCACCAACTCTACTAATTTCAAAAACACCTGAGATCACACGACCTCTTCCACCTAAATTAGTTCTCTGGTGTAACAAAATCAAAACAGCAGCCACTGAAAAAACTGGAAAAAGCAAAGGTACAAACAACAGTGGCTGAACAAAACTGAGAGGGCAGAAGCCCCCGGAGGGGACCCTGAAGGCCCCCACAGAAGTGCAGGACAAAATGCAAAAATATAGCACAAACACAAAAGAAGAAAAAGTCTTATCTGTTAGCAGGAGATGCAGACACGACACAGCAGGCTACAAGGGAAACTGGAATAAAGGATTCAGACCAGAACAATTGATCACCGGCAACCCTGATGGGAAGGTGACTCCCTTATATAAGACCAGTCAGTAACACCTGATTCCCAGTCCTCACAATCTTTACTGGACAGACTAGCACTGCTTGTAACCACCAGAGGGAGCCTCTGCTCAGAACTCATCTCAAACCCATTCACAACAGATGGCCTAATAGAATGAGTACCACACACTGCTACTATGCCCACAATTATTTTCCAGGCAAGATGCAGCTAAAATTCTTAGTAATTTGAACGCTGCTGGAGCCTTGTATAGATGGCCTAATAGAATGAGTACCACACACTGCTACTATGCCCAAAATTATTGTCCAGGCAAGATGCAGCTAAAAATTCTTAGTAATTTGAACGCTGGTGGAGCTTTGTATAGATGGCCTAATAGAATGAGCACCACATACTGCTACTATGCCCACAATTATTGTCCAAGCAAGATGCAGCTAAAAATTCTTAGTAATTTGAACGCTGGTGGAGCTTTGTATAGATGGCCTAATAGAATGAGTACCACACACTGCTACTATGCCCAAAATTATTTTCCAGGCAAGATACAACTAAAAATTCGTAGTTATTTGAACGCTGGTGGAGCTTTGTATAGATGGCCTAATAGAATGAGTACCACACACTGCTGCTATGCCCAAAATTATTTTCCAGGCAAGATGCAGCTAAAAATTTATTTATTTGAATGCTGGTGGAGCTGGCAAAAAGTGATAGGAACTGATGTAACCAAGCCCTCAAAAGGGCTGCAATTACAAATAGTCTCTACTCCCAACCTATCTGTCTATTTATTAAGAGCACAGACCTACATGCTAAAAGTGCTAGGAACTGCTGTAACCTATCCCTCAAAAGGGCTGCAATTACAAATTAGTCCCACTCCCTACTCCCTAAACCTTTCTGTCGATTTCAGAGAAATTTCGCTTCACATTCGCTGGTGCACAATATAGCGTTAACAGCAGCAGCAATGCCGTCTAACACTCAGCTGCAGCAGTGAGAAAATGGTGGCGACGGGGAAAATGGCTGGGTCTTATAGGGCAAGGTCATGTGACATACACAGCCAATGACACATGCCCTTGCTTGTGTTAAAAAAAGTAATTGCTCCGTGTGTGCGCTGCTGATAGACTGATAGACTGCACCTCCCACAGGAAATGCGGGAAAGAGAAAAAAAAATGGAGATCTTCATTATTTCTGAAGAGATCCATCCCATGCCCCTCCCCTCGACCCGCTGTACACTCAAACTGTGTATTAACATTGATTCTCAGCATTACTGTGAAAAAATCCAGTTACGATTTTGGTGCACGAACACTTATCGAACATAACCTCGAACAGCCGGATTTTTTCCAAATCGTTCGGGTTCGTCGAACGTCTCGAACACCGCCCAAAACAGCTCGAATTTGAGATTGGCGAACAGTTCGATTCAAACACCGCTCATCTCTACTCATAATATACTGAGCGAATTCAGAAAAGATTATAGATTTATTCTGGAAAGGATCTGTATACTAAGTACACCACCATCATCATCAGAGTTATGTGATCTATTACATAATGTATGGGGCTTATATTGTTAGATTTGCTGACAGATCCTCTTTGATAATAGTTCTACACAATCACCGGTTTTATTAGGAACTCGGATATTACACATTGCTTTATTTTTTAGCTTTTTTAAAAAAAGCTTTGTTCTTTAAGAAGCTCCAGATGTTTGGGCAACTCTATCTTTGCTTACAGTTTGCGACAGGAATTTACCACCTCATTCTGCTCCTACTGTCAGCCAGAGAATGCATTTGCATAACCTGGTTGGTAATCCGTTGGCCAATGTGCTGTATGACCAGGACAAGCAATTACAATTATTTCCAAAGAATGGAAAAAACAGGTTTAAAAATCAGAATTAAATTGTACTTTATTCCTATGTGTTATTTACCTCGAAGATAGAATTGTAGCTAGTTTTGTGTGTATATCATCACTTTGTCTTTAGACATGACACAGGACCTTGAATTCTTCCAAGGTTTTTGAAATCCCTAACGAAAGATCACCTTTCCTCTTTAGTACAGACATCCATATGGAGTAGACATATGGACCATCCATCTGTCTACACTGTAGCCCAATAGGGACTTTATTACACAGAGTATACAGAGAAATTTGGTACTGATCATTCCAGCTTTTGAATTCCACGTTGTTCCCATGCCAATCCCACAAGTGCTCTGTTACTTGTAAACTCTGACATTTCTTTTGCCACCTGTGGTTTCACAGTATAAGCACATTTCCACAATCTGTCAGTTAAGCAGTAACTATCACATGAAAACTCTATTAAAGGCCATCTATGTAAATTTTCACACATATTAATTTTTGTATGAAATTAATTTGCTATGGTTCCATTCTGTGCAGTCTGAGATTGACAGAACAAGTATACCTACTGCTATGTTTGTCCCATGTCATGTGTGTGTTTATTTAGTGTATATATAAATGTGTTCTAGTTTTTGTCAGAATTCTGTGAGCAGGTTGCGAGATGCAGTGACGGACAAGAGGCAGAGCAAGGGTTAACAGTTTTACTTAACAGGGGAATACTCTACGCAGGGAGGCAAACAGTTAAAGGGAGGACAAAACAGTACAATTTTGCAAAGGATATTCAATATTAAGAGGAACGGATAGAGTAACGGCAGGTCTGTTGAATTCTGGCTAGAAAGTCAGTAGTTCCTCAGACTATGAAGTCAATAGTGCCGACAACAGCAGACACGGTGTCTTTCTCACCAATGCTTTGTCTTCTGACGGCAGTAGTCGGTCTTTAATACCTTTCGCTGAGCCCCTAGTCCATATGCTGCAGTGACTGACAAGGGTGCGGGCCACAGTATTGTACGAGCCCAACGTGGCTTGGCAAATATACACTGCAAAGAAGGGGCGCAAGTGTCTGTCCCGTACCCGGTCCTTCTTATGTGGTACGTATGCTGTACTCATGGACACTAAGCGTATGGCGCTTTTCTCTCTGGTAATCACCAGGCATACACTGCACGTCTCTTTCTCTGTGGTCCCCGCTGTTGGCGGCGAGAGACGGCGGACGCTGGCTTGCATGATGCTGTTGCTCCCAGGACGGAGCACTCCTCTCTCTGGCTGCTGCGAAACACACTGTTTCCCAGAGCGCAGCAGTCCCTCTCTTTCTGGATTGCTGCAGCAAGGCTGGCTTCACTCCTGGCTGTGGTCTCTCTGCAGGCAGTGAGGCCCTGTCGCAGCGCCGGTAATCAGTGGGGAGGGGGAGCAGAGCGTGCCGCTTGCCTGACTGCGCGCTGCCCTGGATTGGCGCCAAACTCCTCTGCTGCGCACGCTTTCTCCTTTTTATATTCCACCACCCCCCCAGTTAGGAGGATGGTCTGGCTCGCTATTGTTTCCCCCAGGCAACAGGGGATGCAGGCTCAACAGTTCCGGAACAGACATGCAGGTACCCGCGGTCCGATCCCCCTAACACTCCCCCTCTCCTTTAGCTCGCCATTCTATGGGCGAGAACTCTTCGTGTTCCTTTATGTCTTCCTGAGGTGGGACAGATGCCCGCAGATGACCTTCGGAAGGGTGAGCGAATCTTCGCCTTACGCTGTCTCTTGTAGGGCAACTTCTTGACACGTGTCCCATTCTTCCACACGTCCAACACCCACTTCTGCGCTTGTCTGGTGGGCGCTTCGGTCTGGATCGCCGTCCTCCACGAGAGGCATACCCCCTCTGTGGTCGCTCTCACCCCAGGATATGGAATAAAATTTTGGGGAAGCTGCTGGAGTTTTTCTTATGCTCCGTATCTCACCTCTAATGTTTTTCATCTATTGCCGTAAGTTACCCCGGGGTATTGGAGTGGACTCCAAGGTAGCAGCAAGGGCTTCCTTCAGGCTCTCGATTTCTGCCCTCATTTTCCACATTCCCTGCCGTAATTTGCGGGGACACTCCGGCTCTTCCTCGTTTGGCGTAGGTACTTCGCGGTTCTGGACCATCCCTGCCAAGGCTGCGGTCCACTGCTCCTGCTCCCTTTTGAGCGCTTCTGCCCCATTTCCGAAAAAGTCATGCGTGGGTTAGCTCACTGGCGCTCACGCAAGGCTTGCTTAAGCAGTGCATCTCTAAAGCCTACCACTAGCTGATCTCTCAGAATTATATCAGGAGGCCCTATGCCTACATCATCTCGCTTAACGATCGCAGCGTGAATCTCCCGCAGCCCATTCATGTATTAGGCCACGGACGCCCCCTCTCTTTAGACACAGCTAAACAGCACATGCGCAACGCTCCGACGTCTGTGGCATCCACATGCATTTCCTCTAAGATTTGTAACACCTTGCTGAAGGTATCTCACTCATGGGGGGGCTGGAACATGACGGAGCATCTCCGTCCAGTGCCATCATGGCAATCTCTGCCTCCATCGCAGGGGTCATGAGGTGCATCCTCAACACGCCCTGACCCGCTCAGTCCAGTACCATAGCAGAGTGTTACTCCCTGGAAACTTTGGGAGGTTGCTCAACATTGCCCCCAGTGGTATACTGACTCTTGGGACACCACAGACCGCTTGGTCTGCCACCTCTGCATCCTGCCGACTGCGCCAAGTGTGAGCAGGTTGCGAGATGCAGTGACGGACAGGAGGCAGAGCAAGGGTTAACAGTTTTAGAGGGGAGGGGAATACTCCATGCAGGGAGGCAAACAGTTAAAGGGAGGACAAAACAGTACAATTTTGCAAAGGATATTCAGGGTTAAGAGCAACGGATAGAGTAAAGGCAGTTCTGTTGTATTCTGGCTAGAAAGTCAGTAGTTCCTCAATGGGATACTGTAGACAACAATGCTCCGTCTTCTGGTGGCAGCAGTCGGTCTCCAGTACTTTTCGCTGAGCCCATAGTCCATATGCTGCAGTGGCTGACAACGGTGCCGGCCACAGTCCTGTACGAGCCCAATGTGGCTCGGCAAATATACACTGGCAAAGTCAGTGCGCAAGTGTCTGTCCCATACTCAGTCCCTCTTATGTGGCACGTGCGCTGTACTCACGGACATGGAGCGTACAGCACTTTTCTCTCTGGTAGTCACCAGGCACACACTGCACGTCTATCTCTCTCTGGTCCCCGCTGTTGGCGGCAGGAGGCGGCGGACGCTGGCCTGCATGATGCTGGTGCTCCCAGAACTGAGGACTTCTCTCTCTGGCTGCTGCTAAACAAACGACTTCCCAGAGCGCAGCAGTCCCTCTCTCTCTGGATTGTTGCAGCACGGCCGGCTTCTCTCCTGTCAGTGGACCCTCTGCAGGCGGCGAGGCCCTGTCGCAGTGTTGGTACTCAGTGGGGAAGGGGGAGCAGAGCGCGCCGATTCCCTGTCTGCGCACTGCCTTGGATTGGCGCCAAACTACTCTGCTGCGCACACTTTATCCTTTTTATATTCCCCCGCCTCCTTCGGTCAAGAGGACATTCCAGCTCGCTATTGCTTCCCCCAGGCAACAGAGGATGCAGGCTCAACAGTTCCGGAACCGACATGCAGGTACCCACGGTCCGTTCGTCCCCCTTACAACTCCGCTCTGTGAATCATGATGTCAAATAGAAAAAGTTCTAGAAAGTTAATTTACCCCAAAATAAATGTTCAGTGGCGTATATGGGGCCGCAGCACATAAGTGCAGTCACAGAAGGCATACTTCAAAACTTTTAGAGACAGTAAAAGGGACAAGTTTTGTTGAGATACGTACACAGTAATTATGCGCTTACAGAAGCCCTCTCATACACTGTAATACCCTTAAATCACCTCCATAGAGTAGTATACTCCCAAAATGCCCCAACACATACATTATGACACCTTCACAGTGAATTCCTTCAAACAATTTGCTGCCACAGTACTCTCCATGAGAACAGAATAATGAACCCACAGTGCCCCCAGCAAAGTATGATGTCCCCATAATGACTCCCAGCACAGCATAATGCTCCCCACATCTCCTAACACACAGTATAATGCCCTGACCGCCCTCCTACACAGAATAAAGGACCATACAGAGTATGATGGCTCACACAATCCCCACACACAATATAATGTACCCTACAGCTTCCACCTTCCACACTATATGATGGCCTCTGCTGAAGCCCATTGGTGTCCTCACCCATTCTAAAATCCCTTTCTTGGGCCCCCATAGAGTATCAAACTCCCCAAAGTGCCTCCTCGCAAAGTATAAAACCACCACAGTGAATTCCTTAACAAAACGAACCCCACAGTACTCCCACATGAAAAATATAATGACTACAAATTCCCAAGTAAAATATGTATCCTTACCATGTCTCCCAACACAGTATGATCCCTCCACAGCTCACGAACACACATTATTAGGGTGCCCCCACAGACAGTATAATGGCTACCACTGCCCTCTGCAAAATATGAAGGACCCTACAGAGTATGATGGCCACAAAATTATGTTTGTTACAGCCTCCACACAATATTATGGCCTCCACACACAGTATGATTGTCCCCACAAACTTTCACACACAATATGTTCCCACTGCTCGCCACAGGTACTGACTGACATTAAAAATAAATCTCATTTAGTATCGTTCCCTGGATGCGCTGCTCTGGTCTGTGCAGTATAAGGACTGAATCTCTGCACAGCAGGTGCTATCTAGTGTTGTCATTACACCTGCTGCACCATGAATAAAATACATAGGTTGAATAGGGAACTACATCTGCCCATTCCACCATTGTGCTTAACTGTCTGCATCCTAAAAATGCAGATACTGTAGAAATTGAGACACTGGGTGGTCTGCTGCTGTTAGCTGTATGCAACATGGGTCAAGTACTTGATATAGTATTGCCTGTAGCAAAAAAGTCTATGAAAATGTTGCATAGAAGTAGGGCTGAAGTGTTCAAAGGTATGATGGCTAGAGATGGGAGAATCGATTCGCATGACTCATTACCTCCTTGTATTCCCAGCTAGTCTTTTGACTAAGTTGGCAGGAAGTTTTGTGTATCACTTGTAAGGTTCTAGCAGGAACGCAGGATGCAGTGACGGGCAGGAGGCAGAGCATGGGTTAACAGATTTATTTACAGGGGAATACTCCACTCAGGAGGTGAAGGGTTAAACAGGAGAATAGACAATAAAATTAGAGAGGGATATTCTGAGCTAAAAGATAACGGATCAGAAAATGGTAGTTCTTGTGAAGCATTTATTACGGAAGCCCCTCAAACTGTAGCTCCTGCTGAACAGTCAATAGCTCCGGCAACTGCTGGTGTGTTGTCTTTTCCTGGAGTGTACTGTGATGATGATGGTCCGTCTTCTGGTGGCAGCGGTCGGTCTCCGGTACATTCTGCTGAGCCTAGTCCATATATTACAGTAAAATCGCAGAAACAACAGCCATAGAGTCTCAAAAATGTATACTTTATTAAGGAAAAATACAAAGCATGGTAAAAACTGGACAGGGATGGGTACAGGACAAACGTGATCCAAAGGTGGTAATCACAAAATTGTGGATACAACAAAGGACAAACAGCGTAAACTGCTCAAGTAGGTAGCTATCATAATAAAACAAGATCAAAAGTGGAGGTAACGCCAGGGTCTCAGTATATGATAAATACTGCAGATATGACAGGATGGCACAAAGAAAAAACAGCATGCATGTGGTGGTATACTAGAGAACAGTGTCTTAACAAAATATATATGCAGTGCACAGTAAAAGACACGATCCCTATTAGTAAAATCACCCATGCAGCTGTTAAAGAAATCACATATAACGCATATCTGGAAATAACAAGTGGTACAACGCTGGTGTTAACCCACAGTATGGAAGCATGTTAATGCTGACATGGCAGACAATGTGTTACCTACTGAAAGAGCAGCAGACGCCGTCTGGCTCTCCCCGACGCGCGTTTTGGAGCTGGAGGGCTCCTTCCTCAGGGGGCGTGTGGTAAGCTGACGG
Source organism: Oophaga sylvatica (assembly GCA_033576555.1). Classification (NCBI taxonomy): domain Eukaryota; kingdom Metazoa; phylum Chordata; class Amphibia; order Anura; family Dendrobatidae; genus Oophaga; species Oophaga sylvatica. The sequence goes on along the minus strand of JARQOD010000001.1, from coordinate 561,606,487 downwards.
ATGCCTGTGTTTATATACCCGCCGCCAAAAGGAACAGCGGCGCCAATCACAAACAGCCCAACCAAGCCCCTCCCCACATAACGTCACTCCTAGAAGAGGAGGAGACGAGACAGGAAGGGGAAGCGCCAGAAAGATCTGGCGCATGCGCAAGAGGCCACAGAATGAGTCACCACCATATTGGAAAGGGGCACAGGGAAGTGAGTAAAAAACCAGCGCTAGCCGAATAAAAAACCCCAAAACCATAGCGGTCAAGTAGATTCACAAATGTCCAAACATGTAATAAAGCCATTGTGGAGCCCCACAAGGAGGAATACAAGCAGGACATGGGACCGACAAGCCGCAGGTATAGGAGGATCAATACAGGAACATACATGAGTGACTCAAAAATAGAAATAACCCACATACAAATAATAACAATGTAAAAACTAATAAACAAGGGGAAGAGAAACAATGAATAAATATATATATAAATATATGCCGAAAATAAAGAATAAATGACCTCAACAAATCTAAAGGGTTGGATAAGAAAATAATAATCAAAAAACAACATATGATGGCAAGCAAAAATGACATAAGAAATTATAATCAAATAATATAAGCAAAACAAAAAATGAAAAATAAAAGACATAAAACAATATAAGAAATCTTCATCCGATGCTTGTGATGTGTAGACAGCTACATATAAGTGCTAGTTGCTTGAAGGCATATTGAGCTGGAGGGAAATGGAAACAGAACATCCAAAAGCATGTATCTGGAAAAAACGTGAATAAGTTAAAATAAAATAAAACAAATATGTACATATGTACCACAACATGAAGACCACCATACCAAAACAGAAGGCAGAGATCACAAGAAGGGGACAAATGATAAATTTTCATTGAGACCATTGGGGACAACAGTACCCAAGGTCCAAATCCACCTAGTTTCTAGCTGGGATAATCTTTTGGACAAACTGCCACCTCTAATGTTGATGTTCAACAAGTCAATCCCACGCACCATAAGAAGTGTGGCATCACAATTGTGATGCTCCCAGAAATGCCTCGGCAGTGTCTTCAAGGTGGAGGGATCCGTGCAGGAGGATGCCGCCATGATGCCCAACACGTGTTCCCTAACACGAACCTTAAGTTGTCTTGTGGTGAGGCCTATATAAATTAAGCCACATGGGCACGTGGCATGATATACAACATACCTTGAAACACATGTAATTCTGTGTTTAATGTTGTATATCACGTCTCCCTTAGCATTGGAGAAGTTGGTACAACGAGCCACGTTAGGGCAGGCGACACATCTCCCACACGGAGCACAACCACCAACGTGTGACACTGTACTGAGAAAGTGAGAGGGCGCAGTTGTAGTATAGTGACTGTGGGAGAGACGGTCGCGAAGGTTTCTTGCTCTCCTAAAAGTGATCGCAGGACGTTCGGGAAGAAGCTTCCGTAGGATAGGATCAGCTTGGAGTATAGGCCAAGCCCCATTAATGGCAGATCTCATAGCCTGGGTCTGAGAGTGATAAGAGGTGATAAATCTAAGCACATTAGAAGTGTTTGAATTGTGTGACACATTCCTATAGAGAAGATTGTTCCGTGAAGAATATTTTGCCCGGTGGTAGGCTTTCTTAATCGAACGACCACTGTAACCACGAGCCAAAAACCGATATTTTAGCTCCCTAGATCGATGTTCGAAATCAAGGTCCGTGGAACAGATACGTCGTAATCGTAAGAATTGTCCTACCGGAATGGCACGAATGACATGTGGGGGGTGGCAAGAGGAGGCATGTAACAGCGTGTTCGTAGCTGTTTTCTTACGGAAAATATCAGTCTGGATAAACCCCTGACCATCCTTAGAAATACTGACATCTAGAAAATCAATAGACTGGGGATCCCATGTCAATGTCAAAAAAATATTACGATCATTGTTGTTCAATGTGGAGACGAACTGCACAAGGTCGGCCGAGGTGCCCTGCCAGACAAAGAAGATATCGTCGATGTATCGTGTCCAAAAGGGAACATGACAGATCGACCCCTGTTTGTCTGACAGGAAAAGATCCCTCTCCCACAGTCCCAGGAAGAGGTTGGCATAGGCGGGCGCAAAGGCCGCGCCTGTAAGGAAAAGGTTGTCGCCATTTTGTATAGGGCCTGTACCAGCCTCCATTTTGTCAGTTCACACAGCCACAGACTTTTAGCTACACATTGCCTATTAGCATATCCAGTACGACAGGTTTTGATGTCCACTAGGAATCAATAGGCCTTTACATGCTAATTAGTCTAGGCCAGTGACTGAATGAGATGGTCAGTCGTATGGTAAATAGCCCAAGCTCAGGCATTGTTTCCCTGTTCCATATGAATTGCAGGCCAATTAATATGCGTGCTTCAAAGCAATGGGATGGGCCTAGCAGGTCTAAAAAACTAGCCATGACCAGGCTGCTGGTCTCATTCCATTTCACACACAGAAGCCAAGAAGATGGTCTAGGAAAGACCAAGGGACTATTCAGGAACTGAAGACTGTACCTGGGAATGGCAGAGCCAAGGCCTTCCCATGACCATAATACCCGGTAATATTGATCCATAGCTTATACCTTTAAGCCTTGTACATTATTGTTGTATTCTTACTCTGACTGCCATTCCATTGTAGTTACGTTGTATAGCTTTACTGTATATTTCTGTAATTATCTAGTGCGCCCTTAAGGCAAATTAAACCATAAAATTAATCTTGGGCTGATGCTTTTACTCTGATCACGAATCTTAGAATACCCAGTGGGTAGCAGGACACCTTCCCCGGCGGCCATTTGCTCTAGGTGCAGTTCGCTTACTGACCTGAGAGGCAAAGGGGGGCGCCGGAGAGCTGTACCTGTGGAGTTACGTCCCATTGGTGACGTGGGAGGAAAGGGATCGTCCGTCACATTTGGTAGCGGCGGTGGTATCAGAAGCTGTGATACCCGGGCTACCGTGTGGCGGCCGGCTGAGTTCCTCACAAATTGGTGTCAGCGGTGGGATCAGAGTAATAGTGTGCGTGGGACCCCTACTCCCAGACACTAGAGACTACCAGCAGTACTTTCACTGCTGGGGTCTTAAGGTCAGCCCAGCACTAGACGGTCAGAGTGTAAATATAACAAGTTGTGTGCAAGGTCAGGGTTGCAGCTGTGTTTCAGTGACCAAAGGTTCCCAAGATGGCGGAAGGCACCAGGAGTAGGGCAAAGGGGGAGGCCAATGCTGTGGTCTATGATGAGTTCGATACCGATGGAGGCGAGGGGGAGCTCAGCCAGGGCTCCCCAAGGAGCCCGACCCCCGTGCTCAGTCTCACAGTGGACTGCCCACCCCCTGCCCGTCCCAGCCTGTCCAGATCGGAGACCCTCTTCCAAGCGGCTATGGCGCAGCTCGAGGCTGGTAATGACGCCGCCTATGAAAGACTCCTGGTGGCGGCAGAGACAGCAGCAGAGCGTGAGCAAGCAGCGGCAGAGAAAGCAGCAGAGCGTGAGCAAGCAGCGGCAGAGAAAGCAGCAGAGCGTGAGCGAGCAGAACGCCGTGAAGCTGCGGAGCGTGAGCAAGCAGCGGCAGAGAGAGCAGAGAGAGCAGCGGAGCGGGAGCATACAGAACGCCGTGAAGCTGCGGAGCACCGGCACCGACTGGAGATGGCTCAGCACGGGCCCCCACTGGATGCACCAGGCCCACTGGAGACAAGGGCTCCCAAGGTCCGGGCGGAGGACTTTCCCTTGCTTGAAAAGGATGGAGACCTGGATTCCTTTTTGCTGGCTTTTGAGAGGACATGCCTCCAACATCATCTGGCCCCGGATCAGTGGGCAAGGTACCTGACCCCCCGTTTGAGGGGTAAGTCCCTGGAAGTTTTGGGGGACTTACCTGCCGGGGAGGAGCAGGACTACAACAGCATCAAGCGGGCCCTGATCCAGCACTACAACCTCACCCCGGAGTCGTACCGCAGGAAATTCAGGAGCCTGCAGCGGGGTTCAAAGGACACCTGGACCGACCACATGCGGGCCCTGTTGAGAGCTGCGGAGCACTGGACCTCGGGTCTAGAGCTCACTACCCGCCAGGAGGTCCAGGAACTGTTTGTCGTGGAGCAATTTTTGTGGAACTGCCCAGAGGACCTCCAGCAGTTCCTCCGTGACCGGAAACCAAAGGGGGCTTCTGCTACAGCCGCCCTGGCAGACGAGTATGCCAACAACAGGGCGCCGGAGCCAAAGAAGCCTGCCAGCAGCACCTGGAGAGGGGGTAAGCCCAATACTGCCCCAGCCCCATATCCAGCCCCCAGAGTGCAAGGGGTGTACCCCCCTGCTGCCCTCTCCAGGCCAGGAACAGAACCCAGACGTTGCCATAATTGCAATCAGCCAGGACACTTTAAGGCTGCATGTCCCCAGCGCCAGAAGGCCCCATCCCTGTCCCAGAAACCGTCCACTGTTTTGTGTGTGGGAGGGGGTGGTGGGAGGTCCCTAGACAATTACCAACCCGTCACCATCGGCCGCTCAGCGGTCATGGGACTGCGGGACACAGTCGCTGAACGAACCCTGGTACGCCCTGAGGTGGTGTCCCCTCAAGACTTGGTACCTGGGAAAACCCTTTCCGTCTCCGGAATTGGAGGCGTTGAACCGGCGCTGCCCGTTGCCAAGGTGTATTTGGATTGGGGTGCCGGGAGGGGGATGCGGGAGGTGGGAGTAACGCCGAATATTCCTGCAAATGTGTTGCTTGGGACAGATTTGGGGCGGCTAGTGTCCCAGTATGTGGCCACTGAACCCCCAAGTCCGGCTCCCCAAGAATGTCATGACTCTACTGTGAATGCTAATGTTAATGTATTGAATGTGCCTCCAACAGTGGAGGAGGGAGTGAAACCTGATGGTAAGCCATGCACTGACACTACACACACAGGGCTCACAGTGAGGACAGGTGAGGAGGCTGTAGGGGAGAGCTCAGAGGTGGAGGGAGGGGCTGCTATGGGCAGTGTAGGGCCCCTAAGTGAATCCAACCTGCTGAGTCTAGGGCCCCTGCAGGAAGAGGAACAGGCCATGGGGGGAGGGGGTGTCCCGGGAGAGGAGCCACCAGGTAGGACCCCAGGTCAGGAGTTCCCCACATCCGGGATGTCAGGAAGTCAGGGAAGTCTGCCTGACCCGGCGACTTGGTCAGAGGAGGAGGGAAAGCAGGCGCTACCCGTGGTCTCAGCGGTCGTGGCCGCTGTTACCAGGAGTGGGAGCGCTGAAGCCCAAGGAGCCTCGCGGAGGTCCGACGGTTTCCCCCTCTCTGACCAAGTGGCTGCCGAGTCAGACAGTAGCCATTAGACAGATCCCGGGGAACTGACAGAGGACAGGGCAGTTTCATCAATTCTTGCCATATCTAGTCAGGGATTTCAGGCAGCGTTGGAAGCTGACCCTAGCCTGAAGACTCTCAAGGAACAGGCGGCACAGCCTCCCCTGGAGTCCGACCGCGAGCGAGTGGTCTGGGACCAGGGACGGCTGTACCGGGTAACGGTCCAGCAGGGTTCACCGGAGGCGTGGCCCAGGGACCGACAGTTAGTGGTGCCCATCCGTTCAGGGCGGAATTGTTGCGGATCGCACACGAGATTCCAATGGCCGGACACTTAGGGATCACTAAAACCAGGGCCAGGCTAGCTCAGCATTTCTACTGGCCTGGAATGAGGACCGAGGTGATAGCCTACTGCCGTTCATGTGACAACTGTCAGAGGGTGGGGAAGGCGGGGCCGCGCCCCAAAGCCCCACTGGTAACTCTGCCCATCATCGAAGAGCCTTTCTCGAGGGTGGCTGTGGATCTCATTGGACCCCTGTCCACTCCCAGCCGCTCCGGGAAATGCTTCATACTAACGGTAGTGGACTATGCCACCCGGTACCCGGAGGCGGTAGCTTTGTCGTCCATTCGGGCCGACAAAGTGGCCACTGCCTTACTGGAGATTTTCTCCAGAGTGGGGTTTCCCAAGGAAATGCTCACCGACCGAGGGACCCAGTTCATGTCGCAGCTGATGGAGTCTCTCTGTAAGCAGGTACAGGTGCAACATCTGGTGGCCAGCCCGTATCACCCACAGACCAATGGCTTGTGTGAGCGGTTCAATGGCACCTTAAAGCAGATGCTGAGGATGTTGGTCGACTCCCACGGGAGAGACTGGGAGCGGTATCTCCCACACCTGCTGTTTGCCTACCGGGAGGTTCCACAGGCCTCAACGGGGTTCTCCCCCTTTGAGCTCCTGTACGGGCGATGTGTACGGGGGCCCCTTGCTCTGGTGAAGGAAGCATGGGAAGGGGATTTAGCCACCCCTGGAGTGTCGGTCATTGAGTATGTCGTGCGCTTCCGGGACCGAATGATGGCCTTGACACGGCTGGTGCATGACAATATGGCCCAAGCTCAGGCTGACCAGAAGCGATGGTACGACCAGAATGCTTGTGAGCGGACCTACCAGGTGGGTCAAAAGGTGTGGGTACTGGTCCCCGTACCACAAAACAAGCTTCAGGCGGCCTGGGAGGGTCCATACCTCGTGCATGAGCAGCTCAACGCCGTCACCTACCTGGTCACCCTGGACCACGCCCGTGGAAGGAGGAAGGCCTTCCATGTGAACATGATGAAGGCCCACCATGAGCGGGAGGCTTATGCTCACCCAGTGTGCAACCTTCCAGAGGAAGGAGAGGACAGAGAGTCAGAAATCCTCATGGATCTGCCACCCTAGCCAAAGAGAGGGTGCGGTAGGGCGCATGGGGGAACACAGGAATGTGATACCCCCTAGCGCCCTCAAAAGCAGGGAGGTGTAAGGAAAAGGTTGTCGCCATTTTGTATAGGGCCTGTACCAGCCTCCATTTTGTCAGTTCACACAGCCACAGACTTTTAGCTACACATTGCCTATTAGCATATCCAGTACGACAGGTTTTGATGTCCACTAGGAATCAATAGGCCTTTACATGCTAATTAGTCTAGGCCAGTGACTGAATGAGATGGTCAGTCGTATGGTAAATAGCCCAAGCTCAGGCATTGTTTCCCTGTTCCATATGAATTGCAGGCCAATTAATATGCGTGCTTCAAAGCAATGGGGATGGGCCTAGCAGGTCTAAAAAACTAGCCATGACCAGGCTGCTGGTCTCATTCCATTTCACACACAGAAGCCAAGAAGATGGTCTAGGAAAGCCCAAAGGGGACTATTCAGGAACTGAAGACTGTACCTGGGAATGGCAGAGCCAAGGCCTTCCCATGACCATAATACCCGGTAATATTGATCCATAGCTTATACCTTTAAGCCTTGTACATTATTGTTGTATTCTTACTCTGACTGCCATTCCATTGTAGTTACGTTGTATAGCTTTACTGTATATTTCTGTAATTATCTAGTGCGCCCTTAAGGCAAATTAAACCATAAAATTAATCTTGGGCTGATGCTTTTACTCTGATCACGAATCTTAGAATACCCAGTGGGTAGCAGGACACCTTCCCCGGCGGCCATTTGCTCTAGGTGCAGTTCGCTTACTGACCTGAGAGGCAAAGGGGGGCGCCGGAGAGCTGTACCTGTGGAGTTACGTCCCATTGGTGACGTGGGAGGAAAGGGATCGTCCGTCACATTTGGTAGCGGCGGTGGTATCAGAAGCTGTGATACCCGGGCTACCGTGTGGCGGCCGGCTGAGTTCCTCACAGCGCCCATCGCCACTCCCTGGAGCTGCAGATAGAAAGATCCTTTAAACATATATTACAGTGACTGAAAAGAGGTATGGAGTTTGCGCCAAACTGCTCTGCTCCATGCAATTTTTCCTTTTCTTTCCCCGCCCTCCTCCGACAGCAGGAAGCTCTGACTCGCTAGGGATTCCCCCAGGCAACAGGGGAAGGTCCGGCTCACTCAAGCTTCCCCCCGAGAACAGTGGATGCAGCCTCTCAAGTTCCGAACCCGGCACGCAAGTACCCGCTGCCTCTTTGTCCGCCCTACACTCCCCCTCTCCTTTAGCTTGCCATTCCACGGGCGAGGACTCTTTGTACTTCACTATGCTCTTCTGAGTGGGGACAGATGCCCACAATTTCTGCATCCACTCCTGTCTCCCTTGCACCACATTCTGCCACTAAGGCTCGTGAGGGGTACTCCAGACATCAGGTTGAGTGGTAGAGAATGGGAGTCCATCTGGGTTCCATGGAGCTGCAATCTCTGGGGCCTGTTCTTCAAAGTCAAGATATGGCAGATCAGGAAATTCTTCCTCTCTACTCTCCACAGCTGCAGGAGCAAATGTCTCAGATGCACTTCGTATCTCCTCCATTTGGTCAGGATCCCTAGGGCTGACGGGCGGCAAACTTTCCACTTCAGAGGATGAGATAAGTGGTTCTTCCTTCTCACAATCGGGAACCGTGGGAGCGGGCATTTCAGGGACATTTGACTCTTTCTCTTCTTCGGGATGAGTCTCACAGACGGAACCTTTGGACTTAAGTTGGAGCTTCACCAGACTCGCCTCCACGCGCCTGACCAATGCAGACATCTGACCGTGGACAGTCGACATATTCGCCATCTCTTTTCGGCATCAGACGTCGTGGCTATGTCTAGCTCTTTGTGTGGCTCCTCTCTTCTTGCTGCACCATTTCTCCCAGGGGCGGAGTACTCTGCAATTAGAAGGACCTTCAGAGGGATGAGCAGATCTTCTCTGTCATCTGTTGCGGGTAGGGCAACTTCTGGACAGGTGTTCCATTCTTCGACAAGTCCAACACCCACTTCCGCATCCGTCTGGAGGGTGCTTCGGTCTTGATCGCCGTCCTCTCCGAAAAACATACCCCCTCTGCATCCGCTCTCCACCCCACGATGCGGGGTTAAATTCTGGAGCTGCCACTGAAACTTCTTTCATGCTCCACACCTCTCCTCTTACTTCTTTCATTTTTCGCAGTGAGTTACCTCAGGGTAGGACGCTGGACTCCAAGACAGCAGCAAGGGCTTCTTTCAAGCTTTCAACTTCTTCCCAAATGCTTCTCATTCCCTGCCGTAAGTCGCGGGACCACTTCGGCTCTTCCTCGTTTGGGGTGGATACCTCGCAGCACCGGACCATCCCTGTTGAGGCTGCGATCCTCTGCTCCTGCTCGCCTATGTGCGCCTCTGCCCAAATGTCTGCTAAAGTCATGCGCGGATTAGCTCGCAGGCGATCACGCATAGCTTGCCTAAGCACCGTTTCTCTAAGACCGGTCACTAATTGGTCTCTCAGAATTATGTCAGGAGTTCCTCCACCTACGTCACCTCGTTCAGCGATCGCAGCATGAATTTTCTGCAGCGCGTTCATGAATTGGGTCACGGTCTCCCCTTCCCTTTGGACACGGCTAAATAAACGCACCCGCAGCTCCGCTACGTCCGTGGTGTCTCTATAGGTTTCCTACAGGATCTGTAACAGTTTATCCAAGGTGTCTCACTCATGGGGGGCCGTAACATCACGGAGCTCCTTGCTTCTCCGTTCAGAGCCTACATGCAACCTCTGCCTCTAATGCGGGAGTCATAGGGTGCATCCTCATCATTCCTCTGTCCCGCTCAGTCCAGTCCCATAAGAGAGCGTTGCTCCCCATAAACTTAGGCAGGTTACTCACTCAGTATTGTCCCCAGTAGTATACTGGCCCTTGGGGGACTGCTGACCGCTTGGTCTGCCACCTGTAGACTGCATCCTGCCGACTATGCCAAGTGTAAGGTTCTAGCAGGATGCAGTGACGGGCAGGAGGCAGAGCAATGATTAACACGATTATTTACAGGGAAATACTCCATGCAGGGAGGTGAAGGGTTAAACAGGAGAATAGACAATACAATTAGGGAGGGATAGTCTGAGGTAAAAGATAACACATCAGAAAATGGTAGTTCTTGTGAAGCACTTATTATAGAAGCCACTCCAATTGTAGCTCCTGCTGAACAATCAATATCACCGGCAACGGCTGGCGCGGTGTCTTTTCCTGGAGTGTACTGTGGTGATAATGGTCCGTCTTCTGGCGGCAGCGGTCGGTCTCCGGTACCTTCAGCTGAGCCTAGTCCATATTACAGTGACTGAAAAGGGGTATGGGCCACAGTCCTGAACGAGCCCAACGTGGCTCTGCAAATATACACTGGTGAAGTCAGGTCACAAGTGCCAGGGCAAATATTCACTAGCCAAAATCATGGTGTAAGTAACGGTCATGAACCCAGTCTCCTTCAGGTGGCACGCGCGCAGTACTCACAGTCCCGAAGTGTCTGGCACCTTGCTTTATGGCGGTCATCGGGCACACACTGCACATCTCTCTCTCTCAGTCTCTCTCTGGTCACCGCTGTTGGCAGTGGGACATGGTGGATGCTTGCCTGCACGATGCTGATGCTCCTAGGACAGAGCAGTCCTCTCTCTGGCTCCTGCATGGCTGGCTTGGCTCTGCTCGGTGTGCATGGCTCTGATCGGTGTATACGCCTCGGCACGGCTCTGCTCTGCACGGCTTTGCTCTGCACGGCTGTGCAGTGGTCCCTCTCTCTTGATCGCTGCTGAGCACACTGCTTCCCTCAGTGCAGCAATCCCTGTCCTTCTGGTCTGCTGCAGTACGGCCTGTCACAATGCCGGTACTCTGTGAGGGGACGGGCGCACCGCTCACACGCATGTGCGCTGTCCTCCGTTCGCGCCAAACTGCTTTGCCCTGAGCGCTTTTTCCTTCTCTTTCCCCATCCCCCGACAGCAGGAAGCTCTGCTTCGCTAGGGCTTCCCCCAGGCAACAGGGGAAGGTCCACCTCACTCAAGCTTCCCCCCGGGAACAGTGGATGCAGCCTCTCAAGTTCCGGACCCGGCACGCAGGTACCCGCTGCCTCTTCGTCCCCCTATAAACTCTGCAATGATGACGCCGCACCAGCCCAGCTAATCAAAAGGAGACTTGGGAATGCCGGTAGGTAAGAAGCGTTGCATGCTCCTGTCCAGCGGTCACGGATGCTGACCTAGCTGATGGACCATAATCCTGCAAATTGATCCTCCCATGTCTAATTATAGCAGAATTTAATCTCTATTCATTAATTTGCAGGAACATGTGAATTATCTTTTAGCCTGAGGTCTTAGTTACAGTGTATCACCTGTTGTGGTCTGTTCTTTAAACAGGATCAGAGGCATCCCTGTGTTTGCAGCATTCACCTGAATGCTGAGCCCAAAATGACAAATAGGAGGAAAGAGAGAATATAATAAACTGTGTTATTTTAAGTTGTAATTATAGATTATAGCCCATGGTAATTATATAAAATGGGGACCCTCGGTTACGTATTAATCCACAAGCTTTGGGTATGCTCACTGGCGGCGCTATAATGAGGCGACTTGAGCCTCTGTCTCAGGCGGCAGCTAGGGGGCGGCAAAGCAGGAGCGCACACTGTGCTTGATCCGGCCCGTCGGCCCCGCCGACACTGAACTGACAGTTCAGTGCCGGCGGGCCCTTTAATCGCGGGCACATATGCAGCACAGGCCACGTGATCGTCACCACGCCGCCTGCGCGCCGTGATGACGTCACGTCGCCTGTGCCAGGAGAAGACGGAGTCGAGCGCGCTTCTTCAGAGCTGCGGGGGAGATAGGTGAGTACTGGCTTTTTTTTTTTTTTTAACGCCGGGCCCGTCCTATGGGGATTCTGCTGCTTATGGTGGACTATGCTGGCTATGGGGGATTCTGCTGCTTATGGGGATTATTCTGGCTATTGGGGGATTATGCTGGCTATGGGGGATTATTCTGGCTATTGGGGATTATGCTGGCTATGGGGGATTGTGTATGAGGTATGCTGGCTATTGGGATTCTGCGGCTATTGGGATTATGCTGGTATGGGGATTATGCTGGCTATTGGGGGATTATGCTGGTATGGGGTTTATGCGGCTATTGGGATTATGCTGGCTATTGGGGGATTATGCTGGCTATTGGGGGATTCTGCTGGCTATGGGGATTATGCTGGCTATTGGGGATTATGCTGGCTATTGGGGGATTATGCTGGCTATGGGGGATTATGCTGGCTATTAGGGATTCTGCTGCTTATGGGGGATTATGCTGGCTATGGGGATTATGCTGGCTATGGGGGATTATGCTGGCTATGGGGGATTATGCTGGCTATTGGGGATTATGCTGGCTATGGGGGGATTATGCTGACTATGGAGGGATTATGCTGGCTATGGGGGATTATGCTGGCTATGGGGGATTATGCTGGCTATTGGGGGATTATGCTGCGTATGGGGACCTATGCTGCTATTGGGGACTTTATGCTGCGTATTGGGGACTATGCTGCTATGAGGATTGCTGCGTATTGGGGACCTATGCTGCGTATTGGGGACCTATGCTGCCTATTGGGGACCTATGCTGCGTATTGGGGACCTATGCTGCTATTGGGACCTATGCTGCGTATTGGGGACCTATGCTGCGTATTGAGGACCTATGCTGCGTATTGGGGACCTATGCTGCGTATTGGGGACCTATGCTGCTATTGGGACTATGCTGCGTATTGGGGACCTATGCTGCGTATTGGGGACCTATGCTGCCTATTGGGACCTATGCTGCGTATTGGGGACCTATGCTGCGTATTGAGGACCTATTGCCGTATTGGGACCTATGCTGCGTATTGGGGACCTATGCTGCCTATTGAGGACCTATGCTGCTATTGGGGACCTATGCTGCGTATTGGGGACCTATGCTGCCTATTGGGGACCTATGCTGCCTATTGGGGACCTATGCTGCCTATTGGGGACCTATGCTGCCTATTGGGGACCTATGCTGTCTATTGAGGACATATGCTGCCTATTGGGGACCTATGCTGCGTATTGAGGACCTATGCTGCGTATTGGGGACCTATGCTGCGTATTGGGGACCTATGCTGCCTATTGAGGACCTATGCTGCGTATTGGGGACCTATGCTGCGTATTGGGGACCTATGCTGCCTATTGAGGACCTATACTGCGTATTGGGACCTATGCTGCGTATTGAGGACCTATGCTGCGTATTGGGGACCTATGCTGCGTATTGGGGACCTATGCTGCCTATTGAGGACCTATGCTGCGTATTGGGGACCTATGCTGCGTATTGGGGACCTATGCTGCCTATTGGGGACCTATGCTGCCTATTGGGGACCTATGCTGCCTATTGGGGACCTATGCTGCCTATTGGGGACCTATGCTGTCTATTGAGGACATATGCTGCCTATTGGGGACTATGCTGCCTATCGGGAACATATGCTGCCTATTGGGGACATTTACCTGCCTATTACGGGACTCTCGCACCACACCAGTCTGAGTCTGAGCTAAAAGCGGAGTTGCGCCAATATGTGCACTGATGAGGATGAAATGATATGGATTGGCAAGGCTGTAGTGACGGGCAGTGCAGGCTGTATGTCTCTGTGTGGGCAGTTTTATTGCTGGTATATTGTTTTTGTAGCGCTGTATATATATATGGTATTTTACTAATAGCAATTTGGAATCCCTAGGAAATAATGATATCAAGAAAGAGAAAAATTGCTTCACTTGTGACAAATATGGAACCGAACATTGACCATCTCATTAACCAAAAGCAGGCCCATAGTTCCCATTGAAATACCAGTAACTTTGTTGATTTTTAACTTCACTTGTTCTTTATTTTAAGTATTGTATTTGATCCTGTTTCTTTTTTTTTTTTACTTCAAAATAAGAGTGTAGTATATGCTGTATACAGGGTCATATACATCGTGTGCGGTATATAGAGTGTAGTATATGGTGTATACAGGGTCATACACATCGTGTGCGGAATATAGAGTGTAGTATATGGTGTATACAGGGTCATACACATTGTGTGAGGTATATAGAGTGTAGTATATGGTGTATACAGGGTCATACACATCGTGTGCGGTATATAGAGTGTAGTATATGGTGTATACAGGGTCATACACATCGTGTGCGGTATATAGAGTGTATATACACTGCTGTATTATACTTTTCATATACAGGTTATAATGCCTCTTATTCTTTGTATAGAGGTGAGTGTGCCATGTATAATATATGGTATATACAGCGTAGTGTCACATACACTGCTGTATTATACAATATACAACAGTTCTAATGCTCCATACCTAATATGCAGTATAATGTACAGTGTATATGATGTAACCTGTATAAGATGTGACATTGGCTTGCCCCCCCTAGTTTTGATCCTGGGTGCGCCCATGCTCCTGCTGCTGGCTGCTGCGCACGGTGCTGCTTCCTTGATATCCTTGTGACTCCCTCCCCTCATGCCCAGAGTTAGGAGAAGCCAGGTCGGTGACTAGTTATTATTGCAACTACTTAAGTTACTATATGGGACTTGAAAACATGATCTCCCGACAAGGGAAATACACAGGCCTGTGTAGCGCTGCGGTGATTCCGGATGTGTTCAATGAGCACATCCGGATTCACCGCGCGTTCAGAAGGGGGCGGAGCTTTGTACTGATTTTACAATGGGGGGGCGCCGTTTTGCAGTTCGCCTCAGGCAGCAGAGAGGCTAGGTTCACCCCTGGGTATGCTACGAAGTGATAATTCTATAGGAAATAGTAAAGTACATATATTTATTTTATGTGCCTCTAAATAAATTTGCCACAATTTAATTAATGTTTTTTGGAATAAGACCAATGTATGAAACGCTGTACTTATAGTAATATTTTCAAGTTTCATAGTTGTCCCCTATCCATTGGATAGAGGGTAACTTTCCGATCTCTGTGGGTCTGACTTCTTGGGCCTCCAGCAATCCCATGTGAATGGAGTGGTGGTCTATCACACATACTGCTGTTCTATTCACTCTTAGGCCAGGGTCAGACATGCGAGAAACTTGGCACACGGATCGGAGGAGCGCTCAGCTGCATAGAAAAACATGCAGCTGAATACTGATCCGACTGCCGTCGGTAGTGCCGGGTGTTGAAGTGCGAGACTCATCCGAGTTTCTGGCACGTCTGACCCTGGCCTTAGTAGGAGTGCCAAAGATTGCTGACTGCAGCGCTTGGCTGGTCTTCTTCACTCCTAGTACATGTTGTATGGAGTGGCAGTGCAAATTGAATGTAGTGGCAGTGCACATAATTGACCACTGCTCTATTTATACAGGTCTTATACAGGCCACAGAGGTCGGATACCCAGCTATCAAGAATAATTTTCAACCTTGAGAATATCCCTTTAAGTAAATGTTCCACATAGATTCTGCTGAAAACTAGTATGTACGGGATCCTCTCAAATGAAATCAAGTATGACCTATCCTTTCTTGCCATTGGAAATAAGGTACTGTCACAAGTAGTAGGCAGAAGAACCATTGCAAATAAACATGCACACTTAGCCAAACAAGTGATCACTGACATTTACAAGTCTAATTATGGTAACTTGCCTTATATAAAACAGGCCTGATCGCCCCATACTATAGTAATATTTTCCTTTGCAACTAAATGAGCTCAGTATGATATTGTACACATACAAGGGGCAGTTTTTCCTCTAGAATTCATTATTTTACTGCTACTTTGTTTTCGGTTGTAAGCCAAAACAAGCATTTTTCCACTCTGACTCTTCCATTTTCAGTCCAACATCAAAGCATTTGCTTGAAGTCAAGTAAATGTACAGTGAACCGCAAAGCAATGAAGTGTGAAGTATTTCCGTGGTAAAGCATCTAGTGTTAGCCAGTTAATTCTTCCAAAACAAATTCAGCTATTTTACTAAGTACAATGGAATACAATGCTGCTTTCTTCCGTATACATTACCAAAGGATAAAAACATATGGTGAATAGTGTTGAGCGATAGTGCTCGATATCTAAAAATATCGTATCGAAATTGTATCGCCGATAGCACTAAATATCGTCGATATCCGAGTTCGATAGCGGAAGTCCCATGTAAGTCTATGGGAACAAAATATCGCAACAAAAAAAACCCTTTCTTACGTTGTAAACACAAAATATACACACATAGAATACATATATATATATATATATATATATATATACATGTCATTGTGACATATATATACATATATTTATAGTTTATACACTTCTACATAGTAAAATAGACTCTGATTCAATTGCCGGGTAAAGCCGTGACATACCCCATAGAAGTCGACGGGCTCGGTGCCGAGTACCCCCAAAACCTCTGGCTCTGTGCGACTCAACTTGGGCGTCACGAACAGGATTCTGTAGCTCGCTATAAGCGAGTCCTGTGTGCCTGAATTGAACTGGTTTTGTGCTTGAGAATTGCTAAAATCATCAGAGAATGTATTTGCCATTTTTCCGCCATATCTGCGTCACGACGAGGCACTGGTGAAGAAGAAGGGCGTGCTCTTCATGGGTGTACTGTACACTCACTCAGTGACGCGAAAACGATGGCTCTAAATGGTACTGCAATGTAAGATCGTGCCCCACAGCTCTTCAGTTCCGCCTCCTCATCCTCCTCAGTGTGTGGAAACTAACACGAAGGTCCAGCCTCCCTACAAAAGAGGGGCCCTCTCCAGATGCTAATGACACATGTGACTTGGCAGAGATGGCTAATGGACACGAGCAGAAGTGTGAAGGGATGGAGCAGTCAGAGCTCTCCCCCCACGGAAGCGACCCGATCGCCACGGAACCACCGTTGGGCACCCGGCCTGGAAACCCTCCTACGCTGCAAGAAGCGGCGGATACCCTAAGAGGCCTGGCCCGGCACCGGGAGGAGGTCGCCAGGATGGAAGCCAGCTGGCGTGCCCTAAAACTAAACTTGGAGCGGCGCCAATCCCTCTTACCTGAAGTGTCTGTACCGGAAGGTGAGGCACCCGTTCTAGTAGAGGAGTCCTTGCAATGTGATCCGGTTGACGTTGTCGCAGTGGAGGCACCCGTTCCTGCAAAAACCGCAGCACCGTCAGCACCCCAGATCCCGCTGTCTGCCCCCGTCGCTGAGACAGAAGAAGCAACACCCGTCCTCATGGAGGAGGCCGCGCAGGCACCAGAGCACTACCTGCCTGTACCGGAGCCCCGACTGTCATCTGATTTAGAGACGTCTGCTTCCTCCGCAGGGGAGCGACGCCAGGACTGGGGGGCGACAGGAGAGCTGCCGCAAACCGGACACTGTAAGCTGCAGTGGAGTGGTGGAGACATGGAGCTGCTGGTGGAGGAGAATTTCAACCGGCGTCAGGAGGAAGAGTGGAGACGTTGGGAGCGGGAAGCAGAGCGACAAAGGGAGCAGCGAGAAACCCTAAAACTTCGGCAACGTAACCTGGAGAAGGACCGGGCAGATAAGGACCGGATGAGAAAGGATAAAGGAACCCTGTGTGAGCCGCGGCGTAAGGGTGCAGTACGGAGCTTTAAATTGAAAGGTGGTTGGGGCTTCATCAAGGAGCCTGGACTTTATTTAGAAGTCTTTGTGAACCGGCGGGACGTGGAGGCTCACCTCCCAGAAGGACACCCGGGGAGGGACCTGTTGCCAGGAGACTTGGTGACTTACACCCGACACTGGGGTTACAATGGATGCAGGGGCGTAACTAAGAACGGCAGGGCCCCACAGCAAACTTCACAATGGGGCCCCCCCCCCCCTCGCGCGCGTTGCCAATCCCGGTCTACCCAAGTTGTGTTAAGAAAGATACCTTTATTATCCAAAATTAGAGGTTTTTGGAGTAATGATAGTGAAATAACAGAAAAGAACCAACTCCCAGGAAGCAACTGAGGTAGTGACGAAGGTAGGCTTTCTCCAGAGTAAATATGTGAAGAAACTTGTAATCCAGCCTGCAAATTGCTTTCAAAACGGATGATTTATTCAGTAGAACAACAGTCCGGTATACAGAATAATCTAAGATTGTTCTGTATACCGTACTTCTGCACCACGCCCTCACCAATTACACATGTGAGGAGTTGACAGCCTCAGCTCTGCTGCATGTGAGGAGTGACAGCCTCAGCTCTGCTACATGTGAGGAGTGACAGACTCAGTTCTGCTACATGTGAGGAGTGACAGCCTCAGCTCTGCTACATGTGAGGAGGAACAGCCTCAGCTCTGCTACATGTATAGGGACAGCCTCACTCTGCACATTCGAGAGTGACAGCCTCAGCTCTGCTACATGTAAGGAGTGACAGCCTCATCTCTGCAACATGTGAGGAGTGACAGCC
This sequence comes from Oophaga sylvatica, assembly GCA_033576555.1. Taxonomy (NCBI): domain Eukaryota; kingdom Metazoa; phylum Chordata; class Amphibia; order Anura; family Dendrobatidae; genus Oophaga; species Oophaga sylvatica. The sequence continues at coordinate 561,588,479 of JARQOD010000001.1, read as the reverse complement.
TCAGCTCTGCTACTTGTATAGCAAAGCTGAGGCTGTCACTCCGCGCATGTAGCAGAGATGAGGCTGTCACTCCTCGCATGTAGCAGAGCTGAGGTTGCTACTTGTCACATGTAGCAGAGCTGAGGTTGTTACTTGTCACATGTAGCAGAGCTGAGGTTGTTACTTGTCACATGTAGCAGAGCTGAGGTTGTTACTTGTCACATGAGCAGAGCTGAGGTTGTTACTTGTCACATGAGCAGAGCTGAGGTTGCTACTTGTCACATGTAGCAGAGCTGAGGTTGTTACATGTAGCAGAGCCGAGGTTGCTACTTGTCACATGTAGCAGAGCTGAGGTTGTTACTTGTCACATGTAGCAGAGCCGAGGTTGCTACTTGTCACATGTAGCAGTGCTGAGGTTGTTACTTGTCACATGAGCAGAGCTGAGGTTGTTACTTGTCACATGAGCAGAGCTGAGGTTGCTACTTGTCACATGTAGCAGAGCTGAGGTTGTTACTTGTCACATGTAGCAGAGCCGAGGTTGCTACTTGTCACATGTAGCAGAGCTGAGGTTGTTACTTGTCAAATGTAGCAGAGCTGAGGTTGTTACTTGTCACATGTAGCAGAGCTGAGGTTACTTGTCACATGTAGCAGAGCTGAGGTTGCTACTTGTCACATGTAGCAGAGCTGAGGTTACTTGTCACATGTAGCAGAGCCGAGGTTGCTACTTGTCACATGTAGCAGAGCTGAGGTTGTTACTTGTCACATGAGCAGAGCTGAGGTTGTTACTTGTCACAAATAGCAGAGCTGAGGTTGCTACTTGTCACAAGTAGCAGAGTTGAGGTTGTTACTTGTCACATGTAGCAGAGCTGAGGTTGCTACTTGTCACATGTAGCAGAGCTGAGGTTGCTACTTGTCACATGTAGCAGAGCTGAGGTTGCTACTTGTCACATGTAGCAGAGCTGAGGTTACTTGTCACATGTAGCAGAGCTGAGGTTGCTACTAGTCACATGAGCAGAGCTGAGGTTGCTACTTGTCACATGTACCAGAGCCGAGGTTGCTACTTGTCACATGTAGCAGAGCTGAGGTTGCTACTTGTCACATGTAGCAGAGCTGAGGTTACTTGTCACATGTAGCAGAGCTGAGGTTGCTACTTGTCACATGAGCAGAGCTGAGGTTGTTACTTGTCACATGAGCAGAGCAGAGGTTGTTACTTGTCACATGAGCAGAGCTGAGGTTGCTACTTGTCACATGAGCAGAGCTGAGGTTGTTACTTGTCACATGAGCAGAGCTGAGGTTGCTACTTGTCACATGAGCAGAGCTGAGGTTGCTACTTGTCACATGAGCAGAGCTGAGGTTGCTACTTGTCACATGAGCAGAGCTGAGGTTGCTACTTGTCACATGAGCAGAGCTGAGGTTGTTACTTGTCACATGAGCAGAGCTGAGGTTGTTACTTGTCACATGAGCAGAGCTGAGGTTGCTACTTGTCACATGTAGCAGAGCTGAGGTTGTTACTTGTCACATGTAGTAGAGCTGAGGTTGCTACTTGTCACATGTAGCAGAGCTGAGGTTGTTACTTGTCAAATGTAGCAGAGCTGAGGTTGTTACTTGTCACATGTAGCAGAGCTGAGGTTACTTGTCACATGTAGCAGAGCTGAGGTTGCTACTTGTCACATGTAGCAGAGCTGAGGTTACTTGTCACATGTAGCAGAGCTGAGGTTACTTGTCACATGTAGCAGAGCTGAAGTTGCTACTTGTCACATGAGCAGAGCTGAGGTTGTTACTTGTCACATAAGCAGAGCTGAGGTTGTTACTTGTCACAAATATCAGAGCTGAGGTTGCTACTTGTCACAAGTAGCAGAGTTGAGGTTGTTACTTGTCACATGTAGCAGAGCTGAGGTTGCTACTTGTTACATGTAGCAGAGCTGAGGTTGTTACTTGTCACATGTAGCAGAGATCAGGGTGTCACTCGTCACTTGTAGCAACCATGAGGCTGTTACTGGGCCAGGGGGATGCTACTGGTGACTGAGGTCCCGTGCCCAACAGGGCCCAGGGGGAGGTTAGTGGTGACTTGAGGCTTGCGTCAAACAGGGCCCAGGAGCCCGAGGCCCTGTTGGAATGCGGGCCCCTTGCTACCTGGGCCCTGTGTTGAATGTGGGCCCCCTGCACTGCAGCCTGGGCCCTGTTGAATGTGGGCCCTGTTAGATCCTGCCTGCACCTGCCCTCCCAGTCACCATTGAGCAGCCAAGCCTCTTCTCACTGTTGAGAGACTCACGGTACTCACCCTGCTCGCCCGGGCTTCCACCTGCTTGTCCAGTCAGCCTGCTGCTTCATGTGGTCTGCCTGGCCGTCTGCTGTCCGCCCCCACATGCACACACGCTGTGACAGACGGACCATAATGCACTGGGCCGCAGCTTAAAGCTACAGTGCTCATTTCTGTTCGCTGTCTGCATTTACAACACTGTAGTGTCTCTTTAAAACAACACAGTGTTGTTATGCATCAGCGTTCAGAGTCAGAAGCCTGAACAAAATGTTGGAAGGGGGCCCGAGCGCGGATCCATTTGCCAGCGTGCTCGGGCCCCCCTTTTTGCTCCTAAATCACAGGGCAGCTGCAGCAGGGACGGACCCCCTTCTAGCCCGGGCCCTGTGGCAGCTGCTTCCCCTGCTTCCACTATAGTTCCGCCCCTGAATGGATGGTACGCCCTAAATGTTACCAGGTGCGACCCCTACTCCCCAGTGTGTCAGGAACCTGTGAGACCCTCGGAGCCTTCAGCCTCCCACATCCAGGCCTCTGCAAAAGTGCCCACCCCATGCCGTAAATCTCCCAAGCCTCCCTCAGTGGTCTCCTCAGCAGCCCCAGCTATGGACATGATAAGTATAGCTGGCCCGTACCCGGCGCCTGTTAGGCCCCCTGGGGTTCGTTCAGTCCGGGACATAGGGTTCCAGACCCGGAGGGAGATGAAAGAGGTGGCCACACAGACCCAGATAGCGGGTCACGACTTGACTGTACAGGCCACACGACGTCATCAGGTCCTGGTGGTCCTTGGTGCCTCAGATGTTTGGCAAGCATCAGAAGAGTACCAGGTGGTACCTGGAACACCCCTGCCAAAGAAGTATAAATAACCCGGACAGGGTCCCTGTATGTAAATAGTTAAATTGTTGATAAATAGTTAAATTGTTTATGTACCCGGACGGGTGAATGTTTATAAAAAAGTTTTTTAATTTAATAAAAAAAAAAAAAACAACACAGTTTTCATTACTTTTATTACAGTCTCATCCTGCGACGCCATCGATCTCCTGTAAAAAAATGGAAAAAAAAAAAAAGTATACCACCTGACCGACGCAGTCCATAGTAACGAGTGTCCCACGACGATCCAGCTCTGCTACATCAGAATCGCGGCGCAGCACAGCTGATTACCTGCTTCCCCGGCGGTGACGTCATCGGACTGACTGCTTTACGGCCGGGATTACCCAGCAGTCACTGCAGTTATCGCGAAAAACTGCAAGTGACCGCCAGGGAGAAGATAATGGCGGCCATCAAGCAGTCCAGGACTTGACCGCTGGAGATCTTCTGCCAGGTAAGTGCCGCTGACTCCTGACAGACCCGACCGACGGACACTCTGACAGTGACAGTGACAAATCCGATTCCGGTATTCGATAAGACGAAAATATCGAAACGAATTATCGAAAGGCCGATAGAGCTAATATCGGCCGATAGCCGATATTTGCATTATCGTATCGCTCAACACTAATGGTGAAATGTTACATAAAGTTGGTTAGCTATTTTATTAGTGTTAGATAAAGAAGAAAACTAGTATTTTGGCTGTCTGCTGGACAGCATATCACTATACATACAGTCGTAAACAAAGTCCTCCCTCTTGAATCTGTGTTTTAGATATCAGGACAAAAACATCTGGTTCTTAGTAGATCTTAAAATTAGGGAAATACAGAATTAGGTCACACAGCAAATTATATCACTATTATATTACTGTTTGTTTTTTGGTATGCAAAATATTGTCTGAGTGTCATGAGTATTTTGGATCTGAGGGTCATCAGTATTTGGCAGTATGTCAGTTTTTACCATCAGTATTTCATCAGTGATTTTCAAGTATGAAAGAAAATTTCACATCATCTCCTATTTATTGCAGTGATCATGAAAAGTATGCCATCTGTGTGCTTTCTGTTATTTTTACAGAAATGTTTACACTCTGAGACTAGGCTCGGCAGATCAGGGCCTGCCGACACCAGCAGAAACTGGAATGTGCATCCTTTGGACCCATTGGGTCTGTCTGCCACAATACACGTTGCTGGCCAATCAGAGGCCAGCAGCTGACGTCGGAGTGCACGTTGCGGGGTGCATGGCAGTGACATCATACGCTCCAGTTGCACGCCGAAGTCAGCTACTTCTTCACAAGAGCACATGCGCGTGCTGGAGCAAAGGGAAGGTGAGTAGTGTATTTATATATATATATTTTTCAATAAGTCACCATACCGATGTATGTGACTATGGCGTGCATTATACCACGATATATGACTATGGGGGTGTATATATGTGTGTGTATATATATATATATATATATATACATATACATGTATACAGTATATATATATATATATATAGTGATACAGTGACCCCTCTTACAGCTAGGGGGCGCTGTATGGACTCCTCGGGATGTACCTGGAGGCGTATTTGTGATAGTAAAACAGTGCCCGGAATTGTTGTGAATGGCCGGTATGTGTCACAGAAGTCCTCTGGGCTGTAAGCCAAGTAGTGTTGTTCTGGGAGTTGTAGTCCACAAGAATTTTGTTTACATTACTAGGGTGGCTTACAGGGTTAGGCAGAGAGCTGGGTTGGACCACAACCACACATACACTGCCCACTTGTGGTTGTGAGTTTCATGACCATGTCACCAGCCCACGTGATCCATACCTCACCTGTGGGTGGGGTTACAAGCTATGTAATGGAGGTGTGTGGCTCACATGAAGGGGTGGTTGGGAATCTGTCATGGTGGACAGATTTCCATGTGTCCAGGCTGGAAATTACAGGATGGTTTGAGGCAGTGCTGGCTGGTTGGAGCCAAAGGAAGGAGGTTTGTGAGACACATCTGGAGTGGATGGTCTTCCAACTGTGAGTGATACTGATCAGTGAGAGACTGTGTTCATGCTAAGAGAAATGTTTGTGGGATACCTCTGAGGATAAGAGGCATCCGGGAACCTGTGTGGCTGACACCAACAGGTAACGGACAGGAGTCCGTGTTATGCTGACCGGGGTCAGTGAGTGACTGTGTTTATTCTATAAAGCTGAATGTTTAAAGGACATTCTACTGGCGGTTGCATGCTACTAGGTTCCTGAGGAGTGGTTTATGCTGTATTTTAATAAACCAAATAGACTTGATTAACCCTGAGTGTCCCAGCGTATGCCTCAACGACCAGCCAAACAAGTAATCCCCGTCCACAGATAGTCTGGGACTTTGAAATATATATATATATCTCACACACAAACTACTATATATGACTATGGGGTGCATTATACTACTATGTATGACTATGGTGGTGCAATATACTATATGGAGGACTATGGGCTGTGCAGCATATTATATGGAGAACTATGGGATGCATTCTACCATGGGCATACCCACCGTGGGGCGGGGGGGCAGGTGCCCCCCCTATAAGCAGGGGCACACAATGAAAGAGAGCGGAGAGAGCAGCACAATGCCGGCTCCCTCTGCCCCAGATTGCAGTGCCTGTCTGTGTGCGCAGTGCACGGAGCTGCTGTCTCACCAGAGGAGCTCCTTCCTTCCTTCCTTCCTTCCTTCCTGGCTGCAGCAGCTGTAGTTTCACTTTCTGCCCTGCAGGCTCTGGTTGTCTCAGCCACACTGGGTCCTAGTGCCCTCTGTGTGCAGACACTGGACACTTCCTGCTCCGGCCTCAGCCACTGCCTGCAAGCTTCATGGTAAGAGGGGATGGAATTTATTAAATTCATTCTGCTCAGGCATGTCATGGTCACTGTGGGGGAATGTGAGAGGATGGGGATATTGTGGGGGCTGGCGCACAGGGGTTGATGTGAGAGGATGGGGTATTGTGAGAGAGGGTGGACAGGTCACTGGGGTTGAATGTAAGAGGATGGGGGTATTGTGGGGCTAGGGCACTGGGGGTTTACTGTGAGAGGATGGGGGTATTGTGGGACTGAAGTGGGGAGGGGCAACAGAGCACTGAGGGGTGCATGTGAGAGGATGGGGGTATTGTGGGGTCAGTGGGACAGAACACTAAGGGGTGCATGTGAGACGATGGGCTGTTGGGGTGTGGGTGGGGGACAGGGGAGGTAGGGGGCTTTTTTTACTTGTGAGCTCCTTAATACTTTAATAATAGATTATATTTCAGTATTATTATAACAAGGGCATAGACAGACGGCCGTATAACTTATGCGAGGATCGCACTGCAATCCTCGGACTTGCTGGTACCACTCCTGACATGAGCGCGACTGCCATGTATAATATATGGTATATACAGCGTAGTGTCGTATACACTGCTGTATTATACAATATACAACAGTTTAATGCTCCATACCTAATATGCAGGATAATGTACAGTATATATGATGTAACCTGTATAAGATGCGACATTGGCTTGCCCCCCCCTAGTTTTGATCCTGGGTACGCCCATGCATTCTACTATATGGAGGACTATGGTGAGTGCATTATACTTCTGCTATGGGGCCCCATGACTTGTATGTTCTCCCATGGTGAGTATAATGGTATATTTTTTTCCATACATTAAAGAACAGTGGCAGAACAGGGGACATATACCAAGTAGGGGGATATACAGTGGGTACCGAAAATATTCAGACCCCTTTAAATTTTTCACTCTTTGTTTCATTGTATACATTTGGTAAATTCAAAAAAGTTCATTGTTTTATCATAAATGTACACTCTACACCCCATCTTGACTGAAAAAAAACAGAAATGTAGAAATTCTTGCAAATTTATTAAAAAAGAAAAACTGAAATATCGCATGGTCATAAGTATTCAGACCCTTTGCTCATACACTCATATTTAACTACCATGCTGTCCATTTCCTTGTGATCCTCCTTGAGATGGTACTACTCCTTCATTGAAGTCCAGCTGTGTTTAATTAAACTGATAGAACTTGATTTATAAAGGCACACACCTGTCTATATAAGAGCTCATAGCTCACAGTGCATGTCAGACCAAATGAGAATCATGAGGTCAAAAGAACTGAGGAACTGGACAAGGAGCTCAGACAGAAATGTGGCAAAGCACAGATCTGGCCAAGATTACAAAAGAATTTCTGCAGTACTCAATGTTCCTAAGAGCACAGTGGCCTCCATAATCCTTAAATTAAAGAAGTTTGGGACCACCAGAAGTCTTCCTAGACCTGGCCGTCCAGCCAAACTGAGCAATCGTGGGAGAAGAGCCTTGGTGAGAGAGGTAAAGGAGTACTCCAAGATCATTGTGACTGAGTTCCACAGATGCAGTAGGAAGATGGGAGAAAGTTCCACAAACTCAATTATCACTGCAGCCCTCCACCAGTCGGGCCTTTACGGCATAGTGGCCTGACGGAAGCCTCTCCTCAGTGCAAGACATATGAAAGCCCGCATAGAGTTTGCTAAAAAACACACAAAGGGCTCCCAGACTATGAGAAATAAGATTCTCTGGTCTGATGAGATGAAGATAGAACTTTTTGGTGATAATTCTAAGCGGTATGTGTGGAGAAAACCAGGCACTGTTCATCACGTGCCCAATACAATCCCAACAGTGAAACATGGTGGTGGCAGCATCATGCCATGGGGATGATTTTCAGCTGCAGGGACAGGATGACTGGTTGCAATTGAAGTAAACATGAATGTGGCCAAGTACAAAGATATCCTGGATGAAAACCTCTTCCAGACTGCTCTAGAACTAAGACTTGGCCAAAGGTTCACCTTCCAACAAGACAATGACCCTAAGCACACAGCTAAAATAACAAAGGAGTGGCTTCAGAACAACTCTGTGACCATTCTTGACTGGCCCATCCAGAGCCCTGACCTAAACCCAATTGAGTATCTCTGGAGAGACCTGAAAATGGCTGTCCACCAATGTTCACCATCTGACGGAACTGGAGAGGATCTGCAAGGAAGAATGGCAGAGGATCCCCAAATACAGGTGTGAAAAAATTGTTGCATCATTACCAAGAAGACTCATGGCTGTACTAGCTCAAAAGGGAGCTTCTACTCAGTACTGAGTAAAGGGTCTGAATATTTATGACCATGTGATATTTCAGTTTTCCTTTTTTAATAAACTTTCAAAAATTTCTACATTTCATTTTTTTCAGTCAAGATGGGGTACAGAGTGTGCATTAATGAGAAAGAAAAATAACTTTTTTGAATTTACCAAATGGCTGTAATGAAACAAAGAGTGAAAAATTTAAAGGGGTCTGAATACTTTCCATACCCACTGTATGCCAGGATGGAGGCGGCATATACGCTGCTCAAAAAAATAAAGAGAACACTCAAATAACACATCCTAGATCTAAATGAATGAAATATTCTCATTGACTACTTTGTTCTGTACAAAGTTGAATGTGCTGTCAACATAATCACACAAAAATCATCAATGGAAATCAAATTTTTGAACCAATGGAGGCCTGGATTTGGAGAGACCCCCAAAATGAAAGTGGAAACAAATCAAAATGAAAATCAAAACAAGACAAAATTAAAGTCGAAACAAGTTAAAATGCTGCTCAGTATTGTGTGTGGCCTCCACGTGCCTGTATGACCTCCCTACAACGCCTGGGCATGCTCCTGATGAGGTTGCGGATGTTCTCCTGAGGGTTCTCCTCCCAGACCTGGACTAAAGTATCCGTCAACTTCTGGACAGTCTGTGGTGCAAAGTGACGTTGGTGGATGTATAAGGTTGAAACCAGAAGTTTACATACACTATATAAAAAGACATTTGCCTGTTTTTCTCAATATCTGACATGAGATCAGAATAAACCTTTCCCGTTTTAGGTCAATTAGGATTACCATAATTATTAATATTTGCCAAATGCCAGGATAATGAGAGAGAGAGAATGTTGTAAGGCAATGTTTTAACTCCCTTGTTCCGCTCTCTGACCACAACCTTCTTTCATTTTCTGCCAAGAACTATCACCCCACTCAGGACACCTAAACTTTCCGTACTTATATAAAGATACATACCATTAACACCCTGAAACTTATGAAGAATTTGTTAGCATTGGCCCCAAACTGCTGCCTCTGCCGTGCTGAAACATTATAATGAAACACTGCAAAGTGCCCTGAATAAAGCTGCACCTCCTATATTTAGAACAATTCGGCACAGTTGGTGACAAGCACATTTTCTCCAACGGTGCTCCATGTGCGCTGAACATCTGTGGAGAAAATCCAATCTGGCCGAAGATTTAATCTATTATAAATCTATACTTAAAACACAACTCTGCCCTTCACATCTCCAAACAAACTTACTTCAACACTGTCAGGCTGCTGCCATGCAGATAGGTGCAGGCTCCACTAGATGGCAGTAGGGAACGCAGAACTGCACCTAAACAGATCAGGCTTGCAATGCAGCAGCAAGGCTACCACTGGTGGCAGCAGAGTAGTCAAACAGGCCGAGTCAAACAGCACACTGTAGCGCAGGCAGTACAAAACGGAATAAACAAACTCATGGTCAGAGGCAAGCTGAGAAGGTCAGTAGTGGTCAGGAGCGGATAAGCCAAAAGACAACAGACAGAAGCAGGTTAGGATACAAGCCAAGTCAAAACCGGGAGATCAATACACTAAAAGGAAACACTGAGTCAAAACAGGATTGGGGGGAAAACAGAGACACGGGTTCAGACAGCAAACGCAGGAGGACAAATCAGAGCAATCATTGTCAGATACAGCTGCCCTTGGCAAAAACTATAACCGATACTGACTGCAGAAAGCAGTTGCAATAAATAGCCAACCTGAACCCAGACTGAGGCTGAGTAAGGTTAACAACTGACATGACCAGACCAGGGAAAATGGAAAACAGGACTCAAAACCTAGTCTGGATCATGACAGTATCCTCCTCTCAAGGGGGGGCCACCGGACCCTAAGGCTTCCCAGGATACTGCCTGAACCAGTCGTTTAGCATGAACAGATTGCGCCAGGATCGATCTTCCAGACCGTAACCACTCCAATGGACCAATCATTAAAGTGAATCCACAATCCCTTCAACCTCATACTCAATCTGTCCATCCACAGAGACCGGAGGTGGAGGGATAGAGACCGGAGGTGGAGGGGATGGAGACCCAGCAGAGGAAGGGACAAATGACTTCAGGAGAGACTTATGGAACACATTGGGGATTCAAAGCGACGGAGGCAGGCGTAAGCGAAAGGCAAGTGGATTGACAACCTCAGTTATTTCATAAGGACCTATAAACCTGTGATCCAGCTTAGCAGAAGGAAATTACAGCCAAATGTTCCTGGTAGACAACCATACTTTATCTCCCTCCAGGAAACAGGTCCTGTAGATCAGGGGTCCCCAACCGCCGGTCCGCGGCCCACCACCGGGCCGTAGCAGTTCTGATGCCGGGCCGCGGAGCCACGGCACAGAACGCTGGACCCACATGGAGCCGGCGGCTATAGCGCTGTAGTGACAGCTACAGTCGCCGGCTCCATCATCGATACTCACCTTCAGCCGCTGCGATCCCTGTCCTGGCCGTGGCAGCTTCATCCAGCGCTGAGCGGTGACGTAGTACCGCTCATTAAGGGCATGAATATGGACGTGACGCCACTCCCATAGGCGTGGCATCCATATTCATGCCCTTAATGAGCGGTATTACGTCACCGCTGCGCACAGGAGGAAGCTGCCGCGGCCGACAGGGACACAGGAAAGTTCAGCGACGGAGCAAGGAGGGTAAGTATGATGGGGGGAGGACGGAGGAGCCCAGCCATGTATACAGGATGGGAGGGGGGAGCGGAGCCATGTATACAGGATGGGAGGGGGGAGTGGAGCCATGTATACAGGATGGGAGGGGGAGCGGAGCCATGTATACAGGATGGGAGGATGGGAGCGGAGCCATATATACAGGATGGGAGGGGGCAGCGGAGCCATATATACAGGATGGGAGCGGAGCCATGTATACAGGATGGGAGGGGGAGCGGAGCCATGTATACAGGATGGGAGGGTGGAGCGGAGCCATGTATACAGGATGGGAGGGTGGAGCGGAGCCATATATACAGGATGGGAGGGTGGGAGCGGAGCCATATATACAGGATGGGAGGGGGAGCAGAGCCACATATACAGGATGGGAGGGGGAGCGGAGCCATGTATACAGGATGGGAGGGGGGAGCGGAGCCATGTATACAGGATGGGATGGTGGAACGGAGCCATATATACAGGATGGGAGGGTGGGAGCGGAGCCTATATACAGGATGGAAGGATGGGAGCGGAGCCATATATACAGGATGGGAGGGGGAGCGGAGCCATGTATACAGGATGGGAGCGTGGAGCGGAGCCATGTATACAGGATGGGAGGGTGGAGCGGAGCTTATATACAGGATGGGAGGATGGGAGCGGAGCCATATTGTCACGCTGTATAGCAGATATATATATATGTGACGTCAGTAATCTATATCAAAAGGGCAACATCCTATATAACATGCGCATAGATATATGATAACATAGAATTACCTGACAATGTCCAGTGGGTCAATACGGAATCCGTTATACACTGTCTCCGGCTAGAGGGTGACCGGGGTCTATGCTGACCCTAAACTGGGGTCCTAACTAATCCCTCTACCTGGAGGTACTGTTAAAGGTACAGAGGTCCAGGCCACCAGCGTAAACCCTGTCTCCTATCAATCCCTGCCAACTGTAATCTAGTCCTAAGAAGGACCCTGATTACCACCAAAGGGAATGAACAGGTAACGGTTAATGAACAGAAAGACATACAAGAAAGACAAGAAATAAAGTAAATAAAGTCTTACATACAACACTCACACACAGTAGGAACACCTAAGGTCTCAGAGATAAACTATAAGCTGTAAGAGTAAAAACAACTAAGGAGCTCTTAGCTTAAGTATTCTCAGAACCGATCCAGTCTGCTAGACTACATGAATGCTTTCACCGGCATCTAACAAGCAGACTGGCAGGTATATGAAGGAATCTAATTAGAACATAATCAAAAGCAGCCGGGCGAGGCTGGACCTAGTCTTAGCAAAGAGCTAGGTAAAATTAACTCCCTCATTACCAAACACAAAGAAACAGCAACTCAGCTGTGAGAAGTCAGAGTGTGTAATCGCGACGATCCTCGTGGCGATACACCATGACACATATATACAGGATGGGAGGGGGAGCGGAGCCATATATACAGGATGGGAGGGGGAGCGGAGCCATGTATACAGGATGGGAGGGGGAGCGGAGCCATGTATACAGGATGGGAGGGGGAGCGGAGCCATGTATACAGGATGGGAGGGTGGAGCGGAGCCATGTATACAGGATGGGAGGGTGGAGCGGAGCCATATAACAGGATGGGAGGATGGGAGCGGAGCCATATATACAGGATGGGAGGGGGAGCGGAGCCATATATACAGGATGGGAGGGTGGAGCGGAGCCATATATACAGGATGGGAGGGGGAGCGGAGCCATATATACAGGATGGGAGGGTGGGAGCGGAGCCATGTATACAGGATGGGAGGGTGGGAGCAGAGCCATGTATACAGGATGGGAGGTTGGGAGCGGAGCCATGTATACAGGATGGGAGCGGAGCCATATATACAGGATGGGAGGGGGAGCGGAGCCATATATACAGGATGGGAGGGTGGGAGCGGAGCCATGTATACAGTATGGGAGGGTGGGAGCAGAGCCATGTATACAGGATGGGAGGTTGGGAGCGGAGCCATGTATACAGGATGGGAGCGGAGCCATATATACAGGATGGGAGGGTGGGAGCGGAGCCATGTATACAGTATGGGAGGGTGGGAGCAGAGCCATGTATACAGGATGGGAGGGTGGGAGCGGAGCCATGCATACAAGGGTGGGAGCGGAGCCTTGTATACAAGGGAGTCACATTCACATTATAAATGTTATAATTAAATCATGAGTATGCACTACTACTAAACTACAACCCCGTCATAGCCCCGCCCCCTTATGACCAAAGCCCCACCCCTGCCACACCTCCATCCCCGCCCTGCCGGGCCCTGGAAGAATGGTCTTTCTTGAAGCCGGTCCCTGGTGCAAAAAAGGTTGGGGACCACTGCTGTACTGTAGATCATCGCTTATCCACAAAATGATTATGTTTACCCTGAGCCTCCCCAATGTTCCTCTGGACCTCCCTCCATACCTCTCTCAACCGCTGTATGGCTAAGTCAGCCCCTGGACCCCTCGAGTCCATCCAGGAAAACTCACCAAAATGGGGGTGAAAGCCGTAATTACAAAAGAACAGGGAGGTGCCCGTGGACTGATTAATACGATTATTAAAGGCAAACTCATCCACTGGCAACGAAGAGCACCAATCATCCTGCTGGGATGTGACAAGACACAGCAAGACACAGCAAAATTTGTTCAAGGGACTGATTGGTCCTCTCCGTCTGGTTTCGGAATGGTTGGCCGAGGAGAAGGTCAAACTAATACCCAATCTTTTACAAAAAGCCCTCCAGAATTTGGACACAAACTGTACCCCTCCATCCGAAACCACACTCAAAGGCACACCATGCAACCGCACCACATGTTCCTTAAACAACCTCGACAATGTTTCTGCATTAGGCAGTCTTGCCAGAGGTACAAAATGTGCCTGTTTACTGAATCTGTCCACCACCACCGAGGCCACAGTTTTGCCATTGGAAGGAGGGAGATCAGTGATAAAGTCCATAGACAAATTAGTCCATGGTCTATCTGGCATTGGCAATGACACAAATTCCCCAGCCGGCCGGTTATGATAGCTTTTTGCACGGGCCAGAGGCGTAGCTAGGGTTTTGGTTTAGGGGGGGCGAAACTTCTGAGTAGGCCCCTAACCAGAGAACCTCAGCAAATGACCGCGCTGTTGCCAAAAATAATCTATATATAAAAAGACCAATATTGATATCACGGCCACATGGTCAGTGGTAAATAATACCAGTCCTACAGTCATGGCCAAAAGTTTTGAGAATGACACAAATATTATATTTTCACATGATCTGCTGCCCTCTGGTTTTTATGTGTGTTTGACAGATGTTTTTATCACAGACAGAAATATAATAATTGCAAACATATGAGTAACAAAAGCTTATATTGACAGTTAGAATGAGTTAATGCAGCAAGTCAATATTTGCAGTGTTGACCCTTCTTCTTCAGGACCTCTGCAATTCTCCCTGGCATGCTCTCAATCAACTTCTGGACCAAATCCTGTTTGATAGCAGTCCATTCTTGCATAATCAATGCTTTCATTTTGTCAGAATTTTTAGGTTTTTGTTTGTCCACCCGTCTCTTGATGATTGACCACAAGTTCTCAATGGGATTAAGATCTGGGGAGTTTCCAGGCCATGGACCCAAAATCTCTATGTTTTGTTCCCTGAGCCATTTAGTTATCACCTTTGCTTTATGGCAAGGTGCCCCATCATGCTGGAAAAGGCATTGTTGATCGCCAAACTGCTCTTGGAGGGATGGGAGAAGTTGCTCTTGGAGGACATTCTGGTACCATTCTTTATTCATGGCTGTATTTTTAGGCAAGACTGTGAGAGAGCCGATTCCCTTGGCTGAGAAGCAACCCCACACATGAATGGTTTCAGGATGCTTAACCCCTTCACCCCCAAGGGTGGTTTGCACGTTAATGACCGGGCCAATTTTTACAATTCTGACCACTGTCTCTTTATGAGGTTATTACTCTGGAACGCTTCAACGGATCTTCGCGATTCTGAGATTGTTTTCTCGTGACATATTGTACTTCACGTTAGAAGTAAAATTTCTTCGATATAACTTGCGTTTATTTTTGAAAAAAACGCAAATATGGCGAAAATTTTTAAAACTTTGAAATTTTCAAACTTTGAATTTTTATTCCCTTAAAACAGAGAAATATGTCACATAAAATAGTTAAGAAATAACATTTCCCACATGTCTACTTTACATCAGCACAATTTTGGAACCAAAATTTTTTTTTGTTAGGAAGTTATAAGGGTTAAAATTTGACCAGCGATTTCTCATTTTTACAACAAAATTTACAAAGCCATTTTTTTTAGGGACCACCTCTCATTTGAAGTCACTTTGAGGGGTCTATATGGCAGAAAATACCCAAAAGTGACACCATTCTAAAAACTGCACCCCTCAAGGTACTCAAAACCACATTCAAGAAGATTATTAACCCTTCAGGTGCTTCACAGGAACTAAAGCAACGTGGAAGGAAAAAATGAATATTTAACTTTTTAGCCACAAAAATGATCTTTTACAAACTTTTTTTTTATTTTGACAAGGGTAAAAGGAGAAAATGGACAGATAAGGTTGTTATGCAATTTCTCCTGAGTACGCCAATACCCAATATGTGGGGGAAAACCACTGTTTGGGCACACGGCAGAGCTCGTAAGGGAAGGAGCGCCGTTTGACTTTTTCAAACTAAAATTGGCTGGAATTGAGATTGGACGCCATGTCGTGTTTGGAGAGCCCCTGATGCGCCTAAACAGTGGAAACCCCCACAAGTGACACAATTTTGGAAACTAGACCCCCTAAGGTACTTATCTAGATCTGTTGTGAGCACTTTAAACCCCCAAGTGTTTCACAAAAGCTTATAATGCCTGGGTGTGAAAAAAAAAAAAACAATTTTCCACAAAAATGATTTTTTAGTCCCAAATTTTGAATTTTCCCAAGGAAATTGGACCCCAAAAGTTGTTGTCCAATTTGTCCTGAGTACGCTGATACCCCATATGTGGGGGGGGGGAAACTGTTTGGGTGCACGGCAGGGCTTGGAAAGGAAGTAGTAACGTTTTGGAATGCAGACGTTGATGGGGGTCATGTTCCGTTTGCAGTGCCCCAGATGAGCCTAAATAGTGGAAACCCCCCACAAGTGACCCCATTTTGGAAACTAGACCCCCTAAGGAACTTATCTAGATCTT
Organism: Oophaga sylvatica; assembly: GCA_033576555.1. Taxonomy (NCBI): domain Eukaryota; kingdom Metazoa; phylum Chordata; class Amphibia; order Anura; family Dendrobatidae; genus Oophaga; species Oophaga sylvatica. The sequence continues at coordinate 561,572,443 of JARQOD010000001.1, read as the reverse complement.
TGGTGAGCACTTTGAACCCCCAAGTGCTTCACACAAGTTTATAATGCCCGGGCATGAAAATAAAAAATCCTATTTTTTTCCCACAAAAATTATCTTTTAGTCACTAATTTTTTATTTTCCCAAGGGTAAAGGAGAAATTGGACCATGTACGTTGTTGTCCAATTTGTCCTGAGTACGCTGATACCCCATATGTGGGGGGGAACCACTGTTTGGGCTCACGGCAGAGCTCGGAATGGAAGGAGCACCATTTGACTTTTTCCAACCAAAATTGGCTGGAATTGAGATTGGATGCCATGTTGCATTTGGAGAGCCCCTGATGTGCCTAAACAGTGGAAACCCCCCACAAATGACCCCATTTGGGAAACTAGACCCCCTAAGGAACTTTTCTAGATCTTTGGTGAGCAATTTGAACCCCCAAGTGCTTCACACAAGTTTATAATGTAGAGCCGTAAAATTTAAAAATCATATTTTTTCCACAAAAATGATCTTTTCACCCCAATTTTTATTTTTCCAAGGGTAACAAGACTCCAAAACGTTATTGTGCAATTTGTCCTGAGTGCGCTGATACCCATATGTGGGGGTAAACCACTGTTTGGGTGCATGGCAGAGTTTAGAAGGGAAGGAGCGCCGTCTGACTTTTTCAAGAATTGGCTGGACGCCATGTCGTGTTTGGAGAGCTCCTGATCTGCCTAAACAGTGGAAACCCCCATAAATGACACCATTTTGGAAACTAGACCCCTCAAGGAACTTATCTAGATGTGTGGTGAGAACTTTTAACCCCCAGGTGTTTCACTAAAGTTTATAACGTACAGCCGTAAAATAAAAAAATCCTTTTTTTTTTTACAAAAATGATTTTTTCGCCCCTAATATTTTATTTTCACAAGGGTAACAGAAGAAATTGGAACCCAAAAGTTGTTGTCCAATTTGTCCTGAGTACGCTGATACCCAATATGTGGGAGAAAAACTACTGTATGGGCGCACGTCAGGGCTCGGAAGGGAAGTAGTGACGTTTTGGATTGCAGACTTTGATGGAATGGTCTGGGGGCGTCATGTCACATTTGGAGAGCCCCTGATGCACCTATACAGTGGAAACCCCCACAAGTGACCCTATTTTGGCAAATAGACCCCACAAGGAACTTATCTAGATGTGTGGTGAGCACTTTGAACCCCGAAGTGCTTCACAGAAGTTTATAACGTACAGCCGTAAAAATAAAAAATCTTTTTTTTTTACAAAAATGATTTTTTCGCCCCCAATATTTTATTTTCACAAGGGTAACAGGAGAAATTGGACCCCAAAAGTTGTTGTCCAATTTGTCCTGAGTACGCTGATACCCAATATGTGGGAGAAAACTACTGTATGGGCGCACGTCAGGGCTCGGAAGGGAAGTAGTGACGTTTTGGATTGCAGACTTTGATGGAATGGTCTGGGGGCGTCATGTCGCATTTGGAGAGCCCCTGATGCGCCTAAACAGTGGAAACCCCCCACAAGTGACCCCATTTTGGAAAATAGACCCCACAAGGAACTTGTCTAGATGTGTGGTGAGCACTTTGAACCCCGAAGTGCTTCACAGAAGTTTATAACGCACAGCCGTAAAAATAAAAAATCCTTTTTTTTTTTTGCAAAAATGATTTTTTTGCCCCAATATTTTATTTTTACAAGGGTAACAGGAGAAATTGGACCCCAAAAGTTGTTGTCCAATTTGTCCTGAGTACGCTGATATCCAATATGTGGGAGAAAACTACTGTATAGGTACACGTTGGGGCTCGGAAGGGAAGTAGTGACGTTTTGGATTGCAGACTTTGATGGAATGGTCTGGGGGCGTCATGTCGCATTTGGAGAGCCCCTGATGCGCCTAAACAGTGGAAATCCCCAACAAGTGACCCCATTTGGAAAATAGACCCCACAAGGAACTTATCTAGATGTGTGGTGAGCGCTATGAAGCCCCAAGTGCTTCACAGAAGTTTATAATGTACAGCTGTAAAAACAAAAAAATAATTTTTTTTGTACAAAAATGATATTTTCGCCCCCAGTTTTTTATTTTCCCAAGAGTAACAGAAGAAATAGGACAAATTGCACAATAACTCTTGGGGTCCAGAGTACGCTGATACCCCATATGTGGGGATAAACTACTGTTTGGACGCATGGCAGAGCTGAGAAGTGAAGGAGCACCGTTTGACTTTTTCAACGCAGAATTGGCTGGAATTGAGATCAGACGCCATGTCACATTTGGAGAGCCCTGATGTGCCTAAACAGCGGAAACCCCCAATTCTAACTCCAACCCTAACCCCAACACCCCCTAACCCTAGTCCCAACCCTAACCACAAAGCTAACCCTAACACACCCCTAATCCCAACCTAACCTAATCCTAACTTTAGCGCCAACCCTAACCCTAAATTTAGCCGCAACCCTAACCCTAACCCTAATGGAAAATGGAAATAATACTTTTTTTTAATTTTTATTTTCCCTTACTAAGGGGGTGATAAGGGGTTTGATTTACTATTTATAGCGGTTTTATGATTGGCAGCTGTCACGCTAAAGACGCTTTTTATTGCAAAAATAGTTTTTGCATCATCACATTTTGAGAGCTATAATTTTGCATATTTTGGCCCACAGAGTCATGTGAGGTCTTATTTTTTGCGGGACGAGTTGACGTTTTTATTGGTACCATTTTTGAGCAGTGACGTTTTTTGATCGCTTTTATTTCGATTTTTGGGAGGTTAGAATGAACAAAAATCAGCAATTCATGAATTTCTTTTGGGGAGGCGTTTATACCGTTCCGCGTGTGGTAAAATTGATAAAGCAGTTTTATCTTCGGGTTAGTACGATTATGGCGATACCTCATTTATATCATTTTTTCATGTTTTGGCGCTTTTATAGAATAAAAACAATTTATATAAAAATAATTATTTTTGCATCGCTTTATTCTGCGAGCTATAACTTTTATTTTTCGCTGATGATGCTGTATATGACTCGTTTTTTGCGGGACAAGATGACGTTTTCAGCGGTACCATGTTTATTTATATCGTCTTTTTGATCGCGTGTTATTCCACTTTTTGTTCGGCGTATGATGATAAAAGCATTGATTTTTTGCTCGTTTTTTTTTTTTTTTAAGGGGTTCACTAAAGGGGTTAACTAGTGGGACAATTTTATAGGGGGGGGTCGTTACGGACGCGGCGATACCAATATGTGTACTTTTATTGCTTTGTTTTTTTTTATTTACAGGAAAAGTGAATTTATTGGGGAATATTTTTTTTTTTTTTAATTTATTTGGATTTTTTTTTTAAACATGTTATTTTTATTTTTTTAACTTTTTTACTTTGTCCAGGGTGGGACATCATGTATTTTATCAGATCGCTGGTGTGACAGTGTGCACAGCACTCTGTCACTCCAGCGATCGCTCAGGCAGTGCAGCAGGCTTCTCAGTGCCTGCTCTCAGCAGGCACTGAGGAAGCCGCCTCCCTCAGGACCCCGGCGCCATCTTGGATCCGGGTCCTGGGAGGGAGGAAGCCCTCAGAACAGCGCGATCACATCGCGCTGCTCTGAGGGTCTCAGGGGGCGCGCAGGGAAGCCCCCACCTGCGCGATCCTCCCCTGTGCCCCCAGTTACACCGCGATCATGTTTGATCGGGGTGTGCAAGGGGTTAATGTGCCGGGAGGTCCGTGACCGCTCCTGACACACAGTCATGGGTGTCAGCTGTGATAATCAGCTGACACCCGGCCGCGATCGGCTGCGCTCCCCCGGGAGCGCGTCGATCGCACGAGACGTACTATCCGTCATGGTCATACGGGCCCAGGTACCATGGATGGGATAGTACGTCTGATGGCAGTAAGGGTGTTAACAGTTGGCATGAGACAAGACTGGTGGTAGCGCTCACCTTGCTTCTCCAATGAGGCGTTTCCTGATGTCCCAACAATCGAAAAGGGATTCATCAGAGAAAATAACTTTACCCAGTCCTCAGCAGTCACTGCCTGTACCTTTGCAGAATATCAGTCTGTCCATGATGTTTTTTCTGGAGAGAAGTGGCTTCTTTGCTGCTCCTTAGAACCAGGCCTTGCTCCAAGAGTCTCACCTCACAGTGCGTGCAGATGCACTCATACCTGCCTGCTGCCATTCCTGAGAAAGCTCTGCACTGCTGGTAGCCCGATCCCGCAGCTGAAACACTTTTAAGAGACGGTCCTGGCGCTTGCTGGTCTTTCTTGGGCGCCCTGAAGCCTTTTTGGCAACAATGGAATCTCTCTCCTTGAAGTTCTTGATGATGCGATAGATTGTTGACTGAGGTGCAATCTTTCTAGCTGCGATACTCTTCCCTGTTAGGCCATTTTTGTGCATTGCAATGATGACTGCACGTGTTTCTTTAGAGATAACCATGGTTAACAGAAGAGAAACAATGATGCCAAGCACCAGCCTCCTTTTAAAGTGTCCAGTGGTGTCATTCTTACTTAATCATGACAGATTGATCTCCAGCCATGTCCTCATCAACACCCACACCTGTGTTAATGGAGCAATCACTGAAAAGAGGTTAGCTGGTCCTTTTAAGGCAGGGCTGCAATGATGTTGAAATGTGTTTTGGGGGATAAAGTTCATTTTCTAACCAAATATTGACTTTGCAAGTAATTGCTGTTAAGCTGATCACTCTTTATAACATTCTGGAGTATATGCAAATTGCCATTAGAAAAAGTGAAGCAGTAGACTTTGTAAAAATTAATATTTGTGTCATTCTCAAAACTTTTGCCCATGACTGTACAGAACATATAGTAGATTACAGCAGAGTTACAGATAGTGACTTACAGCTGACGTTCTTTCTGATGGAATTGTTCACTTTTCATGTCTTTTCCATCTGGCCCAGACCGACATGACTTCTCCAGCCAGGACTCGACTGCAGAGAATACAACAAAGACACATTTCACTTCTCATATTTTCAGCACTGTCACGGTCACCTATTGGACTATTCTCAACCTGCACAAACTCCTCATCCTGCTGATACCCCAATACTGAGCTGCTGCTGCCATATGCTGTGTGGTTCTGTGTGCCCTTTAAATTCTAAAGCAGCCCTCTAGAATATAGTAATGCCGGGTGCAAGTGCCCTAGAAAACAGTGCCCACATGTTGTCCCCTAGAATGTAATAATGCCCTGTGTGCCCCTTTGACAGTCACAGTTACCTGAGTTCCCCTATAAGTGCCCACTTTACATTTAATAATGTCCCAAGTCTCCCCCCTGTACAGCTCCCCTATACACAGTATGATGCTCTCTTATACACAGTATATTGCCCCTTCACTGTACAGTCATGGCCAAAAGTTTTGAGAATGACACAAATATTAATTTTTACAAAGTCTACTGCTACACTTTATCTAATGGCAATTTGCATATACTCCAGAATGTTATAAAGAGTGATCTACTTAACAGCAATTACTTGCAAAGTCAATATTTGGCTAGAAAATGAACTTTATCCCCCAAAACACATTTCAACATCATTGCAGCTCTGCCGTAAAAGGACCAGCTAACCTCTTTTCAGTGATTGCTCCATTAACACAGGTGTGGGTGTTGATGAGGACATGGCTGGAGATCAATCTGTCATGATTAAGTAAGAATGACACCACTGGACACTTTAAAAGGAGGCTGGTGCTTGGCATCATTGTTTCTCTTCTGTTAACCATGGTTATCTCTAAAGAAACATGTGCAGTCATCATTGCAATGCACAAAAATGGGCTAACAGGGAAGACTATCGCAGCTAGAAAGATTGCACCTCAGTCAACAATCTATCGCATCATCAAGAACTTCAAGGAGAGAGGTTCCATTGTTGCCAAAAAGGCTTCAGGGCGCCCAAGAAAGACCAGCAAGCGCCAGGACGGTCTCTTAAAAGTGTTTCAGCTGCGGGATCGGGCTACCAGCAGTGCAGAGCTTGCTCAGGAATGGCAGCAGGCAGGTGTGAGTGCATCTGCACGCACTGTGAGGCGGAGACTCTTGGAGCAAGGCCTGGTCTCAAGGAGGGCAGCAAAGAAGCCACTTCTCTCCAGAAAAAACATCATGGACAAACTGATATTCTGCAAAAGGTACAGGCAGTGGACTGCTGAGGACTGGGGTAAAGTTATTTTCTCTGATGAATCCCCTTTTCGATTGTTTGGGACATCAGGAAAACGCCTCATTTGGAGAAGACAAGGTGAGCGCTACCACCAGTCTTGTCTCATGCCAACTGTTAAGCATCCTGAAACCATTCATGTGTGGGGTTGCTTCTCAGCCAAGGGAATCGGCTCTCTCACAGTCTTGCCTAAAAACACAGCCATGAATAAAGAATGGTACCAGAATGTCCTCCAAGAGCAACTTCTCCAAACCCTCCAAGAGCAGTTTGGCGATCAACAATGCGTTTTCCAGCATGATGGAGCACCTTGCCATAAAGCAAAGGTGATAACTGAATGGGTCAGGACTCAGGGAACAATATATAGAGATTTTGGGTCCATGGCCTGGAAACTCCCCAGATCTTAATCCCATTGAGAACTTGTGGTCAATCATCAAGAGACGGGTGGACAAACAAAAACCTAAAAATTCTGACAAAATGAAAGCATTGATTGTGCAAGAATGGACTGCTATCAGTAAGGATTTGGTCCAGAAGTTGATTGAGAGCATGTCAGGGAGAATTGCAGAGGTCCTGAAGAAGAAGGGTCAACACTGCAAATATTGACTTGCTGCATTAACTCATTCTAACTGTCAATATAAGCTTTTGTTACTCATATGTTTGCAATTATTATATTTCTGTCTGTGATAAAAACATCTGTCAAACACACATAAAAACCAGAGGGCAGCAGATCATGTGAAAATATAATATTTGTGTCATTCTCAAAACTTTTGGCCATGACTGTATATATACTGACCCATTAATATCCCCAAAACTATTTAATGGCTCCAACACTGTATGATCGCCCCGCCTCTATAATCCCCACACTGTATGATAGCCTCCTCACTGTAATTTCCACACTGTATGATGGCCCCCTTGATAGTATCCATATAGCATAATACACCAGATAGTCCTCAATATAATATAATGCACTGCCCATAGGCAGCCTCTATGTTATAATAAACCCCCATAGGCAGAGTCTATAATATAATGCACCCCCATAGGCAGCCTTTGTATTATAATGCACCCCCATAGGCAGCCTTTGTATTATAGTGCACCCCCATAGGCAGCCTCTGTTGTATAATGCACATGCTTCTTATAGCCTCATTGTGGAGCCATTCCCTGTCGCTTATACCTTGACCCTTGGCCGAGTGTGTGTGACCCTGTGCTTTGTGCTTGTGCTACTTTATGCTTGCTTGGTTTTGACTTGGTTCTGTTCCCATTACGAGTTCTGCCTGTCCCTCCTGTACTACGTTGCTATCTCCGTGTATGACTCCTGGTCTTCGTTCTGACAATCCTCTGCTTATCACTCTTGTACTGCGCTGCTATCTCCGTGTATGACTCCTGGCCTATGTTCTGACTATTCTCTGCTCGCCCCTCCTGTACCGCACCGTACTCTCCGTATATGACCCCGTTTGTCTGACCTAGTTTCCTCTCCATCTGCAGGACGCTAAGCCCTGCCCCTGTGGTCACATGATGTATAATGCACTCCGCATCCCCATAGGCAGGCTCTGTAGTATAATGCACTCCCCATCCCCATATGGCGCCTCTGTAGTATAATGCACTCCCCATCACCATAGGCAGGCTCTGTAGTATAATGCACTCCCCATCCCCATATGAAGCCTCTGTAGTATAATGCACTCCGCATCCCCATAGGCAGGCTCTGTAGTATAATGCACTCCCCATCCCCATATGGAGCCTCTGTAGTATAATGCACTCCCCATTCCCAAAGGCAGGCTCTGTAGTATAATGCACTCCCCATCCCCATATGGAGCCTCTGTAGTATAACGCAGTCCCCATCCCCATAGGCAGGCTCTGTAGTATAATGCACTCCCCATCCCCATATGGAGCCTCTGTAGTATAATGCACTCCCCATCCCCATAGGCAAGCTCTATAGTATAATGCACTCCCCATCCCCATATGGAGCCTCTGTAGTATAATGCACTCCCCATCCCTATAGGGAGCCTCTGTAGTATAATGCACTCCCCATCCCCATATGGAGCCTCTGTAGTATAATGCACTCCCCATCCCAATAGGCAGCCTCTGTAGTATAATGCACTCCCCATCCCCATAGAGAGCCTCTGTATTATAATGCATCCCCCATAGGCAGCCTCTGTAGTATAATGCACTCCCATTCCCCATATGGAGCTTCTGTAGTATAATGTACCCCCATTACAAAAATAATAAATCCAGTACTCACCTCTCTTGCTCCCGGCTCCTGTGCTGCTCACTGCTCTCCCGCTCATCTGACAGCGGGCGCCAGACAGTGACGTCATCGCGCCCGCTGTCAGACGCTGAGAGGGGGATTATGGGAAAGAAGGAGCGCTCGCTCCTCTCATGAATGCAGTCAGCTGTATCGGCTAGATGCCGATACAGCTGACCCTCCGATGACAGGCGGGGGGCCCACTGCTGGCACAGGGCCCCCCACCGCCTGCTCAGGGGCCCCATAGTGGCCAGGCGGCAGAGCAGGGAGATCGATTCTCCCTGCTCTGCCGCAGAATGTAACTGTATCGGCGCACTGTGCACTCCGATACAGTTATAGTAGTGTAGCTCCGGGTGAGCCCCCTCAGAGCGCGGGGCCCGGGGCCACCGCCCCTTCTGCCCCCCCCGGTAGCTACGCTACTGGCACGGGCACATGTATCACAGGAAGACACAAACACAGCGACATTAGAGGCCATAGAGGACCACTAAACTGCCTAGCAATAGCCCTACGAGTGGCCGAGACTCCAGGATGCCCACTAAGAGCAGAATCGTGGAACTCCTGCTGAACCGGGACAAAGAGCTTGTTGTCAGGCAATGACGGAGGAGCAAGTGACTGAGCCTGACAAATCTCCTGCTCTAATTCTGAGGACACCACTGCCACAACTACTCCATGCTGAAGAATGCAGGAAGGAGGTTCGGGAGGTGATATCTAGTCCAACTGACTTGATAAGGCTTCTGCCATGACATTCTTGGAATCTGGTCGAAAGGTGATGGAAAAATTAAAGCGTAAAAAAAAAGCGACCACCTAGCCTGTCTGGGAGTCAAAAGTTTGGCAGACTCATTATAAGACAGATTCTTGTGGTCCGTAATCACCATGATCTGATGATCAGCCCCCTACAAAAAGTGCCTCCATTCTTCGAAGGCCAACTTGATATATAAAAGCTCTTGATTCCCAACATCATAATTTCTCTTGAGAAGAAGGCACAGGGTCTCAGGTTAGTCAAAGTGGCGGGTCCTTGGGACAAAACCACCCCCACTCCCATCTCCGACTCGTCCACCTCAACGATGAACGGTTCAAACAGATCGGGCTGGACCAAAACAGGGTGTCATGAGCTGCTTTGTTTGTGGGATTAGGTAGTTCAGAGGTTAATCTGGACGGCCTCACTTTGGGATTCTGGGAGGCTTCTTATAGCCTCATTATGGAGCCATTCCCTGTCACTTATACTTTGATCCTTGGCCGAGTGTGTGTGACCCTGTGCTTTGTGCTTGTGCTACTTTATGCTTGCTTGGTTTTGACTTGGTTCTGTTCCCATTACGAGTTCTGCCTGTCCCTGCTGTACTACCTTGCTATCTCCGTGTATGACTCATGGCCTTCGTTCTGACAATCCTCTGCTTATCCCTCATGTACTGCGCTGCTATCTCTGTGTATGACTCCTGGCCTATGTTCTGACTATTCTCTGCTCGCCCCTCCTGTACCGCACCGTACTCTCCGTGTATGACCCCCGTTTGTCTGACCTGAGATTCCCTCTTTACTACTCCAGGGTCCCTGTAGCATCCTGCACTCATCTCCATCTGCAGGACGCTAAGCCCTGCCCCTGTGGTCACATGATCGCAGGTCCTTTTGATTTCTGCTACCTTCAGCGTCTCCTCTCACCACGCTGCTGAGGTCCCGTCTACCTGAGCTTCCCCTGCAGCATCTGACCCCGGGCCTTTCCGCAGTGTGGGTGAGTCATCCTGCTCAGCCGTGGCAGTTCACCGGCGCTGACAGGATCATGATATAGGGGCAGGCATAAAACATTTCTTTAATAAAGCAAACGCCGGCTCAGCGGAGCAGACCAGTTTTTGAGATCAGTCCTCTTACGAGTAAGATCAGTGAGGGGCTTGACCACTGTGAAAACCCCTTAATGAATATCCTGTAATAGTTTGCAAACCCCAAAAAACGTTGGAGACCCTTCAAGTCTCTGGGTTGCTCCCAATCCACAATGGCCCGTACCTTCCCAGGGTCCATACGAAACCCCTTTCAGACAGAATGAACCCCTGAATGGACAATTCTTGAACAAAATGAGCATTTTTCAGGTTTCGCATAAAGCGAGTTTCTCCGCTAACCTCTGGAGAACCGCACGTAGATGATCCATGTGAACTTGTTTGTCAGATGAGAACACAAGGAAATCATCCAAAGACACCACCATAAAGCGCCCAATAAAATCAGAAAATACATGGTTAATGAAATTCTGAAAAATGGCTAGCTTATTAGTGAGACCAAAGGGCATAACCATATTCTCAAATAACTCTTCAGAAGTGAGAAATGCCGTTTTCCACTCATCCCCCCCTCCCGAATACGGATTAGATTATATGCTCCCCTAAGGTCCAGTTTGGAAAACCACTTAGCCCCCAATAATTGGTTGTACAGATCAGGGATGAGCAGGAGGGGATAGATATTTCTCACTGTGATCTTTTTTAATTCCCGAAAATCGAGGCACGGGAGCAAATCACCATCTTTTTTCTTTACAAAAAATAATCCAGCCACCACAGGAGAGATAGAGGGATGGATGTGGCCTTTACGCAGGTTTTCAGAAATGTACTCCTTCATAGCGGTTCGCTCTGGGCCAGAGAGGTTCTACAGGGGGCCTGGGCAATTTAGCACTCGGATCCAGACTGATCGCACAGTCAAACGGGTGGTGTGGTGGTAAGACCTCGGCCTCCTTTTCAGGAAAAACATCCTTAAAATCCTTCAGGTACTCCGGAATACCCTCCAGACTCACGGATGACACAAGTACAGTAGTAAGACAACTTTTAACACAATTAGGACCCCATTTAACAATGTCCCGAGATTGTAGTCATTGCCCTCCATATAACGTGCCTGCGCATTGCAATCTGCGGGCAAAGCATACTGCACGTGCGCAATTCAAGATTGCAATGCGCAGGCGCGTTATATGGAGGGCAACAACTACAATTCCCAAAAATAATGGAGACAGCGGCGAACAACATGTTAAGGCAAGTACCCAAAACACCACCCATCTGACCTGACTGCCATCATTTAAATATCCCGCCAATTTAGGGTGACAGATTCCCTTTAAAGGATGCATCAACTTCCCAAATAGGGAAGATCTGAACCTGCAATCCACGCGGTACAAGGCCCAACCTATTATACTCCTCCAAACTTTAAACATTCCACCAAGTCCTAGTCAGTGATTTGTGTAGATATGTAATGTCATTACAAAGCTTAAAAAAATTATCATCACTTTTGTTAGCCACAATTGCACCATCAGTACCACCAAAAACACCCGAAGCCTGATCACCCCGAGCAGCTTCGCTAGACTTATTGTTTGACTTAAGGAAGATATTAAAACCAAGGAAATGAAATTGGGTACTTTTGATAATCAGTCACAAGTGGTTCCTTTTAGAGACAGCTTGAAAGCTGCCATTGATGCGTTTGAGAAGGAGGTTATTAAGGGCAAGAAGCGTAAATTTCAGTGGGATAGGACTGGTTTTGAGAGTCAGAGAATGTACAAATGGTCACATCATGGAAATACTAGAAGGATGGCCTCAAATTCATCTGGTGAGAATCAGCAAGTGGAGCATGTTGAGCCTGTTTCAAGTGATTTTTTATCTTTGGACGTGAGAGACCAAGAAGGCGCAACAGGAGGGGGAGACATAAATCCCATAAACCTAAGGCTGAGGGTGAGGCGCAACCAAGACTGATGACCGGGCCGCAGGAGGAATACAAGGAGGAACAACAGGAGATATTAATGGGTGACACTCACAATGGAGACACTAGTGAATCTGGTAAGCTGCAGATTATCAATCTGTCTTCTTATCCTTTATCTCCTGGTGAAATCTCTTTACTCTCGAAAGGACTATCTTTTTCACCCACAAATTCTCTTAATACATTTGAACTGACAAAGGATTTATACGTCTTTTGTAGGCAACTTCTGTTTAAACTTCTCTACCACCAACCCTCCATAATAGACACACTACCTGATACCGATAGACAGATGTTCTGTGACTTATTGGAATTGCTTGAAGATAGTGAGGAGGGATCTGGTAAGACACATCAGTTTACTGGTCGCCTACCCTCTCAGGCTACCCCAACTTTTTCGCTCTTTCCAGTTATACAAATCTTATTTGAAACTGTTAGCAAAGACATACGTAACCTTAAACTTAAGAATGGTGGTTCAACTAACTTGACCAAGGAGGAGATGCGATGTCTTCAAAATCTCAAAAAACAAGACTCCTTTGTCATCAATGAGGCTGACAAAGGAGGCAATGTTGTGATTTGGTCAAAGGAACTGTATGTTAGGGAGGCAAAGAGACAATTAATGAACAACTCTCATTACCAGGTACTCCTATTGGATCCTTCTGAGTATTCAAAAAGTAACTTGATCGTCTTATTCTGACAGCTTTCGGTCTGGGAATCATTAACAAGAAGGAGAAGTAATTTCTCTTGACTGAAGTACCAAGGGTGCCAACCTTCTATATGTTGCCAAAAGTGCACAAGTGCCTGGAGAATCCCCCAGGTAGGCGCATAATATCGGGTATTGGTGGTCTATTTGAAAGGCCTTGCATCTGTCTTGATTTCTTTCTTACAGTCTCTTGTTTATTCCCTAGGTTCATACAACAGGGACTCAGCGCATCTTATTGAACAACTTAATAAACTGGTTATACCGGCGAATGCCCTAATTGTAACCCTTCACGTAGAGTCCCTTTACACCAACATTGAACATATATAGGGAATCCAAGCAGTTGCGTTTTTCCTGGATTAGAACTTGAGTAGTGATAGGGATCATGATTCTTTTCTTTTGGATCTTTTAAAAATGGTCTTGGATAAGAACTACTTTATTTTTGATCGTGCCTATTACAGGCAGGCCTCTGGGACTGCGATGGGTGCGAGATGCCTGCCTTTGTGCGCAAATTTGTTTATGGGGTGGTGGGAAGAGAGTTGCGTACTGTACATAAACTTGACATTTTTCAGAATCTTGTACTCCAGTGGTACAGGTTTATTGATGACATTTTTTTTTGGACTGGTCCTTCTGATAATTGTGAGCTATTTGTTAAAGAGCTAAATAATAATCCTTGGATTACTAGATTGAACTCGAAGATATCTCCCAGAATGGTTGACTTCTTGGATTTAAAAATCATCATCAGGGACAATCATATAGTTACTGGTTTGCACGAAAAGGAAACCGCAACTAATAGTTTGCTTCATTACACCAGTGCCCATCCAGCTCATCTGCGTAATAGTATACCTAAAGGTCAGTTTTTGAGACTGAGGAGAAATTGTTCCAATTTTGCTGATTTTTGTGATGAGTCATTAAAACTGACACACAGATTCCGGGCTAGGGGCTATCCACGTAAGATTGTATCGCAAGCTTTTCAGCATTCCCAACAATCCATACGAGAAGAAATCCTAAAGCCAAGGCAAAGGAATCCCAGACGTACCATTGACTTGATAACAACGTACCATAACCAATGGAATGATGTCTATGGTATCTTGAGAAAGAACTGGGATATTCTCTTGACTGAACCTAAACTTCTTCCTTGTCTCTCAACTACACCTAAGATGGTTGCTAGGAGATCGTGCAACCTCAAGGACGAATTGGTGTCTAGCCATTTCAAACGGACAATTACTAAGACTGATGCTGGGAGTCATATCCATGGATCTTACCCTTGTGGTAGGTGTAACGTCTGTCGTTACATGATTGCTGATCACGGAATCTCTCTCCCACATGTTTCGGGAAAGATTCAATCCTATTCCTATTTTAATTGCTGTACTAGGAATCTTGTTTATGCTTTAATTTGCAGCTGTCTGAAACTTTATGTTGGATACACTACCCAGGAATAGAGACGTCCTGTGCAACAACATCTTTCCTGCATAGGTACGGAAAATAAGGATCTGGATAAGGGTAAGAAGCTTTCATCTGTGGCTTCACATTTTTTACAACATCATGATGGCTTAACAAGGGTCTCAGGGTCATGGGCCTTGAAGGGGTCAGACTGGATATTAGGGGTGGTAATGTCACCTTAGGCCTCTTTCACACATCCGTTTTGCGCCTTACGGCGCCCCCGGCATTTTGCCTCAGCGCCGCATCCGGCAACTAGTATGAAAAACCGGATGAGAAGCATCCGGTTTTTCGCCGGATCCGGTTCTGTGCTCCGTAAAAAAAACGGATCCGTCTCATCCGGTGTATCCGGTTTTGCATCCGTTTACGACGGAATGCGCCGGATCCGGTTTTTAAGAACTCCCCTTTTTGGGGTTCCAAACATGATTGGCTACTGGAATCCTATATATACACTGTTCCTACAGCCCATCTTTGACAGGTTGTAGAGGAGCAAGTGCAGGTTGGAGAGAAGAGCAAGTAGCAAGTGATTGGCGAACATGGATGTCATTATCAGCAATATCTTCAAGAACCTTGTTGATTTTACTGCGGAGGCGAATCGCTTGAGGTTTATAGTTCTGGAGAAGGAGCGAAAGATTGAGGAGCAGCGCATTATGCGTCAGCGCCAGCGAAGACGATGCCGTATGTGGATCCACCCCATCACGGCACAGAGATTAACTCGTGGTGTCTATTCTACACTGAACATGGAGCTGCGAGAAAATCCAGAGAAGTTTTTTGCCTATCTGCGGATGAACAAAGAAAACTTTGACGATTTGCTGGAGCGTGTTGGAGACCAAATAAAAAAATCGGACACCTACTGTCGGTTCTCGATATCTCCGGCGGAGCGTCTCATGGTCACTATAAGGTAAGCTATATGTATTGGATCTGTTTGCTTGAGCACACTTGTAATTTTATAATTTATTTAACATCACAGGACAACTAGGAAACCATATCAGTAGCCAATTATTTTTTTTATAAAACAGTGTTTTTCATTGATGTTATTATTTTTGGTCTCTCCAATAGTTATAGCTGAGTTTTGGTATGTAATGCTGTGCTTCTGAAATAATTTGTATTTTCTATTTTGTTTTTAGATTTCTGGCAACTGGCGAAACTCTGTCATCGCTCCATTTTCAATATCGCCTGGGAATCTCCACACTATCCGGCATAATAAAGTATACTTGTCGTGCTCTGTGGGATAGTTTGGTTGGAGAATTTCTTCCAGAGCCAACAACAGAGCGGTGGCTTGAAATAGCGGACCAGTTTCTATGTATCTGCCAGTTCCCCAATTGCCTGGGCGCTGTTGATGGCAAACACATCCGCATTCAAAAGCCTTCAGGAACCGGATCAGAATTCTACAACTACAAAAAATATTTTTTGGTTGTCCTGATGGCTATTGCAGATGCGGAGTACAAGTATATTGCGGTGGACATTGGGTCTTATGGACGGTCAAATGACTCCCAAGTGTTTAAACTTTCAGCTATGGGACGTAAACTGTACGGAAACACTTTTCAGTTTCCACCCCCTAGGCCACTGCCTCAAACCTCAGGCCCACCGATGCCATTCGTTTGTGTAGGTGATGAGGCATTCCATCTGTCTGAACACTTCTTGAAGCCGTACGCCAGCAGAGGATTAACCCATACAAAGCGAATATTTAACTACCGCCTCACAAGAGCCAGACGGATGGTGGAGTGTGCCTTGGCATTATGACAGCTAAATGGCGTGTCCTTTTGACTGCAATTAACTTGAAGACCGAGACTGTGGATGATGTTGTTAAAGCGTGCGTGGTCCTACATAATTTTGTCCTAACCAAGGAACCGATTTCTATGGAGGACCACAATCAAGAAACAACTTTGCACGACTACAGCAACATTACCACTCGCAGTACAGTCGCGGTTTCAAGAATGAGGGACCAGTTTGCCCAATACTTTGTGTCACCAGAAGGTAGTGTTGACTGGCAGGATGACAGAGTGTGATAAATGTATTTGTTGTTTTAACAATTTCTTTACCCACAATAAACCTTTAAAAGTTTACTTGTCTACCTTCTTGTGTGTTTTCTACTGTCTGTAACCTTTTTGCCATAGTTGTGTCCCTGGCTGTTTGTTTTAACAAAAGTATTTCACCTTTTGTCCAAAAAAGTGTACATTGTAGGGCAGGGTTCCCCAACTCCAGTCCTCAAGGCCCACCAACAGGTCATGTTTTCAGGATTTCCTTTATATTGCTCAGGTGATAATTGCCTCACCTGTGCTATACAAAGGAAATCCTGAAAACCTGATCTGTTGGTGGGCCTTGAGGACTGGAGTTGGGGAACCCTGTTGTAGGGGATAACCTAACAAAGTACACAATTTTTGGAAAAAGATAATATACTTTGCATACTACACAACCGGGGACACAACTTTGGCAAAAAGGTTAAATTTATGAACCTTTTAGCCAAACTTAGGTGTTTTTTAAT
Source organism: Oophaga sylvatica (assembly GCA_033576555.1). Taxonomy (NCBI): domain Eukaryota; kingdom Metazoa; phylum Chordata; class Amphibia; order Anura; family Dendrobatidae; genus Oophaga; species Oophaga sylvatica. Next base: position 561,555,806 of record JARQOD010000001.1, on the reverse strand, counting down.
AATTGTGTTTGTGTTACCAAATAGCTTTACCTGTATACCAAATTTAAAACTTAACATCCTATAAATAAAAGACAGACAACAATGTTAAACCAATGAACCATTTATTAAAAAAAAATTTTTTAATATAATTTTTATAAAAGTAGGCCTTGTGGCACAATTTTTCAGTGAAATAACCTTTATTTTTTAGTAAACTTTATTTTTTTTGTAAACTTTATTTTTTAAATAAATTTTTAGTTTTGTCAACTTTATTTTTGAAAGAAGTTTAGGAAACAAAATAAACACTTTAACTACATGTCAGTGTAGTGTGGGGTGGAAATACTGCTGGAGGGGCTGCGGGACACTTCGACCGTGGGAGTGTGGAGGGACGACCGGGATGGTGGTGTGCAAGGAACAGGAAGAGGTGAAGGGGTGGAAAGACTAAAAGAATGGGAAGACAAGGCAGAACAGGTGGGTGGTGGTGGAGTGGAGGGTTGGGCAGGAGGAGCAGGTGACATGGTAGGGAATTGGAAGGGGGAAGGAGATCTGTAAGAACTAGGAGTGTGGTACGGGGTAGGTGGCTGGTAGTGGGGAGGTTGCTGGTACTGGGGAGGTGACTGCAGTTGGGAGGTGGGTGGTACTGGGGAGGTGGTTGTAATTGGGGAGGTTGATGGACCTGGGGAGGTGGCTGGTATTGAATAGGAGGTGGAGGAGGGACGGCAGGTGGAGGGGGGGAAGATGTACGGCGGCTGTAGGGGGGGGGTGGAGGAACGACTGGGGTGGATTGAGGATGGGAGAGAACCTGCACTAGAGCAGCGTGGCACGTGTGCATCACATAAATCTGCTGGTCAGCAGATAGCGGATCTATGCGCTCCGCAACCGACCTAAAAAAGCTGTGGTTCGGTGATGCTCTTGTTTCTGACTGCACAGTTTGCAGAAGTGTCTTTACCTCACCAACTAGGGAGGTTATCTGATGAATGCCTGCGGCAAGTTGTTCAGATAATACCTTAAGACAGTTCTGGAAAGATGCATTCAAATGCAAGAACTCGGGCGCATAGTTCTTTTCCTGACCCCTCTGACGCTGCCGCCCAGTACCCGCAGCTGTACTAGAGGTGGCAGGGTCAGAAGGGTGGGGTAAATGGAATGCTATATCCTGACCAGCAGATTCATGTAATGCAGGCGGCCACGATGCTCCAGCGCTGGTGGAGGGGACTGCGGGATCAAATGTGTGGGAAGGTGCAGATGTAGAGGGGCGGTCGAAGTGTCCCTCGGTGTCGGTCTCCTGAGGGATCTCTCTAGAAGGCGCCAACTCTGCGGGCGCCCGAGTGCTGGTCACCGTGCTGAGGAAGAAAGAAAAAACATAAAATTAATATACAGATGTGGAATGGCCCTGGCTGCAAAAAAACACTGGATAGATGTTAACATTTGATGGTAATATTTACCTTCTGGTGACCATTGTTTCACGCAGGAACGCCAGAGCTCGTGCATATTTATACTTGCTCTGGCGTCCTGAAGAACCACTCGGGCCCGCATCTCCTTGTTGAATTCCTTCTTAAAGCGATCCCTCACAGACCGCCACCGCTTCACAATTCTCTCCCCTGAAACGAGAAAGCACACATTGGTTAGTATACAACATCGGTGTTTCCCAAACTTCATTCCTCGTGTCCCCCAGAGGTCATGTTTTCAGTATTTCCATAGTCTTTCACAAAAGGAAATCATGAAAACATGAAGCGTGGGTGACACGAGGACTGAATGTTTTGGAAACACAGCTTTACAGTCAGCAACATGAACTATACTTACGGTGTTTAGCATGGGCGTACCCACCGTGGGGCAGGGGGGCGGGTGCCCCCCCCAAAAGCAGGGGCACACAATGAAAGAGAGCGGAGAGAGCAGCACAATGCCGGCTCCCTCTGCCCCAGGTTGCAGTGCCTGTCTGTGTGTGCAGTGCACGGAGCTGCTGTCTCACCAGAGGAGCTCCCTCCTTCCTTCCTTCCTGGCCGCAGCAGCTGTAGTTTCACTTTCTGCCCTGCAGGCTCTGGTTGTCTCAGCCACACTGGGTCCTAGTGCCCTCTGTGTGCATACACTGACACTTCCTGCTCCTGCCTCAGTCACTGCCTGCAGCTTCATTGTAAGAGGGGATGGAATTTATTAAATTTATTCAGCTTAGGCATGTCATGGTCACTGTGGGGGAATGTGAGAGGATGGGGGTATTGTGAGGGAGGGTGGACAGGGCACTGGGGGTTAGATATAAGAGGATGGGGTATTGTGGGGGAGAGGGTACAGGGCACTGGGGGTGAATGTAAGAGGATGGGGTATTGTGGGGGCTAGGGCACTGGGGGGTTAATGTGAGAGGATGGGGGTATTGTGGGGGAGGGGTTCAGGGCACTGGGGGTGAATGTAATAGGATGGGGTATTGTGGGGGCTAGGCACTGGGGGGGTTAATGTGAGAGGATGGGGGTATTGTGGGGGAGAGGTACAGGGCACTGGGGTGAATGTAAGAGGATGGGGGTATTGTGGGGGCTAGGGCACTGGGGGGGTTAATGTGAGAGGATGGGGGTATTGT
>JARQOD010000001.1:561503969-561553167 GCA_033576555.1 Oophaga sylvatica | reverse complement strand
AAAAAAAAAAAAGTAAAAAAAAAAAAGGTAAAAAAAAAAAAATTTAATAAGCATTATGATATAAAAACATGCACATTTCAGATAGTAGCATGAGGAGCAACACCATCACAGGCCAAAAAAATGTAAAAAAAAAAATAGATCAACATTGTGATATAAAAATATGCACATTTCAGATAGTAGCATGAGGAGCAACACCATCACAGGCCAAAAAAAAAATTTAAAAAATAAAACACTAGATCAACATTATGATACAAAAAACATGCATATTTCATATTGTCGCAGGAAGACCAACCACATCACAGCAACAAAAAGGTTTTTTAAAAAAAAAAAATAGATCAACATTTTGGAAGTGCATTTGAGCAACAGGGTGATTTGCTGCTGAAGGAGAGAAAAAAAATCTCTTTAAATCTTCTGCTTCAGCGAGTGTGAGCAAGCTGAGTGTGACCGGTGCGCAAGTGCGAACGGTGGTAAGTGTGACTTGAGATTCAGTGAAGAAGTATTTGAAAAACCTTTAATCAAATACCTGTGTGAATTGGTGTGAGTGGCTGAATTGTGGTTGGCTGAGTGCCTTTCTACCTGTTCTATCTTTTGGGGGCTTTTTTAACCTATTTTTTTCTCTCTAAAGGTTTAATCTCTTATTTTACTATCTGTGTGTTTAAAGGTTAACTATATTGCATTTAAATCTTGGTGTAGCTATATTCACAAGGGGTTAATTAAGGGTGGGGGTTCATAATTAAGGGTTTCTAAGGGCCAGCTGCTTAGGGCTCAAGTCTTTTTGGAAGTGCATTTGAGCAGCAGGGTGATTTGCTGCTGAAGGAGAAAAAAAAAATCTCTTTAAATCTTCTGCTTCAGCGAGTGTGAGCGAGCTGAGTGTGACCGGTGCGCAAATGCGAACGGTGGCAAGTGTGACTTGAGATTCAGTGACTGGATTCAGGGAGTTGACAAGGAAGGAATTACTGAATTGTTGTTATTTTTTATTAATACTTTTTATTTTTACTTATCTTTGCTCTGAAATACCCATTAGAAATGTGCTCCACTATTGCCAATGCCATCCAGTGTACATCTTGCCACATGTATACAGTCCTTGAACAGCCGGTTGGGGGTGCATACTGCTGTGCGAGATGTGAGCACGTTGTGCATTTGGAAGCAAAAATCCTGGATCTAAATGTGCAGCTGGCAACACTGAGATCCATAGACAATATGGAAAGGAGTCTTCTGCTCACTGAGCAGACGCTCAATGGGATAGATGAGGGGGGATGCTAGTGAGTCGCACACAACCAGGGCCTGTGGGGTACTCGGCACCGAGCCCGTTCACTTCAATGGGGGATGTCACGGGTAGCACGGCTCGGTCCGTTGCCCTGGGCGCTCACTAAAAAGGGTTATTTACAGGGGATTGTAGGTTTGTAGAAATGTTCGTGACGCCACCTGTGGTTCCTGGTCAGGATGACCAGCGCTGCAGGGTAGATCCTCTGAGGGGTTGTTACTGGGCAGCAAGGTGTTAAGTCTCCCACAGGCAAGACTGATCCCTCAGGGTATCTGGCGGTGTAATATAGGGGTGCAGGAGCAATAAGGCAGACACACACAAGAAAGTCTCTTTCTGTACCTTTACTGATGATGAAGTTGCAGGTACGTCCCGGGAAGCTGTCAGGGTGGAGGATGCACGTCCAGTAATCCCACTGAGTAGGTGTAGGGCCTCCTTACTTCTTTATGTGTGTGAGTTTCTGACCCGTATAAAACAAAGCCTAACTCTGTCTTCTCAGCTACGCCCGGCTGACCTTGTAGTGGAGCCTTCTTGTGGACAGAACTAAGTCTCTATATGGCTGATCAGGCCAGACTCCTGTTCTTCCTGACCCCGGTTACATATCAGCACTGTTGGGTCCCTGCGACCTGAAGTCCAGCAGGGTCTCCGGTGTCTCCTACCAGTCGTGCAGATGCTGGCAAGCGCGGACCCGGTGTCCGGTGGTGCAGAGTGGAGGTAAGCTATCAATGCTGGTTAACCTCTGTCACTCTCTCTTTCCTTTCCACTTGCCTGTCGTCCTACTCACACCTTTAACATAAGCACAAGCAGCAGTAGATGTCAGCTTTCTTTATCTTCACCGCTCTCCAAGCGTCGGCACGCTTCTCACTAAAACGCTCGCTGGAGGGCTCTCAGTAAACTCAGCTTTGAACAGGCTAAGTGGCAATTTACCCACTACTACTGGACTCCACTTCCTAAACTGAGTAACTGCTGAAGTCTTCAGGCTTTCTCTTTCTGGCTAGTCTTTCCCTCTCAGCTCGTCTGAGGTAACTGCCGTTCTGACTGGAATCTCTCACAGTCTCCTCTAATCTCCTCTGCTGAGGTAAACTGACACTCTGAGGTAAAACCAACGACTAGCTAACTCTCAGCTAGACTGCCTTCATCTCTCTGCTGTCTTCTCCAAGGGCTCCCTCTGGTGGCACCAGGAAAATGTGGAGTGTTGTGTGCTTATGGGTTGTGGTGGGTTTACCTTTCGTGCATCTTCCAGGGTAACATGTGACTCCAGACACAGCTGGGCTACACATCCCCCGCTAGTTAATATCAGCACTCCCGGGCTGAAAAAAGAAAACAATGTTTATAACATCAACAAATAACATCAATTATAACTCTTCCCTTGCGGGAGGTAAGGACACTTTGAACGTTTCATAATACAAGTAACATATATACAATTATTTACACAAATCTTATTTACATTTTTACACTTAGATATTGGTTCACTGGCTTAATTTGCTAGGACTACTCTTGGTACCTAACAGGTAACCTGCCTTTTGTCGTGAGTACTGACCTACGTGGTGTTGCGTCAGGTATAGTAGCATCTGGCCTATCTGTCCTGCGTGCCGGCAAACTGTAATACTGCCTTAACCTCTCTAGGGATCTGGCAAGCATACTTGTGGCTGGACGATGCGGTTCTGTTTCGCCAGGGGATTCTTCTGGTAGTTCCACGTCTTGAGGTTCCATTTCTTGAGACTCTACTTCTGGAGATGCTACAGGAGCAGGTTCCTCTTGAACTATTTCTTCTGCTGCGGCAACTGGCTCAACTGGACGTTGAAGCGCTTCTTGTGGTTGGTAAAATTGAAGTACTGGAATAATCACAGCATCCCCGATACAAGGCCAATCTGCAGGAAAATCTCCTAGGTCCGTGTGTATGACTTCACCTGGTTTCTCTTTTTCCATAACAGGTTCTTCTTCGTGAAGTTTCAACATGTCTGGACACAGTTTTAGGTGGTCTCTTGATACAGTGGTGGTCGTCTTTCCTCCATCTTGCTAATGGTACAGGTTTTCCTGTTGTCAGACTTGGATTTTTGCACGACATATGGCTCTTTTTTCCCACTGATCGTCTAGTTTGTGCATTCTTCTTTTTCTTTTTAGCACAATCTCCCCAGGTGCAAAAGGTTCAGCTGGCGCACTTTTGTTGTAGTTCTCTTCTTGCTTTTCCCTAACTTTATTGAGACTATCTTCCACGCAGGCTTGTACTCTCCTGTACTGTTCCTGTCGATTCGTGTCCCAATCTTCAGTAGTAACATCAGCTTCTGGTTCTACAACACCAAGTTCCAAATCCATGGGCAGCTTTCCTGGCCTTGCTCGCATAAGGTAGGCTGGGGTGCAATTGGTGGAACTCACAGGTATGTGATTGTACAGATCTACCAGGTCAGGTAATAAGTCTGGGCACCGATTCCTCTCCTCAAGTGGTACCGTCTTCAGCAGATCAATGACTATGTGATTCATCTTTTCACAGAGACCATTTGTTTGGGGGTGGTTCTTATCTTCTTGCATCAGTACAAATGACAGAATTCCTTAAACAACTCGGCTTCAAAGGCAGGACCCTGATCAGTTAACACTTGCTCTGGATATCCATGGGGTCTGCAGAAATACGCCTGAAACGTCTTTGCTGCTGTTTTAGCTGTCAGATCTTTGACAGGGGCGACCACCTGGAACCTGGAGTAGTGATCCACCATCGTCAGGGCATATGAGTATCCTGACTGGGTGATAACTTTACATGGTCCAAGGCCACGATCTCCAAGGGACGAGTCGTCTTGATGGGCTGCAGCGGTGCTTTCTGGCTGCTGTAGTCTTTTCTTTGGAGGCTACAGGACGCACAGTTTTTACACCATTTCTCGATGGAACTACGCATTCCCACCCAGTAGAAACGACACTTCAGCAGGGTTTCCAGCTTCTTCCAGCCAAAGTGCCTCGCTCGATCGTGGTAGGCTTCCAACACCATCTGGATGTCCGTTCTGGGGACTACTATCTGCCATACCATCTCAAGGGTTTTTGGGTTGACGTACCTTCGGAACAGTTTCTCACGGTAGATAAACAGCCGGCTTCTCTCATTCCACAGCTGCTTTGCTTGCTGAGACGCTTCCTTCTCCAAGGAGGAACCTTCCTGAGTTATCAGCTCCTTGATGCGGCTGACAACCGGGTCACTGTTCTGGGTCTCCTTCCAGCTGTGGTGAGGTAAAGGGTTTAACGTCTTACCACGCTGCCTCCTGTAGGCTCGTTGCTCGTGGATCATCCCATTTCTGTGGAATGCAGGTAGCTCAATCTCTTCTAGGTCATCCAATTCCTCTTCCGTGTCGGACTCATGCGGCATTCTGGACAAGGCATCAGCGTTGGCATTCTTACGGCCTGCCCTGTACTTGATTGTGAATTGATAGTTCGACAGCCGAGCCATCCAACGTTGCTCCATGGCTCCCAGCTTGGCTGTTTCGAGATGTGTCAAGGGGTTATTGTCAGTGTAAGCAGTGAACTTGCTGGAGGCTAGGTAATGCTTGAATCTTTCTGTAATGGCCCAGACTAGCGCCAGGAACTCCAATTTGAAGCTGCTATAGTTCTCTGGGTTTCTCTCGGTCGGCCGGAGCTTCCTGCTTGCATACGCGATGACTTTTTCTTGGCCATTTTGCTTCTGACTGAGGACAGCTGCCAATCCTTTGTTGCTGGCATCTGTGTACAGCAGGAACGGCTGGCTGTAGTCAGGGTAGGCTAGGATTTCATCGCCTGTCAGGATCTCCTTCATCTACTTGAATGCCTCAGCTTGTTCTTTACCCCAGTGGAATGGAGGATTTCTGCTCTGGAGGGATTGTCCTACCAGGAGGTCCTGCAGAGGCGCTGCTTTCTTGGTGTAGTCCTTTACAAACCTCCGGTAGTACCCTGTCAGTCCCAGGAACTGGCGCACCTCCTTGAGATTCCTTGGTTCTGGCCATTTCTGGATGGCGGTGACCTTCTCGGGGTCTGGTGCTACTCCTTCTGAGCTGACAATATGCCCCAAGTACTGTACCTTTTGTTTGAGCAGATGGCACTTCGAAGGCTTCAGTTTCATCCCATACTTGGACAGTGACTCGAATACCTCTGCCAGGTGCTTTAGATGATCCTCTTACGTCTTGGAGTACACAATTACGTCGTCCAGGTACAGCAACACGGTTTCAAAGTTGAGATGTCCCAGCCAACTCTCCATCACTCTCTGGAACGTTCCTGGGGCACTGCTGAATCCAAACGGCATCCTGTCAAACTCACAGAGTCCCATCGGGGTGGTGAAAGCCGTCTTCTCCCGATCCTCCTCAGCCACAGCTACTTGCCAGTACCCACTAGTGAGGTCAAGGGTGGAAAAGTAGTTAGCAGTTTTTAAGGCAGCTAAGGATTCCTCAATGCGTGGTAAAGGGTATGCATCTTTATGTGTAATGCGATTCACTTGTCTGTAATCTACACACATTCTCATGCTTCCATCATTTTTCCTAACTAGGACTAGAGGTGCTGCCCAGGGACTACAACTATCCCTTATCACCCCTGCTTCCTTCATGTCACGCAACATCTCCTTAGCTTTCTGGTAGTGTGCTGGAGGTATAGGCCTGTACCGCTCTTTGATGGGAGGATGGCTTCCTGTAGGGATATGATGTTGTACTCCCTTAATTGTCCCAAAGTCAAGTGGGTGTTTGCTAAATACCTGTGTGTACTCCTGTACCACTCGTAGTACTCCCTGTTTCTGGTGGGCTGGAGTGGTGTCTGTCCCGACATGGAGCTGCTGACACCAATCCTCCACCTGGTTTGCTGGGTCGTTATCCTCCGCTGGCTGGCGGGAGGCTAAGGACTCCGTAGTGAGAATGGAGTTGTTATCTACAGTATGTAATTTAGCAACAGTGGCATAACGTGGTAAATTCACTTCATCTTCTCCCCAGTTGAGAAGACGTACTGGTACTCTCCCATTTCGTACTTCCACTACCCCTCTAGCAGTCAAGAGTGTAGGTCTGTGCTCTGAACAATGGGGCTCTACTACTGCTTGGTAGTTCTGTCCTCTCAGACCTATTGCTGCTCTACACCATATAAGCATTTCACTCATTGGGGTATCACAATGGGGTTCGGGTCTGTCACCCGTACATTACCAATTTCACCATCTGTCAGTTTCGCTTGCTGCTGGCACATCAGGGCCCGGATCTCCCTCTGGATCACTCCCATTTTCTTTGGCCTGGCAACTTCGGCGAGCTGTTGGAGCAAAAACACAACTTCTCCCAGACAGTTACTGATAATGTTTGTACCTAAAACCACATTTAAGCCATTTTCCTCATTTACAGTTTTTACTACTAAGAGTCCCTGGTCCTTCAGCTCCACTCTGCCCACCTTTAAGTCCACGTTTTTGGCTCCGAGTATTTCAACAGGGAGACCATTAGAGGCGTACACAGCAAAGTCAGGGCTTGGGGGCTGGAGACTGTCCATGGACCAAAACTTATTATACAGGACATCAGCAATGATGGTCACCTGAGATCCAGTGTCCAGCAGGGCAGGGATTGCGATCCCGTCCAGGATGATGGACAGGTAGGGTCTTCCTCCCACAAACCTGCGGTTCCAGTCTGAGGGGCCTGAAGAGTCTATTCTTGGGTGTTGGCCCTCGGACCCAGGATCTGCTTGTTTAAAGGACACTGTCGGGCCAGATGACCTTCTCTGTTGCAGCAGTAGCAGACGATCTCTCGGCGAGGATGGTGCTGATCCGGGGTCGCTCCTGGGGGTGGCGTTGTCCTCCTCCAGTGGGGCAACGTCCTCTTTCTCCTCCGGTGCATCCAAGGGACATCCTCTGGGCAGTCAGCTAGCAGGATCTTTCCTCCTTCTTCCTTCTGCAGTTGCAGGGCACTCATTACAGCGGCCAGGTTTTTAGTCAGCTGGCGCACTTCTGAGCGCAGACAGTCCAACTCAGTAGGGGGCGCCACCTGCATTTTGGCTTCCGCCACCAGCGGGGAAAAGGTAGATGCTGCTGGCTTTAGAGTGGCTTCACCCGGGTGACACTGAGTTGCCACCTCGGCTTCTCCAGGGGTCGCAGTCTTTTTATAGCCATATCTTTTAGGGCATCAAAGGTAGCGTCAGGATGATCCAAGGACCACCAGTGCACAGTTCTGCTTTCAGCTTGGGACCTCAGTCCCCGTACAAATTGTTCCTTCAACATTTTGCTTTCATTAATGGCACTTATAGGGTTGACCTGATTGAGAGCTCGCAGGGCCCCCTGTAGTCGGCAGGCGTAGTCCCTAATACTGTCATCTGGTCTCTGGGAGCATTGGTAAAATCTCATCCGGAGATCTGTTTCAGTGCGGTCCTCAAAAATAGTCTGTAGCTTTAAGAAAATTGAAAGCACTGATTCCTGGTCTGCAGCTGTCCAAGTCTCTACTTCCCTTTCTGCAGCACCAGTCAGTTGTCCCAATACCACTGCAGCTCTTTGTTTCTCGGTCATAGAGTACATGTCCATTATGCTGCATATTTTACATTTAAACCCTGACAGGGTGTCTGACTTACCACTATACTGAGGGAGCCACTTTACTCCAGGCAGGTATGGCAGCGTCAGCGGTACTATCGGGGCCACAGGACCAGGTGAGGGGCCAGCGTTTCCATCCTGCGTGGCAGCGCCGGCGGGTAAGTTATTGGAGCGGTCGACCTCGTCCGCGCTGTCAGCTTGCTGCTGCGACATATCTGCGCCCCCCTAGTTAAGCGTGGCCTACCTTCTCCTGAAGGCTGCAGCTCTGCAGGGTACAGCGATGTAGAAGGACCTGCATCGCCGGCGCTCTGAAGCTCTCCACAGGACCTGCCGCTGCGTCAGCGTTGGGGGAGTGTCCGGGACTCCGCGCACTTTCTGCAGGTACGCCCCTTCTCTTTGCGCTGTAGCGCTGTAATTTGGCGGGCAATGGCGGACAATTGGCGCCAAAAATCACAACAGTAACACAGTCTCTTTGCACAAAAACAGTCCACTTCAGTCACACAGGACTCACATATAGCGAGCTTCGGATCCTGTTTGTGACGCCAAAAATGAGTCGCACACAACCAGGGCCTGTGGGGTACTTGGCACCGAGCCCGTTCACTTCAATGGGGGATGTCACGGGTAGCACGGCTCGGTCCGTTGCCCTGGGCGCTCACTATAAAGGGGTATTTACAGGGGATTATAGGTTTGTAGAAATGTTCGTGACGCCACCTGTGGTTCCTGGTCAGGATGACCAGCGCTACAGGGTAGATCCTCTGAGGGGTTGTTACTGGGCAGCAAGGTGTTAAGTCTCCCACAGGCAAGACTGATCCCTCAGGGTATCTGGCGGTGTAATATAGGGGTGCAGGAGCAATAAGGCAGACACACACAAGAAAGTCTCTTTCTGTACCTTTACTGATGATGAAGTTGCAGGCACGTCCCGGGAAGCTGTCAGGGTGGAGGATGCACGTCCAGTAATCCCAATGAGTAGGTGTAGGGCCTCCTTACTTCTTTATGTGTGTGAGTTTCTGACCCGTATAAAGCAAAGCCTAACTCTGTCTTCTCAGCTACGCCCGGCTGACCTTGTAGTGGAGCCTTCTTGTGGACAGAACTAAGTCTCTATATGGCTGATCAGGCCAGACTCCTGTTCTTCCTGACCCCGGTTACATATCAGCACTGTTGGGCCCCTGCGATCTGAAGTCCAGCAGGGTCTCCGGTGTCTCCTACCAGTCGTGCAGATGCTGGCAAGCGCGGACCCGGTGTCCGGTGGTGCAGAGTGGAGGTAAGCTATCAATGCTGGTTAACCTCTGTCACTCTCTCTTTCCTTTCCACTTGCCTGTCGTCCTACTCACACCTTTAACATAAGCACAAGCAGCAGTAGATGTCAGCTTTCTTTATCTTCACCGCTCTCCAAGCATCGGCACGCTTCTCACTAAAACGCTCGCTGGAGGGCTCTCAGTAAACTCAGCTTTGACCAGGCAAAGTGGCAATTTGCCCACTACTACTGGACTCCACTTCCTAAACTGAGTAACTGCTGAAGTCTTCAGGCTTTCTCTTTCTGGCTAGTCTTTCCCTCTCAGCTCGTCTGAGGTAACTGCCGTTCTGACTGGAATCTCTCACAGTCTCCTCTAATCTCCTCTGCTGAGGTAAACTGACACTCTGAGGTAAAACCAACGACTAGCTAACCCTCAGCTAGACTGCCTTCATCTCTCTGCTGTCGCCTCCAAGGGCTCCCTCTGGTGGCACCAGGAAAATGTGGAGTGTTGTGTGCTTATGGGTTGTGGTGGGATTACCTTTCGTGCATCTTCCAGGGTAACATGTGACTCCAGACACAGCTGGGCTACACACTAGGGTGGAGCTGCAGGACACTGAAGTAGGAAGCTGGGTGACAGTTAGAAAGCGGGGTAGAGGGAAGAGCACCAGGGAGGCTAGTCCTGATCTGGCACACCCCAATAAGTTTTCAAAGTTGGCAGATGAGGGGGTTGTCAGTACAGGGGTAGCACTACTGCAGCCAGTCATGTCCTCTGAAAGCCGGGGGAGTGTCTACTCCAGTAAGGGGGAATTAGGAGATCAGGGCAGGCCAGACAGGTGCTGGTAGTGGGGGACTCAATTATTAGGGGAACAGATAGGGCAATCTGTCACAAAGACAGGGATCGTCGAACAGTGTGCTGCCTACCTGGCGCTCGAGTCCGACACATCGCTGATCGGGTTGACAGATTACTGGGAGGGGCTGGTGAGGACCCAGCGGTCATGGTGCACATAGGCACAAATGACAAAGTTAGAGGTAGGTGGAAGGTCCTTAAAGACGATTTCAGGGAATTAGGCTGCAAGCTTAAAGCAAGGACCTCCAACGTGGTATTTTCTGAAATACTGCCTGTACCACGTGCCACACCAGATATGCAACGGGAGATTAGGGAGGTTAATAAGTGGCTCAAGAATTGGTGTAGGAAGGAGGGGTTTGGGTTCCTGGAGAACTGGGCCGACTTCTCAGTTGGCTACAGGTTCTATGCTAGGGACGGGCTGCACCTTAATGGGGAGGGTGCAGCTGTGATGGGGGAGAAAATGGCTAGAAGGTTGGAGGAGTCTTTAAACTGGGGACTAGGGGGGAGGGTATTCATTTTATAGGAGAAGGCAGTGCAGATAGAGACCTGGGCACAAATAATGAAATTGGGGGTGGGGTGGCATGGGGGGTGGGGTTAGAACAGTTAATAATTTAAGAAAGAATAGAGGTTCAGAGAGATACATAAAGTGCATGTATACTAATGCCAGAAGCCTCACCAACAAAATGGCGGAATTAGAATTAATTTTGTTGGAACATAATTATGACATTGTGGGGATATCTGAGACTTGGCTGGATGAGAGCCACGACTGGGCGGTTAATTTACAGGGCTATAGTCTGTTTAGGAATGAACGTAAAAATAAGCGAGGTGGGGGTGTGTGTTTATATGTAAAATCATCCTTAAAACCCATCGTGCGTGATATCTGTGAATCTAATGAAGATGTAGAGTCTCTGTGGGTGGAGATTAGGGGAGGGGGGAAAAATAATAAATTACTGATAGGGGTTTGTTATAAGTCTCCTAAAATAATGGAAGCAACAGTGAATATCCTCGTAAAGCAAATAGATGAAGCAGCAACTCAAGGAGAAGTCATTATTATGGGGGACTTCAACTACCCTGAAATACATTGGGGAACAGAAACCTGTAGTTCCAGCAAAGGTAATAAGTTTTTGGCAACTATGAGAGACAATTACCTTTCACAACTAGTTCAGGACCCAACAAGAGGGGGGCACTGCTAGACCTAATATTATCCAACAGACCAGACCGCATATCAAATATAAGGGTTGGGGGTCACTTGGGTAATAGTGATCACAAAATAATAAGCTTTCACGTATCCTTTAATAAGATGTGTAGTCAAGGGGTTACAAGGACACTAAACTTCAGGAAGGCAAATTTCCAACGGATGAGAGATGATCTTGGTGCAATAAACTGGGACGATATCCTGAGACATAAAAATACACAAAGAAAATGGGAGACGTTTATTAGTATCCTGAATAGGACCTGTGCACAGTATATACCCTATGGGAATAAACATGCTAGAATTAGGAGGAAACCACTATGGCTAAATAGAGCTGTAAGGGGCGCAATAAGGGACAAAAAGAAAGCGTTTAGGGAATTAAAGCAAGTAGGTAGTGATGAGTAGAGTTGAGCGATACTTTCCGATATCCAAAAGTATCGGAATCGGAATGGTATCGCCGATACTATTAAAATATCGGCGATACCCGATACCGATACCGGAAGTCCCATGTAAGTCTATGGGAACAAAATATCAGAATTAAAAAAACCCCATTCTTGCCTTGTTGGTTAATTGTACATGAAGGAAAACAACAAAGAGTAATGTACAATGTATTGTGGAAGGTTGAGGAGACATTAAAGGCATAGATGTTTAACCCAATCAAATGGAATAGCATAAATATTTTTTTTTTTAAAGATGTTCGGATTGACGAAGAAATTGACAATGTTGTTAACGTTTTTTCTATTTTGGCAAATATGTATATTTCACAACTTCCATGCTCTTCACCTTTTTAACTTTTCACACACTTTCTCCTTCATAATCTTCAGCAGCAGCATCTTTTTCATCAAATTATTCTTCATCTTCACCTTCTTTATCTTCTTCTTAAACTTCTTGCTATTCATCTTTTTGTTAACATTACTCAGATTCTTCTTATTAAACTATTATTCTTATTCATATTGTACTTCATCTTCTTCATCATATTCTTATTTGTGACAGAGAATCCTGTACTTGTAATCTGTCAAAGTATGAATTTTTCATCCTTCCGTTCTTGCTGTCACAAAAGATTTAAATTACAACAGTATTTGTCCGTGTTCAGTTTAGCCTGCATCAGCAGGCATTTTCCAGGGGCACCACGAGGAGGAACGGACTCACCCCCATACACTGCTTAGTCTTCTTCTGCTTAGAATTTAGAGCATATATTTTGCTCTTCATTTTGGTCTTATACTTCATGTTCTTCTGCTTTTTGATCTTCTGCTTATTGTTCTTAAGTCTCTTGTTCTGTATCTTGTAGTTTGTCTTAACCTTCTTAGTCCTGTTTGGCAATCTTTTATTTCTTCTTTGTGATGGTGTTTAGGCTGGTTGGCTTGATGCTCGTCGTCCTTGTGGTTGTCATCTTCTTCGGGGTGGTCATCAGGGTCGTCGTCTTCATTGTTGGAGATCCAGAGTGATTACCCAAAAAAGCATTGAAAAAATCTTCAATTTGTAAATGTAGCAGAAGGTACAAGAGCCAATGCAAGTAACGAGGACCAGCTGACTGTGCTGGAACCCGGAGGGGCAGCAGAAGGAAAAGAGCCAATGGCACAACCGAGGACCAGCTGACGTTACTGGGACACGGTTACTAAGCAGGAGGTACCTGTGCTCCAAAGCACTACCAAGGACCAGCAGACGTTGCTGGAACTCGGATACCGAGATGGAGGCACCTAGGCCAAAGGCACTGCGGAGAACCAGCTGACGGTACTGGAACCCGGACGTGTAGCAGAAGGTACAAGAGCCAATGCAAGTAACGAGGACCAGCTGACTGTGCTGGAACCCGGAGGGGCAGCAGAAGGAAAAGAGCCAATGGCACAACCGAGGACCAGCTGACGTTACTGGGACACGGTTACTAAGCAGGAGGTACCTGTGCTCCAAAGCACTACCAAGGACCAGCAGACGTTGCTGGAACTCGGATACCGAGATGGAGGCACCTAGGCCAAAGGCACTGCGGAGAACCAGCTGACGGTACTGGAACCCGGACGTGTAGCAGAAGGTACAAGAGCCAATGCAAGTAACGAGGACCAGCTGACTGTGCTGGAACCCGGAGGGGCAGCAGAAGGAAAAGAGCCAATGGCACAACCGAGGACCAGCTGACGTTACTGGGACACGGTTACTAAGCAGGAGGTACCTGTGCTCCAAAGCACTACCAAGGACCAGCAGACGTTGCTGGAACTCGGATACTGAGATGGAGGCACCTAGGCCAAAGGCACTGCGGAGAACCAGCTGACTGTACTGGAACCCGGACGGGTAGCAGAAGGTACCCATGGAAATTTAAGATGACAGGCCGCGAGCCGGCCGCAGTTACCGAATCCCACAGTACTACAGTGGGTGATTGTCCTATTGTCACAACGGAAACAGCCTTTATTTGCATATCCCGCAGCACACATAGGAAGCACCTAAACTCCAAGCACCATAGAGTCGGCTAACCCGACCGCAACACGACAGGACAACTTATTGGAGGCTAAGTGACGTTTACACTGACAGGAAACAGATGGCGTGCTGTAACCAGTCTGGGCAGGAGTGAGTACCCGTGCCAATGACACTTCCGAGCAACAACTGGCGGTGTTGTAGCCCAGGGATGAGAAGAGAACATGGTGGAGGCAGCAGGACTTTTTGCCGTTATCACAGCAGGGGAACAGCTGACATTACTGAACCCCAGTAACACAGGAGCAAGTGTAGACTGTGCTAACAGCACTTCCGAGCTACAACTGGCGGTGTTGTAGCCCAGGGATGAGAAGAGAACATGGTGGAGGCAGCAGGACTTTTTGCCGTTATCACAGCAGGGGAACAGCTGACATTACTGAACCCCAGTAACACAGGAGCAAGTGTAGACTGTGCTAACAGCACTTCCGAGCTACAACTGGCGGTGTTGTAGCCCAGGGAAGAGAAGAGAACATGGTGGAGGCAGCAGGACTTTTTGCCGTTATCACAGCAGGGGAACAGCTGACATTACTGAACCCCAGTAACACAGGAGCAAGTGTAGACTGTGCTAACAGCACTTCCGAGCTACAACTGGCGGTGTTGTAGCCCAGGGATGAGAAGAGAACATGGTGGAGGCAGCAGGACTTTTTGCCGTTATCACAGCAGGGGAACAGCTGACATTACTGAACCCCAGTAACACAGGAGCAAGTGTTGACTGTGCTAACAGCACTTCCGAGCTACAACTGGCAGTGTTGTAGCCCAGGGATGAGAAGAGAACAGGCTGGAGGCAGCAGGACTTTTTGCCGTTATCACAGCAGGGGAACAGCTGACATTACTGAACCCCAGTAACACAGGAGCAAGTGTAGACTGTGCTAACAGCACTTCCGAGCTACAACTGGCGGTGTTGTAGCCCAGGGATGAGAAGAGAACATGGTGGAGGCAGCAGGACTTTTTGCCGTTCACACAGCAGGGGAACAGCTGACATTACTGAACCCCAGTAACACAGGAGCAAGTGTAGACTGTGCTAACAGCACTTCCGAGCTACAACTGGCGGTGTTGTAGCCCAGGGTCAAGGAGGATGTTTAAATACTATATCAAGTATTTTCCTTGTTACGTGTCAATTAAAAATGTCTATACTCCAAACAAGAGAAATATAAACTTTAGTACCATAAGATGATGATTTAACTTAAAAAAATATATGTAAATTAATAATTTACAAACATAAACGCATACATTAACATGTTGAAAAGCAATGCAAACCACAATTAAAATAGGTTAAATAATCTGCTATACGGTTTAAAATAAAAGCATACAAGTACACATCAGAATCCATTAATGATGGGTAAGTAACAGTATGTACACCATTTTTATTGTGTAGACAATGAATGGCTGACTTAAAAACATAATCAGCATTACAAGTTTTCTTTGACATTCATAAAACTTTACATTTGGTGAATAATATCACTAAAATTTTTAAAAAAATATCTAAAATTTCCATCATGTAATACTGATAATATGTGCCAATCATTTATATTAACAAAACAAAAATTTAAAAAGTGCATAGTGCAGAGTGAAAACAGATATTTATGCCTGACTGTGGACTTGCAAGCATGACAACGGATAGATAAGGTATATATAGATGAGACTGCATAGCCACAGATGGTGAATGGCGATGTAATACTGTACCTCAATAAAGTGTGCGTTACTACTACATCCTTTTTTTTATCTAGCTTTATAAAAGGTTACGTGCATGTATGGTTGCGTCTTTGTTTGGACGCACAGACTGGCTTCCTGCTGTGACGCGTTGGGTATTGGAGCGTCTGTACGTCTTATGACGCAGACTAACATTCACGGTGCGCATCGTTCATCATCGCAAGCGTACCGACAACACAAAGGCGTTGTCATGACTGCTTTACTCAGTAAACATGCACCTATGATGAAACATACACGCATGTGCCCTATTACATAACAAGCTACAAGAAAAACGAGTGTGAGGTGTGACACAGCTGTTTTGTTAAGGTACAGTATTATATCGACATTGTACAGATGTCGCTATTCAGTCTGATAAATATATATCATTCACGTTTTCTATCAGTTGTCGTTCTTTCAGCACCACTTACAGGTATATATTTTGCTATTGTGACTATGCACTATTGACTTTACCAAGGTAATGCATGATTTTTGTTAGCGATTATCATGTTTACATGAAGGACCTTTATGATATGGGCTGTTAACTTTCTAATCAACTATGTATTTTTTAAAATGACACAAATATAAGTAATGTTGAAGAGGACTATTCCTACATGCATTGTTTGCACAATATTACAGGTGTACATCACGTCCCTTAATCAACATTGGATTATTATATTTACTTGTATGCTTTTATTTCAAAGGCAAGAACACTGAAGTATAACCTTCGCACTGCAGCAGTTGTCAAAGTTCAACCCACATTATGCACTTCCAACATTGCAGTATTTGAGTCATCATGATGGAGTTGGATTTGTCTAAGCTATGGAGTGACAAGGTTGACCATCAGTATCCTATAGCATAAGTAGGCTTTTGTGTTTGCATTTGTTTTCGACATGTGCATATCTGTAATAATATGTCACAATTATTTTGTTACAGATTTGTGACAAAGACAAATCATTTTATGGTTTGAAAGTTGACGTTTCAAATGTTTACAGCTTAGAAATCATGGTGTAGCCTCATATCTATGTGTAGCACTAGACACTTTGAGATGTCATGTTTTTTTCACCATGATTAGGTAGCTAGCAGTAATTTTTGCCGGACACACAGCAGGGAACAGCAGGCGTTACTGAACCCCACAAACACATCAGCGATTGTTTTCATCTGTGCATCTAACACTTCTGAGCAGCAACTGGCGCTGTTGAAGCCCAGGGTCAAGGAGGGTGTAGGCAGAGGCCTAGTATGAGACGTTTGAAGTTGAAGTTGTAGTTAGCAGCAGTAATTTTTGCCAGACACACAGCAGGGGAACAGCAGGCGTTACTGAACCCCACAAACACATCAGCGATTGTTTTCATCTGTGCATCTAACACTTCTGAGCAGCAACTGGCGCTGTTGAAGCCCAGGGTCAAGGAGGGTGTAGGCAGAGGCCTAGTATGAGACGTTTGAAGTTGAAGTTGTAGTTAGCAGCAGTAATTTTTGCCAGACACACAGCAGGGGAACAGCAGGCGTTACTGAACCCCACAAACACATCAGCGATTGTTTTCATCTGTGCATGTAACACTTCTGAGCAGCAACTGGCGCTGTTGAAGCCCAGGGTCAAGGAGGGGTAGGCAGAGGCCTAGTATGAGACGTTTGAAGTTGAAGTTGTAGTTAGCAGCAGTAATTTTTGCCAGACACACAGCAGGGGAACAGCAGGCGTTACTGAACCCCACAAACACATCAGCGATTGTTTTCATCTGTGCATCTAACACTTCTGAGCAGCAACTGGCGCTGTTGAAGCCCAGGGTCAAGGAGGGTGTAGGCAGAGGCCTAGTATGAGACGTTTGAAGTTGAAGTTGTAGTTAGCAGCAGTAATTTTTGCCAGACACACAGCAGGGGAACAGCAGGCGTTTACTGAACCCACAAACACATCAGCGATTGTTTTCATCTGTGCATCTAACACTTCTGAGCAGCAACTGGCGCTGTTGAAGCCCAGGGTCAAGAAGGGTGTAGGCAGAGGCTAGTATTAGACATTGAAGTTGAAGTTGTAGTTAGCAGCAGTAATTTTGCCAGACACACAGCAGGGGAACAGCAGGCGTTACTGAACCCCACAAACAATCAGCGATTGTTTTCATCTGTGCATCTAACACTTCTGAGCAGCAACTGGCGCTGTTGAAGCCCAGGGTCAAGGAGGGTGTAGGCACAAAATATTGAGTTATTGCCTTGTTACGTGGCCATTGCAAATGTATGTACTTCAAACAAGAATAAATGAAGTTTTACTAGGACAATAAAATGATGAATTTCAATTCCAAGAATAGAAAAATATTTATACTTGAGAGTCCTCTGTGGTTGATACCGTTTAATGGCTAACTGAAAATATGGTAACAAATTCAAAGCTTTCGAGACTACTCAGGTCTCTTCATCAGGCTAAGACTAAAAAAAAAAGGAAGAATCACATATTTCCACACACAACAGGACACAGGAATAGGTAAGACAAGTGAGGGAGGGACAAGTGAGGGGAGACCGGCCAAAAAATGAGAACAAGGATGAATTATCAGCGCCACACGATAAGACAAAAAATAATGGATTTCACTGTAATGTATGTAGTACAGTTCATATAGCGTCTTGTGCTTGGGTGCGATGAACATACATGAGACACAGGTTTGATATAGAAAAGTCCTGTATTACTTCATACAAGTTGGCAGAAATAGTCACACAGTTTGCAGACACAGAAACAGGAGACACAGCAGGCCAGAGTAATCCAAGCTCAGCAATCACTCTCCAATACAGATTCAGGATCTTCTTCTCTGTTACCGTAAGTCCATGCAAACGTGGGTCTTTCAAAGAGCAGGGTTCAGAGTCCACAAGTGCTTCAGAGTTCCTCAGTAGGAATAGCTGGAGTACAAGGTCCAAGGCTTATAGGAGTCAAGTCACAGGTTCACTGCAGGCTAGATTCTGAAGCACTGATTGCTCAGCTGTGGCTGCTTAAGAAGCAAAGGAGAGAATCAGGGCGGGAACATGCAAGCTGGAAACTCCATTTTGACTGAGGGCAAGATAGCTGCAGCAAGACAGAAAGTAAAATGGCTGACGAACAAACTGAGTTTCAGGAATATATACATAGAACCTTACATTACTCCCCCCTTAAGGACAACCTCCGGATGACCTCAGACCAGGCTTGTGTGGGTACCTCTGATGAAACTGACGGAGCAAGCGAGGAGCATTAACGTTATTGACCGGTTCCCATGAGTTGTCCTCCACTGGGTAGCCCTGCCATTTAATCAGATATTGTAACTGATTTCTATACAACCTGGAATCTAAAATCCTTTCCACCACAAATTCTTCCTGACCATCGACTAGCACTGGGTCAGGGCAAGGAGAGGAACGTCCAGGAAACGTATTGGGTGTCGCAGCCTTTAGTAGGGATACATGAAAGACAGGGTGGATTCTCATAGTTCTGGGCAGTTGAAGACGACAAGCAACGGCACTTATAATTTTACTGATTTTATAGGGTCCAATGTACTTATGTCCCAACTTAGACGATGGAATCCTTAACTTAAGATTTCTGGTTGACAGCCAGACCAAGTCTCCTACCTTGAAAGCTGGTGCAGGTTTACGAAATTTATCTGCTGCTTTCTTGTACCTTTCTTGAGCCGATTCCAGATTTTCCTTTAGAAGATCCATATTCTTCTGTAAAGACGTGATTCTTTCAGCCACTGCTGGTAAAGGCGTTTCTATTGGAAATCGTGGCAGAATGTTAGGATGATAACCTAGATTAGTGTAAAAAGGAGACTGTTTAGTGGAGGCACTCTGAGAGTTGTTATACGAGAACTCAGCTAATGGAAGTAGATCCACCCAATCATCCTGTAGGTGGCAGATAAAGCAGCGGAGATACTGCTCCAGGGTTTGATTGGTTCGTTCGGTCTGTCCATTAGTCTGGGGATGAAAAGCAGAAGAAAGGTTTACTTTAATGTCCAATGCTGCACAGAAATTTTGCCAAAACCTAGAAGTGAATTGCACCCCTCGATCCGAAATAACCTCATCCGGTACTCCATGTAAGCGAAACACATCTTTAATCATCAAATCTGATGTCTGTTTTGCAGTGGGTAAGCCGACACAAGGGATAAAATGAGCTGCCTTTGTTAGACGGTCAACCACCACTAGAATGGTGTTCTTCCCCTGAGAGGTTGGTAACTCCACAATGAAGTCCATAGAAATGGATCCCCACGGGCGGGACGGGGTGGGAAGAGGCTGTAACAGACCAGTTGGTGAGGAGCGAGGTGTTTTGCATCTTGCACAGACCTCACATGAAGTGACATAATTCAAAACATCCTTCCTGCAAGTGGGCCACCAAAAGAAACGAGAAAGAAATTCCTGTGTCTTTAGAATTCCTCTATGCCCAGCTATCTTGGAATCGTGAATGAGTTGCAATACTCTCAATCTGACTGTTTCAGGAATATACAGGCGTTGTCCCTGAATCCACACACCATTCTTAAAGACAAGACTTACGTCCCTTGGGGGTTGTGCCAAAAAGGAATCCGCATGGTATGCTTCCTTGATGTCCTTAAGTAGGTCTTGATTATGAATTACTCCTAGGAATCTAGAGTCAGGAAGAATAGTCTTAGGAGGAGTAATTGGACGTGTCTCTGCTGAGTAAATCCTAGAGAGTGCATCAGCTTTTCCATTGCGCGATCCTGGTCTATAAGAGATGATAAAATTAAATTGGTTTAAGAAAAGATTCCAGCGAGCCTGGCGAGGAGTCAGGCACTTAGCCGACCTGATAAACTCAAGGTTACGATGGTCTGTCAGGACGACTATTTGCTGTGCAGCTCCCTGAAGAAGGTGTCTCCATTCTTTGAAGGCGGCAATAATGGCCAACAACTCTCTATTGCCCACATCGTAGTTCCTCTCAGCCGAAGACAACTGCTGGGAAAAGAAGGCACAGGGATGCAAGACATTCTTCTCACCTGTTCTCTGAGAGAGTATAGCTCCAACGGCACAGTCTGAAGCATCCACCTCTATTATGAAGGCAAGATCGGGGTTGGGATGTACTAGGATAGGTGCAGTGGTAAATTTATCTTTTAGACGGGAAAATGCTTCCTGGGCTTGGGGAGTCCAGGAAAACCTAGACTCTTTCCGGGTAAGTTGAGTGATAGGTGACACTACCTCAGAGAAATTTCTAATGAAACGTCTATAGAAGTTGGCAAACCCGATGAAGCGCTGTACCTCCTTCACATTTCTAGGACTTGGCCAATCCTTGATGGCTTGGGTTTTGCTTCCATCCATACTAATTCCTTGTGTAGACAGTACATACCCCAGAAATTGAATTTCGGTCCTATCGAATTCACACTTTTCAAGTTTGATGTAAAGATGATTTTGTCTTAGACGTTCCAAGACCATTCTCACATGTCCATGATGTTCCTCTGTGGAGTTAGAAAAAATTAGAATATCATCCAAATAAATTACCACGAATGTATCTAGGAGATCCCTGAAGATGTCATTCACCAAGTGTTGGAAAGTGGCTGGGGCGGTACTCAGACCAAAAGGCATAACTAGATATTCAAAGTGTCCATAGCGTGACCTGAATGCAGTCTTCCATTCATCCCCAGGTCTAATACGGACTAAGTTATAGGCCCCACGAAGATCTAGTTTAGAAAAAATTTTGGCATGTCGCACTCTCTCCAATAACTCAGGGATTAAAGGCAATGGATAACGGTTTCTAATAGTAACCTTATTGAGTTCCCTATAGTCTACGCATGGTCTCAGAGATCCATCTTTCTTCTTTACAAAGAAGATGGGTGCACCTGCAGGAGATGAAGAGGGGCGTATGAAGCCCTTGGCTAGATTTTCATCTATGTAATCCTTTAAAGCCTTTAGCTCGGGCCCCGCCAGGGGGTAGATCTTACCAAAAGGTATCTCTGCTCCAGGCAATAATTCAATTGGACAATCATATGGACGGTGAGGAGGAAGCTGGTCAGCGTTCTTCTTGTCACATAAATCCACATAGTCCTGGTATACAGCTGGTAGTTCAGGGACTGACATGATTCCTTTAGGAACAGAGCAAGCTGAAACTTTTGGACTCATCTGTTTCTCTGGAAAGTGTAATTCCTTGGTCTCCCAGTTAATGGTAGGATTCTGAGCCTGCAGCCATGGTAGCCCTAGAATAATGGGAAAGTGGGGAGAAGAGATAAGCATAAAGGACAGTTTCTCTTGATGATCTTTACCCATAAGAACCCTCAAAGGCTCTGTTTCCTGATCCACTGGTCCAGAGGTCAGCAGGGAGCCATCCACAGTTTCCATCTGTACTGGAGTAGCCTTCTTCACTGAACGTATTCCCTGTTTCAGAGCAAAGGAGACATCCATAAAATTTCCACTTGCCCCTGAGTCGATCATAGCAGAGCTAGACACCCAAGCTGAGTCAACCCAGAGTTTGATGGAAAGAAAGCAATGAGAATTGTTTTTCTTACAACTCAGCTGGGACACCGCTGAGGAAACTTGAAAAATGGCAGCGTTTACACAGTCAACGTCCTCAGAGGTAATGGAGTTTAAGTCCGAGAAATCAAGATCTGTTGCTGCAGATCTCTCTGGAGCCTGAGGCTCGGACCTGACAGATCCCCTCTCGCAACACTCACAATGAATGAGTGCTGCAGTAGTCTTACGAGAACGGCTGGGGCAGTTTATAATGAAGTGCCCTGACTTACCACAATAGAAACATAGATTCTCCTTAAAACGATGTTCCTTGCGTGCATCACTAACCCGTCGTTGTAAAGAGTCTACCTGCATGGGTTCAGGTTCAGGTTCCCGTGTAATCCTACTCAAAGGTTCCTTAGCTGGAGAGGAAGGTAGGAAAAGGTTAGTACGATTGCTTTCGAACCATCTCTCTTGCCTGTGTTCAGTCAGACGAGTATCAATACGGATGCAGTAGTTAATAAAGTCACCTAACGCAGTGGGAGGGTCGGCACGAGCAAGTTCATCCTTAATCAGTGGAGATAACCCCTTTCGAAAAATAGATTTTTTGGCGGAACTGTCCCAGGTGGTATCAAGGGCCCATCTCCTGAAATCCAAGGCATATTCAGCTACCGAGTGCTTACCTTGGCGCAAAGCTAACATGGCTGCTTCAGCTGTTGCACCTCGATTGGGGTCATCAAACACCTGCCCCATGGCTGAAATAAAATCATCAAGGTGATTCAAACAATCATCCTCAGTCTCAATCAGAGGGTTTGCCCACATTAAAGCCTTGTTGGTAAGCAACATAATTATAGTAAGCACCTTAGATCGTTCAGTGGGAAATTGTGAAGCATGTGCAGAAAAAAAAAGATTGCATTGATTAATAAATCCCTGAATTTCTCACGTTCACCGCCAAAACGAAAAGGGGGCAACTTGGGAATCCCAGCACTCGGGGCTACGACAGGAGCCTGGACTCGCCCCTCTAGAACCTCAATCCTGGCTCGCAAATCCTGGGTAGTCTGTCCAACCACTTGCAAATTGTGATTATTGAGGTCCTGTAGATTTGTAAAACGGGTCTTTATATTCTGCAAATCTGCAAGGATATTATCAGTCACTCCGCAAAGTTCCTTTATGCGGGCCTACATTTTCCAGATCTTTTAAGACAGGATTACTGGAAGAAGAGGAGAGAAAAAAAAAAAACAATAGTGTTCACCTGTGGCAACACTGCAGAGAGAAAAAAAAAATTAAGGGAATTGCTCACCTGGAATGGTTGTGAGAAGTCACAACCACTGTCATCACAGAAAGTACAACCGGACGTCTGATATCCACAGTACAGCAGACACAGCCTTCCAGACCCAGCAGACACTAACGTTTTGGCTTCAGAATCTTGTAATGTATGTAGTACAGTTCATATAGCGTCTTGTGCTTGGGTGCGATGAACATACATGAGACACAGGTTTGATATAGAAAAGTCCTGTATTACTTCATACAAGTTGGCAGAAATAGTCACACAGTTTGCAGACACAGAAACAGGAGACACAGCAGGCCAGAGTAATCCAAGCTCAGCAATCACTCTCCAATACAGATTCAGGATCTTCTTCTCTGTTACCGTAAGTCCATGCAAACGTGGGTCTTTCAAAGAGCAGGGTTCAGAGTCCACAAGTGCTTCAGAGTTCCTCAGTAGGAATAGCTGGAGTACAAGGTCCAAGGCTTACAGGAGTCAAGTCACAGGTTCACTGCAGGCTAGATTCTGAAGCACTGATTGCTCAGCTGTGGCTGCTTAAGAAGCAAAGGAGAGAATCAGGGCGGGAACATGCAAGCTGGAAACTCCATTTTGACTGAGGGCAAGATAGCTGCAGCAAGACAGAAAGTAAAATGGCTGACGAACAAACTGAGTTTCAGGAATATATACATAGAACCTTACATTAACTGTGGCAAAACACTTTTGTATGCCCGGTCATAGCATGATGGATATGGAATTACTGGTATTAAAATATAACTTCAAATATGACAAAGATACAAAGGTTTCAGAATATAAGCTCATCATGACCTTTGACACTGTTAGTGATGGAATGAATAGATCACACGGATTTATGTCATTCTATATCAATTAAGGAATCTGCGTCTCTGCCCTTCCAGGGGCATGAAAACACAAAACCAGACCCCAATCAGAGGGCAATAAAACTTTCTATCGTTATCTAGGAACTGTTCCAATATTTATGTTCATCCCTCTGTGAAAATGACAGTTCTGCTACACGTCACTTACTTGTCTTACCTATTGCACTATTCCTGTGTCCTGTTGTGTATAGAAATATGTGATGCTTCATTTTTTGGTTTAGTCTTTGCCTGATGAAGAGACGTGAGTAGCCTCGAAAGCTTGCAATTTGTTACCATCTTTTCAGTTATCCATTCAAAGGTATCAACCACTGCGGACTCTCAAGTCTAAATATTTATCTATCTACTGGCTAACACGGTACAAAGATACACATGTTTCCTAACTTCAAGAATAAAAATAAAGACACTGCAAATATAAACGCATATATGCACATGCCAACAAGAAATGGAACAACACACCACCCAAAAAATTGGTTACAAAATATAGTGTTGTAAATTTAACAATAAAAGTCCATTTTTGTATTTATGAATAATGCTTAAGGAACGCTATGTTAAACCATAATATAGTGAAGACAATGGATTTTGTAAAAGTCACTTATCATCATCATCATTGCAATTTAGATGTGACAGTCACAGACATTTCAATTATTTAAGTTAATAAAATAGTTACTTTGTACACCATGTATGACATGTCCAGCATGGACTCATCAATGTGATGACACAATAATGTACGATAAAAAATAACCATTTAAAAAAACATAATGCATTGTCACAATTTAAGTGTGTGCCTGCAAGTGTAGGTGAAACAAAGGCTACGGATAGCAAAGGTATATTCTATGTCTGTATCAGACAGTGGACAGCCTCTGATGGGTAATGGCGATGTTATACTGTACGTCAATAAAGTCTGCGGCTGCAATCATGCATTTTTTGCTTGTACAGTGTTGAAGAGGGTAAAAGCATGTCTGGTTGCGCAAGGCTTTATCCGTCAACACTACCTTCCTACTGTCACACGTAGGGTAGGGTAGCGTGTGTCAATTAGATGACTCTATAAAATGTGACGTTACGCAGCGTTATTGCGCCCTAGGTACGCCAAAAATACGACAGCAGTAATCATTTACTGTCTAATACTCCACCTATGACCAACCAAAAAAGACCGTTCCCTCTTTAACAATCTACAAGACTAACAAGCATAATGGTTGACGCTGACTTTATTGAGGTACAGTATTACATCGACATTGTCCATGAGTAACTATGCACTGTGATACCTATATACCATTATTAATTTATATCTGTTGTGGTTGTTTCAACAGCACTTGCAGGTATAACTAGTACTACCTATTGTCAGTATGCATGATGCACTTTCTAGATGTAATAATTTATTATTGCACATTATTACCAGGTTTAGATGCTGGCCATTTCATATATGGTGTGTGAAGTTACAGTTGGCATCAGTATGTGTATTTTATAATGTCTGTCATAAATAAAACTCGTGATGATGATGATGAGGATTTTATGATTCGTACATCCATTGACTGCATTATCTTACAGGTACAGATAAAGTTCCTTAAAAATAGTGTTGAGCATTCCGATACCGCAAGTATCGGGTATCGGCCGATATTCGCGTTATCGGAATTCCGATACTTAATTCCGATACTTTTTCCATATCGTATACCGGAATCGGGAGTTCCCATAATTCTTTGAGAGGCAATGTGATTTTAGTCAGCCAATGAGGAATCCTACGAAGTGTGGGCACATCCTGTAATGCTGCGGTCATCTTAACTAATGGCATGGCTGTGATTGGCTGCTGAAATGATGTCAGAATGCACTATAAAAGGCGCCGCCGCCATTTTAGCGTCACTGTGCTGTGAACTCAGTAAGGGACAGAACGCTACTCTGCTCACTCTGAGGGACAGTTAGATATTGCGATTTTGTGTACTACTGTGCTTGAGGCAGGCTAGTTTACCAACCGCTGTGTAAAGCTTCATTTTGCCAGTGTTGTTTTAACAGCTCTGTGCAAGGTGTGTGTGTGACAGTGCAGGTGACGCTGCAGTTTGCTCTGCATCCACCGCTGTTTGTAGGCATCTGCACGTGTCACTGACTCTTTTTTTTTATTTTTTTTATTTTGTGGAATTGGTGCAGCTCCATTATATTAGAAAAAAAAATCAAATCTATTAGTGTGACGTGCTTCCATCCGTATACAATACATTGGTTGCAAACACTATAGAAGTACAGAAAGGAGCTTTTCACAGATTGTGGACAGTTGTGTTTCAGTGTTCACTCAGTCTGTGTTTTTTACTTTTTTGAGTGCAGATCACGCTCCAGTTACTGTTCAAGCACTGCTGCTTGTACTCTGCTGAGCGTGTCTCAGTGGCTCATCCTTTTCATTTATCTCCAATTGGTTCTGCTACATTCCATTTAAAATAAATCTAATCTATTAGTGTGACGCGCTTCCATCCGTATACAATACATTGGTTGCAAACACTATAGAAGTACAGAAAGGAGCTTTTCACAGATTGTGGACAGTTGTGTTTCAGTGTTCACTTCAGTCTGTGTTTTTTACTTTTTTGAGTGCAGATCACGCTCCAGTTACATGTTCAAGCACTGCTGCTTGTACTCTGCTGAGCGTGTCTCAGTGGCTCATCCTTTTCATTTATCTCCAATTGGTTCTGCTACATTCCATTTAAAATAAATCTAATCTATTAGTGTGACGCGCTTCCATCCGTATACAATACATTGGTTGCAAACAATATAGAAGTACACAAACGGGCCTTTCACAGCTACTGAACATGGGTTTTTAATTTTTAACTAAAATATGTATTTTTTCAAATGACACAAATATAAGTAATGTTGAAGAGGAATAGTCCTACATCCATTGTTTGCACAATATTACAGGTGTACATCATGTCCCTTAATCAACAATGTATTATTATATTTACTTGTATGCTTTTATTTAAAAGCCAAGAACACAGAAGGATAACCTTCGCACTGCAGCTGTTGTCAAAGTTCAACCCACATTATGCACTTCCAACATTGCAGCATTTGAGGCATGATGTGAGTTGGATTGGTCAAAGTTATGGAGTGAGAAGGTTCACCATCAGTACCCTATAGCATAAGTATGCTTTTGTGTTAGCATTTGTGTTAGACATGTGGATATCTGCCATAATATGTCACAATTATTTAGTTACAGATTTGTTACCAACACTAATCATTGAATGGTTTTAAATTTGACGTTTCACTTGTTTACAGCTTAGAAATAAGGGTGTAGCCTGATATCTATGTGTAGCACTAGCCACTTTAACATGTCATGTTTTTTTAAACATGTGTAGGTAGGTAGCAGTAATTTTTGCCGGACACACAGCAGGGGAACAGCAGGCGTTACTGAACCCCACTATCACTATAGCTTGTGTATTGGTCTGTGGACACGACACTTCTGAGCAGCAACTGGCAGTGTTGTAGCCCAGGGAGTATAGCTCAGGTGGTAGAAAGATGAACATAACAGGAGACATGGAAAACGTTGTCAACCAGTTAGTTAATCTGAAACCGGACAGGCAAATTCAGGCGAGATCCATGCCTAGTTCATTTTCAGAAAAGTAAGCCGTTCTACATTATCGTAGGATAGTCGCATGCAACGGTCTGTTAGTACACCACCTGCAGCAGTAAAGACGCGCTCCGATAATACACTGCCAGCAGATCAAGCCAGCACCTCCAATGCATACTGGCTAAGCTCTGGCCATGTATCCAGCTTAGAGACACAAAACTTGAATGGGGAAGAGCCATCTGGGAGTACACTGAGAGGGCAAGACATGTAGTCTGTCACCATCTTACGGAAATGTTGCCTCCTGCTGACTGGAGCCGTCTCGGATGGTGTAGACATTGGTGGCGCTGCCACAAAACTTCGACACATTTGGAACATACTGTTCTTGCCCTGTGCAGAGGCGCTGCTTGTGCTCCCTCTTGTTGCAGAGCTGTCTCCACTGCCTCGACGCACAGAGCTGCTTTGTAAATCAGTAGCAGCAGCAGTGCTCTCGGCTGGAATGGAGAACATTATGGATTGCACCAGTGTGTCTTGGTACTTCCGCATTTTACGCTCCCGGTTCAACGGTGTGATGAGGCTTTGTAAGTTGTCCCGGTAGCGAGGGTCTAGGAGGGTGTACACCCAATAATCAGACGTGGTGTGAATGTGTTCGATGCGGCGGTCGTTTCTCAGCCACTGCAGCATGAAATCAACCATGTGCTGCAGACTCCCAACTGGCCAAGAAACGTTGTCCCCTGCAAGAGGCGTCATCTCCGCCTGCTGTGCATCACCCCACCCTTGGTCTACATACTGACTAGAGCATTGTCTACCTCCCTCTGGAGCGATGTCTTCCTCCTCCATTGACTCCTCCTCATCCTCCTCACAAAGTCCTTCAAATACATATAAATTTACAAAATTTAAAACTCAAAATTTAAAAACTTTGTATCATAATTCTGTAACATCAGTTTATGGAAACACAATAGCATTACAAAAGGATAGACAAAAAATGTACATTATGTGCTTTGTAAATACATTAAAAGTTTGTAATGGTTATGAAAATATAGACAGCGACTCTGGAGGTTCAATTGTTGATACAGCATGGTACTTTGAAAGTCCTCCAGCCCTTTGTGAGGAACCACGTTGCGCTGACTGTCCAGAAGGTGATGGAATTTGTGACTCCTCATCCTCCACCTCTTCCAAAACCTCATGCCTTAGTGCTTGCAGTGTTTTTTGAAGCAGGCAGATAAGGGGGACAGTCAGGCTGACTAGTGCATCATCTGCACTCGCCATCCGCGTTGACTCATCAAACGCACGCAAAACGTGGCAGATATCCTTCATAGAGTTATTCGCCACTCATTACACTGGCAGTGGCTGCCCATTCATTATAGGATCCAATTCTAATTACTGGTTCTCACCAACAAGCTCTCCACAGCGCAGCACCCCCCTACATCTCCTCCCTTATTTATATTTATCGGCCTAACCGACTGCTGCACTCTGCAAACGACCTTCGACTAACCTCTGCACTAATCCGTACCTCCCACTCCCAACTCCAAGACTTCACCCGCGCTGCGCCAATCCTCTGGAATGCTCTACCCCAAGAAATTAGGACTATCCGCAATTTGGATGGTTTCAGGCGCTCCCTCAAAACACATTTGTTCACAGTGGCCTATCACATTCACTAATCAAAGTCATTCTATGTGTAATTCTGTGTGTGTAGCCCATTCACTATCTCCATGCATCCCTCACTTCCTTAAAATGGCTGGACCATCATTGTAAAAACACCATTGTATATAAACACCTGTACTTTGTATCTCCCCACCTCATTGTAGATTGTAAGCTTTCACCAGCAGGGGCGGCTGATTTTGCTTTAATTATTGTATTGTTAACGTTGTTACTTATGACTCGTGTTTTGAAACTGTTAAACTGTAAAGCACTGCGGAATATTATGGCGCTATATAAATAAATAATATTATTATTCTTATTATAGAGGCCCACTCAGTAGTGGTGAAGTGTGAACGCCGCAAATTGCGAGTTGACTGCGCCTGATGCAGCTGATACTCCATTACTGTTGGCTGCTGCTCACACAACCGCTCCAACATATGTAACGAGGAATTCCACCTGGTGGGTACGTCACATATAATGCGATGTTCATGAAGGTGAAATCTGCGTTGCAGAGCTGCAATCAGCGATCTGGCCATGCTGGAACGTCGCAAGTGAGCGCACTCTAGGCGGACCTTGTGCAGCAGTGCATCAAGATCCGGATAGTCCCTCAAAAAACTCTGCACGACCAAGTTGAGCACATATGACAGACATGGTATGTGATGAGGTTGCCAAGGCCCAGAGCTGACACCAGATTTCGGCCATTGTCACACACTACCAAGCCTGCCTGTAGATTCTCTTCCAAAAACCACACGTCGCTCTCCTGCTTTATGGCATTACAGAGCTCCTGCGCTGTGTGGCTAAGATTCCCCATGGAAATTAATTTCAGGATGGCCTGTTGACATTTGGACACGGCTGTGCTCATATCGGTCGCAACAGGTAAACGTTCACGGGTCCATGTGGAGGTAGACCGTGACGGCTCCTGCAGCGATGATTCTGAGGAACTGGAATAGGAGGAGGAATCAATGTGTACAGACTTGATTCCTGCAATCCTTGGAGTTGGCAGAACACGTACAGCGCCACTCGCAAGATCAGTACCCGGCTGCACAACATTGACCCAATGGGCAGTGAGGGAAAGGTATTGTCCCTGGCCATGGGTGTTAGAACCCTCTTGTTAGGTTTTGTTTCAGTTTGCTGGTCACATGACCTTTTTTCCCTATTTAGTCTGGCTCCGCCCTTCTGGCTTTGCTTGACTTCATTGTATTATCTACTGTTAAGCTAGCCGGGTGCTTAGGTGCCTTAATCTGTAGTTTTGCTTGATGTTAGGATCACAAAGTATTTATTTTTCTGTTTAATTATCCATGCTACAATTTATGTTAGGAGGTGTCCACCTTTTCTCCCAGTCCCTAGATCTTGTAGGGATTACTCCCTCGCAACTATAGGTCTTCGTTCACACTAGATGAGGACTTTAGCGGGTCTGGTCGCAGGATCAGGTTCCCCGTTACATCGTAGGGATTCAGCTTAGTTGTATTGTAGGGACAGAATTCCCTTCTTTCCTTACTGGTTGTAGCAGATCATAACAATGGGTACTGGTCCACGCATCGGTGGTCAGGTGGACCTTGCTACTGAGGGCTTTTAGTAGCGCATGTTTAATTTTTCCCTCAACATGCTTTTGCAGACCAGGGACGGCTTGCCTGCTGAAATGAAATCGCTTGGCACATTGTATTGTGGGATTGACAATGATATTCAGTTACGGAAACTGTCTGTCTCCACCAGCCTGAATCACAGCATTTCAAGGGACAGGAGTTTTGCAATGCCAGCATTCAGAGCCTGTGCTCGTGCATGGTTTGCGGAGTATGGCCGTCTTTTATCCCATGCCTGTGCTACCGCTGGCTGTTTTGTGGCCTGGGAGTGTGAGGATGACAGGGAACTTGCTGCTGTGTGTGGAATAACAGTTTGTCTCTGGACAACAGTGGCCGAGGTTCTTCCATGGCGATCCTGTGAGGAAGCAAACCAGCTGTGTGTGAGCTCGATGAAGAGGCTTCAACACAACCTGAAGATGTAGGTGCTGCTGTAGGTTGGCCTACATCTCCAGTGTGTCTTTGTAACTCAACTACGTGCTTTGTCCGCACATGTTTCCACATATTTGTGGTATTGAGGTGACTGACACTTTTAGCTATTTTTAATTTTTGATTACACAGCTTGCATTTCACATAGCAAATATCATGTGCAAGTGTGTGAAAAAAGGACCACGCAGTGCAAGTCCTGGGAGCGCACGTTTTGACTTTTGGAAGACAACTGCTCCGAACAGGTGCCAAACTGGAGGCTACAGGCAACCGAGTCTGCAGCCTAACTCTCCCTCCTGTTTGTACCGTTGGGGCAATGTCTTCCTCTATCTTCCTTCTATCACTAACCATTTCTCTAGGCCTCTCCCAGCTTTCAACCAAAGTACTGGTTCTCACCCACAAAGCTCTCCACAGTGCAGCACCCCTCCTACATCTCCTCCCTCATTTCTATCTATCGGCCTAACCGACTGCTGCGCTCTGCAAACGACTTTCGACTAACCTCTGCACTAATACGTACCTCCCACTCCCGACTCCAAGACTTCTCCTGCTCTACGCCAATCCTCTGGAATGCTGTACCCCAAGAAATTAGGACTATCCACAATTTGCATGGTTTCAGGCGCTCCCTCAAAACACATTTGTTCAGAGCGGCCTATCACATTCACTAATCAAAGTCATTCTATGTATTCTGTGTAAGTGTGTGTGTGTCTCTAGCCCATTCACTATCTCCATCCCTCAGTCCCTTAAGATGGCTGGAACATCATTGTAAATGCACCATTGTATATAAACACCTATACTTTGTATCTCCCCCATCTCATTGTACATTGTAAGCTGTCACGAGCAGGGGCGACTTATTTAGCTTAAATTATTGTATTGTTAACGTTGTTACTTATGACTTGTGTTCTGAAACTGCTAAACTGTAAAGCGCTGCGGAATATGATGGCGCTATATAAATAAATATTATTATTATTCCTCTGAGCTGCTCCCACCACCTTCCTGTTCTTCATGCCATGTTGGGTATTGGACCTCATCATCTCCACTACCCTCTTCCAACACCTGCTGTTGGGTGGTCTGGCCAGCACCATGCTCAACAGAAACTGGCACCTGGGTCTCATCATCATCATGATGCGTTCTGCGGTGTGCTGACCATCGGCACTGTCTCACCCGCCTCTTCAGATTCAGAGAGACACAGCTGTTGCGCATCACTGCATACTCCCTCTTCTTCACATTACAGAATGCTGCTTGGCTGGGCCCCTGTTTGCAAGCCAATAGATTCTGAGAACAGAAGCAGACACTCAGCTGGCTCCTGTACAGAACTCTCTGACTGCCTGGGCAATTTGCCAGGCGGTGAAGAGACAGATGGTTGCCCAACAGTGCTGTGGTCCTGAGAGGAGGTGGAAGCAATTGAAGTCGATGCATTGGCTGAGATCCAAACAACAACGGCTTCAATTTGTTCTTCCCGCAGCAGGGGGGTACTCCGAGCTCCTACAAAAGTGCGCATAAAGGAACGCTCACGGCCCGGGGAAAACTGGTGGATGCTGTGTCACTGGGGGCCGCAGCAGCCACAGAATCCCCACGTCCTCTCCCTGAAGAAACTCCACGACCACGTGCCTTACTCCCTGCCTTCTTCATCTTGGTAGATTGATAAAGAAAGTCTGAAAAGTTATAAGGCCTAAGTGTGGTTATTCCGCAGAGACTGCAGTGAACACTGCACACAACTGTTCAGTAGGTGTGAAAGGCCCCTTTGTGTACTTCTATAGTGTTTGCAACCAATGTATTGTATACGGATGGAACCGCACACTATAGATTTTTTTTTGTAATAGAGTTGAGCGCAACAATTAGAGAAAAATTTCAAGGATGTGCCCAGTGACACACGCTCAGAGACTCACAACCAGCAGTGTTAAGAACTTACTGGAGCGTGATCTGAACTCCAAAAAGGAAAACCTCAGACTACAGTGAACACTGCACACAACTGTTCACTACCCAACGCGTCTCAGCAGGAAGGCAGTCTGTGCGTCAAAACAAAGGCGCAAGCATACATCCACGTACCCTGTTTATAAAGCTATATAAAAAAAATTATGTAGTAGTGACGCACACTTTATTGAGGTACAGTATTACATCGCCATTCACCATCTGTGGCTATGCAGTCTCATCTATATATACCTTATCTATCCTGTTGTCATGCTTGCAAGTCGACAGTCAGCATAAATAGCAATTTTCACTATGCACTATGCACTTTTTAAAGGTTATGTTTGTTAATAAAATGATTATTGCCACATATTATGAGTATTACATGATGGAAATTGTATAATTTTGTATAAATTTTAGTGACATTATTCAGCAAATGTAACATTTTAGTAATGTCACAGATAACTTGTAATGCTGATGATGTTTTGAAGTCAGACATTCATTGTCTATACAATAAAAATGGTGTACATACTGTTACTTATCCATCATTAATGGATTCAGATATGTACTTGTATGCTTTTATGTACAACCGTATAGCAGATTCCTTAACTAATTTATTTTGTGGTTTGCATTGCTGTTCAACATGTTAATGTATGTGTTTATGTTTGTCAATTCTTTATTTATCTAGATATTAGTTTAAATGAAATCATCATCTTATGGTAGTAAAGGTTATCTTTCTCTTGTTTGAAGTATAGACATTTAAAATTGACAGGTAACAAGGAAATTACTTGATCTAGTATTTAAACATCCTCCTTGACCCTGGGCTCCAACACCGCCAGTTGTTGCTCGGAAGTGCTGTTAGCACAGTCAACACTTGCTCCTGTGTTACTGGGGTTCAGTAACGTCAGCTGGTCCTCGGTTGTGCCATTGGCTCTTTTCCTTCTGCTGCCCCTCCGGGTTCCAGTACCGTCAGCTGGTTCTCCGCAGTGCCTTTGGCCTAGGTGCCTCCATCTCGGTATCCGAGTTCCAGCAACGTCTGCTGGTCCTTGGTAGTGCTTTGGAGCACAGGTACCTCCTGCTTAGTAACCGTGTCCCAGTAACGTCAGCTGGTCCTCGGTTGTGCCATTGGCTCTTTTCCTTCTGCTGCCCCTCCGGGTTCCAGCACAGTCAGCTGGTCCTCGTTACTTGCATTGGCTCTTGTACCTTCTGCTACCCGTCCGGGTTCCAGTACCGTCAACTGGTTCTCCGCAGTGCCTTTGGCCTAGGTGCCTCCATCTCGGTATCCGAGTTCCAGCAACGTCTGCTGGTCCTTGGTAGTGCTTTGGAGCACAGGTACCTCCTGCTTAGTAACCGTGTCCCAGTAACATCAGCTGGTACAAGATTGTGCTACAAATACAAGATACGGAACAAGAGACACAAGAACAATAAGCAGAAGATCTAAAAGCAGAAGAACATGAAGTATAAGACCAAAATGAAGAGCAAAATATATGCTCTAAATTCTAAGCAGAAGAAGACTAAGCAGTGTATGGGGGTGAGTCCGTTCCTCCTCGTGGTGCCCCTGGAAAATGCCTGCTGCTGCAGGCTAAACTGAACACGGACAAATACTGTTGTAATTTAAATCTTTTGTGACAGCAAGAACGGAAGGATGAAAAATTCATACTTTGACAGATTACAAGTACAGGATTCTCTGTCACAAATAAGAATATGATGAAGAAGATGAAGCAGAATATGAATAAGAATAATAGTTTAATAAGAAGAATATGAGTAATGTTAACAAAGATGAATAGCAAGAAGTTTAAGAAGAAGATAAAGAAGGTGAAGATGAAGAATAATTTGATGAAAAAGATGATGCTGCAGAAGATTATGAAGGAGAAAGTGTGTGAAAAGTTAAAAAGGTGAAGATGAAGAGCATGGAAGTTGTGTAATATACATATTTGCCAAAATATAAAAAACGTTAACACTTGTCAATTTCTTCGTCAATCCGAACATCTTTAAAAAAAAAAATATTTATGCTATTCCATTTGATTGGGTTAAACATCTATGCCTTTAATGTCTCCTCAACCTTCCCCAATACATTCTACATTACTCTTTCTTGTTTTCCTTCATGTACAATTAACCAACAAGGCAAGAATGGGATTTTTTAATTTCGATATTTTGTTCCCATAGACTTACATGGGACTTCCGGTATCGTATCGGGTATCGCCGATATTTTAGTGATATCGGCGATACCATTCCGATTCCGATACTTTTAGGATATCGGAAAGTATCGCTCAACTCTAGTGATGACACAATAATTTACGATAAAAAATAACCATTTAAAAAAACATAATGCATTGTCACAATTTAAGTGTGTGCCTGCAAGTGTAGGTGAAACAAAGGCTACGGATAGCAAAGGTATATTCTATGTCTGTATCAGACAGTGGACAGCCTCTGATGGGTAATGGCGATGTTATACTGTGCGTCAATAAAGTCTGCGGCTGAAATCATGCATTTTTTGCTTGTACAGTGTTGAAGAGGGTAAAAGCATGTCTGGTTGCGCAAGGCTTTATCCGTCAACACTACCTTCCTACTGTCACGCGTAGGGTAGGGTAGCGTGTGTCAATTAGATGACTCAATAAAATGTGACGTTACGCAGCGTTATTGCGCCTAGGGACGCCAAAAATACGACAGCAGTAATCATTTACTGTCTAATACTCCACCTATGACCAACCAAAAAAGACCGTTCCCTCTTTAACAATCTACAAGACTAACAAGCATAATGGTTGACGCTGACTTTATTGAGGTACAGTATTACATCGACATTGTCCATGAGTAACTATGCACTGTGATACCTATATACCATTATTAATTTATATCTGTTGTGGTTGTTTCAACAGCACTTGCAGGTATAACTAGTACTACCTATTGTCAGTATGCATGATGCACTTTCTAGATGTAATAATTTATTATTGCACATTATTACCAGGTTTAGATGCTGGCCATTTCATATATGGTGTGTGAAGTTACAGTTGGCATCAGTATGTGTATTTTATAATGTCTGTCATAAATAAAACTCGTGATGATGATGATGAGGATTTTATGATTCATACATCCATTGACTGCATTATCGTACAGGTACAGATAAAGTTCCTTAAAAAGCATTAATTGATAAGTATGAAATGTACTTTTATGCATTAATTTCAAAAAGTGAAGACTATGTTTTAGTTTTTGTTACCATTTATAATAGACATGTGCAGATATGCGCTGTGATGACAAATTATTATTTGTCCATATTTGTCATAAAAATTTATCATTCTAGGCCTGGAAAACTTCACAATTTCCTGTTTTAAGCATAACAATCAGGGTGACGGCTCTTCCCTATTTGGAGCATGTTCCACATGGGTTTTTCTGTGCATGTGTAGGGAACAGGAGACTTGTTGCCGGACACACAGCAGGGGAACAGCTGGCGTTACTGAACCCCACTAACACTATAGCTTGTGTATTGGTCTGTGGACACGACACTTCTGAGCAGCAACTGGCAGTGTTGTAGCACAGGGAGTAGAGTTCAGGTGGTAGAAAGATGAACATAACAGGAGACATGGATAACGTTGCGAACCAGTTATTTAATCTGAAAACGGACAGACAAATTCTGGCGAGATCCATGCCTTGTTCATTTTCAGAAAAGTAAGCCGGTCTACATATGGAGGATAGTCGCATGCGACGGTCTGTTAGTACACCACCTGCGGCACTAAAGACGCGCTCCGATAATACACTGGCAGCAGGCAAGCCAGCACCTCCAATGCATACTGGCTAAGCTCTGGCCATGTATCCAGCTTAGAGACCCAAAACTTGAATGGGAAGAGCCATCTGGGAGTACACTGAGAGGGAAAGACATGTAGTCTGTCACCATCTTACGGAAACGTTGCCTCCTGCTGACTGGAGCCGTCTCGGATGGTGTAGACATTGGTGGCGCTGCCACAAAACTTCGCCACATTTGGAACATACTGGTCTTGCCCTGTGCAGAGGCGCTGCTTGTGCTCCCTCTTGTTGCAGAGCTGTCTCCACTGCTCGACGCACAGAGCTGCTTTGTAAAGCAGTAGCAGCAGCAGTGCTCTCGGCTGGAATGGAGAACATTATGGATTGCACCAGTGTGTCTTGGTACTCCCGCATTTTACGCTCCCGTTCAACGGTGTGATGAGGTTTGTAAGTTGTCCCGGTAGCGAGGGTCTAGGAGGGTGTACACCCAATAATCAGACGTGGTGAGAATGTGGGCGATGCGGCGGTCGTTTCTCAGGCACTGCAGCATGAAATCAACCATGTGCTGCAGACTCCCAACTGGCCAAGAAACGCTGTCCCCTGCAAGAGGCGTCATCTCTGCCTGCTCTGCATCACCCCACCCTCGCTCTACATACTGACTAGAGCGTTGTGTACCTCCCTCTGGAGCGATGTCTTCCTCCTCCATTGACTCCTCCTCATCCTCCTCACAAAGTGAACACTGCCCAGCCCTTTGTGAGGAACCACGTTGCGCTGACTGTCCAGAAGGTGATGGAATTTGTGACTCCTCATCCTCCACCTCTTCCAAAACCTCATCCCTTATTGCTTGCAGTGTTTTTTGAAGCAGGCAGATAAGGGGGACAGTCAGGCTGACTAGTGCATCATCTGCACTCGCCATCCGCGTTGACTCATCAAACGCACGCAAAACGTGGCAGATGTCCTTCATAGAGGCCCACTCAGTAGTGGTGAAGTGTGAACGACGCAAATTGCGAGTTGATTGCGCCTGATGCAGCTGATACTCCATTACTGCTGGCTGCTGCTCACACAACCGCTCCAACATATGTAACGTGGAATTCCACCTGGTGGGTACGTCACATATGATGCGATGTTCAGGAAGGCGAAATCTGCGTTGCAGAGCTGCAATGCGCGATCTGGCCATGCTGGAACGTCGCAAGTGAGCGCACTCTAGGCGGACCTTGTGCAGCAGTGCATCAAGATCCGGATAGTCCCTCAAAAAACTCTGCACGACCAAGTTGAGCACATGTGCCAGACATGGTATGTGAGTGAGGTTGCCAAGGCCAGAGCTGCCACCAGATTTCGGCCATTGTCACACACTACCAAGCCTGGCTGGAGATTCGCTGGCAAAAACCACACGTCGCTCTCCTGCTTGATGGCATTCCAGAGCTCCTGCGCTGTGTGGCTTCGATTCCCCATGTAAATTAATTTCAGGACGGCCTGTTGACGTTTGGCCACGGCTGTGCTCATATCGGTCGCATCAGGTAAGCGTTCACGGGTCCATGTGGAGGTAGACCGTGACGGCTCCTGCAGCGATGATTCTGAGGAACTGGAGTAGGAGGAGGAGTCAATGTGGACAGACTTGATTCCTGCAATCCTTGGAGTTGGCAGAACACGTACAGCGCCACTCTCAAGATCTGTACCCGGCTCCACAACATTGACCCAATGGGCAGTGAGGGAAAGGTATCGTCCCTGGCCATGGGTACTGGTCCACGCATCGGTGGTCAGGTGGACCTTGCTACTGACGGCGTTTAGTAGCGCATGTTTAATTTTTCCCTCACATGCTTTTGCAGACCAGGGACGGCTTGCCTGCTGAAATAAAATCGGCTGGGCACATTGTATTGTGGGACTGCCAATGCCATAAAGTTACGGAAACTGTCAGTCTCCACCAGCCTGAATGACAGCATTTCAAGGGACAGGAGTTTTGCAATGCCAGCATTCAGAGCCTGTGCTCGTGGATGGTTTGCCGAGTATGGCCGTCTTTTATCCCATGCCTGTGCTACCGATGGCTGTTTTGTGGCCTGGGAGTGTGAGGATGACAGGGAACTTGCAGCTGTGGGTGGAATAACACTGGGTCTCTGGACAACAGTTACAGAGGTTCTTCCATGGCGATCCTGTGAGGAAGCCGAACCAGCTGTGTGTGAGCTGGAGGAAGAGGCTCCAACACGAGCTGAAGATGTAGGTGCTGCTGTAGGTTGGCCTACATCTCCAGTGTGTCTTTGTAACTCAGCTACGTGCTTTGTCCGTACATGTTTCCACATATTTGTGGTATTGAGGTTACTGGTATTTTTACCTCTTTTAACTTTTTGATTACACAGCTTGCATTTGACATAGCAAATATCATCTGCAAGTGTGTCAAAAAAGGACCACGCAGTGCAAGTCCTGGGAGCGCCCGTTTTGGCTGTTGGAAGAGAACTGCTACGAACGGGTGCCAAACTGGAGGGTACAGGCAACCGAGTCTGCAGCCTACCTCTCCCTACTGTTTGGACCGTTGGGGCAATCTCTTCCTCAGAGCTGCTACCACCACCTTCCTGTTCCTCACGCCATGTTGGGTCTTGGACCTCATCATCTCCACTACCCTCTTCCAACACCTGCTGCTGTTGGGTGGTCTGGCCAGCACCTTGCTCAACAGAAAATGGCACCTGAGTCTCATCATCATCAGATGCGTTCTGCGGTGTGCTGACCATCGGCACTGGCTCACCCGCCTCTTCAGATTCAGAGAGACACAGCTGTTGCGCATCACTGCACACTGCCTCTCCTTCACATTCCAGAATGCTGCTTGGCTGGGCCCCTGTTTCCAAGCCAACAGATTCTGAGAACAGAAGCAGAGACTCAGCTGGCTCCAGTTCAGAACTCTC
The DNA here is from genome assembly GCA_033576555.1 of Oophaga sylvatica. NCBI lineage: Eukaryota > Metazoa > Chordata > Amphibia > Anura > Dendrobatidae > Oophaga > Oophaga sylvatica. The sequence goes on along the minus strand of JARQOD010000001.1, from coordinate 561,513,764 downwards.
TGACTGCCTGGGCAATTTGGCAGGCGGTGAAGAGACAGATGGTTGTTCAACAGTGCTGTGGTCCTGAGAGGAGGTGGAAGCAATTGAAGTCGATGCATTGGCTGCCATCCAACCAACAACGGCTTCAATTTGTTCTTCCCGCAGCAGGGGGGTACGCTGAGCTCCTACAAAAGTGCGCATAAAGGAACGCTCACGGGGAAAACTGGTGGATGCTGTGTCACTGGGTGCGGCAGCAGCAGGCACAGAATCCCCACGTCCTCTCCCTGCTGCAACTCCACGGCCACGACCACGTGCCTTACTCCCTGCCTTCTTCATCTTGGTAGATTGATAAAGAAAGTCAGAAAAGTTATAAGGCCTAAGTGTGGTTATTCCTCACAGACTACAGTGAACACTGAAACACAACTGTTCAGTAGCTGTGAAAGGCCCCTTTGTCTACTTCTATAGTGTTTGCAACCAATGTATTGTATACGGATGGAAGCGCGTCACACTAATAGATTAGATTTTTTTCAAATATAATGGAGCAGCACCAATTAGAGAAAAATGTGAAGGATGAGGCAGTGACACACGCTCAGCAGACTACAACCAGCAGTAGTTGAAGAACTAACTGGAGCGTGATCTGCACTCAAAAAATGAAAAGCTCACAGACTACAGTGAACACTGAAACACAACTGTTCAGTAGCTGTGAAAGGCCCCTTTGTCTACTTCTATAGTGTTTGCAACCAATGTATTGTATACGGATGGAAGCGCGTCACACTAATAGATTAGATTTTTTTCAAATATAATGGAGCAGCACCAATTAGTGAAGGATGAGGCAGTGACACACGCTCAACAGACTACAACCAGCAGTGGTTGAAGAACTAACTGGAGCGTGATCTGCACTCAAAAAATGAAAAGCTCACAGACTACAGTGAACACTGAAACACAACTGTTCAGTAGCTGTGAAAGGCCCCTTTGTCTACTTCTATAGTGTTTGCAACCAATGTATTGTATACGGATGGAAGCGCGTCACACTAATAGATTAGATTTTTTTCAAATATAATGGAGCAGCACCAATTAGAGAAAAATGTGAAGGATGAGGCAGTGACACACGCTCAGCAGACTACAACCAGCAGTAGTTGAAGAACTAACTGGAGCGTGATCTGCACTCAAAAAATGAAAAGCTCACAGACTACAGTGAACACTGAAACAAAACTGTTCAGTAGCTGTGAAAGGCCCCTTTGTCTACTTCTATAGTGTTTGCAACCAATGTATTGTATACGGATGGAAGCGCGTCACACTAATAGATTAGATTTTTTTCAAATATAATGGAGCTGCACCAATTCCACAAAATCAAATAAAAAAAAGAGTCAGTGAGTGACACGTGCAGATGCCTACAAACAGCGGTGGATGCAGAGCAAACTGCAGCGTCACCTGCACTCTCACAGACACCTTGCACAGAGCTGTTAAAACAACACTGGCAAAAGGAAGCTTTACACAGTGGTTGGTAAACTAGCCTGCCTAAAGCACAGTAGAGTACACAAAATCGCAATGTCTAACTGTCCCTCAGAGTCAGCACAGCAGCGTTCTGTCCCTAACTGAGTTCACAGCACAGTGACGCTAAAATGGAGGCGGCGCCTTTTATAGTGCATTCTGACATCATTACAGCAGCCAATCACAGCCATGCCATTAGTTAAGATGACCGCAGCATTACAGGATGTGCCCACACTTCATAAGATTCCTCATTGGCTGACTAAAATCACATTGCCTCTCAAAGAATTATGGGAACTTCCGATTCCTGTATACGATATATGAAAAATATCGGAACTAAGTATCGGAATTCCGATACAGCGAATATCGGCCGATACCCGATACTTGCGGTATCGGAATGCTCAACACTAGTGATGAGGCATTAAATAAATACAGAAGACTGAATAAATTCTGTAAAAAGCAAATCAAGACAGCAAAGATTGAGGCAGAGAGACTCATTGCCAGAGAAAGTAAAAATAATCCCAAAATATTCTTTAACTACATAAATAGCAAGAAACTAAAAAATGATAGTGTTGGTCCCCTTAAAAATAGTCTGGGTGAAATGGTGGATGAGGATGAGGAAAAAGCCAATATGCTAAATGACTTTTTTTCAACTGTATTTACACAAGAAAATACCATGACAGATAACATGATCAGTGATAAAAAAAAACTTCTCCATTAAATGTCACCTGCTTAACCCAGCAGGAAGTACGGCGGCGTCTAAAAATCACTAAAATTGACAAATCCCCGGGCCCGGATGGGATACACCCCCGAGTACTGCAGGAATTAAGTACAGTTATAGATAGACCATTATTTTTAATCTTTAAAGATTCCATAATAACGGGGTCTGTACCAAAGGACTGGCGTATAGCAAATGTGGTGCCAATATTCAAAAAGGGGGCAAAAACTGAACCTGGAAATTATAGGCCAGTGAGCTTAACATCTACTGTGGGGTAAAATCCTGGAGGGTTTTTTAAGGGATACTATATTGGAGTATCTGAGGCTGAATAACCTCATGACACAGTATCATCATGGGTTTACGAGGGACCGTTCTTGTCACACTAATCTGATAATCTTTTATGAAGGAGTAAGTTCAGGACTGGACCAAGGGAATGCAGTGGACGTGGTGTTCATGGACTTCTCAAAGGCTTTTGATACAGTGCCACACAAAAGGTTAATACATAAAATGAGAACAATGGGGATAGGGGAAAATATGTGTAAGTGGGTTAAGAACTGGCTCATGGATAGAAAACAAAGGGTGGTTACTAATGGAGCACACTCGGACTGGTCACGGTTAGCAGTGGGGTACCACAGGGGTCAGTATTGGGGCCGCTTCTCTTTAACATATTTATTAATGACCTTGTAGGGGGCATACAGAGTAGTATTTCAATATTTGCAGATGACACTAAACTCTGCAGGGTAATAAATACAGAGGAGGACAATTTTATATTGCAGGAAACTATGTAAACTAGAAGCTTGGGCTGATAAATGGCAAATGAGCTTTAATGGGATAAATGTAAGGTCATGCACTTGGGTAGAACAAAGAAGATGTATAATTATGTGCTTAATTGTAAAAACACTGGGCAAAACTGTCATTGAAAAAGACCTGGGTGTATGGGTGGACGACAAACTCACATTTAGTGGCCAATGTCAGGCAGCTGCTGCCAAGGCAAATAAAATAATGGGATGCATTAAAAGAGGCATAGATGCTCATGAGGAGAACATAATTTTACCTCTATACAAGTCATTGGTGCGACCACATTTAGAATACTGTGTGCAGTTCTGGTCTCCGGTGTATAAGAAAGACATAGCTGAACTGGAGCGGGTGCAGAGAAGAGCGACCAAGGTTATTAGAGAACTGGGGGGTCTGCAATACCAAGACAGGTTATTACACTTGGGGTTATTTAGTTTGGAAAAAACGAAGGCTTAGGGTGATCTTATTACAATGTATAAATATATGAGGGGACAGTACAAAGACCTTTCTAATGATCTTTTTACTCTTAGACCTGTGATGGGGACAAGGGGGCATCCTCTACGTCTGGAGGAAAGAAGGTTTAGCCCATAATCACAGACGCAGATTCTTTACTGTAAGAGCAGTGAGACTATGGAACTCTCTGCCGTCTAATGTTGTAATGAGTGATTCCTTACTAAAATTCAAGAAGGGACTGGATGCCTTTCTTGAAAAGTATAATATTACAGGCTATATTCACTAGTTTCCTAGATACTGCGTTGTTCCAGGGAGCTAGTCTGATTGCCGTATGTGGAGTCGGGAAGGAATTTTTTTCCCCAATGTGAAGCGTACTGTTTGCCACTTGGGTTTTTTTTTTGCCTTCCTCTGGATCAACATGTTAGGGCAGGTTAGGATAGGATATGGGTTGAACTAGATGGACTTAAAGTCTTCCTTCAACCTTATTAACTATGTTAACATTATGATAGAAAAACATGCACATTTCAAAAAGTCGCAGGAAGACCAACCACATCACAGGAATTAAAAAAATAATAAAAAAAAAAAAATAGATCAACATTATGATAGAAAAACATGCACATTTCAGATAGTAGCATGAGGAGCAACACCATCACAGGCCAAAAAAAATTTAAAAAATAAAACACTAGATCAACATTATGATACAATAAACATGCACATTTCATATTGTCGCAGGAAGACCAACCACATCACAGCAAAAAAAAAAAAAAAATACAGTACTCAACATTATGATAGAAAAACATGCACATTTCAGATAGTGGCAGGAGAAGCAACCACATCACAGGCCAAAAAATTAAAAAAAAAAAATAGATCAACATTATGATAGAAAAACATGCACATTTCAGATAGTAGCATCAGGAGCAACACCATCACAGGCCAAAAATTTTTTTTTAAAAAATAAAAACATAGATCAACATTATGATACAAAAAACATGCACATTTCATATTGTCGCAGGAAGACCAACTACATCACAGCAAAAATTTTTTTTAAAAAAAATACAGTAGATCAACATTATGATAGAAAAACATGCACATTTCAGATAGTTGCAGAGAAGCAACCACATCACAGGCCAAAAAATTAAAAAAAAAAATAGATCAACATTATGATAGAAAAACATGCACATTTCAGATAGTAGCATGAGGAGCAACACCATCACAGGCCAAAAAAAAATAAATAAAAAATAAAACACTAGATCAACATTATGATACAAAAAACATGCACATTTCATATTGTTGCAGGAAGACCAACCACATCACAGCAAAAAAAAAAATAAAAAAAAAATACAGTAGATCAACATTATGATAGAAAAACATGCACATTTCAGATAGTAGCATGAGGAGCAACACCATCACAGGCCAAAAAATTATTTTAAAAATAAAACACTAGATCAACATTATGATACAAAAAACATGCACATTCTTACTGTCGCAGGAAGACCAACCACATCACAGCAAAAAATTTTTTATAAAAAAATTAAACAGTAGATCAACATTATGATAGAAAAACATGCACATTTCATTTTGTCACAGGAGGACAAACCCCATCACAGGCAAAAAAACAGTACCAGTAGATCCACATTATCAATGAAACACATTCACTACAGTAGCAGGGGATACACAATATCACTTCCAAAACATGCGTATTTGAAACACTACCAGGGGGACCCACCCCCATCAGCGGAAATTACATTTCATACAGTACCAGGGGAACCAACGCAATCACAGAAAAAACATGAATTTGAAAATGTACCAGGGTGCAAAAAAAATGCAGTAGCTCAGACAGCATTGGTGACATATGCGTTGTTAAAATTTGGGATGGGGGGTGTCATATTTACCGTCTGTTGTCCTGGCTCTCCATGGTGCTGGCTGCGGATCCTGGTGCTGCTGGCTGTGGAACTGGTGCTGCTGCCTGCAGATCCTGGTGCTAGCTGCGGAACGGGTGCTGCTGGCTGCGGAACTGGTGCTGCTGGCTGCGGAACTGGTGCTGCTGTCTTGATGTCTTGCTCTCTTCTTCTCTTGTGCATGGTATGTCTGATGTCCCACTGCATGCTTTTTTATATGTTTGCTGTGGGCTGGTATCTCAATTAAAAAACTGGATCCGGCTACCGGATCCGGCTCTTGCCGGATCCGCCGCATTGCGGCGTTCATAGACTTTCATTGTAACAAAAGCCGGAAGCGCCAGATCCGGCTCTTCCGGCTTTTTCGCCGCAGACAAAAAACGTGACATGCAACGTTTTTGCCAGACGCCGACGGCGACCAGACACTGGATCCGACAAAAACCGGACGTGCCGCACGGACATGCGGCGCCATCCGGCACTAATGGAAAAAACACCCGCATCCAGCATTATGTTTCGCCGGATGCGGTTGGACAAAAAAATGCCGGAGGGCGCCGTCAGGCGCAAAACGGATATGTGAAAGAGGCCTTAGATTTATTGAGGAAAGAATCCAAATGTATTTATAAGCTTAACAGTCTGGCCCCCTTGGGCATTAATGAGGAGCTTCTATACACTGGTTTTTATAAACAAACCTAAAAAACCTAGGACTATTAATTTTAGTTTTTGTCTTTTCTTGTGTAGGTATTAATGCCTGGAAGGACGCTTCTCAATTGTGCCCCTGATCATCTCTCCTATAATCCTCAGTCACCATGGAATACAAGACTTGACTTATGGATGTCTTTTATAATGTTTCTAGTGTGAGTTATACAACCTTGAATGCTGTCAAAATTGCCTGTTTTGCTGTATTTGTTTTTTTTTTTGGGATTTGTCTTCACAAGCCCTCCTTCTATAGTGTTTTTCACTCTCTAGGATGGTCATCTACTTAGATCTGGCACTTTCATTATACCTATACTCACTCTTTGCTTCATGAGTAGTGTTGAGCGATACTGCTCGATATCTAAAAAATATCGGATCGGAATGGTATCGCCGATATCACTAAATATCGTCGATATCCGATTCCGATACCGGAAGTCCAATGTAAGTCTATGGGAACCAAATATCGACATTAAAAAAAAACATTCTTGCCTTGTTGGTTAATTGTACATGAAGGAAAACAACAAAGACTAATGTAGAATGTATTGGGGGAGGTTGAGGAGACAATAAAGGCATACATGTTTAACCCAATGCATTGGAATAGCATTAATATATTTTTTTTTGGAAATACGTTTGGATTGACTAACAAATTGACAATGTTGTTAACCTTTTTTCTATTTTGGCAAATATGTATGTTTTCACAACTTCCATGCTCTTCACCTTTTTAACTTTTGCCAGTGCCACACTTTCTCCTTCATAATCTTCAGCAGCAGCATCATCTTTCTCATCAAATTATTCTTCATCTTCACCTTCTTAATCTTCTTCTTAAACTTCTTGCTATTCATGTTTTTGTTTACATTACTCATATTGTTATTATTAAACTAATTAATCTTCTTCATATTCAAATTCTTCATCTTCTTCCTCTTCATCTTCTTCATCATATTCTTATTTGTGACAGAGATTCCTGTACTTGTAATCGTAAAAGTATGAATTGTTCATCCTTCCGTTCTTGCTGTCACAAAAGATTTAAATTACAACAGTATTTGTCCGTGTTCAGTTTAGCCTGCAGCAGCAGGCATTTTCCAGGGGCACCACGAGGAGGAACGGATTCACCCCCATACACTGCTTAGTCTTCTTTGCTTAGAATTTAGAGCATATATTTTGCTCTTCATTTTGGTCTTATACTTCATGTTCTTCTGCTTTTTGATCTTCTGCTTATTGTTCTTTCTGTCTCTTGTTCTGTATCTTGTAGTTTGTCTTAACCTTCTTTGTCCTGTTGGTGATCTTCTTCTGGGTAATCTTTTATTTTTTCTTTGTGATGGTGTTCAGGCTGGTTGGCTTCATGCTCGTCGTCCTTGTTGTCGTCATCTTCTTCTGGGTGGTCTTTAAGGTCGTCTAATTTCGAGAAACAGCTGACGTTACTGGAACCCTGACGGGTATCAGATGGAGCAAGAGACAATGGAAGTAACGAGGACCAGCTGACTGTGCTGGAACCCGGACGGGTAGCAGAAGGAAAAGAGGCAATGTCACAACCGAGTACCAGCTGACGTTACTGTGACACGTTACTAAGCAGGAGGTACCTGTGCTCCAAAGCACTACCAAGGACCAGCAGACATTGGTGGAACTCGGATACGGAGATGGAGGCACCTAGGCCAAAGGCACTGGGAGAACCAGTTTGACGGTACTGGACCCCGGACGGGTAGCAGAAGGAAAAGAGGCAATGTCACAACCGAGTACCAGCTGAGTTACTGTGACACGGTTACTAAGCAGGAGGTACCTGTGCTCCAAAGCACTACCAAGGACCAGCAGACGTTGGTGGAACTCGGATACGGAGATGAGGCACTAGGCCAAAGGCACTGGGAGAACCAGTTGACGGTACTGGACCCCGGACGGGTAGAAGAAGGAAAAGAGGCAATGTCACAACCGAGTACCAGCTGACGTTACTGTGACACGGTTACTAAGCAGGAGGTACCTGTGCTCCAAAGCACTACCAAGGACCAGCAGACGATTGGTGGAACTCGGATACGGAGATGGAGGCACCTAGGCCAAAGGCACTGGGGAGAACCAGTTGATGGTACTGACCCCGGACGGGTAGAAGAAGGAAAAGAGGCAATGTCACAACCGAGTACCAGCTGACGTTACTGTGACACGGTTACTAAGCAGGAGGTACCTGTGCTCCAAAGCACTACCAAGGACCAGCAGACGTTGGTGGAACTCGGATACGGAGATGGAGGCACCTAGGCCAAAGGCACTGGGGAGAACCAGTTGACGGTACTGGACCCCGGACGGGTAGCAGAAGGAAAAGAGGCAATGTCACAACCGAGTACCAGCTTACGTTACTGTGACACGGTTACTAAGCAGGAGGTACCTGTGTCCAAAGCACTACCAAGGACCAGCAGACGTTGGTGGAACTCGGATACGGAGATGGAGGCACCTAGGCCAAAGGCACTGGGGAGAACCAGTTGACGGTACTGGACCCCGGACGGGTAGCAGAAGGAAAAGAGGCAATGTCACAACCGAGTACCAGCTGACGTTACTGTGACACGGTTACTAAGCAGGAGGTACCTGTGCTCCAAAGCACTACCAAGGACCCGCAGACGTTGGTGGAACTCGGATACGGAGATGGAGGCACCTAGGCCAAAGGCACTGGGGAGAACCAGTTGACGGTACTGGACCCCGGACGGGTAGAAGAAGGAAAAGAGGCAATGTCACAACCGAGTACCAGCTGACGTTACTGTGACACGGTTACTAAGCAGGAGGTACCTGTACTCCAAAGCACTACCAAGGACCAGCAGACGTTGGTGGAACTCGGATACGGAGATGGAGGCACCTAGGCCAAAGGCACTGGGGAGAACCAGTTGATGGTACTGGATCCGGACGGGTAGAAGAAGGAAAATAGGCAATGTCACAACCGAGTACCAGCTGACGTTACTGTGACACGGTTACTAAGCAGGGGGTACCTGTGCTCCAAAGCACTACCAAGGACCAGCAGACGTTGGTGGAACTCGGATACGGAGATGGAGGCACCTAGGCCAAAGGCACTGGGAGAACCAGTTGACGGTACTGGACCCCGGACAGGTAGCAGAAGGAAAAGAGGCAATGTCAAAACCGGGGTACCAGCTGACGTTACTGTGACACGGTTATAAGCAGGAGGTACCTGTGCTCCAAGCACTACCAAGGATCAGCAGACGTTGGTGGAACTCGGATACGGAGATGGAGGCACCTAGGCCAAAGGCACTGGGGAGAACCAGTTGACGGTACTGGACCCCGGACGGGTAGAAGAACGCACCCATGAAAATGTAAGTTGACAGGACGCAAGCCGTCCGCAGTTACCGAATCACACAGTCCTACAGTGGGTGCTTGTCTATTGTCACAATGGAAACCGCCTTTATTTACATATCCCACAGCACACATAGGAATCACCTAAACTGCAGGCACCATAGAGTCGGCTAACCGAATGCAACACGACAGCACAACTTATTGGAGGATAATTGACGTTCACACTGCCAGGAAACAGCTGTCGTGCTGTAACCAGGCTGGCCAGGAGTCAGTACCCTGCCAATTACTTACGAGCAACAAATGGCGGTGTTTTTAGCCCAGGGAGTAGAGTTCAGGTGGTAGAAAGATGAACATAACAGGAGACATGGAAACGTTGCCAAACAGTTATTTAATCTGAAAGGACAGGCAAATTCAGGTGAGATCCATGCCTTGTGCATTTTCAGAAAAGTAAGCCGGTCTACATTCTCTGAGGATAGTCGCATGCGACGGTCTGTTACA
>JARQOD010000001.1:561405339-561503869 GCA_033576555.1 Oophaga sylvatica | reverse complement strand
ACGGAAATGTTGCCTCTGCTGACTGGAGCCGTCTCGGATGGTGTAGACATTGGTGGCGCTGCCACAAAACTTCGACACATTTGGAACATACTGTTCTTGCCCTGTGCAGAGGCGCTGCTTGTGCTCCCTCTTGTTGCAGAGCGTCTCCACTGCTCGAGCACAGAGCTGCTTTGTAAATCAGTAGCAGCAGCAGTGCTCTCGGCTGGAATGGAGAACATTATGGATTGCACCAGTGTGTCTTGGTACTTCCGCATTTTACGCTCCCGGTTTAACGGTTGTGATGAGGCTTTGTAAGTTGTCCCGTAGCGAGGGTCTAGGAGGGTGTACACCAATAATCAGACTGGTGTGAATTGTGTTCGATGCGGCGGTTCGTTTCTCGCCACTGCAGCATGAAATCAACCTGTGCTGCAGACTCCCAACTGGCCAAGAAACTTTTGTCCCCTGCAAGAGGCGTCATCTCCGCTGCTGTGCATCACCCCCCCTTGGTCTACATACTGACTAGAGCATTGTCTACCTCCCTCTGGAGCGATGTCTTCCTCCTCCATTGACTCCTCCTCATCCTCCTCACAAAGTCCTTCAAATACATATAAATTTACAAAATTTTAAAACTCAAATTTAAAAACTTTGTATCATAATTCGTAACATAGTTTATGGAAACACAATAGCATTACAAAAGGATAGACAAAAAATGTACTTTATGTGCTTTGTAAATACATTAAAAGTTTGTAAGGGTTTTATGAAAATATAGACAGCGACTCTGGAGTTCAATTGTTGATACAGCATGGTATTTTTGAAAGTCCTCCAGCCTTTGTGAGGCCCACGTTGCGCGGGACTGTCCAGAAGGTGATGGAATTTGTGACTCCTCATCCTCCCCTCTTCCAAAACCTCATGCCTTAGTGCTTGCAGTGTTTTTTGAAGCAGGCAGATAAGGGGGAAGTCAGGCTGACTAGTGCATCATCTGCACTCGCCATCCGCGTTGATCATCAAACGCACGCAAAAACGTGGCAGATATCCTTCATAGAGTTATTCGCCACTCATTACACTGGCAGTGGCTGCCCATTCATTATAGGATCCAATTCTAATTACTGGTTCTCACCAAAAATAGCTCTCCACAGCGCGCACCCCCTACATCTCCTCCCTTATTATATTTATCGGCCTAACCGACTGCTGCACTCTGCAAAACGACCTTCGACTAACCTCTGCACTAATCCGTACCTCCCACTCCCAACTCCAAGACTTCACCCGCGCTGCGCCAATCCTCTGGAATGCTCTACCCCAAGAAATTAGGACTATCCGCAATTTGGATGGTTTCAGGCGCTCCCTCAAAAACACATTTGTTCACAGTGGCCTATCACATTCACTAATCAAAGTCATTCTATGTGTAATTCTGTGTGTGTAGCCCATTCACTATCTCCATGCTCCCTCACTTCCTTAAAAATGGCTGGACCATCATTGTAAAAACACCTTGTATATAAACACCTTACTTTGTATCTCCCACCCTCATTGTAGATTGTAAGCTTTCACCAGCAGGGGCGGCTGATTTTGCTTTTATTATTGTATTGTTAACGTTGTTACTTATGACTCGTGTTTTGAAACTGTTAAACTGTAAAGCACTGCGGAATATTATGGCGCTTTTTAAATATATAATATTATTATTCTTATTATAGAGGCCCACTCAGTAGTGGTGAAGTGTGAACGCCGCAAAATTGCGAGTTGACTGCGCCTGATGCAGCTGATACTCCATTACTGTTGGCTGCTGCTCACACAACCGCTCCAACATATGTAACGAGGAATTCCACCTGGTGGGTACGTCACATATTTAATGCGATGTTCATGAAGGTGAAATCTGCGTTGCAGAGCTGCAATCAGCGATCTGGCCATGCTGGAACGTCGCAGTGAGCGAACTTAGGCGGACCTTGTGCAGCAGTGCATCAAGATCCGGATAGTCCCTCAAAAAACTTGCACGACCAAGTTGAGCACATATGACAGACATGGTATGTGACTGAGGTTGCCAAGGCCCAGAGCTGACACCAGATTTCGGCCATTGTCACACATACCAAGCCTGCCCGTAGATTCTCTTCCAAAAAACCACACGTCGCTCTCCTGCTTTATGGCATTACAGAGCTCCTGCGCTGTGTGGCTAAGATTCCCCATGGAAATTAATTTCAGGATGGCCTGTTGACATTTGGGACACGGCTGTTTCTCATATCGGTCGCAACAGGTAAACGTTCACGGGTCCATGTGGAGGTAGACCGTGACGGCTCCTGCGCGATGATTCTGAGGAACTGGAATAGGAGGAGGAATCAATGTGTACAGACTTGATTCCTGCAATCCTTGGAGTTGGCAGAACACGTACAGCGCCACTCGCAAGATCAGTACCCGGCTGCACAACATTGACCCAATGGCCAGTGAGGGAAAGGTATTGTCCCTGGCCATGGGTGTTAGAACCCTCTTGTTAGGTTTTGTTTCAGTTTGCTGGTCACATGACTTTTTTCCCTATTTAGTCTGGCTCGCCCTTCTGGCTTTGCTTGACTTCATTGTATTATCTACTGTTAAGCTAGCCAGGTGCTTAGGTGCCTTAATCTGTGAGTTTTGCTTGATGTTAGGATCACAAAGTATTTATTTTTCTGTTTAATTATCCATGCTACAATTTATGTTAGGAGGTGTCCACCTTTTCTCCCAGTCCCTAGATCTTGTAGGGGTTACTCCCTCGCAAAATATAGGTCTTCGTTCACACTAGATGAGGACTTTAGCGGGTCTGGTCGCAGGTTTCAGGTTCCCCCTTACAATCGTAGGGATTCAGCTTAGTTGTATTGTAGGGACAGAATTCCCTTCTTTCCTTACTGGTTGTAGCAGATCATAACAATGGGTACTGGTCCACGCATCGGTGGTCAGGTGGACCTTGCTACTGAGGCTTTTAGTAGCGCATGTTTAATTTTTTTTCCTCAACATGCTTTTGCAGACCAGGGACGGCTTGCCTGCTGAAATGAAATCGGCTTGGCACATTGTATTGTGGGATTGACAATGATATTCAGTTACGGAAACTGTCTGTCTCCACCAGCCTGAATCACAGCATTTCAAGGGACAGGAGTTTTGCAATGCCACATTCAGAGCCTGTGCTCGTGCATGGTTTGCGGAGTATGGCCGTGTTTTATCCCTGCCTGTGCTACCCCTGGCTGTTTTGTGGCCTGGGAGTGTGAGGATGACAGGGGAAATTGCTGCTGTGTGTGGAATAACAGTTTGTCTCTGGACAACAGTGGCCGAGGTTCTTCCATGGCGATCCTGTGAGGAAGCATAACCAGCTGTGTGTGAGCTCGATGAAGAGGCTTCAACACAACCTGAAGATGTAGGTGCTGCTGTAGGTTGGCCTACATCTCCAGTGTGTCTTTGTAACTCAACTACGTGCTTTGTCCGCACATGTTTCCACATATTTGTGGTATTGAGGTGACTGACACTTTTAGCTATTTTTAATTTTTGATTACACAGCTTGCATTTCACATAGCAAATATCATGTGCAAGTGTGTGAAAAAAGGACACGCAGTGCAAGTCTGGGAGCGCACGTTTTGACTTTTGGAAGACAACTGCTCCGAACAGGTGCCAAACTGGAGGCTACAGGCAACCGAGTCTGCAGCCTAACTCTCCCTCCTGTTTGTACCGTTGGGGCAATGTCTTCCTCTATCTTCCTTCTATCACTAACCATTTCTCTAGGCCTCTCCCAGCTTTCAACCAAAGTACTGGTTCTCACCCACAAAGCTCTCCACAGTGCAGCACCCCTCCTACACTCCTCCCTCATTTCTATCTATCGGCCTAACCGACTGCTGCGCTCTGCAAACGACTTTCGACTAACCTCTGCACTAATACGTACCTCCCACTCCGACTCCAAGACTTCTCCTGCTCTACGCCAATCCTCTGGAATGCTGTACCCCAAAAGAATTATGGACTATCCACAAATTTGCATGGTTTCAGGCGCTCCCTCAAAACACATTTGTTCAGAGCGGCCTATCACATTCACTAATCAAAGTCATTCTATGTATTCTGTGTAAGTGTGTGTGTGTCTCTAGCCCATTCACTATCTCCATCCCTCAGTCCCTTAAGATGGCTGGAACATCATTGTAAATGCACCATTGTATATAAACACCTATACTTTGTATCTCCCCCATCTCATTGTACATTGTAAGCTGTCACGAGCAGGGGCGACTTATTTAGCTTAAATTATTGTATTGTTAACGTTGTTACTTATGACTTGTGTTCTGAAACTGCTAAACTGTAAAGCGCTGCGGAATATGATGGCGCTATATAAATAAATATTATTATTATTCCTCTGAGCTGCTCCCACCCCCTTCCTGTTCTTCATGCCATGTTGGGTATTGGACCTCATCATCTCCACTACCCTCTTCCAACACCTGCTGTTGGGTGGTCTGGCCAGCACCATGCTCAACAGAAACTGGCACCTGGGTCTCATCATCATCATCAGATGCGTTCTGCGGTGTGCTGACCATCGGCACTGTCTCACCCGCCTCTTCAGATTCAGAGAGACACAGCTGTTGCGCATCACTGCATACTCCCTCTTCTTCACATTACAGAATGCTGCTTGGCTGGGCCCCTGTTTGCAAGCCAATAGATTCTGAGAACAGAAGCAGACACTCAGCTGGCTCCTGTACAGAACTCTCTGACTGCCTGGGCAATTTGCCAGGCGGTGAAGAGACAGATGGTTGCCCAACAGTGCTGTGGTCCTGAGAGGAGGTGGAAGCAATTGAAGTCGATGCATTGGCTGAGATCCAAACAACAACGGCTTCAATTTGTTCTTCCCGCAGCAGGGGGGTACTCCGAGCTCCTACAAAAGTGCGCATAAAGGAACGCTCACGGCCCGGGGAAAACTGGTGGATGCTGTGTCACTGGGGGCCGCAGCAGCCACAGAATCCCCACGTCCTCTCCCTGAAGAAACTCCACGACCACGTGCCTTACTCCCTGCCTTCTTCATCTTGGTAGATTGATAAAGAAAGTCTGAAAAGTTATAAGGCCTAAGTGTGGTTATTCCGCAGAGAACTGCAGTGAACACTGCACACAACTGTTCAGTAGGTGTGAAAGGCCCTTTGTGTACTTCTATAGTGTTTGCAACCAATGTATTGTATTCGGATGGAAGCGCGTCACACTAATAGATTTTATTTATTTGTAATGAGTGGAGCAGCAACAATTAGAGAAAAATTTCAAGGATGTGCCAGTGACACACGCTCAGCAGACTACAACCAGCAGTGGTTGAAGAACTAACTGGAGCGTGATCTGCACTCCAAAAAGGAAAACCTCAGACTACAGTGAACACTGCACACAACTGTTCACTACCCAACGCGTCTCAGCAGGAAGGCAGTCTGTGGTCAAAACAAAGGCGCAAGCATACATCCACGTACCCTGTTTATAAAGCTATATAAAAAAATTATGTAGTAGTGACGCACACTTTATTGAGGTACAGTATTACATCGCATTCACCTCTGTGGCTATGCAGTCTCATCTATATATACCTTATCTATCCGTTGTCATGCTTGCAAGTCGACAGTCAGGCATAAATAGCAATTTTCACTATGCACTATGCACTTTTTAAAGGTTATGTTTGTTAATAAACATGATTATTGCCACATATTATGAGTATTACATGATGGAAATTGTATAAATTTTGTATAAACTGTTTAGTGACATTATTCAGCAAATGTAACATTTTAGTAATGTCACAGATAACTTGTAATGCTGATGATGTTTTGAAGTCAGACATTCATTGTTATACAATAAAAATGGTGTACATACTGTTACTTATCCATCATTATGGATTCAGATATGTACTTGTATGCTTTTATGTACAACCGTATAGCAGATTCCTTAACTAATTTATTTTGTGGTTTGCATTGCTGTTCAACATGTTAATGTATGTGTTTATGTTTGTCAATTCTTTATTTATCTAGATATTAGTTTAAATGAAATCATCATCTTATGGTAGTAAAGGTTATCTTTCTCTTGTTTGAAGTATAGACATTTAAAATTGACAGTAACAAGGAAATTACTTGATCTAGTATTTAAACATCCTCCTTGACCCTGGGCTCCAACACCGCCAGTTGTTGCTCGGAAGTGCTGTTAGCACAGTCAACACTTGCTCCTGTGTTACTGGGGTTCAGTAACGTCAGCTGGTCCTCGGTTGTGCCATTGGCTCTTTTCCTTCTGCTGCCCCTCCGGGTTCCAGTACCGTCAGCTGGTTCTCCGCAGTGCCTTTGGCCTAGGTGCCTCCATCTTGGTATCCGAGTTCCAGCAACGTCTGCTGGTCCTTGGTAGTGCTTTGGAGCACAGGTACCTCCTGCTTAGTAACCGTGTCCAGTAACGTCAGCTGGTCCTCGGTTGTGCATTGGCTCTTTTCCTTCTGCTGCCCTCCGGGTTCCAGCACAGTCAGCTGGTCCTCGTTACTTGCATTGGCTCTTGTACCTTCTGCTACCCGTCCGGGTTCCAGTACCGTCAACTGGTTCTCCGCAGTGCCTTTGGCCTAGGTGCCTCCATCTCGGTATCCGAGTTCCAGCAACGTCTGCTGGTCCTTGGTAGTGCTTTGGAGCACAGGTACCTCCTGCTTAGTAACCGTGTCCCAGTAACATCAGCTGTACAAGATTGTGCTACAAATACAGATACGGAACAAGAGACACAAGAACAATAAGCAGAAGATCTAAAAGCAGAAGACATGAAGTATAAGACCAAAATGAAGAGCAAAATATATGCTCTAAATTCTAAGCAGAAGAAGACTAAGCAGTGTTATGGGGGTGAGTCCGTTCCTCCTCGTGGTGCCCTGGAAAATGCCTGTGCTGCAGGCTAATGAACACGGACAAATACTGTTGTAATTTAAATCTTTTGTGACAGCAAGAACGGAAGGATGAAAAATTCATACTTTGACAGATTACAAGTACAGGATTCTCTGTCACAAATAAGAATATGATGAAGAAGATGAAGCAGAATATGAATAAGAATAATAGTTTAATAAGAAGAATATGAGTAATGTTAACAAAGATGAATAGCAAGAAGTTTAAGAAGAAGATAAAGAAGGTGAAGATGAAGAATAATTTGATGAAAAAGATGATGCTGCAGAAGATTATGAAGGAGAAAGTGTGTGAAAAGTTAAAAAGGTGAAGATGAAGAGCATGGAAGTTGTGTAATATACATATTTGCCAAAATATAAAAAACGTTAACATTGTCAATTTCTTCGTCAATCCGAACATCTTTAAAAAAAAAAATATTTATGCTATTCCATTTGATTGGGTTAAACATCTATGCTTTAATGTCTCCTCAACCTTCCCCAATACATTCTACATTACTCTTTCTTGTTTTCCTTCATGTACAATTAACCAACAAGGCAAGAATGGGTTTTTTTTTAATTTCGATATTTTGTTCCCATAGACTTACATGGGACTTCCGGTATCGATATCGGGTATCGCCGATATTTTAGTGATATCGGCGATACCATTCCGATTCCGATACTTTAGGATATCGGAAAGTATCGCTCAACTCTACTTAAAAAGCATTAATTGATAAGTATGAAATGTACTTTTATGCATTAATTTCAAAAAGTGAAGACTATGTTTTAGTTTTTTGTTACCATTTATAATAGACATGTGCAGATATGCGCTGTGATGACAATTATTATTTGTCCATATTTGTCATAAAATTCATCATTCTAGGCCTGGAAAACTTCACAATTTCATGTTTTAAGCATAACAATCAGAGTGACGGCTCTTCCCTATTTGGAGCATGTTCGACATGGGTTTTTCTGTGCATGTGTATGGGAACAGGAGACTTGTTGCCGGACACACAGCAGGGGAACAGTTGGCGTTACTGAACCCCACTAACACTATAGCTTGTGTATTGGTCTGTGGACACGACACTTCTGAGCAGCAACTGGCAGTGTTGTAGCACAGGGAGTAGAGTTCAGGTGGTAGAAAGATGAACATAACAGGAGACATGGATAACGTTGCGAACCAGTTATTTAATCTGAAAACGGACAGACAAATTGTGGCGAGATCCATGCCTTGTTCATTTTCAGAAAAGTAAGCCGGTCTACATTATCGGAGGATAGTCGCATGCGACGGTCTGTTAGTACACCACCTGCAGCACTAAAGACGCGCTCCGATAATACACTGGCAGCAGGGCAAGCCAGCACCTCCAATGCATACTGGCTAAGCTCTGGCCATGTATCCAGCTTAGAGACCCAAAACTTGAATGGGGAGAGCCATCTGGGAGTAATGAGAGGGAAAGACATGTAGTCTGTCACCATCTTACGGAAACGTTGCCTCCTGCTGACTGGAGCCGTCTCGGATGGTGTAGACATTGGTGGCGCTGCCACAAAACTTTGCCACATTTGGAACATACTGGTCTTTCCCTGTGCAGAGGCGCTGCTTGTGCTCCCTCTTGTTGCAGAGCTGTCTCCACTGCCTCGACGCACAGAGCTGCTTTGTAAAGCAGTAGCAGCAGCAGTGCTCTCGGCTGGAATGGAGAACATTATGGATTGCACCAGTGTGTCTTGGTACTCCGCCATTTTACGCTCCCGGTTCAACGGTGTGATGAGGCTTTGTAAGTTGTCCCGGTAGCGAGGGTCTAGGAGGGTGTACACCCAATAATCAGACGTGGTGAAAATGTGGGCGATGCGGCGGTCGTTTCTCAGGCACTGCAGCATGAAATCAACCATGTGCTGCAGACTCCCAACTGGCCAAGAAACGCTGTCCCCTGCAAGAGGCGTCATCTCTGCCTGCTCTGCATCACCCCACCCTCGCTCTACATACTGACTAGAGCGTTGTGTACCTCCCTCTGGAGCGATGTCTTCCTCCTCCATTGACTCCTCCTCATCCTCCTCACAAAGTGAACACTGCCCAGCCCTTTGTGAGGAACCACGTTGCGCTGACTGTCCAGAAGGTGATGGAATTTGTGACTCCTCATCCTCCACCTCTTCCAAAACCTCATCCCTTATTGCTTGCAGTGTTTTTTGAAGCAGGCAGATAAGGGGGACAGTCAGGCTGACTAGTGCATCATCTGCACTCGCCATCCGCGTTGACTCATCAAACGCACGTAAAACGTGGCAGATGTCCTTCATAGAGGCCCACTCAGTAGTGGTGAAGTGTGAACGACGCAAATTGCGAGTTGATTGCGCCTGATGCAGCTGATACTCCATTACTGCTGGCTGCTGCTCACACAACCGCTCCAACATATGTAACGTGGAATTCCACCTGGTGGGTACGTCACATATGATGCGATGTTCAGGAAGGCGAAATCTGCGTTGCAGAGCTGCAATGCGCGATCTGGCCATGCTGGAACGTCGCAAGTGAGCGCACTCTAGGCGGACCTTGTGCAGCAGTGCATCAAGATCCGGATAGTCCCTCAAAAAACTCTGCACGACCAAGTTGAGCACATGTGCCAGACATGGTATGTGAGTGAGGTTGCCAAGGGCCAGAGCTGCCACCAGATTTCGGCCATTGTCACACACTACCAAGCCTGGCTGGAGATTCGCTGGCAAAAACCACACGTCGCTCTCCTGCTTGATGGCATTCCAGAGCTCCTGCGCTGTGTGGCTTCGATTCCCCATGTAAATTAATTTCAGGACGGCCTGTTGACGTTTGGCCACCGCTGTGCTCATATCGGTCGCATCAGGTAAGCGTTTACGGGTCCATGTGGAGGTAGACCGTGACGGCTCCTGCAGCGATGATTCTGAGGAACTGGAGTAGGAGATCAATGTGGACAGACTTGATTCCTGCAATCCTTGGAGTTGGCAGAACACGTACAGCGCCACTCTCAAGATCTGTACCCGGCTCCACAACATTGACCCAATGGGCAGTGAGGGAAAGGTATCGTCCCTGGCCATGGGTACTGGTCCACGCATCGGTGGTCAGGTGGACCTTGCTACTGACGGCGTTTAGTAGCGCAGGTTTAATTTTTCCCTCGACATGCTTTTGCAGACCAGGGACGGCTTGCCTGCTGAAATAAAATCGGCTGGGCACATTGTATTGTGGGACTGCCAATGCCATAAAGTTACGGAAAGTGTCAGTCTCCACCAGCCTGAATGACAGCATTTCAAGGGACAGGAGTTTTGCAATGCCAGCATTCAGAGCCTGTGCTCGTGGATGGTTTGCCGAGTATGGCCGTCTTTTATCCCATGCCTGTGCTACCGATGGCTGTTTTGTGGCCTGGGAGTGTGAGGATGACAGGGAACTTGCAGCTGTGGGTGGAATAACACTGGGTCTCTGGACAACAGTTACAGAGGTTCTTCCATGGCGATCCTGTGAGGAAGCCGAACCAGCTGTGTGTGAGCTGGAGGAAGAGGCTCCAACACGAGCTGAAGATGTAGGTGCTGCTGTAGGTTGGCCTACATCTCCAGTGTGTCTTTGTAACTCAGCTATGTGCTTTGTCCGTACATGTTTCCACATATTTGTGGTATTGAGGTTACTGGTATTTTTACCTCTTTTAACTTTTTGATTACACAGCTTGCATTTGACATAGCAAATATCATCTGCAAGTGTGTCAAAAAAGGACCACGCAGTGCAAGTCCTGGGAGCGCCCGTTTTGGCTGTTGGAAGAGAACTGCTACGAACGGGTGCCAAACTGGAGGGTACAGGCAACCGAGTCTGCAGCCTACCTCTCCCTACTGTTTGGACCGTTGGGGCAATCTCTTCCTCAGAGCTGCTACCACCACCTTCCTGTTCCTCACGCCATGTTGGGTCTTGGACCTCATCATCTCCACTACCCTCTTCCAACACCTGCTGCTGTTGGGTGGTCTGGCCAGCACCTTGCTCAACAGAAAATGGCACCTGAGTCTCATCATCATCAGATGCGTTCTGCGGTGTGCTGACCATCGGCACTGGCTCACCCGCCTCTTCAGATTCAGAGAGACACAGCTGTTGCGCATCACTGCACACTGCCTCTCCTTCACATTCCAGAATGCTGCTTGGCTGGGCCCCTGTTTCCAAGCCAACAGATTCTGAGAACAGAAGCAGAGACTCAGCTGGCTCCAGTTCAGAACTCTCTGACTGCCTGGGCAATTTGGCAGGCGGTGAAGAGACAGATGGTTGTTCAACAGTGCTGTGGTCCTGAGAGGAGGTGGAAGCAATTGAAGTCGATGCATTGGCTGCCATCCAACCAACAACGGCTTCAATTTGTTCTTCCCGCAGCAGGGGGGTACGCTGAGCTCCTACAAAAGTGCGCATAAAGGAACGCTCACGGGGAAAACTGGTGGATGCTGTGTCACTGGGTGCGGCAGCAGCAGGCACAGAATCCCCACGTCCTCTCCCTGCTGCAACTCCACGGCCACGACCACGTGCCTTACTCCCTGCCTTCTTCATCTTGGTAGATTGATAAAGAAAGTCAGAAAAGTTATAAGGCCTAAGTGTGGTTATTCCTCACAGACTACAGTGAACACTGAAACACAAACTGTTCAGTAGCTGTGAAAGGCCCCTTTGTCTACTTCTATAGTGTTTGCAACCAATGTATTGTATACGGATGGAAGCGCGTCACACTAATAGATTAGATTTTTTTCAAATATAATGGAGCAGCACCAATTAGAGAAAAATGTGAAGGATGAGGCAGTGACACACGCTCAGCAGACTACAACCAGCAGTAGTTGAAGAACTAACTGGAGCGTGATCTGCACTCAAAAAATGAAAAGCTCACAGACTACAGTGAACACTGAAACACAACTGTTCAGTAGCTGTGAAAGGCCCCTTTGTCTACTTCTATAGTGTTTGCAACCAATGTATTGTATACGGATGGAAGCGCGTCACACTAATAGATTAGATTTTTTTCAAATATAATGGAGCAGCACCAATTAGTGAAGGATGAGGCAGTGACACACGCTCAACAGACTACAACCAGCAGTGGTTGAAGAACTAACTGGAGCGTGATCTGCACTCAAAAAATGAAAAGCTCACAGACTACAGTGAACACTGAAACACAACTGTTCAGTAGCTGTGAAAGGCCCCTTTGTCTACTTCTATAGTGTTTGCAACCAATGTATTGTATACGGATGGAAGCGCGTCACACTAATAGATTAGATTTTTTTCAAATATAATGGAGCAGCACCAATTAGAGAAAAATGTGAAGGATGAGGCAGTGACACACGCTCAGCAGACTACAACCAGCAGTAGTTGAAGAACTAACTGGAGCGTGATCTGCACTCAAAAAATGAAAAGCTCACAGACTACAGTGAACACTGAAACAAAACTGTTCAGTAGCTGTGAAAGGCCCCTTTGTCTACTTCTATAGTGTTTGCAACCAATGTATTGTATACGGATGGAAGCGCGTCACACTAATAGATTAGATTTTTTTCAAATATAATGGAGCTGCACCAATTCCACAAAATCAAATAAAAAAAAGAGTCAGTGAGTGACACGTGCAGATGCCTACAAACAGCGGTGGATGCAGAGCAAACTGCAGCGTCACCTGCACTCTCACAGACACCTTGCACAGAGCTGTTAAAACAACACTGGCAAAAGGAAGCTTTACACAGTGGTTGGTAAACTAGCCTGCCTAAAGCACAGTAGAGTACACAAAATCGCAATGTCTAACTGTCCCTCAGAGTCAGCACAGCAGCGTTCTGTCCCTAACTGAGTTCACAGCACAGTGACGCTAAAATGGAGGCGGCGCCTTTTATAGTGCATTCTGACATCATTACAGCAGCCAATCACAGCCATGCCATTAGTTAAGATGACCGCAGCATTACAGGATGTGCCCACACTTCATAAGATTCCTCATTGGCTGACTAAAATCACATTGCCTCTCAAAGAATTATGGGAACTTCCGATTCCTGTATACGATATATGAAAAATATCGGAACTAAGTATCGGAATTCCGATACAGCGAATATCGGCCGATACCCGATACTTGCGGTATCGGAATGCTCAACACTAGTGATGAGGCATTAAATAAATACAGAAGACTGAATAAATTCTGTAAAAAGCAAATCAAGACAGCAAAGATTGAGGCAGAGAGACTCATTGCCAGAGAAAGTAAAAATAATCCCAAAATATTCTTTAACTACATAAATAGCAAGAAACTAAAAAATGATAGTGTTGGTCCCCTTAAAAATAGTCTGGGTGAAATGGTGGATGAGGATGAGGAAAAAGCCAATATGCTAAATGACTTTTTTTCAACTGTATTTACACAAGAAAATACCATGACAGATAACATGATCAGTGATAAAAAAAAACTTCTCCATTAAATGTCACCTGCTTAACCCAGCAGGAAGTACGGCGGCGTCTAAAAATCACTAAAATTGACAAATCCCCGGGCCCGGATGGGATACACCCCGAGTACTGCAGGAATTAAGTACAGTTATAGATAGACCATTATTTTTAATCTTTAAAGATTCCATAATAACGGGGTCTGTACCAAAGGACTGGCGTATAGCAAATGTGGTGCCAATATTCAAAAAGGGGGCAAAAACTGAACCTGGAAATTATAGGCCAGTGAGCTTAACATCTACTGTGGGTAAAATCCTGGAGGGTTTTTTAAGGGATACTATATTGGAGTATCTGAGGCTGAATAACCTCATGACACAGTATCATCATGGGTTTACGAGGGACCGTTCTTGTCACACTAATCTGATAATCTTTTATGAAGGAGTAAGTTCAGGACTGGACCAAGGGAATGCAGTGGACGTGGTGTTCATGGACTTCTCAAAGGCTTTTGATACAGTGCCACACAAAAGGTTAATACATAAAATGAGAACAATGGGGATAGGGGAAAATATGTGTAAGTGGGTTAAGAACTGGCTCATGGATAGAAAACAAGGGTGGTTACTAATGGAGCACACTCGGACTGGGTCACGGTTAGCAGTGGGGTACCACAGGGGTCAGTATTGGGGCCGCTTCTCTTTAACATATTTATTAATGACCTTGTAGGGGGCATACAGAGTAGTATTTCAATATTTGCAGATGACACTAAACTCTGCAGGGTAATAAATACAGAGGAGGACAATTTTATATTGCAGGAAACTATGTAAACTAGAAGCTTGGGCTGATAAATGGCAAATGAGCTTTAATGGGGATAAATGTAAGGTCATGCACTTGGGTAGAACAAAAAGATGTATAATTATGTGCTTAATTGTAAAACACTGGGCAAAACTGTCATTGAAAAAGACCTGGGTGTATGGGTGGACGACAAACTCACATTTAGTGGCCAATGTCAGGCAGCTGCTGCCAAGGCAAATAAAATAATGGGATGCATTAAAAGAGGCATAGATGCTCATGAGGAGAACATAATTTTACCTCTATACAAGTCATTGGTGCGACCACATTTAGAATACTGTGTGCAGTTCTGGTCTCCGGTGTATAAGAAAGACATAGCTGAACTGGAGCGGGTGCAGAGAAGAGCGACCAAGGTTATTAGAGAACTGGGGGGTCTGCAATACCAAGACAGGTTATTACACTTGGGGTTATTTAGTTTGGAAAAACGAAGGCTTAGGGGTGATCTTATTACAATGTATAAATATATGAGGGGACAGTACAAAGACCTTTCTAATGATCTTTTTACTCTTAGACCTGTGATGGGGACAAGGGGGCATCCTCTACGTCTGGAGGAAAGAAGGTTTAGCCATAATCACAGACGCAGATTCTTTACTGTAAGAGCAGTGAGACTATGGAACTCTCTGCCGTCTAATGTTGTAATGAGTGATTCCTTACTAAAATTCAAGAAGGGACTGGATGCCTTTCTTGAAAAGTATAATATTACAGGCTATATTCACTAGTTTCCTAGATACTGCGTTGTTCCAGGGAGCTAGTCTGATTGCCGTATGTGGAGTCGGGAAGGAATTTTTTTCCCCAATGTGAAGCGTACTGTTTGCCACTTGGGTTTTTTTTTGCCTTCCTCTGGATCAACATGTTAGGGCAGGTTAGGATAGGATATGGGTTGAACTAGATGGACTTAAAGTCTTCCTTCAACCTTATTAACTATGTTAACATTATGATAGAAAAACATGCACATTTCAAAAAGTCGCAGGAAGACCAACCACATCACAGGAATTAAAAAAATAATAAAAAAAAAAAAATAGATCAACATTATGATAGAAAAACATGCACATTTCAGATAGTAGCATGAGGAGCAACACCATCACAGGCCAAAAAAAATTTAAAAAATAAAACACTAGATCAACATTATGATACAATAAACATGCACATTTCATATTGTCGCAGGAAGACCAACCACATCACAGCAAAAAAAAAAAAAAAAATACAGTACTCAACATTATGATAGAAAAACATGCACATTTCAGATAGTGGCAGGAGAAGCAACCACATCACAGGCCAAAAAATTAAAAAAAAAAAATAGATCAACATTATGATAGAAAAACATGCACATTTCAGATAGTAGCATCAGGAGCAACACCATCACAGGCCAAAAATTTTTTTTAAAAAATAAAACACTAGATCAACATTATGATACAAAAAACATGCACATTTCATATTGTCGCAGGAAGACCAACTACATCACAGCAAAAATTTTTTTAAAAAAAAATACAGTAGATCAACATTATGATAGAAAAACATGCACATTTCAGATAGTTGCAGGAGAAGCAACCACATCACAGGCCAAAAAATTAAAAAAAAAAATAGATCAACATTATGATAGAAAAACATGCACATTTCAGATAGTAGCATGAGGAGCAACACCATCACAGGCCAAAAAAAAATAAATAAAAAATAAAACACTAGATCAACATTATGATACAAAAAACATGCACATTTCATATTGTTGCAGGAAGACCAACCACATCACAGCAAAAAAAAAAAAAAAAAAAAATACAGTAGATCAACATTATGATAGAAAAACATGCACATTTCAGATAGTAGCATGAGGAGCAACACCATCACAGGCCAAAAAATTATTTTAAAAATAAAACACTAGATCAACATTATGATACAAAAAACATGCACATTTCATACTGTCGCAGGAAGACCAACCACATCACAGCAAAAAATTTTTTTAAAAAAAATTAAACAGTAGATCAACATTATGATAGAAAAACATGCACATTTCATTTTGTCACAGGAGGACAAACCCCATCACAGGCAAAAAAACAGTACCAGTAGATCCACATTATCAATGAAACACATTCACTACAGTAGCAGGGGATACACAATATCACTTCCAAAACATGCGTATTTGAAACACTACCAGGGGGACCCACCCCATCAGCGGAAATTACATTTCATACAGTACCAGGGGAACCAACCCCATCACAGAAAAAACATGAATTTGAAAATGTACCAGGGTGCAAAAAAAATGCAGTAGCTCAGACAGCATTGGTGACATATGCGTTGTAAAATTTGGGATGGGGGGTGTCATATTTACCGTCTGTTGTCCTGGCTCTCCATGGTGCTGGCTGCGGATCCTGGTGCTGCTGGCTGTGGAACTGGTGCTGCTGCCTGCAGATCCTGGTGCTAGCTGCGGAACGGGTGCTGCTGGCTGCGGAACTGGTGCTGCTGGCTGCGGAACTGGTGCTGCTGTCTTGATGTCTTGCTCTCTTCTTCTCTTGTGCATGGTATGTCTGATGTCCCACTGCATGCTTTTTTATATGTTTGCTGTGGGCTGGTATCTCAATTAAAAAACTGGATCCGGCTACCGGATCCGGCTCTTGCCGGATCCGCCGCATTGCGGCGTTCATAGACTTTCATTGTAACAAAAGCCGGAAGCGCCAGATCCGGCTCTTCCGGCTTTTTCGCCGCAGACAAAAAACGTGACATGCAACGTTTTTGCCAGACGCCGGACGGCGACCAGACACTGGATCCGACAAAAACCGGACGCGCCGCACGGACATGCGGCGCCATCCGGCACTAATGGAAAAAAACCCGCATCCAGCATTATGTTTCGCCGGATGCGGTTGGACAAAAAAATGCCGGAGGGCGCCGTCAGGTGCAAAACGGATATGTGAAAGAGGCCTTAGATTTATTGAGGAAAGAATCCAAATGGATTTATAAGCTTAACAGTCTGGCCCCTTGGGCATTAATGAGGAGCTTCTATACACTGGTTTTTATAAACAAACCTAAAAAACCTAGGACTATTAATTTTAGTTTTTGTCTTTTCTTGTGTAGGTATTAATGCCTGGAAGGACGCTTCTCAATTGTGCCCCTGATCATCTCTCCTATAATCCTCAGTCACCCATGGAATACAAGACTTGACTTATGGATGTCTTTTATAATGTTTCTAGTGTGAGTTATACAACCCTTGAATGCTGTCAAAATTGCCTGTTTTGCTGTATTTGTTTTTTTTTTTGGGGATTTGTCTTCACAAGCCCTCCTTCTATAGTGTTTTTCACTCTCTAGGATGGTCATCTACTTAGATCTGGCACTTTCATTATACCTATACTCACTCTTTGCTTCATGAGTAGTGTTGAGCGATACTGCTCGATATCTAAAAATATCGGATCGGAATGGTATCGCCGATATCACTAAATATCGTCGATATCCGATTCCGATACCGGAAGTCCAATGTAAGTCTATGGGAACCAAATATCGACATTAAAAAAAAACATTCTTGCCTTGTTGGTTAATTGTACATGAAGGAAAACAACAAAGACTAATGTAGAATGTATTGGGGGAGGTTGAGGAGACAATAAAGGCATACATGTTTAACCCAATGCATTGGAATAGCATTAATATATTTTTTTTTGGAAATACGTTTGGATTGACTAACAAATTGACAATGTTGTTAACCTTTTTTCTATTTTGGCAAATATGTATGTTTCACAACTTCCATGCTCTTCACCTTTTTAACTTTTGCCAGTGCCACACTTTCTCCTTCATAATCTTCAGCAGCAGCATCATCTTTCTCATCAAATTATTCTTCATCTTCACCTTCTTAATCTTCTTCTTAAACTTCTTGCTATTCATGTTTTTGTTTACATTACTCATATTGTTATTATTAAACTAATTAATCTTCTTCATATTCAAATTCTTCATCTTCTTCCTCTTCATCTTCTTCATCATATTCTTATTTGTGACAGAGATTC
The DNA here is from genome assembly GCA_033576555.1 of Oophaga sylvatica. NCBI lineage: Eukaryota > Metazoa > Chordata > Amphibia > Anura > Dendrobatidae > Oophaga > Oophaga sylvatica. The sequence continues at coordinate 561,485,862 of JARQOD010000001.1, read as the reverse complement.
CTGTACTTGTAATCTGTAAAAGTATGAATTGTTCATCCTTCCGTTCTTGCTGTCACAAAAGATTTAAATTACAACAGTATTTGTCCGTGTTCAGTTTAGCCTGCAGCAGCAGGCATTTTCCAGGGGCACCACGAGGAGGAACGGATTCACCCCCATACACTGCTTAGTCTTCTTCTGCTTAGAATTTAGAGCATATATTTTGCTCTTCATTTTGGTCTTATACTTCATGTTCTTCTGCTTTTTGATCTTCTGCTTATTGTTCTTCTGTCTCTTGTTCTGTATCTTGTAGTTTGTCTTAACCTTCTTTGTCCTGTTGGTGATCTTCTTCTGGGTAATCTTTTATTTTTTCTTTGTGATGGTGTTCAGGCTGGTTGGCTTCATGCTCGTCGTCCTTGTTGTCGTCATCTTCTTCTGGGTGGTCTTTAAGGTCGTCTAATTTCCGAGAAACAGCTGACGTTACTGGAACCCTGACGGGTATCAGATGGAGCAAGAGACAATGGAAGTAACGAGGACCAGCTGACTGTGCTGGAACCCGGACGGGTAGCAGAAGGAAAAGAGGCAATGTCACAACCGAGTACCAGCTGACGTTACTGTGACACGGTTACTAAGCAGGAGGTACCTGTGCTCCAAAGCACTACCAAGGACCAGCAGACATTGGTGGAACTCGGATACGGAGATGGAGGCACCTAGGCCAAAGGCACTGGGGAGAACCAGTTGACGGTACTGGACCCGGACGGGTAGCAGAAGGAAAAGAGGCAATGTCACAACCGAGTACCAGCTGACGTTACTGTGACACGGTTACTAAGCAGGAGGTACCTGTGCTCCAAAGCACTACCAAGGACCAGCAGACGTTGGTGGAACTCGGATACGGAGATGGAGGCACCTAGGCCAAAGGCACTGGGGAGAACCAGTTGACGGTACTGGACCCCGGACGGGTAGAAGAAGGAAAAGAGGCAATGTCACAACCGAGTACCAGCTGACGTTACTGTGACACGGTTACTAAGCAGGAGGTACCTGTGCTCCAAAGCACTACCAAGGACCAGCAGACGTTGGTGGAACTCGGATACGGAGATGGAGGCACCTAGGCCAAAGGCACTGGGGAGAACCAGTTGATGGTACTGGACCCCGGACGGGTAGAAGAAGGAAAAGAGGCAATGTCACAACCGAGTACCAGCTGACGTTACTGTGACACGGTTACTAAGCAGGAGGTACCTGTGCTCCAAAGCACTACCAAGGACCAGCAGACGTTGGTGGAACTCGGATACGGAGATGGAGGCACCTAGGCCAAAGGCACTGGGGAGAACCAGTTGACGGTACTGGACCCCGGACGGGTAGCAGAAGGAAAAGAGGCAATGTCACAACCGAGTACCAGCTTACGTTACTGTGACACGGTACTAAGCAGGAGGTACCTGTGCTCCAAAGCACTACCAAGGACCAGCAGACGTTGGTGGAACTCGGATACGGAGATGGAGGCACCTAGGCCAAAGGCACTGGGGAGAACCAGTTGACGGTACTGGACCCCGGACGGGTAGCAGAAGGAAAAGAGGCAATGTCACAACCGAGTACCAGCTGACGTTACTGTGACACGGTTACTAAGCAGGAGGTACCTGTGCTCCAAAGCACTACCAAGGACCAGCAGACGTTGGTGGAACTCGGATACGGAGATGGAGGCACCTAGGCCAAAGGCACTGGGGAGAACCAGTTGACGGTACTGGACCCCGGACGGGTAGAAGAAGGAAAAGAGGCAATGTCACAACCGAGTACCAGCTGACGTTACTGTGACACGGTTACTAAGCAGGAGGTACCTGTACTCCAAAGCACTACCAAGGACCAGCAGACGTTGGTGGAACTCGGATACGGAGATGGAGGCACCTAGGCCAAAGGCACTGGGGAGAACCAGTTGATGGTACTGGATCCCGGACGGGTAGAAGAAGGAAAATAGGCAATGTCACAACCGAGTACCAGCTGACGTTACTGTGACACGGTTACTAAGCAGGAGGTACCTGTGCTCCAAAGCACTACCAAGGACCAGCAGACGTTGGTGGAACTCGGATACGGAGATGGAGGCACCTAGGCCAAAGGCACTGGGGAGAACCAGTTGACGGTACTGGACCCCGGACAGGTAGCAGAAGGAAAAGAGGCAATGTCACAACCGAGTACCAGCTGACGTTACTGTGACACGGTTACTAAGCAGGAGGTACCTGTGCTCCAAAGCACTACCAAGGATCAGCAGACGTTGGTGGAACTCGGATACGGAGATGGAGGCACCTAGGCCAAAGGCACTGGGGAGAACCAGTTGACGGTACTGGACCCCGGACGGGTAGAAGAACGCACCCATGAAAATGTAAGTTGACAGGACGCAAGCCGTCCGCAGTTACCGAATCACACAGTCCTACAGTGGGTGCTTGTCCTATTGTCACAATGGAAACCGCCTTTATTTACATATCCCACAGCACACATAGGAATCACCTAAACTGCAGGCACCATAGAGTCGGCTAACCCGAATGCAACACGACAGCACAACTTATTGGAGGATAATTGACGTTCACACTGCCAGGAAACAGCTGTCGTGCTGTAACCAGGCTGGCCAGGAGTCAGTACCCCTGCCAATTACTTACGAGCAACAAATGGCGGTGTTGTAGCCCAGGGAGTAGAGTTCAGGTGGTAGAAAGATGAACATAACAGGAGACATGGAAAACGTTGCCAAACAGTTATTTAATCTGAAAACGGACAGGCAAATTCAGGTGAGATCCATGCCTTGTTCATTTTCAGAAAAGTAAGCCGGTCTACATTCTCTGAGGATAGTCGCATGCGACGGTCTGTTACTACACCACCTGCAGCACTAAAGACACGCTCAGATAATACACTGGCAGCAGGGCAAGCCAGCACCTCCAATGCATACTGGCTAAGCTCTGGCCATGTATCCAACTTAGAGACCCAAAATTTGAAAGGGGAAGAGGCATCTGGGAGTACACTTAGAGGGAAAGCCAAGTAGTCTGTCACCATCTTACGGAAACGTTTCTTCCTGGTGACTGGAGCCGTCTCGGATGGTGTAGACCTTGCTGGCGCTGTCACAAAACTTTGCCACATTTGTAACATACAGCTCTTGCCCTGTGCAGAGGCGCTGCTTCTGCTCCCTCTTGTTGTAGAGGTGTCTACACTGCCTCGACGCACAGAGCTGCTTTGTAAAGCAGTAGCAGCAGCAGCAGCTCTCTCGGCTGGAATGTACAACAGTATGGATTGCACCAGTGTGTCTTGGTACTCCTGCATTTTACGGTCCCGGTTCACCGGTGTGATGAGGGTTTGTAAGTTGTCCCGGTAGCGAGGGTCTAGGAGGGTGTACACCCAATAATCTGACGTGTGAGAATGTGGGCGATGCGGCGGTCGTTTCTCAGGCACTGAAGCATGAAATCAACCATGTGCTGCAGACTCCCAACTGGCCAACAAAGGCTGTCCTCTGGAAGAGGCATCATCTCTGCCTCCTCTGCATCACCCCACCCTCGCTCTACATACAGACTAGAGCGTTGTGTACCTCCCTCTGTAGGGATTTCTTCCTCCTCCATTGACTCCTCCTCCTCCTCATCCTCCTCACAAAGTGAGCCCTGCCCAGCCCTTTGTGAGGAACCACGTTGCGCTGACTGTCCTGAAGGTAATTTAATTTGTGACTCCTCATCTCCACCTCTTCCTTTAGTGCTTTCAGTGATTTCTGAAGCAGGCAGATAAGGGGGACAGTCATGCTGACTAGTGCATCATCTGCACTCGCCATCCGCGTTGAGACATCAAACGCACGCAAAACGTCGCAGATGTCCTTCATAGAGGCCCACTCAGTAGTGGTGAAGTGTGAACGGCGCAAATTGCGAGTTGATTGCGCCTGTTGCAGCTGATACTCCATTACTGCTGGCTGCTGCTCACACAACCGCTCCAACATATGTAACGTGGAATTCCACCTGGTGGGTACGTCACATATGATGCGATGTTCAGGAAGGCGAAATCTGACTTGCAGAGCTGCAATGCGCGATCTGGCCATGCTGGAACGTCGCAAGTGAGCGCACTCTAGGCGGACCTTGTGCAGCAGTGCATCAAGATCCGGATAGTCCCTCAAAAAACTCTGCACGACCAAGTTGAGCACATGTGCCAGACATGGTATGTGAGTGAGGTTGCCAAGGCCCAGACCGCCACCAGATTTCGGCCATTGTCACACACTACCAAGCCTGGCTGGAGATTAGCTGACAAAAACCACACGTCGCTCTCCTGCTTGATGGCATCCCAGAGCTCCCGCGCTGTGTGGCTTCGATTCCCATGGAAATTAATTTCAGGACGGCCTGTTGACGTTTGGCCACGGCTGTGCTCATATCGGTCGCAACAGTAAGCGTTCACGGGTCCATGTGGAGGTATACCGTGACGGCTCGTGCAGCGATGATTCTGAGGAACTGGAGTAGGAGGAGGAATCAATGTGTACAGACTGGATTCCTGCAATCCTTGGAGTTGGCAGAACACGTACAGCGCCACTGGCAAGATCTGTACCCGGCTCCACAACATTGACCCAATGGGCAGTGAGGGAAAGGTATCGTCCCTGGCCATGGGTACTGGTCCACGCATCGGTGGTCAGGTGGACCCTGCTACTGACGGCGTTTAGTAGCGCATGTTTAATCTTTCCCTCGACATGTTTTTGCAGAGCAGGGACAGCTTGCCTGCTGAAATAAAATCGGCTTGGCACATTATATTGTGGGACTGCCAATGCCATAATAGTTCCTGAAACTGTCAGTCTCCACCAGCCTGAATGACAGCATTTCAAGGGACAGGAGTTTTGCAAAGCCAGCATTCAGAGCCTGTGCTCGTGGATGGTTTGCCGAGTATGGCCGTCTTTTATCCCATGCCTGTGGTACCGATGGCTGTTTTTTGTTCTGGGAGTGTGACGATGACTGTGAACTTGCTGCTGTGGGTGGAATAACAGTTTGTCTATGGACAACAGTGACCGAGGTTCTTCCATGGAGATCCTGTGAGGAAGCCGAAACAGGTGTGTGTGAGCTGGAGGTAGAGGCTCGAACACGACCTGAAGATGTAGGTGCTGCTGTAGGTTGGCCTACATCTCCAGTGTGTCTTTGTAACTCAGCTACGTGCTTTGTCCGTACATGTTTCCACATATTTGTGGTATTCAGGTTACTGATATTTTTACCTCTTTTAACTTTTTGCTTACACAGCTTGCATTGAACATAGCAAATATCATCTACAAGTCTGTCAAAAAAGGACCACGCAGTGCAAGTCATGGGAGCGCCAATTTTGACATTTCTAAGAGAACTGCTCCCAACAGGTGCCAAACTGGAGGCTACAGGCAAGCGAGTCTGCAGCCTACCTCTCCCTCCTCTTTGTACCGTTGGGACAATCTCTTCCTCAGAGCTGCTCCCACCACCTTCCTGTTGCTCACGCCATGTTGGGTCTCGGACTTCATCATCTCCACTACCCTCTTCCAACACCTGCTGCTGTTGGATGGTCTGGGCAGCACCATGCTCCACAAAACCTGGCACCTGAGTCTCATCATCATCATAAGATGCGTTCTGCGGTGTGCTGTCCATCGGCACTGGCTCACCCGCCTCTTCAGATTGAGAGAGACACAGCTGTTGCGCATCACTGCATACTCCCTCTTCTTCAAATTGCAGAATGCTGCTTGCCTGTGCCCGTGTTTGCGAGCCAACAGATTCTGAGAACAGAAGCAGAGACTCAGCTGGCTCCTGTACAGAACTCTCTGACTGCCTGGGCAATTTGACAGGCGGTGAACAGACAGATGGTTGCTCAACAGTGTTGTGTTCCTGAGAGGAGGTGGAAGGAATTGAAGTCGATGCATTGGCTGCCATCCAACCAACAACGGCTTCAATTTGTTCTTCCCGCAGCAGGGGGGCACGCCGAGCTCCTACCAAAGTGCGCATAAAGGAACGCTCATGGGTAAAACTGGTGGATGCTGTGTCACTGAGGGCGGCAGCAGCCACAGAATCCCCACGTCCTCTCCCTGCTGAATCTCCACGGCCACGACCACGTGCCTTACTCACTGACTTCTTCATCTTGGTAGATTGATAAAGAAAGTCAGAAAAGTTATAAGGCCTAAGTGTGGTTATTACGCAGAGACTGAAGTGAACACTGAAACACAACTGTTCACAATCTGTGAAAGGCTACTCCTTTGTCTACTTCTATAGTGTTTGCAACCAATGTATTGGATACGGATGGAAGCGCGTCACACTAATAGATTATATTTTAAATGGAATGGAGCGAACCAATTGGAGATAATAATAATAATCTTTATTTATATAGCGCCAACATATTCCGCAGCGCTTTACAGTTGAAAAGGATGAGGCACTGAGACACGCTCAGCAGAGTACAAGCAGCAGTGCTTGAACAAGTAACTGGAGCGTGATGTACACTCAAAAAATAAAAAACACAGACTGAAGTGAACACTGAAACACAACTGTTCACAATCTGTGAAAGGCTACTCCTTTGTCTACTTCTATAGTGTTTGCAACCAATGTATTGGATACGGATGGAAGCGCATCACACTAATAGTTAAATTGCATGGAGCTGCAAGAATTACACTGAAGAAAAAAAAAAGAGTCTGTGAGTGACACGTGCAGATGCCTACAGACAGCGTTGCATGCAGAGCAAACTGCAGCGTCACCTGCACTCACACACACCTTGCAGAGCTGTTAAAACAACACTGCAGGCAAAAGGAAGCTTTACACAGCGGTTGGTGCTAGCCTGCCTACAGCACAGTACACTAAATCGCAATCTCTAACTGTCCCTCAGAGTCAGCACAGTAGCGTTCTGTCCCTTACTGAATTCACAGCACAGTGACGCTAAAATGGCGGAGGCGCCTTTTATAGTGCATTCTGACATCATTTCAGCATCCAATCACAGCCATGCCATTAGTTAACATGACCGCAGCAGTACAGGATGTGCCCACACTTCTTAGGATTCCTCATTGGCTGACTAAAATCACATTGCCTCTCAAAGAATTATGGGAACTTCCGATTCCGGTATACGATATATGGAAAATATCGAAACTAAGTATCGAAAGGCCGATAGAGCTAATATCGGCCGATACCCGATACTTGCGGTATCGTATCGCTCAACACTATTCATGAGATGTTTTCTCTGAGCATATATTTTTTAGATTCCATGATGGTCATGAATTATTAAAAGATTACTATAGGTTCATATTATGATCTTTGGAGGACCAATTGGTCTCCTAGCTATAAGAATCTGTCTATCGACATATCTATGAAGCATTTTCTATGGTAGCATAACATTAAGATGTTTGATCCAACATGAATATGCCATTTTTTGGTGATGGTCTACTGATAATTGCATCTTAGAGGGGACTAGATTGAAAGGATGCTTTTGTCTATTTATCTTGATCAGGGGCGTAACTAGGAACGGCAGGGCCCCACAGCAAACTTCACAATGGGCCCCCCCCCCTCGCGCGCGTTGCCAATCCCGGTCTACCCAAGTTGTGTTAAGAAAGATACCTTTATTATCCAAAATTAGAGGTTTTTGGAGTAATGATAGTGAAATAACAGAAAAGAAACAACTCCCAGGAAGCAACTGAGGTAGTGACGAAGGTAGGCTTTCTCCAGAGTAAATATGTGAAGAAACTTGTAATCCAGCCTGCAAATTGCTTTCAAAACGGATGATTTATTCAGTAGAACAACAGTCCGGTATACAGAATAATCTAAGATTGTTCTGTATACCGTACTTCTGCACCACGCCCTAACCAATTACACATGTGAGGAGTGACAGCCTCAGCTCTGCTACATATGAGGAGTGACAGACTCAGTTCTGCTACATGTGAGGAGTGACAGCCTCAGCTCTGCTACATGTGAGGAGGAACAGCCTCAGCTCTGCTACATGTGAGTAGGGACAGCCTCAGCTCTGCTACATTCGAGGAGTGACAGCCTCAGCTCTGCTACATGTAAGGAGTGACAGCCTCATCTCTGCAACATGTGAGGAGTGACAGCCTCAGCTCTGCTACTTGTATAGCAAAGCTGAGGCTGTCACTCCGCACATGTAGCAGAGATGAGGCTGTCACTCCTCGCATGTAGCAGAGCTGAGGTTGCTACTTGTCACATGTAGCAGAGCTGAGGTTGTTACTTGTCACATGTAGCAGAGCTGAGGTTGTTACTTGTCACATGTAGCAGAGCTGAGGTTGTTACTTGTCACATGAGCAGAGCTGAGGTTGTTACTTGTCACATGAGCAGAGCTGAGGTTGCTACTTGTCACATGTAGCAGAGCTGAGGTTGTTACATGTAGCAGAGCCGAGGTTGCTACTTGTCACATGTAGCAGAGCTGAGGTTGTTACTTGTCACATGTAGCAGAGCCGAGGTTGCTACTTGTCACATGTAGCAGAGCTGAGGTTGTTACTTGTCACATGAGCAGAGCTGAGGTTGTTACTTGTCACAAATAGCAGAGCTGAGGTTGCTACTTGTCACAAGTAGCAGAGTTGAGGTTGTTACTTGTCATATGTAGCAGAGCTGAGGTTGTTACTTGTTACATGTAGCAGAGCTGAGGTTGTTACTTGTCACATGTAGCAGAGATCAGGGTGTCACTCGTCACTTGTAGCAACCATGAGGCTGTTACTGGGCCAGGGGGAGGCTACTGGTGACTGAGGTCCCGTGCCCAACAGGGCCCAGGGGAGGTTAGTGGTGACTTGAGGCTTGCGTCAAACAGGGCCCAGGAGCCCGAGGCCCTGTTGGAATGCGGGCCCCTTGCTACCTGGGCCCTGTTGAATGTGGGCCCCCTGCACTGCAGCCTGGGGCCTGGGCCCTGTTGAATGTGGGCCCTGTTAGATCCTGCCTGCACCTGCCCTCCCAGTCACCATTGAGCAGCCAAGCCTCTTCTCACTGTTGAGAGACTCACGGTACTCACCCTGCTCGTCCGGCTTCACCTGCTTGTCCAGTCAGCCTGCTGCTTCATGTGGTCTGCCTGGCCGTCTGCTGTCCGCCCCCACATGCACACACGCTGTGACAGACGGACCATAATGCACTGGGCCGCAGCTTAAAGCTACAGTGCTCATTTCTGTTCGCTGTCTGCATTTACAACACTGTAGTGTCTCTTTAAAACAACACAGTGTTGTTATGCATCAGCGTTCAGAGTCAGAAGCCTGAACAAAATGTTGGGAGGGGCCCGAGCGCGGATCCATTTGCCAGCGTGCTCGGGCCCCCCTTTTTGCTCCTAAATCACAGGGCAGCTGCAGCAGGGACGGGCCCCCTTCTAGCCCGGGCCCTGTGGCAGCTGCTTCCCTGCTTCCACTATAGTTCCGCCCCTGATCTTGATGATTTTCATTGTGTCATCTACTTATTGTCAGCATTGTTGCTGTTAATGGGAACCAGTATTGAGGGGTTGTGTTTTTATTGTTTTTTCTTTAGCGTTTACCATCATGTCTCCCTCATTGGGATCAGGTTTGCTTACCACATAAGTTTACTATCTTGGGTGCTTGATTACATCTTGGATATATGACAGCTCTGTACCGCTTGTGCACATTAAAGTTTATTATGAGTGACCAAAACATCTGTGATTGGTAATAATATCATGTTAGGTTCACTGGAATAGTCAATGCGTGTCCATATACCTTTGGACTATCACATTATTATACTTGCCTTTGAGCCAATACGCTGTGCACTTACCTTTATCCCTATTACGGGCATATATGCCCATGCGCATGTTTAAGTGCTCCTATACTGGCATACTTTGTACTTACCCTTTTTTTTTTTTTCGTGGACTTATACAGTCATGGACAAAAGTTTTGAGAATGACACAAATATTAATTTTTACAAAGTCTACTGCTTCACTTTTTCTAATGGCAATTTGCATATACTCCAGAATGTTATAAAGAGTGATCAGCTTAACAGCAATTACTTGCAAAGTCAATATTTGGCTAGAAAATGAACTTTATCCCCCAAAACACATTTCAACATCATTGCAGCCTTGCCTTAAAAGGACCAGCTAACCTCTTTTCAGTGATTGCTCCATTAACACAGGTGTGGGTGTTGATGAGGACATGGCTGGAGATCAATCTGTCATGATTAAGTAAGAATGACACCACTGGACACTTTAAAAGGAGGCTGGTGCTTGGCATCATTGTTTCTCTTCTGTTAACCATGGTTATCTCTAAAGAAACATGTGCAGTCATCATTGCAATGCACAAAAATGGGCTAACAGGGAAGACTATCGCAGCTAGAAAGATTGCACCTCAGTCAACAATCTATCGCATCATCAAGAACTTCAAGGAGAGAGGTTCCATTGTTGCCAAAAAGGCTCCAGGGCGCCCAAGAAAGACCAGCAAGCGCCAGGACCATCTCTTAAAAGTGTTTCAGCTGCGGGATCGGGCTACCAGCAGTGCAGAGCTTGCTCAGGAATGGCAGCAGGCAGGTGTGAGTGCATCTGCACGCACTGTGAGGCGGAGTGTTATGAATGTGTTAGAGATGGTTTCTGAGCAGAGGCTCCCTCTGGTGGTTACAGACCTTACTGAACCTTTCAGTGAGGAGTGGCAATCTGGGTTCACTGACTGGTCTGATATAAGGGAGGTTCCCTCCCATGATGGTTGCCGGTGATCAATTGTTCTTGTCTCAATTGTGGTTCCTGGTTCATTTGGAAGTTTGCTGGAGTCTTGCCTGCATCTCCTGCTTTCAGATAAGATATTTTTTGCTTTTCTTTTTGTGCTTGCTTTTTGCATTGTTTTCTGCACTTTTGAGGAGGTCAGCCAGGTCCCCTCCTGGGCCCTGAGCTACTCACAGTTTATCTGTAGCCACTGTTATTTGCTCATTTGCTTTTTCCTGCTTTTCTTTTTGGGAAATTGTTTGTCCCAGACCAGTGGAAGAAGAGTGTGATGTCTGAGATTCATTGTTCCGCGTTGGCTGGTCATCCCGGGATTTTTGGTACCAGAGACTTGGTGAGTCGGTCTTTTTGGTGGCATACTTTGTCTCATGACGTCAGGGAATTTGTGCAGTCCTGTGGGACTTGCTCTCCCTCCAAGCCTTGCTCTCGCTCTAGTGGTTTGTTAATGCCATTACCTGTGCCCAAGAGGCCATGGACCCATATCTCTATGGATTTTATTTCCGACCTCCCTGTTTCTCAGAGAATGACCGTTATCTGGGTAATCTGTGATAGGTTTTCCAAGATGATATATCTTGTGCCATTACCTAAAATGTCTTCCTCCTCCGAATTGGTGCCTTTGTTCCTTCAGCACGTGGTTCGGTTACATGGCATTCCGGAGAACATTGTGTCTGACAGAGGAGTCCAGTTTGTTTCCAGATTTTGGAGGACATTTTGTTCTAAACTTGGTGTTCAATTATCTTTCTCCTCTGCTTTTCATCCTCAGACCAATGGACAAACCGAGAGAACAAACCAGACCTTGGAGACTTATTTGAGATGTTTTGTGTCTGCTGATCAAGATGACTGGGTCTCTTTTTTGCCTTTGGCTGACTTTGCTCTTAATAATAGGGCTAGCTCTGCCACCTTGATGTCTCCATTTTTCTGCAATTTTGGGTTTCACCCTTGATTTTCTTCGGGACAGGCGGAGGCTTCTGTCTGTCCGGGTGTTGACTCTGTTGTGGAGCGAATGCAGCAGATTTGGGACCAGGTAGTGGAGAGGTTGTCTCTCTCTCAGAAGAAGGCCCAACGGTTTGCCAACCGGCATAGGACTGATGGTCCTCGGTTTAAAGTGGGGGACTTGGTTTGGTTGTCCTCAAGAAATATCCCTATGAGGGTTGCATCTCCAAAGTTTAAGCCCAGGTTCATTGGACCTTATAAGATCATGGAGATTCTTAATCCTGTTTCCTTCCGTTTGCTTCTTCCAGGGACATTTAAGATCCATAACGTGTTCCACAAGTCCTTATTGAAGAGTTTTGTCGAGCCAGTGGTTCCTATGGCTGCGCCTCCTGACCCTGTTTTGGTTGAGGGCAATCTGGAGTATGTGGTTGAGAAAATATTAGATACTCGTTTTTCTAGACAGAAACTCCTGTATTTGGTTAAGTGGAGAGGTTATGGTCAGGAGGACAATTCTTGGGTGTTTGCTTCGGACATCCATGCTAGGAGACTGATCCGTGCCTATCACCGAGCTCATCCTGATCGGCCTGGTTGCACAAGTGAGGGTTCGGTGACCCCTTCTCATGGGGGGGTACTGTTATGAATGTGTTAGAGATGGTTTCTGAGCAGAGGCTCCCTCTGGTGGTTACAGACAGTACTGAACCTTTCAGCGAGGAGTGGCAATCTGGGTTCACTGACTGGTCTGATATAAGGGAGGTTCCCTCCCATGATGATTGCCGGTGATCAATTGTTCTTGTCTCAATTGTGGTTCCTGGTTCATTTGGAAGTTTGCTGGAGTCTTGCCTGCATCTCATGCTTTCAGATAAGATATTTTTTGCTTTTCTTTTTGTGCTTGCTTTTTGCATTGTTTTCTGCACTTTTGTGGAGGTCAGCCAGGTCCCCTCCTGGGCCTGAGCTCCTCACAGTTTATCTGTAGCCACTGTTATTTGCTCATTTGCTTTTTCCTGTTTTTTCAGCGTCTGCGGCTTAATTTTTGTTCACACTGAGATCTGATTTAGTGGGTGGCGAGATTGTGTGATCTCAGTATTTTTGTAATCAGAATTGTTGGATTTTTGTAGGGTTTTCTGGGTTGCAGAAAGTAATTTCTCCTGTCCTATCCTATTTAGTCAGCTTGTGGCCTGTTGTGAATGTGTTAGAAATGAGTTCTGAGCAGAAGCTCCCTCTGGTGGTTGCAGACGGTGCTGAACCATTTGGTGAGGATTGGCAATCAGGAGTTACAGACTGGTCCTATATAAGGGAGGTTCCCTCCCATCAGGGTTGCCGGTGATCAATTGTTCTTATCTAACTGCTGTTGTTCCTGGTTCACTTGGAAGCCTGCTGAATCTTGCCTCTTCTCCTGCTCTCAGATAAGACATTTTCTGCTTTTATTTTTGAGCTTGCTTTTTGCATTGTTTTCCTGCACTTCTGTGGAGGTCAGCCAGGTCCCCTCCTGGGGCTTGTGCTCCTCTCAGTTTATCTAGGCCTCTGTTATTTGTTCATTTGCCTTTTCCAGTTTTTTCAGTGGCTGCGGCTTAGTTTTGTTACACCAGAGAACTAATTTAGGTGGTGGAGGTCGTGTGATCTCAGGTGTTTTTGTAATTAGTAGAGTTGGTACTTTTTAGGGTTTTTTGGATTGCAGTAAGTGTCCTTCCTATCCTTTTCTGTCCAGGTAGTTTGGGCCCCAACGTTTGCTCATACTATTTTCTGTCTGTGTCTGTATTTCCTCTTGTCTAACCGCCATTACATGTTTGGGGGCTTCTATGTTCTTTGGGGATCTGCTCCGGGGCAGTTAGCTTTCCTCTTTCTATCTTTAGGTGTATTTAAACCCTTCTAGGCTGTGACGAGAGTCTAGGACCAACTTTAGGGACGCTCCACGGCTGCCTTTAGTTGTGGTGGTTAGTCAGGGTACTGCAATCCTGTAGATTCCAACCTCTCTGGTGTATTGCCGTTTTTGCCTTGCTCTCCTCAGCTACCAAATCATAACAGTATCACCGGCCAAACTGAAAATTATATGGTACTCACAGAAGGGAAAAAAAAGTGTGAAAGAAAAAAAAAAAGTTGTCAGAGTTGTCAGAGATATTTTTTTTTTCCTCATTTTCCCTGTTTCTCTGAGTGCTGAGGAGGATTTTTTTTTTTCAATGGAGCTTGCCAGTTGTCTGGCCGTGTGGATCAGCTTGCCACTGAAGTTCGGAGTATTGCTACCTATCTTGCAGGGTTGCCTGTTGTGGAACCTAGGATTCCCATGCCAGATTTGTTTTTAGGGGATCGAGCTAAATTTCTGAATTTCAAAAATAACTGTAAGTTGTTTTTTGCCTTAAAACCTAAGTCCTCAGGGAACGCAGCACAGCAGGTTCAAATTGTCATCTCTCTCCTGCGCGGCGATCCTCAGGATTGGGCTTTTTCCCTGACACCTGGGGACCCTGTTTTGAGTAATGTCGATGCATTTTTTCTGGCTCTGGGTTATTGTACGATGATCCTAATGTCGCTGATCAAGCTGAAAAAACCTTGTTGGCATTAAATCAGGGGCTTGAGGACGCTGAGTTATACTGTCAGAAATTTCGTAAGTGGGCAGTCCTGACCAAATGGAATGATGATGCTTTGGCAGCCCTTTTTCGGAAGGGTCTGTCAGAGAATGTAAAAGATGTTATGGTGGGTTTCCCTGCTCCCTCTGGTCTCAATGATTCTATGTCATTAGCGATTCAAATTGACAGACGTTTGCGTGAGCGTAGAGGTATGCGTGGAATAGTGTTGCCTTGTGAACCACTTCTGAACCCATGCAGTGTGATAGAGTGGATTCTGGGGCACAGCGTCATGAGTTTCGAAAACGCAATGGGTTATGTTTCTACTGTGGTGACGACTCTCATGCTTTTCAGTCTGCCCTAAGCGGGGAAGACGTTTTGCACGCTCAGTTGTCTTGGGTAGTGTTCAGACTAAATTTCTGTTGACTGTTACCCTGATTTGCTCCCTGTCCACATTTTCTGCTCAGGCTTTTGTTGATTCGGGAGCAGCTATTAACCTGATGGATTTTGATTTTGCTAAACTTGTGGGTTTCCCTTGACACCCCTACGGAAGTCTAATCCCCTACTGGGGATTGATTCTACCCCTTTGGCTGAGAATAAACCCCAGTTCTCTACTCAGGTGATAATGAGGGTTAAACTGATCATCAGGAGAGTTGCAAATTTTTGGTGCTTATAATCTGCATGACATTATTGTACTGGGTTTCCCTTGGTTACAGTCTCATAATCCTGTTTTGGATTGGAAATCTGTGTCTGTAACCAGTTGGGGCTGCCAATGTGTTAATGCCAACACTCCTGTTTTTTCTGCCTCTCCCAGGCTCAGGATGTTCCTGACTTTTTGACTGATTTTTCTGATGTGTTTAGCGAAAGTAAATCTGCATCCTTGCCCCCCATAGGAGCTATGACTGCGCTATTGAATTAGTGCCTGGTAGTAAATTCCTAAAGGTCGCCTTTTTAACTTGTCTGTACCTGAACATGACGCTATGCGGTCTTATATCAAGGAATCATTGGAGAAGGGTCATATCAGACCATCCTCTTCACCCTTGGGTGCCGTTTTTTTCTTTGTGGCCAAAAAGGATGGTTCATTAAGGCCGTGTATTGATTACGTCTCTTGAACAATATCACTGTGAAATATCAATATCCGTTACCCTTGATTTCTGACCTGTTTTCCAGGGTGAAGAGTGCTACTTGGTTTACCAGCTTGACCTCAGGGGGGCGTATAACCTTATTCGCATTAAGCACGGGGATGAATGGAAGACGGCATTCAATACCCCAGAGGGGCATTTTGAGTACCTAGTGATGCCCTTTGGCTCACTAATGCTCCTTCTGTCTTCCAGTCCTTCATGAATGACATTTTCAAGGATTTTGTGGATAATTTCTGATTGTTTATTTGGATGATATCTTGATTTTTTCCAATGCTGGGACTCTCATGTGAAACATGTTCGGACTGTGTTCAGATTTTGAGAGAGAATGCTCTGTATGTGAAGGGATCAAAGTGTCTTTTTGGCGTACAGAGGATCTCATTTCTGGGATTCATTTTGTCCCATCTGTTATTGAAATGGACCCGGTCAAGGTTCAGGCCACTGTGATTGGGTCCAACCTACTTCATTAAAGGCTCTTCAGAGATTCTTGGGTTTTGCCAATTTTATCGTAAATTTATTGGTAATTTCTCTGTTATTGTTAAACCATTGACTGATTTGACCAAAAAGGGTTCTGATGTGGTGAATTGGCCTCCTGAGGCAGTCTCTGCGTTTCAGGAACTTAAGCAGAGATTTACTTCTGCTCCTGTTCTACAGCAGCCTGATGTTTCTCTGCCATTTCAGGTGGAGGTTGATGCCTCTGAAATTGGGGCAGGTGCCGTTTTGTCCCAAAGAGATACAGAGACCTCTAGAAGTAACCCTTGTGCCTTTTTCTCTCGAAAATTTTCTCCAACTGAACGTAATTATGACGTGGGTAATCGGGAGTTATTGGCCATGAAGTGGGCTTTTGAAGAGTGGAGACATTGGCTGGAGGGAGCCAAACATCAGGTGGTGGTCCTCACGGACCATAAGAATCTGGTTTATCTGGAATCAGCCAAGCGACTTAATCCTAGACAGGCCAGGTGGGCCTTGTTTTTCACACGTTTTAATTTTGTGGTTTCCTTTCTTCCTGGCACTAAGAATGTTAAGGCGGATGCCCTCTCGAGGAGTTTCCTTGCGGACTCTCCTGAGTTATCTGATCCTGCTGTTATTTTGAAAGAAGGTGTAGTTCTTTCCGCTATCTCGCCCAATTTGAGACTGGCTCTGGAGGGGTGTCAGGAGGATAAACCCGAGCGCTGCCCTATTGGGAAATTGTTTGTTCCAGACCGGTGGAAAAAGAGTGTGATGTCTGAGATTCATTGTTCCGCGTTGGCCGGTCATCCCGGAATTTTTGGTACCAGAGACTTGGTTAGTCGGTCCTTTTGGTGGCCTACTTTGTCTCGTGATGTCAGGGAATTTGTGCAGTCCTGCGGGACTTGCTCTCGCTCCAAGCCTTGCTCTCGCTCTAGTGGTTTGTTGATGCCATTGCCTGTGCCCAAGAGACCATGGACCCATATCTCTATGGATTTCATTTCCGACCTCCCTGTTTCTCAGAGAATGACCGTTATCTGGATGATTTGTGATAGGTTTTCCAAAATGATACATCTTGTGCCATTACCTAAGTTGCCTTCCTCCTCTGAATTGGTGCCTTTGTTCCTTCAGCACGTGGTTCGATTACACGGCATTCCTGAGAACATTGTGTCTGACAGAGGAGTCCAGTTTGTTTCCAGATTTTGGAGGACTTTTTGTTCTAAACTTGGTGTTCAATTGTCTTTCTCCTCGGCTTTTCATCCTCAGACCAATGGACAAACTGAGAGAACAAACCAGACATTGGAGACTTATCTGATATGCTTTGTGTCTGCTGATCAGGATGACTGGGTCTCTTTTTTGCCTTTGGCTGAGTTTGCTCTTTATAATAGGGCTAGCTCTGCCACTTTGATGTCTCCATTTTTCTGCAATTTTGGGTTTCACCCTCGATTTTCTTCGGGACAGACGGAGGCTTCTGTCTGTCCGGGTGTTGACTCTGTTGTGGAGCGTATGCAGCAGATTTGGGACCAGGTAGTGGAGAGGTTGTCCCTCTCTCAGGAGAGGGCCCAGCGGTTTGCCAACCGGCATAGGACTGATGGTCCTCGGTTTGAAGTGGGGGACTTGGTCTGGTTGTCCTCAAGAAATATCCCTATGAGAGTTGCATCTCCTAAGTTTAAGCCTAGATTCATTGGACCTTATAAGATCATGGAGATTCTTAATCCTGTTTCCTTTCGTTTACTTCTTCCAGGGACATTTAAGATCCATAACGTGTTCCACAAGTCCTTATTGAAGAGGTTTGTCGAGCCAGTGGTTCCTATGGCTGCGCCTCCTGACCCTGTTTTGGTTGAGGGCAATCTGGAGTATGTGGTTGAGTAAATATTGGATTCTCGTTTTTCTAAACGGAAACTCCAGTATTTGGTTAAGTGGAGAGGTTATGGTCAGGAGGACAATTCTTGGGTGTTTGCTTCGGA
The DNA here is from genome assembly GCA_033576555.1 of Oophaga sylvatica. Lineage (NCBI taxonomy): Eukaryota > Metazoa > Chordata > Amphibia > Anura > Dendrobatidae > Oophaga > Oophaga sylvatica. The sequence goes on along the minus strand of JARQOD010000001.1, from coordinate 561,468,222 downwards.
CATCCATGCTAGGAGACTGATCCGTGCGTATCACAGAGCTCATCCTGACAGACCTGGTTGCCCAAGTGAGGGTTCGGTGACCCCTCCTCAAGGGGGGGTACTGTTGTGAATGTGTTAGAAATGAGTTCTGAGCAGATGCTCCCTCTGGTGGTTGCAGATGGTGCTGAACCATTTGGTGAGGATTGGCAATCAGGAGTTAGAGACTGGTCCTATATAAGGGAGGTTCCCTCCCATCAGGGTGCCGGTGATCAATTGTTCTTGTCTAACTGCTGTTGTTCCTGGTTCACTTGGAAGCCTGCTGAATCTTGCCTTTTCTCCTGCTCTCAGATAAGACATTTTCTGCTTTTATTTTTGAGCTTGCTTTTTGCATTGTTTTCCTGCACTTCTGTGGAGGTCAGCCAGGTCCCCTCCTGGGGCTTGTGCTCCTCTCAGTTTATCTGGGCCTCTGTTATTTGTTCATTTGCCTTTTCCAGTTTTTTCAGTGGCTGCGGCTTAGTTTTGTTACACCAGAGAACTAATTTAGGTGGTGGAGGTCGTGTGATCTCAGGTGTTTTTGTAATTAGTAGAGTTGGTACTTTTTAGGGTTTTTTTGGATTGCAGTAAGTGTCCTTCCTATCCTTTTTTGTCCAGGTAGTTTGGGCCCCAACGTTTGCTCATACTATTTTCTGTCTGTGTCTGTATTACCTCTTGTCTAACCGCCATTACATGTTTGGGGGCTTCCTATGTTCTTTGGGGATCTGCTCCGGGGCAGATAGCTTTCCTCTTTCTATCTTTAGGTGTAGTTAGCTTCTCAGGCTGTGACGAGGCGTCTAGGACCAACGTAGGTACGCTCCATGGCTGCCTTTAGTTGTGGTGGTTAGTCAGGGTACTGCAATCCAGTAGATTCCAACCTCTCTGGTGTATTGCCGTTTTTGCCTTCTCTCCTCAGCTACCAAAACATAACAGTGGCCCCAGCGTTTGCTCAGTCTATTTTCTGCCTATGTTTGTATTTTCATCTTGTCTAACCGCCATTATATGTTTGGGGGCTTCCTATTTTCTTTGGGGATCTGCTCCGGGGCAGATAGCTTTCATCTTTCTGCCTTTAGGTGTAGTTATCTCTCAGGCTGTGACGAGGCGTCTAGGATCAACGTAAGAACGCTCCATGGCTACCTCTAGTTGTGTCGTTAGTTTAGGAATCTGCAACCCATCAGTTACCAACATCTCAGGTGTTCGGCTGCCCTGCTGTTGTTCCTGTCCTCCTCAGCTACCGAAACATAACAGCGGAGACTCTTGGAGCAAGGCCTGGTCTCAAGGAGGGCAGCAAAGAAGCCACTTCTCTCCAGAAAAAACATCTTGGACAGACTGATATTCTGCAAAAGGTACAGGCAGTGGACTGCTGAGGACTGGGGTAAAGTTATTTTCTCTGATGAATCCCCTTTTCGATTGTTTGGGACATCAGAAAAATGCATCATTCGGAGAAGACAAGGTGAGCACTACCACCAGTCTTGTCTCATGCCAACTGTTAAGCATCCTGAAGCCATTCATGTCTGGGGTTGCTTCTCAGCCAAGGGAATCGGCTCTCTCACAGTCTTGCCTAAAAACACAGCCATGAATAAAGAATGGTACCAGAATGTCCTCCAAGAGCAACTTCTCCCAACCCTCCAAGAGCAGTTTGGCGATCAACAATGTCTTTTCCAGCATGATGGAGCACCTTGCCATAAAGCAAAGGTGATAACTAAATGGCTCAGGGAACAAAACATAGAGATTTTGGGTCCATGGCCTGGAAACTCCCCAGATCTTAATCCCATTGAGAACTTGTGGTCAATCATCAAGAGACGGGTGGACAAACAAAAACCTAAGAATTCTGACAAAATGAAAGCATTGATTGTGCAAGAATGGACTGCTATCAGTCAGGATTTGGTCCAGAAGTTGATTGAGAGCATGCCAGGGAGAATGGCAGAGGTCCTGAAGACGAAGGGTCAACACTGCAAATATTGACTTGCTGCATTAACTCATTCTAACTGTCAATATAAACTTTTGTTACTCATATGTTTGCAATTATATTTCTGTCTGTGACAAAAACATCTGTAAAACACATATAAAAACCAGAGGGCAGCAGATCATGTGAAAATATAATATTTGTGTCATTCTCAAAACTTTTGGCCATGACTGTACACGCATGCGCACGTTGAGATGGGGGATTCCTCTACCCTTATACATCTATTGCCGCTATGTGCATGACAGAGTGTGGATTTCATTTAACTGGATGTTCAATTTTACCAGGGTTTTGACTCATCGCGTGTTCTGCACTGTGGCTTGGGCATAGATTTGGGTCATATTGCTATTACAGTTGCCCTTGCATCAACACACCATGTGCCTGCCTTTTTATTATATAGCGACACATGTCTGTGTATGATTGAGTGTGGGCTTTATCTATCCCATTGTGGCTGTGTGCAGGATAGAGTATGATTTGATCTGAACCGGATGTTTATTGTTGCCATGGTGTTGACACTTTGCGTGTTCAGCCTCTGTGGAGACATTTGAACAATATGCGCTTGTGTGTGTGTGTGCATAATGGAAGAGATGACCTTTGTGAACCGGTAGCTACAGGGCTGACTCCAGGTTTTCGTGGGCCCCGGGCCAAAGAATCTCAGTGGGCCCCTTTAACACATACCACAATTCATAATGCTCCGATAAGGCACAGAAATATAGTTATAGTACAATGACAAATACTTCACTTCTTACATTACATGAGTGATATCTATTTTAAATTCTACAATAGCTCAAAAACCGGACACTATATTCCTCCATACAGTATTATGGCCACCACATGGTGCGCCATACAGAATAATGAGCCCCATATATTGCTTCATAACTAATTTGCACCATATAATGTTCCATACAGTATATGATGAGCTCCACATAATGCTACAGTATATGATGGTCCCCATATAATGTGCCATACAGTATAGGACGGTCCCATAGAATATAATGAGCCCCACATATTGCTCCATACAGTATAATGAGTCGCATTAAAGCTCCATACAGTATATGATGGGCCCCATATATTGCTCCATACAGAATGGGCTCCATATAATGCTCCATACAGAATAGGCCCCATATGTGCTCCATATGATGCTCCATAAATAATGAACCCCATATGATGCTCTAGTATATGATGGGCCCATGGATGATGCTCCTGTGTATGATGGGCCTATATAATGCTCCATATATAATGGGCCCCATATGATGCTGCAGTATATGATGGGCCCCATGGATGATGCTCCTGTGTATGATGGGCCTATATAATGCTCCATATATAATGGGCCCCATATGATGCTCCAGTATATGATGGGCCCCATCGATGATGCTCCAGTGTATGATGGGCCTATATGATGCTTCATATATAATGGGCGCCATATGATCCTCCAGTATATGATGGGCCCCATGGATGATGCTCCAGTGTATGATGGGCCTATATAATGCTCCATATATAATGGGCCCCATATGATGCTCCAGTGTATAATGGGCCCTGTATATGATGCTCCAGTGTATGATGGACCCCATTTATAATGCTCCAGTGTATGATGGGCCCCATGGATGATGCTCCAGTGTATGATGGGCCTATATAATGCTCCATATATAATGGCTTTTTGATCAAAACAGTGTTTACTAAGTACCCTATGTTAATTATTTAATGCACTTGCTTTTTTACTTATTTATTTTCATTAGGGTATATACACACATTGCTTTTTCCCTTGTTTTTGCTTGCTTTTATGGCCAGTGTGAACATGCTTCTACATCTTGCATGTCATTCAAGTCTACTTCAGTTCAGTTTTTTTCTTTTCTTTAGCATTTTTGTATTCAGTACAAATAGGGTGTGGCCTCCTTTCTACTGAGCTGTGTAGTTCATATATAGTCCCTCTGAAGCTGGGTGTCCATTTGGAACCCAGACTCTCTGCCACTATTCACACCAGGTAGGTTTTAACCTTAGAGAGTGTAGTTACTGTCTCAAATGGGTACACCTTGCCGTGGTGGGACAGCTTTATGCTTTTTTTGATCAAAACAGTGTTTACTAAGTACCCTATGTTAATTATTTAATGCACTTGCTTTTTTACTTATTTATTTTCATTAGGGTATATACACACATTGCTTTTTCCCTTGTTTTTGCTTTCTATATAATGCTCCATGTATAATGAGCCACATATGATGCTCCAGTATTTGATGGGCACCTTGGATGATGCTCCAGTGTATGATGGGTCCCATGGATGATGCTCCAGTGTATGATGGGCCTATATAATGCTCCATATATAATGGGCCCCATATGATGCTCCAGTGTGTAATAGGCCCCGTATATGATGCTCCAGTGTATGATGGGCCCCATTTATAATGCTCCAGTGTATGATGGACCCCATGGATGATGCTCCAGTATATGTCGGGCCTAAATAATGCTCCATATATAATGGGCCCCATATGATGCTCCAGTATATGATGGGCCCCATAGATGATGCCCAGTGCATGATGGGCCCCATGGATGATGCTCCAGTGTATGATGGGACTATATAATGCTCCATATATAATGGGCCCCATATGATGCTCCAGTGTATAATGGGCCCCGTATATGATGCTTCAGTATATAATGGGCCCTATCTATGATGCTCCAGTGTATGATGGGCCCCATATATAATTCTCCAGTGTATAATGCTCCCCATATATTGCTCCAAACATTAAAAAAAATAAAATACCTCTCCTCGCTGGGCACTGCTCTACTCTGGACTCCTCAGCGTTGCCATCTTCCAGCTCTCTGCACTGTGACTGTTCAGGCAGAGGGCGCACAGACGTGACTTCATCGCGCTCTCTGACCTGAATGTCACTGTCAGGAAACGCGGAAGATGTCACAGCGGTGGAGCAGAGAGAGGTAAGTATTGCAAGTGCTGGGGCCCTGAGCAAGCAGGGGGGCCCACTCGTGGGCACTGGCACAGGGCCCCTCATAGTACGCCGGTGTCTCTGACGGCGAGTGGACCCCCCACCTGCTCAGGGCCCCGGCACTTGCCCTGGGTGCGCCAGGTGCTGACTCCGGCCCTGGGAAGCTACTCAACCAGATAAACGCTGCTGAACTCCTGTGCACCGCTGCAGCCTCACAGCTGGTAATCTTTTACCTTATCATACAGATATAAATAAGGCATGTCTTGAGTGTGTTGTTAACACTCTCCCTGAGGAAGATACCCTTTCAGTGTCGATACGCGTGGGGCCTCTGCCTCCCATGGATTTCACTTAGCACTTTATATTTGTATCTCCCCATGACCATTTGAATACTTTGGGCTCTATCGCTTAGTATACTAGGGATATTAGGTTCGTAACCGCTTAATAATTCATGGCTTTATGGATTTATTCTGGTTTATTTATACCATTTTTCATTTTGACATAGTATATATCTCTTTTTATTCTACGTTCCTTGAGCTTCCTTTGTACTAACTTGAATATATACTTGATACTATATGTGACTTATATTCAGCCTGTGGAATTTGTTAGCATTATATTCTCTTATGCCCACTATTTAGGTCATGTGTGGATTTACAAGTGCTGTGATATACAAAAACTTTTTTGGTGATATGTTTTTCCTGTGATGAGGGCCATGTCTGGTTCATTTTTGTTTTGCCATGTTGGCTTTTAAATGATTTTAAGTGTGGTTTTTTTTTTCATGCCTTTTTGTATTTATATATTGAAAAAAGATTATTTGTCAAGGTTGATCACTAGTGTTGAGCATTCCGATACCGCAAGTATCGGGTATCGGCCGATATTCGCGTTATCGGAATTCCGATACTTAATTCCGATACTTTTTCCATATCGTATACCGGAATCGGAAGTTCCCATAATTCTTTGAGAGGCAATGTGATTTTAGTCAGCCAATGAGGAATCCTACGAAGTGTGGGCACATCCTGTGATGCTGCGGTCATCTTAACTAATGGCATGGCTGTGATTGGCTGCTGAAATGATGTCAGAATGCACTATAAAAGGCGCCGCCGCCATTTTAGCGTCACTGTGCTGTGAACTCAGTAAGGGACAGAACGCTACTCTGCTCACTCTGAGGGACAGTTAGATATTGCGATTTTGTGTACTACTGTGCTTGAGGCAGGCTAGTTTACCAACCGCTGTGTAAAGCTTCATTTTGCCAGTGTTGTTTTAACAGCTCTGTGCAAGGTGTGTGTGTGACAGTGCAGGTGACGCTGCAGTTTGCTCTGCATCCACCGCTGTTTGTAGGCATCTGCACGTGTCCCTTTTTTTTTTTTTTTTTTTTTTTATTTTTATTTAGTGGAATTGGTGCAGCTCCATTATATTAGAAAAAAATCAAATCTATTAGTGTGACGTGCTTCCATCCGTATACAATACATTGGTTGCAAACACTATAGAAGTACAGAAAGGAGCTTTTCACAGATTGTGGACAGTTGTGTTTCAGTGTTCACTTCAGTCTGTGTTTTTTACTTTTTTGAGTGCAGATCACGCTCCAGTTACATGTTCAAGCACTGCTGCTTGTACTCTGCTGAGCGTGTCTCAGTGGCTCATCCTTTTCATTTATCTCCAATTGGTTCTGCTACATTCCATTTAAAATAAATCTAATCTATTAGTGTGACGCGCTTCCATCCGTATACAATACATTGGTTGCAAACACTATAGAAGTACAGAAAGGAGCTTTTCACAGATTGTGGACAGTTGTGTTTCAGTGTTCACTTCAGTCTGTGTTTTTTACTTTTTTGAGTGCAGATCACGCTCCAGTTACATGTTCAAGCACTGCTGCTTGTACTCTGCTGAGCGTGTCTCAGTGGCTCATCCTTTTCATTTATCTCCAATTGGTTCTGCTACATTCCATTTAAAATAAATCTAATCTATTAGTGTGACGCGCTTCCATCCGTATACAATACATTGGTTGCAAACACTATAGAAGTACAGAAAGGAGCTTTTCACAGATTGTGGACAGTTGTGTTTCAGTGTTCACTTCAGTCTGTGTTTTTTACTTTTTTGAGTGCAGATCACGCTCCAGTTACATGTTCAAGCACTGCTGCTTGTACTCTGCTGAGCGTGTCTCAGTGGCTCATCCTTTTCATTTATCTCCAATTGGTTCTGCTACATTCCATTTAAAATAAATCTAATCTATTAGTGTGACGCGCTTCCATCCGTATACAATACATTGGTTGCAAACACTATAGAAGTACAGAAAGGAGCTTTTCACAGATTGTGGACAGTTGTGTTTCAGTGTTCACTTCAGTCTGTGTTTTTTACTTTTTTGAGTGCAGATCACGCTCCAGTTACATGTTCAAGCACTGCTGCTTGTACTCTGCTGAGCGTGTCTCAGTGGCTCATCCTTTTCATTTATCTCCAATTGGTTCTGCTACATTCCATTTAAAATAAATCTAATCTATTAGTGTGACGCGCTTCCACCCGTATACAATACATTGGTTGCAAACAATATAGAAGTACGCAAACGGGCCTTTCACAGCTACTGAACATGGGTTTTTAATTTTTAACTAAAATATGTATTTTTTCAAATGACACAAATATAAGTAATGTTGAAGAGGAATAGTCCTACATCCATTGTTTGCACAATATTACAGGTGTACATCATGTCCCTTAATCAACAATGTATTATTATATTTACTTGTATGCTTTTATTTAAAAGCCAAGAACACAGAAGGATAACCTTCGCACTGCAGCTGTTGTCAAAGTTCAACCCACATTATGCACTTCCAACATTGCAGCATTTGAGGCATGATGTGAGTTGGATTGGTCAAAGTTATGGAGTGAGAAGGTTCACCATCAGTACCCTATAGCATAAGTATGCTTTTGTGTTAGCATTTGTGTTAGACATGTGGATATCTGCCATAATATGTCACAATTATTTAGTTACAGATTTGTTACCAACACTAATCATTGAATGGTTTTAAATTTGACGTTTCACTTGTTTACAGCTTAGAAATAAGGGTGTAGCCTGATATCTATGTGTAGCACTAGCCACTTTAACATGTCATGTTTTTTTAAACATGTGTAGCTAGGTAGCAGTAATTTTTGCCGGACACACAGCAGGGGAACAGCAGGCGTTACTGAACCCCACTATCACTATAGCTTGTGTATTGGTCTGTGGACACGACACTTCTGAGCAGCAACTGGCAGTGTTGTAGCCCAGGGAGTATAGCTCAGGTGGTAGAAAGATGAACATAACAGGAGACATGGAAAACGTTGCCAACCAGTTAGTTAATCTGAAACCGGACAGGCAAATTCAGGCGAGATCCATGCCTAGTTCATTTTCAGAAAAGTAAGCCGTTCTACATTATCGTAGGATAGTCGCATGCAACGGTCTGTTAGTACACCACCTGCAGCAGTAAAGACGCGCTCCGATAATACACTGCCAGCAGATCAAGCCAGCACCTCCAATGCATACTGGCTAAGCTCTGGCCATGTATCCAGCTTAGAGACACAAAACTTGAATGGGGAAGAGCCATCTGGGAGTACACTGAGAGGGCAAGACATGTAGTCTGTCACCATCTTACGGAAATGTTGCCTCCTGCTGACTGGAGCCGTCTCGGATGGTGTAGACATTGGTGGCGCTGCCACAAAACTTTGCCACATTTGGAACATACTGTTCTTGCCCTGTGCAGAGGCGCTGCTTGTGCTCCCTCTTGTTGCAGAGCTGTCTCCACTGCCTCGACGCACAGAGCTGCTTTGTAAATCAGTAGCAGCAGCAGTGCTCTCGGCTGGAATGGAGAACATTATGGATTGCACCAGTGTGTCTTGGTACTTCCGCATTTTACGCTCCCGGTTCAACGGTGTGATGAGGCTTTGTAAGTTGTCCCGGTAGCGAGGAGGGTGTACACCCAATAATCAGACGTGGTGTGAATGTGTTCGATGCGGCGGTCGTTTCTCAGCCACTGCAGCATGAAATCAACCATGTGCTGCAGACTCCCAACTGGCCAAGAAACGTTGTCCCTTGCAAGAGGCGTCATCTCCGCCTGCTGTGCATCACCCCACCCTTGGTCTACATACTGACTAGAGCATTGTCTACCTCCCTCTGGAGCGATGTCTTCCTCCTCCATTGACTCCTCCTCATCCTCCTCACAAAGTCCTTCAAATACATATAAATTTACAAAATTTAAAACTCAAAATTTAAAAACTTTGTATCATAATTCTGTAACATCAGTTTATGGAAACACAATAGCATTACAAAAGGATAGACAAAAAATGTACATTATGTGCTTTGTAAATACATTAAAAGTTTGTAATGGTTATGAAAATATAGACAGCGACTCTGGAGGTTCAATTGTTGATACAGCATGGTACTTTGAAAGTCCTCCAGCCCTTTGTGAGGAACCACGTTGCGCTGACTGTCCAGAAGGTGATGGAATTTGTGACTCCTCATCCTCCACCTCTTCCAAAACCTCATGCCTTAGTGCTTGCAGTGTTTTTGAAGCAGGCAGATAAGGGGGACAGTCAGGCTGACTAGTGCATCATCTGCACTCGCCATCCGCGTTGACTCATCAAACGCACGCAAAACGTGGCAGATATCCTTCATAGAGTTATTCGCCACTCATTACACTGGCAGTGGCTGCCCATTCATTATAGGATCCAATTCTAATTACTGGTTCTCACCAACATAGCTCTCCACAGCGCAGCACCCCCTACATTCCTCCCTTATTTTTTATTTATCGGCCTAACCGACTGCTGCACTCTGCAAACGACCTTCGACTAACCTCTGCACTAATCCGTACCTCCCACTCCCAACTCCAAGACTTCACCCGCGCTGCGCCAATCCTCTGGAATGCTCTACCCCAAGAAATTTAGGACTATCCGCAATTTGGATGGTTTCAGGCGCTCCCTCAAAACACATTTGTTCACAGTGGCCTATCACATTCACTAATCAAAGTCATTCTATGTGTAATTCTGTGTGTGTAGCCCATTCACTATCTCCATGCATCCCTCACTTCCTTAAAATGGCTGGACCATCATTGTAAAAACACCATTGTATATAAACACCTGTACTTTGTATCTCCCACACCTCATTGTAGATTGTAAGCTTTCACCAGCAGGGGCGGCTGATTTTGCTTTAATTATTGTATTGTTAACGTTGTTACTTATGACTCGTGTTTTGAAACTGTTAAACTGTAAAGCACTGCGGAATATTATGGCGCTATATAAATAAATAATATTATTATTCTTATTATAGAGGCCACCTCAGTAGTGGTGAAGTGTGAACGCCGCAAATTGCGAGTTGACTGGCGCCTGATGCAGCTGATACTCCATTACTGTTGGCTGCTGCTCACACAACCGCTCCAACATATGTAACGAGGAATTCCACCTGGTGGGTACGTCACATATAATGCGATGTTCATGAAGGTGAAATCTGCGTTGCAGAGCTGCAATCAGCGATCTGGCATGCTGGAACGTCGCAAGTGAGCGCACTCTAGGCGGACCTTGTGCAGCAGTGCATCAAGATCCGGATAGTCCCTCAAAAAACTACTGCACGACCAAGTTGAGCACATATGACAGACATGGTATGTGAGTGAGGTTGCCAAGGCCCAGAGCTGACACCAGATTTCGGCCATTGTCACACACTACCAAGCCTGCCTGTAGATTCTCTTCCAAAAACCACACGTCGCTCTCCTGCTTTATGGCATTACAGAGCTCCTGCGCTGTGTGGCTAAGATTCCCCATGGAAAATTAATTTCAGGATGGCCTGTTGACATTTGGACACGGCTGTGCTCATATCGGTCGCAACAGGTAAACGTTCACGGGTCCATGTGGAGGTAGACCGTGACGGCTCCTGCAGCGATGATTCTGAGGAACTGGAATAGGAGGGGAATCAATGTGTACAGACTTGATTCCTGCAATCCTTGGAGTTGGCAGAACACGTTACAGCGCCACTCGCAAGATCAGTACCCGGCTGCACAACATTGACCAATGGGCAGTGAGGAAAGGTATTGTCCCTGGCCATGGGTGTTAGAACCTCTTGTTAGGTTTTGTTTCAGTTTGCTGGTCACATGACCTTTTTTCCCTATTTAGTCTGGCTCCGCCCTTCTGGCTTTGCTTGACTTCATTGTATTATCTACTGTTAAGCTAGCCGGGTGCTTAGGTGCCTTAATCTGTGAGTTTTGCTTGATGTTAGGATCACAAAGTATTTATTTTTCTGTTTAATTATCCATGCTACAATTTATGTTAGGAGGTGTCCACCTTTTCTCCAGTCCCTAGATCTTGTAGGGATTACTCCCTCGCAACTATAGGTCTTCGTTCACACTAGATGAGGACTTTAGCGGGTCTGGTCGCAGGATCAGGTTCCCGTTACATCGTAGGGATTCAGCTTAGTTGTATTGTAGGGACAGAATTCCCTTCTTTCCTTACTGGTTGTAGCAGATCATAACAATGGGTACTGGTCCACGCATCGGTGGTCAGGTGGACCTTGCTACTGAGGGCTTTTAGTAGCGCATGTTTAATTTTTCCCTCAACATGCTTTTGCAGACCAGGGACGGCTTGCCTGCTGAAATGAAATCGGCTTGGCACATTGTATTGTGGGATTGACAATGATATTCAGTTACGGAAACTGTCTGTCTCCACCAGCCTGAATCACAGCATTTCAAGGGACAGGAGTTTTGCAATGCCAGCATTCAGAGCCTGTGCTCGTGCATGGTTTGCGGAGTATGGCCGTCTTTTATCCCATGCCTGTGCTACCGCTGGCTGTTTTGTGGCCTGGGAGTGTGAGGATGACAGGGAACTTGCTGCTGTGTGTGGAATAACAGTTTGTCTCTGGACAACAGTGGCCGAGGTTCTTCCATGGCGATCCTGTGAGGAAGCATAACCAGCTGTGTGTGAGCTCGATGAAGAGGCTTCAACACAACCTGAAGATGTAGGTGCTGCTGTAGGTTGGCCTACATCTCCAGTGTGTCTTTGTAACTCAACTACGTGCTTTGTCCGCACATGTTTCCACATATTTGTGGTATTGAGGTGACTGACACTTTTAGCTATTTTTAATTTTTGATTACACAGCTTGCATTTCACATAGCAAATATCATGTGCAAGTGTGTGAAAAAGGACCACGCAGTGCAAGTCCTGGGAGCGCACGTTTTGACTTTTGGAAGACAACTGCTCCGAACAGGTGCCAAACTGGAGGCTACAGGCAACCGAGTCTGCAGCCTAAAATCTCCCTCCTGTTTGTACCGTTGGGGCAATGTCTTCCTCTATCTTCCTTCTATCACTAACCATTTCTCTAGGCCTCTCCCAGCTTTCAACCAAAGTACTGGTTCTCACCCACAAAGCTCTCCACAGTGCAGCACCCCTCCTACATCTCCTCCCTCATTTCTATCTATCGGCCTAACCGACTGCTGCGCTCTGCAAACGACTTTCGACTAACCTCTGCACTAATACGTACCTCCCACTCCCGACTCCAAGACTTCTCCTGCTCTACGCCAATCCTCTGGAATGCTGTACCCCAAGAAATTAGGACTATCCACAATTTGCATGGTTTCAGGCGCTCCCTCAAAAACACATTTGTTCAGAGCGGCCTATCACATTCACTAATCAAAGTCATTCTATGTATTCTGTGTAAGTGTGTGTGTGTCTCTAGCCCATTCACTATCTCCATCCCTCAGTCCCTTAAGATGGCTGGAACATCATTGTAAATGCACCATTGTATATAAACACCTATACTTTGTATCTCCCCCATCTCATTGTACATTGTAAGCTGTCACGAGCAGGGGCGACTTATTTAGCTTAAATTATTGTATTGTTAACGTTGTTACTTATGACTTGTGTTCTGAAACTGCTAAACTGTAAAGCGCTGCGGAATATGATGGCGCTATATAAATAAATATTATTATTATTCCTCTGAGCTGCTCCCACCACCTTCCTGTTCTTCATGCCATGTTGGGTATTGGACCTCATCATCTCCACTACCCTCTTCCAACACTGCTGTTGGGTGGTCTGGCCAGCACCATGCTCAACAGAAACTGGCACCTGGGTCTCATCATCATCATCAGATGCGTTCTGCGGTGTGCTGACCATCGGCACTGTCTCACCCGCCTCTTCAGATTCAGAGAGACACAGCTGTTGCGCATCACTGCATACTCCCTCTTCTTCACATTACAGAATGCTGCTTGGCTGGGCCCCTGTTTGCAAGCCAATAGATTCTGAGAACAGAAGCAGACACTCAGCTGGCTCCTGTACAGAACTCTCTGACTGCCTGGGCAATTTGCCAGGCGGTGAAGAGACAGATGGTTGCCCAACAGTGCTGTGGTCCTGAGAGGAGGTGGAAGCAATTGAAGTCGATGCATTGGCTGAGATCCAAACAACAACGGCTTCAATTTGTTCTTCCCGCAGCAGGGGGGTACTCGAGCTCCTACAAAAGTGCGCATAAAGGAACGCTCACGGCCCGGGGAAAACTGGTGGATGCTGTGTCACTGGGGGCCGCAGCAGCCACAGAATCCCCACGTCCTCTCCCTGAAGAAACTCCACGACCACGTGCCTTACTCCCTGCCTTCTTCATCTTGGTAGATTGATAAAGAAAGTCTGAAAAGTTATAAGGCCTAAGTGTGGTTATTCCGCAGAGACTGCAGTGAACACTGCACACAACTGTTCAGTAGGTGTGAAAGGCCCTTTGTGTACTTCTATAGTGTTTGCAACCAATGTATTGTATACGGATGGAAGCGCGTCACACTAATAGATTTTATTTATTTGTAATAGAATGGAGCAGCAACAATTAGAGAAAAATTTCAAGGATGTGCCAGTGACACACGCTCAGCAGACTACAACCAGCAGTGGTTGAAGAACTAACTGGAGCGTGATCTGCACTCCAAAAAGGAAAACCTCAGACTACAGTGAACACTGCACACAACTGTTCACTACCCAACGCGTCTCAGCAGGAAGGCAGTCTGTGCGTCAAAACAAAGGCGCAAGCATACATCCACGTACCCTGTTTATAAAGCTATATTAAAAAAATTATGTAGTAGTGACGCACACTTTATTGAGGTACAGTATTACATCGCCATTCACCATCTGTGGCTATGCAGTCTCATCTATATACCTTATCTATCCGTTGTCATGCTTGCAAGTCGACAGTCAGGCATAAATAGCAATTTTCGCTATGCACTATGCACTTTTTAAAGGTTATGTTTGTTAATAAACATGATTATTGCCACATATTATGAGTATTACATGATGGAAATTGTATAATTTTGTATAAACTGTTTAGTGACATTATTCAGCAAATGTAACATTTTAGTAATGTCACAGATAACTTGTAATGCTGATGATGTTTTGAAGTCAGACATTCATTGTCTATACAATAAAAATGGTGTACATACTGTTACTTATCCATCATTAATGGATTCAGATATGTACTTGTATGCTTTTATGTACAACCGTATAGCAGATTCCTTAACTAATTTATTTTGTGGTTTGCATTGCTGTTCAACATGTTAATGTATGTGTTTATGTTTGTCAATTCTTTATTTATCTAGATATTAGTTTAAATGAAATCATCATCTTATGGTAGTAAAGGTTATCTTTCTCTTGTTTGAAGTATAGACATTTAAAATTGACAGGTAACAAGGAAATTACTTGATCTAGTATTTAAACATCCTCCTTGACCCTGGGCTCCAACACCGCCAGTTGTTGCTCGGAAGTGCTGTTAGCACAGTCAACACTTGCTCCTGTGTTACTGGGGTTCAGTAACGTCAGCTGGTCCTCGGTTGTGCCATTGGCTCTTTTCCTTCTGCTGCCCCTCCGGGTTCCAGCACAGTCAGCTGGTCCTCGTTACTTGCATTGGCTCTTGTACCTTCTGCTACCCGTCCGGGTTCCAGTACCGTCAACTGGTTCTCCGCAGTGCCTTTGGCCTAGGTGCCTCCATCTCGGTATCCGAGTTCCAGCAACGTCTGCTGGTCCTTGGTAGTGCTTTGGAGCACAGGTACCTCCTGCTTAGTAACCGTGTCCCAGTAACGTCAGCTGGTCCTCGGTTGTGCCATTGGCTCTTTTCCTTCTGCTGCCCCTCCGGGTTCCAGTACCGTCAACTGGTTCTCCGCAGTGCCTTTGGTCTAGGTGCCTCCATCTCGGTATCCGAGTTCCAGCAACGTCTGCTGGTCCTTGGTAGTGCTTTGGAGCACAGGTACCTCCTGCTTAGTAACCGTGTCCCAGTAACGTCAGCTGGTCCTCGGTTGTGCCATTGGCTCTTTTCCTTCTGCTGCCCCTCCGGGTTCCAGTACCGTCAACTGGTTCTCCGCAGTGCCTTTGGTCTAGGTGCCTCCATCTCGGTATCCGAGTTCCAGCAACGTCTGCTGGTCCTTGGTAGTGCTTTGGAGCACAGGTACCTCCTGCTTAGTAACCGTGTCCAGTAACATCAGCTGGTACAAGATTGTGCTACAAATACAAGATACGGAACAAGAGACACAAGAACAATAAGCAGAAGATCTAAAAGCAGAAGAACATGAAGTATAAGACCAAAATGAAGAGCAAAATATATGCTCTAAATTCTAAGCAGAAGAAGACTAAGCAGTGTATGGGGGTGAGTCTGTTCCTCCTCGTGGTGCCCCTGGAAAATGCCTGCTGCTGCAGGCTAAACTGAACACGGACAAATACTGTTGTAATTTAAATCTTTTGTGACAGCAAGAACGGAAGGATGAAAAATTCATACTTTGACAGATTACAAGTACAGGATTCTCTGTCACAAATAAGAATATGATGAAGAAGATGAAGCAGAATATGAATAAGAATAATAGTTTAATAAGAAGAATATGAGTAATGTTAACAAAGATGAATAGCAAGAAGTTTAAGAAGAAGATAAAGAAGGTGAAGATGAAGAATAATTTGATGAAAAAGATGATGCTGCAGAAGATTATGAAGGAGAAAGTGTGTGAAAAGTTAAAAAGGTGAAGATGAAGAGCATGGAAGTTGTGTAATATACATATTTGCCAAAATATAAAAAACGTTAACATTGTCAATTTCTTCGTCAATCCGAACATCTTTAAAAAAAAAAATATTTATGCTATTCCATTTGATTGGGTTAAACATCTATGCCTTTAATGTCTCCTCAACCTTCCCCAATACATTCTACATTACTCTTTCTTGTTTTCCTTCATGTACAATTAACCAACAAGGCAACAATGGGTTTTTTTTAATTTCGATATTTTGTTCCCATAGACTTACATGGGACTTCCGGTATCGATATCGGGTATCGCCGATATTTTAGTGATATCGGCGATACCATTCCGATTCCGATACTTTAGGATATCGGAAAGTATCGCTCAACTCTATTGATCACCTTTGTTATGCATACTTTTCTCTTTGGTTTGTTCTGTATCGCTTTTCTTATGCATATGGTTGATCCCTGACTGTGATATTTATGTGGTGCCTGCTACACTTTTCTTTTTCTTATGCTATTCAACAACCCTAAACGACTCTGTCAATTTTCACTCTCTCCTCAATCCAAGAGTGCAGGCCCCCACCACTGACCTCAGCACTGATGATCTGACCAATTATTTCAAATAAAAAATTGGCCATATCCGACAGGAAATTTTCTCCCAATCCCCTAACATTATGCATTCACATACCCCTGTCTTTGAACCAGTCACGGAAGATGAAGTGAACAAACTCCTTGTATCTTCTTGTCCTACCACCTGCACCAGTCACTTATTCCCTCACATTCTCCTCTAGGCCCTTTCCCTGACTCACTTGACTAAAATATCTAATCTCTTTCTCTCATCCATTATCTTTCCTTGTTTAAACACAGCAGCATACAGTACATCCATTACTTTAAAAAAATCCCTCAACCAGAACTGTGCTGCTAACTACAGATCCAATCTTCCCTTCATATCTAAACTCCTGAAGCGCTTGGTTCACTCTCGTCTGATCTGCTATCTCTCAGATAACTCTCTTCTTGATCATTTCCAGTCTGGTTTCCGCTCAATACACTCTACTGAAATTGCCCTTACTGAAGTCTCTAATGATCTACTAACAGCTAAATCTAATAGTCACTGATTCTCCTGGATCTCTCTGCAAGCATTCGACACTGTGGATCACCAGCTCCTCCTCACTATGCTCAATGCTATTGGCCTCAAGGACACTGTTCTATCCTGGTTCTCCTCTTACCTCTCTGACCGCTCCTTGACTGTATCTTTTGCTGGTTCTTCTTCCTCTCCTCTTCCCATTACTATTGGGGTTCCTCAAAGTTCTGTCCTAAGTCTCCTCTTTTTGTTCTTAAACACTGCCCCAATTGGTAAACAATCAGTCGATTCGGTTTTCAGCACCATCTCTATGCTGATGCCACCCAATAATACAAATTATATCCTGACATCACCCCTGCATTATTACAAAATACTAGTGATTGTCTTTCTGCTGTCTGTAACATTATGTCCTCCATTTCTCTAAAAACTAAATCTATCAAAAACTGAACTCCTTATAGTTTCCTCTGTAAGGTGATTATACCAGCCCCTGTGGCATGGAAAGTTAAAACGAGAAACAAACGTGTGGATTCGTGGATCGAGATAAAAGAGCAGTCCAAGTTTAAATTATATATTTAATCACCTTAAGAGGCACACTAGACAATACACTATAGATGGTTACACATATACAATGGTCAGATATGCAAATACAGATAGTAAAAGGACAAAAGATACACACGTGGTCCAAATTGTTGGTACCCCTCGTTTAATGCCAGAAAAACCCACAATGGTCAACAGAAATAACATGAATCTGAAAAAAGTAATAATAAATAAAAAAAACTATGAAAATAAACAAATCAAAGTCAGACATTGCTTTTCAACCATGCGTCCACAGAATTAAAAAAAATAAAACTCATGAAATAGGCCTGGACAGAAATGATGGTACCCTTAACTTAATATTTTGTTGCACAACCTTTTGAGACAATCACTGCAATTAAACGATTCCTGTAACTATCAATGAAACTTCTGCACCTCTCGACAGGTATTTTGTTCCACTCCACAAGAGCAAACTGCTCCAGTTGTCTCGTGTTTTGAAGGTTGCCTTTTCCAGACAACATGTTTCAGCTCTTTCCAAAGATGCTCAATAGGATTTAGGTCAGGGCTCATAGAAGGCCACTTCAGAATAGTCCAATGTTTTCCTCTTAGCCATTCTTGGGTGTTTTTAGCTGTGTGTTTTGGGTCATTATCCTGTTGCAAGACTCATGACCTGCAACTGAGACCAAGCTTTCTGACACTGAGCAGCAAATTTCTCTCTAGAATCCCTTGATAGTCTTGAGATTTCATTGTACCCTGCACAGATTCTAAACACTCTGTGCCAGATGAAGCAAAGCAGCCCCAGAACATAACAGAGCTTCACCCATGTTTCACAGTAGGGACAGTGTTCTTTTCTTGATATGCTTAATTTTTCCATCTGTGAACATAGAGCTGATGTGCCTTGCCAAAAAGTTCCATATTTGTCTCATCTGTCCATAGGACATTCTCCCAGAAGCTTTGTGGCTTGTCAACATATAGTTTGGCAAATTCCAGTCTGGCTTTTTTGTGATTTTTTTTTTCAACAATTCTGTCCTCCTTGGTCGTCTCCAATGAAGTCCACTTTGGTTCATACAATGACGGATGGTGCGATCTGACACTGATGTTCCTTGAGCTAATAGTTCACCTTTAATCTGTTTAGAAGTTTTTCTGGGCTCTTTTTTACCATTCATATTATCCTTCGCTTTGATATGCCATCAAATTTTCCTACTGCGGCCACGTCAAGGAAGGTTGGCTACAGTTCCATTGAGCTTAAATTTCTGAATAATATGTGCAACTGTAGTCACAGGAACATCAAGCTACTTGGAGGTGGTCTTATAACTTTTACCTTTAACATGTTTGTCTATAATTTTCTTTCTAATCTCCTGAGACAACTCTTTCCTTCGCTTCCTCTGGTCCATGTTGATTGTGATACACACTATGTCACCAAACAGCACAGTGAGTATCTGTAGCCCTCTATACAGGCCCACTCACTGATTCCAAGATTGTAGACACCTGTGATGCTAATTAGTGGAACAACTTGATTTAACATGTCCCTTTTGTCACATTATTTTCAGGGGTACCATAATTTCTGTCCAGGCCTGTTTCATGTGTTTTACTTTTTTTAAAAAATTCTGTGGAAGCATGGTTAAAAAGCAATGTCTGACTTTCATTTGCTCATTTTCATAGATTTTTGATTTATTATTACTTTTGTAAGATTCAAGTTATTTCTGTCACCATTGTGGGGTTTTTCTGTCATTAAACAAGGGGTACCAATAATTTTGACCACGTGTGTATAAGCAGAATACATGTCAATTACCAGGTTGATGTTTGACGGTGTGTGCGCTGGGCCACAGGAGGCATGTGCTGCCAGCTATATCCTTGGTCCCTGCTCAGCACATTACTCAACGCGGCCCTCTTTCGAAGTGACTAGCAAGCATACCAGAGAGTGATAGACCACATAACCTTACACTAGCCTTTATCCTCTTTGGGTCTTTCCCCTCCTGCCCTCTGGACTGAACCCAAATCCCCTCCTTTTCCTCTCAGCAGCTAAAAACTCCAAACCTTGGGTCATAGTTTCTTAATAGACGGTCCTAGGGAGGCGATTTTGACGCCGTTGGATCCGGCTGGGCCCTTGCTATGCGTTAAGACCAAACATAGCTTTTTCTATCTGGTTTTAACTGGCTGTTATATGTATCCCCGTACCCTGGGTGCTAAAACGGGTCAAAACCCAGGCGGGCAGTTCTGGAGGTCTCGGAAATATAACCAGTGTGTGGCCAGGGCATGTGTTAAGTCCATATTCTCTTTATGAAATCACAGCTGACCCAACAAAGCAGTTAAATCTCATGTTTTGGATCCAGCAGGGTGGTCTTTCTGTAGGAGCTAGTTGGCAGGGGTGTGAATTTCTTCTTTGAAGCAGAAGAAGCTGGTCCCCCCCCCCCCCTTCCCAGCTGAGCCAGGTGTCCTATTACAACACAATAAGAGAAAAAAGAATGGATCTACCTGTGGCAAAACATTTTTCTTCCCCTGGTCATAGCATGTGGGATATGAAATTACTTGTATTGAAAGGTAGCTTCACATCTCAGAGACAGAGGAGAGTTTGCGAATACAAACTGATGGTGACCTTTGACACTCTTAATGCTGGAATGAACCTGTCACACGGATTTATGACTTTTTACATTAATTAAGGAATTTACTCCAAAGACCCTGTGAAAACATCACAAAACATTACCAGACCCCAATCAGAGGGCAATAAAACTTTCACACTCCTTATCTATGAACTGTTCCAATATTTATGTTCATCTCTATCTCCCATATTGACAGTTCTGCTTTACGTCACTTGTCTTACCTATTGCATTTTTTCTGTGCTGTGTGGTGTATAAATATGTGATTCTTCAGATTTTGTATTAGTTTAGCCTGATGAAGAGACCTGAGTAGTCTCGAAAGCTTGCAATTTGTTACCATCTTTTCAGTTAGCCATTAAAAGGTATCAACCACTGAGGACCCTCAACTCTAAATATTTTTCTATCTACTGGCTAACACGGTACAAAGATATACATCTTTACTCTATTACAACTGCACATTTTTTAGGAGGATTTTAAGATTGTCAGTAAATCCGCCAATCCTTCATAGTAGGTAATGCCAAAGGGCACTTCTACAAGTAATATCACAAAACTCCCACTGATCATGAAATACTCATGGGTAGAGATGAGCGACTTTGCCTCCGGGAGGGTCGAGTCTGGTTTAGAACCACCCGACTTTCCCAAACGTCGAGTCAAACGAAATCGGACGACTATCGGAAAAAGTCAAAGGTAAGACTGAAACTCGACCCGACCCCAATGCAAGTCATTGGGGAAGAAAAGTCGGCAGGGAGTGGAGGACAGTAAACACACCTACAGTTCCCATTTCAATGCCAACGACATCAATTCTTATTACTTAAGCTTGTCAACCTTAATTTACTTTATAATAATAGTAATGCATTGAAAACTGGGGGTTATCTGGCTAAAGTTGTGGGGGGCAGGGCTGGCTCCAGGTTTTCGTGTGCCCATGGTGAAAGAGTCTCAGTGGGCCCCTTTAACACATACCACAATTCATGATGCTCCAATACGGCAGAGAAATATAGGTATAGTACAATGCCAAATACTACACTTCTTACATTACATGAGTGATATCTATTGTAAATTCTACAATAGCTCAAAAACCGGACAGTATAGTCCTCCATACAGTATTATGGCCACCACATAGTGCGCCATACAGAATGAGCCCCATATATTGCTCCATACAGAATAATGAGTCTCATATATGATGCGCCATACAGAATAATGGGCCCAATATAATGCTTCATACAGTATAATGAGCCACATATATTGCTCCATACAAAATAGTGAGACCCCAT
This sequence comes from Oophaga sylvatica, assembly GCA_033576555.1. NCBI lineage: Eukaryota > Metazoa > Chordata > Amphibia > Anura > Dendrobatidae > Oophaga > Oophaga sylvatica. Next base: position 561,446,868 of record JARQOD010000001.1, on the reverse strand, counting down.
ATATTTCTCCACACATAATTGGTCCCATATAATGTTCCATACAGTATATGATAAGCTCCACATAATGTTCCAGTATATGATGTTCCCCATATAATGTGCCATACAGTATAGGACGGTCCCTATAGAGTATATTGAGCCCCACATATTGCTCCATGCAGTATAATGAGTCGCATATAAAGCTCCATACAGTATATGATGGGCCCCATATATTGCTCCATACAGAATGGGCTACATATAATGCTCCATACAGAATAGGCCCCATATGTGCTCCATATGATGCTCCAAATATAAAGGGCACTATATGATGCCCCAATAAATAATGAACCCCATATGATGCTTTAGTATATGATGGGCCCCATATATGATGCTCCAGTGTATGATGAGCCCCATATAATGCTCCAAATATAATGGTCCCCATATATAATGCTCCATATATAATGGGCTCCATGTGATGCTCCATATATAATGTGCCCCATATGATGCGCCATATATAATGGGCTCCATATGATGCTCCAGTATATGAAGGGCCCCATGGATGATGCTCCAGTGTATGATGGACCTATATAATGCTCCATATATAATGGGCCCCATATGATGCTCCAGAATATGATGGGCCCCATGGATGATGCTCCAGTGTATGATGGGCCTATATAATGCTCCATATATAAACATTAAAAAAATGAAATACCTCTCCTCGCTGGGCACTGCTCTACTCTGGACTCCTCAGTGTCGCCATCTTCCAGCTCTCTGCACTGTGACTGTTCAGGCAGAGGGCGCACAGATGTGACATCATCGCGCTCTCTGACCTGAATGTCACTGTCAGGAAACGCGGAAGGCGCCACAGCGGTGGAGCAGGGAGAGGTAAGTATTGCAAGTGCTGGGGCCCTGAGCAAGCAGGGGGGGCCCACTTATGGGCTCTGGCACTTGAACAGGGCCCCTCATAGTACACCGGTGTCTCTGACGGCAAGTGGGCCCTCCCACCTGCTCAGGGCCCCGGCACTTGCCCAAGTGCGCCAGGTGCTGACGCTGGCCCTGGGGGGGTACAGCCCAGTTAGGGAGGTGGAAAAGCTGGCATATGTTGAGGTGTAGGCAGCAAATGGAGGAATTGGAGAAGTCGGAGGAAGAGGAGGACAAAGCAAGCCATTTTGCTGGCAACCTATGTGTCATCAGGGGAAGGTGGTACAAAATCCTTTGAAACCCATGCATGGTTCATTTTAATGAAGGTGAGATCACCAACATTTTGGGTAGACAGCCAGGTCCTTCTTTCTGTCAGGATTGATCCAGCAGCACTGAAGACTCTTTCTGATAGCACACTACCGGCAGGGCAAGCGAGCTCCTGTAAGTCATATTGTGCCAATTCAGGCCAGGTGTCCGGTTTACAGGCCCAGTAGTCAAAGAGGATTGAACTGTGAGGGAAAACATCGATAGGGGAGGAGAGGTAATTTTGAACCATAGTTGACAACTGCTGTCTCCTGTCTGTTGCAATCGATTCAGTATTAACAGTCGTGTGAGCGGTACTCGAGAATCAGTCCACAACATGGTCATGAAACCACTGTCTCCAACGCCACTTCGGTTGTGTGCACCATGAACACCTCTTCCATGTTGCCCAGTACGGCTTGTGGTAGAACCTGCACCGCTGCTGTGTGCTGGGAATGCCTCTAACAAACGGTTTACCAGAGTTGCTTGTTTGTTCATCAATATTAGCTCTAGGTTCTCCTGTGGCATGATGTTCTGTAATTTGCCTTTACAGCGTGGATAGAGGATGCTGGCCAACCAGTAGTCATCATCCTTCATAATTTTGGCAATGCGGTGGTCCCCTTTTAGGATCTGCAAGACATAGTCACACATGTGGGCAATGTTCCAGGTGTCAATGATGCACTGCCAGTGGTGGGTGGAGGAGCACTTTCTGCCAAATCCACATCCCTCCAGTCACGCACAAACCCTTTACCTGACATTGGCAAGCCAACATTTTCTCTTGCCCCCTGAGAAGCATCCTCCTCCCCAAAATAATCATCCCCCTCATCCTCCTCCTCTTCCTCTTTTTCCTCCACCTCGTCCAGGACAGTTCCCTCAGCAGACAATCGCTGACTGTCATCAAGGCTTCCATCCTCCTCCTCCTCTTCCTCCTCCGCTGCAGATGCCTGATCCTTAATGTGCGTCAAAGTTTGCATGAGCAGATGCATAAGTGGGATGCTCATGCTTATGATGGCGTCGTCTGCGCTTACCAGCCTTGTGCATTCCTCAAAACACTGAAGGACTTTACAGAGGTCTTTCAGCTTTGACCACTGCACACCCGACAACTCGATGTCTGCCCTCAAACTGCCTGCCCGTGTATCCTCCCACAAATGCATTACAGCCTGCCTCTGCCTTGCACAGCCACTCAACCATGTGCAAGGTGGAGTTCCACCTTGTTGCAAAGTCTATGATTAGGCGGTGCTTGGGGAGGTGGAGTGATCGCTGCAGCCTCTGCATACAACTGGAGTCTACGGGTGAGCGACGGACGTGCGAGCACAGTCTTCGCACCTTATGGAGCAGGGCTGGTAACTCCGGATAATTATTTATGAAGCACTGCACCACCAGGTTCAAGGTGTGAGCCAGGCAAGGTATGTGTCTGAGTTTTGCCAGGGCTATGGTCACCACAAAATTACATCCGTTATCACTGACTATCTTGCCTGGCTCAAGATGTAGAAAGCCCAGCCATGACTCAGTTTCTCGCTGCAAGTAGTCGGCCAGTACCTCCGTGGTGTGTCTGTTGTCGCCCAAAGACATCATCTTTAAAACAACCTGCTGACGCTTACCACTAGCTGTTCGATAGTGGGACACCTCATGTGCAACACTGGCAGCTGCTGATGGAGTGCTCATGTGACTGTGCTCTGTCGACGAGCTTTCGCTTCTGGATGAGGAGGAGGGTCGAATGCCTAACAGCCAACTGTTGCCTATACCATGGGCTAGGCAGCACTGTCCCACCATCACAGTCCCCTGTGGACCCTGCATCCACCACATTAACCTAGTGCGCAGTGATGGACACGTAACAGCCCTGGCAATGCCTACTGGCCCATGCATCTTTTGTGAGGTGCACCTTTCCACTCACTGATTGTTTGAGTGCATGTACAATGCGGTCTTTCACATGCAGGTGGAGGGCAGGGATGGCTTTTCTAGAAAAGAAGTGCCGACTGGGTAGGTCATAGCATGGGACAGCGTAGGCCATGAGCTCTCGGAACGCTGCGCTTTCAACCAAACGGAAGGGCATCATGTCTAATGAGATCAGTTTGGCAATGTAGGCGTTCAAAGCCAGTTTTCGCGAATGAGAGGATGAGTACTTTCTTGTCCTACTCAGAGTGTCTGGTAGGGTGAGCTGGACTTGAGAGCTGCAAATGGTGGAACTAGCGGTGGACATGGTGGACTGAGAGGGGGTTGGTGATGGTGGATGGTGGTGGTGATGGCCTAGATTCAGTCTTTAGTTGGAAAAACATTGTGATTCCCTGACTGCTTTGGCCTTGCGACGACACCTCAACATTTCTTGCTGGTGGTGTGCTAACCGGTGGGCTTACAGTGGGGGAAGCGATGTAGCATTGCAGGCTACCTTCAGGCTACCTTCAGTCGGAGCAGGTGCACATGTGCTAACTGAGGTTTTGTAGTCCGTCCATGCTTGCAAGTGCACGGTGTTCAAATATCTAAGCATGCAACTGGTATTCAAATTTTGGAGATTTTTCCCTCGGCTAAAGGTCCTTCCGCACGTCTTACAGATAACCTTTGCCTCATCAATAGGATTTTGGTCAAAAAAGTGCCACACTGCACTCTTCCTATTATGGGATACATTTTCAGGGCTTGCAGGCTGTGCTAATTTGACCGTCTGGCCAAGCTGTCCTGCAACTCTTTTTGTTTTTTTAACACGTTTTTGGACTGCTACGGGCCTGCCAGATAACCGCAGCTGCGATGTCGATGCCTGCTGCGGATCCTCCTCCTCTCCTGAGCTATTGCCAGCGACACCCTCTTCCCCCAATGGATGACAATCCGGGTCAACAACTGGGTCATCCAACACCTCCTCTTCAATTTCATCTGCACCTTCCTCTGTGTCACCGTGTAAGGTGGTAGAGTATGCGGGAAGGTGCACCTGAGTTTCATCAGGGTCAGAATCTGGCTCAGTAGACTGCGAGGGCAATGCAGTGCTCTGGGTGAATGTACGAGCAGAATCATATAGCAGTGGCTGTGCATCAGTGCACTCCATGTCATATTCATCTTGGACAGGGGAATTCAGGATTTCACTTGGCATGGTATGTAAAAAGAGCTCCAGGGCATAATCTGAAGAGTGGCCTGCTGCATCCTTCACTTTTGGTGGGGGTGAAGGACACAAGGAAAGGTGTCGTTCCTGACCAGGAGCCAGCGCTGACGACTCAGTGCTTGCAGTTTTTGAAACTTCAGAAGAGGAGGCGTTAGAGCTGGAGGCTGTTTCGGCAATGTAAGCCAAAACCTGTTCCTGATGCTCTGGCTTTAAAAACGGTTTACCTACTCACAGAAAAGCGAGCCTTCCAGGCCTTCTGGAGCCAGACGATGACGCAGGTTCAACACCTCCTGCCTTAGGTGCTATTGTGCTTTTGGCACTACCAGCAGATGCACCACCATCAGTACCAGCTTGCCCCCCCCGCCCACGTCCGCAGCCTCTTCCACCATACTTCCTCATGTTTGGGAAAACGTACCAAAAATACCAGCAGATATATGGCACTGTATCAGAAGCGTACAGCTGTATACAGTGTAGGGGAAAATTTACATCTCCATATATATTTCCGGAGTCACACACTGTTAGGGCTGGCGGAAAGCACAAAATAAATATAAATAATATGTACGTTCGCAGCCCGGGGTCCACCGTGCAGGCAGAGCCTGCTGCTAGTAAGATGGCGGAATGGCAAACTCTGTTACTTCATAGAGTTGCAACTATAGATACTGTGGCACTATATGGCGGTATAAGCAAACTTTGTTACACCACAGAGTCGCTAAGGTAGAGACGCAGAGATATGGACTGTGTCCTGTTAACTCCACAGGGATGCACAGACAACTGCTGTGCGGACAGCAGTTCGTAGTAACGCAATCAGCAACGCAATCAGACAATCTCCTCGCCGGAGAAGCCGGTATTCTAGGGGCTTATTTCAGCCAAGCCCTAAACACGTGCATACAAGTCTCCTCCCCGGAGGTAACGGTATTCTAGGGGCTTATTTCAGCGGAGCCCTAACACATGCGTGCAAGATCACACTGGCGCAAAGCACATAATGCAATTGATACTAGCGCATGGCCGCAAGGTCATACAACCCTTTTATAGCAGCAAATACAGGGCCTGCCAGAAAAGGACCAATAAGAAACTATTCCAGAACACATGTAGTTTCAGGACCTTTCTAGCGGACCAATAGGAGCTGCTGCAGTACCTGAGCATGTGACCCCTGATCTCCAATGAGAGATCTTACCCTGGGCATGCTCAGAAGGGGAAATGCAGGACTTAGTCTTAAAGACGTCCGCTTGCCACTAACCAGAACTGGCTACAATAGCAGAACCTGGAGAGGCAGCAGCAAGTCTCTGCACAGTATTAGACCGGGCGAGACGCTGGGACCGACGTCTTTGCTGAGTAGGCTCCACTGCGGCCGGAGTGGATGTGGGACCGTAGCGGGAATGGTTCGAGACTCCCCTTGTGCAGAAGCGGGAACTCGACCCCTAACATTACCCCCCATCCTAGGGCCCCCCTTCTTTGGGCCTCGCTACATTCAAAGGCAGCGATGAGCTGAGGAGCATGAATATGCTTGGCAGGCTCCCATGACCTATCCTCAGGCCCATAACCCTTCCAATCCACCCAAAAAATTTCTTGCCCCGTACCACCTTGCACCCTACAATGGCGTTCACCTTGTGATCATCCGTACATGAACCCGACGTACCGGCAGTTGACTCAGGCAACCGTGAGATGACAACGGGTTTTAGGAGGGACACATGGAAGGTGTCGGAGATACCAAGGCGAGGCAGAAGGGCCAAACGGTAAACCACAGGGTTCACCTGCTCGAGGACCTTGAAGGGACCCAAATAGCGGGGTGCCAACTTAGTGGACTTCACCCGCAGCCTGATGTTTCGGGCGGGGAGCCACACTAGGTCGCCAGGAGCAAATGTCGAAGAGGGACGCCGATGGTCATCGGCAGAAGACCTCATCCTCTCCTTGGAAGCCTGAATGGCATCCTGGGTGCGGTCCCATATGTCCCGTGCCTCCACAGCCCAGTCTGCCACCCTGGAGTCGGCGGAAGCCATGGGCATGGGCACTGGTACCCGCGGATGCTGGCCATAATTTAAGAGGAATGGGGTCTGTCCGGTGGAGTCAGCCACAGCATTGTTTAGCGCGAACTCCGCCCACGGGAGCAAGGATGCCCAGTCATCCTGCCTGGCAGAGACAAAATGTCGCAAGTATGTGACCAAGGTCTGGTTGGCCCTCTCTACCAACCCATTCGTCTCAGGATGATATGCAGAGGAGAGGTTTAACTCAATGCAGAGTAGATGACATAGATCTCTCCAGAACCGAGATGCAAATTGGGGACCTCGATCGCTGACAATCTTGTCTGGCATACCGTGTAGACAGAAGATGTGTCTAATAAATAATGCTGCCAAGGCCCGTGCAGAAGGTAACCGTGGTAGCGGCACTAAGTGCACCATTTTGGAGAAGTGGTCGGTGATCACCCAAATGATAGTGCAACCCCGAGACTTGGGTAAGCCCACCACAAAGTCCATCCTGACAATCTTCCAGGGCCTGTCTGCCACCGGCAAAGGGAAAAGTAACCCAGCTGGCCGTTGTCAAGAGGACTTGTTCCTGGCGCAGGAGACACATGCCTGAACATACTCCCTGACGTCACGGACCATATGTGGCCACCAGTATGTCCTCGCCAAAGATTCAGTTGTCCTCTTTGCCCCAAAGTGTCCACCCACCCTGGACGAGTGTGCCCAAGAAAGTACCTCCGGTAGCAAATTAGTGGGCACAAAACTCTTGCCCGGAGGCACAGACTCTAGCGAAATCGGGGCTAACGTTCTCAGGCTCTCTTCGGGGACAATAAGCCGAGGCTCCTCATCCTCCTCCTCTGATGACACTAAGGAGCGAGAGAGAGCGTCGGCCCGAATATTCTTCTCACCGGAGAGAAAATGGAGGGTGAAGTGGAACCGAGAGAAGAATAGGGACCATCTGGCCTGGCGAGAATTTAGCCGCTGAGCCGTTTGCAAATATACCAAGTTTTTGTGGTCAGTGAAGACTTGGAAGGGAAAACGAGCCCCCTCCAGAAGAGGTCTCCACTCAGAGAAGGCCAACTTCATAGCCAGCAACTCCCTGTCCCCGATGGAATAATTCCTCTCTGCTGGTGTAAAGGTCTTAGAAAAGAAGAAGCAGGGATGCTTCCGACCTTGAGCATCCTTTTGATAAAGGACTGCTCCAGCACCAACAGAAGAGGCGTCCATCTCTAAAATAAATGGCTTATCAACATCGGGGCGATGTAATATGGGAGCACTGGCAAAATGTGACTGGATGGAAGAGAATGCCTTGGAGACCTCCTCAGACCACAACTTGGGATTTGCTCCCTTCTTGGTGAGGGCTACCAAGGGAGCTACCAAAGTCGAGAAATGGGGAATGAACTGGCGATAATTAATGAACCCCATAAAGCGCTGCACCGCTTTAAGAGAATGGGGTTCTTGCCAGTCCATTACAGCCTGTAGTTTGGCAGGATCCATAGCCAATCCCTGGGCGGAGATGATATAGCCTAGGAAAGGTAAAGACTCCTGCTCAAACACACATTTCTCCAGCTTGGCATAGAGGGAGTTTGCCAGTGAGAGGTCGACGACTTTGTTGACATCCCTCTGGTGAGAGTCTATATCTGGTGAAAAGATGAGAATATCATCCAGATAGAGTACTACAGAGGTGGAGAGCATATCCCAGAAGATGTCATTGACAAAGTCTTGGAAAACAGCGGGAGCATTACAGAGCCCGAAGGGCATCACCAGGTATTCATAATGCCCATCCCTGGTATTAAAAGCTGTCTTCCATTCATCCCCTTCACGAATGCGAATTAGGTTATAGGCACCACGTAGATCTAGCTTGGTAAATACCTTTGCTCCTTGGAGCCTATCAAAGAGCTCAGAGATTAGGGGCAACGGGTACTTATTCTTGACGGTGATGGTGTTAAGACCCCTGTAGTCAATACACGGACGTAATTCTCCATTCTTCTTTTGCACGAAGAAAAACCCCGCCCCTGCTGGTGATACCGACTTCCTAATGAACCCTCTTGCCAGATTCTCCTGAATATACTGGGACATGGCCTCCGTCTCAGGAAGCGAGAGGGGATAGACTCTTCCGCGAGGAGGTTCTGCTCCAGGCAAGAGATCAATAGGCGATGAGGCGGAAGAGTCTCCGCCGCCTTCTTGGAGAAAACGTCTGCATATGACCATTAACACTGGGGAAGAGAAGTGAGATCTACGGGTATCTCTGTGATGGTGACCTGAACGCACTCCCTGACACACCTTGTGATGAACGGGCACCCAGTCCGCCACACGGTAGCCCGGGGGTCACGGCTTGTGATCCCACCGCTGCCACCAAAATGTGATGAACGGGCACACAGTCCGCCACACGGTAGCCCGGGGGTCACGGCTCGTGATCCCACTGCTGCCACCACATGTGATGGAACGTGCACACACACGACGGCTGCTGCCGTCCGACCCAGTGAACTGCAGGGATTTATAACTATCCCACTTCCACTTAGGAACTTGCAGCTCTCTGGCGCCCCCCCTTACCCTCAGGTCAGTCAGGGAACTGCACCTAGGATAATTAGTCGCCAGACGGGTCACTTGGATGTGTGCTGGCTATTGGGCACGCTGCAGTGAGGGAATTATAATTACTCCTGGCTGCCGCCAGGCAGTACCCTTATAAACCCCGCTGCGTCACTGCCAGCGTCACCCAATAGATTAACACTTTACACCCCTTTCTTTTAGCTGCCACCAGCTACGGCTTTTGATGAACAATTTATCAAGAGGGTCCGTAGCAACCCCAAAACAGTAGCGTAGTGCTTCAGGCACGTGCAAATTCGTTTATAGAGCAGGAGAAACAAACTAATAAATTTATAGGTTTATTCCTTCAAAAAACAGGCAATGCTTATATAATATAAAAAGATGTAACAAACTGAGACAATATCGTTATGTACAGATGCAGTTATAAAATAAAATGGGATTAAGAATGAAAGATAACTCACATGGTTGTTAGATCATTACAGGCAAGCCAGGCTGGGGGAAGGAGCCACACGTCATAGTTCATTGGGAGATCTCTTACTCAGCACATCCCAGCAGAAAGAGTCACTAAGGAACTTCACTGTAAGACTTATGCATGTCAGCTTCTGACCTCACAAAAAGGGCTGGTCCTCTGGCCACCTCCCCTGGCTGCAAGCTATGGTTTGAGCTCTGCGATATCATAAGGTTCATAACTCAGCGGGGAACTCTAGCAGAATAATGGCAGACCTATCAATGATCTTGCTTTGAAATAATGGTTCAAATGACCCCAAACTTGGGTGAAATAGCTCATGGGGCACCCGAGAATTCCATTTCTCGGGCTCTGTTGGAGTTACGGGTTCGCCGGTACCACGGGAACGATGCCCGTCGGCGCATGGTTCAACACAGTACTTTCGTGTTTCTAGCTAACGCTCCCACCGTGTTATTAACCAAAAAAGAATGAATACTCCAACATGGCTGCTATAGGAAGAAAGCACGTGTTCGGACAATACAGGACCCCTGCGGTGAAGCGGGAAAACTTCCAGCACTGGCAGCTCACATTACACTGCCTGAGTGCAGGCTGACAGGGGGGGAAGGGAGAAGTATGAGAGCTGCAGAGAGAAGGAGGGCTTTCAGCAGTACAAAAAAAAAAAGAGATGAGGACAGCAATTCCAGCACAGCACTCATCACACCCTCCCCCCTTTGAGGGCGCTACGGAGGCATGACCTGTCGGTAATCCGACATGCGCACCTCAGCGGGTTCGCCACGTCGTGATAACCCATCAGCATTCCCATGATCACTGCCTTTCTTGTGTTGTACGGCAAAATCATACTGCTGCAGGGCAAGGCTCCAGCGTAGCAACCTACCATTGGTTCCGGACACTGTGTGCAGCCAGCTCAGAGGGTTGTGGTCGGTGACCACCTTGAAGGTGCGCCCGTACAGGTAGGGCTGCAAACGTTGCAGTGCCCAGACCATGGCCAGGCACTCCTTCTCGATGGTGGAGTATGCCACTTCCCTTGGCAGAAGTTTCCGGCTCAGGTACAACACGGGTGCTCCTGGTTCCCCGAATCAACCTGGCTGAGTACAGCACCGAGGCCAAATTCGCTGGCGTCAGTCTGTACCAGGAATGGCCGACTGCTGTCGACGGCTTTCAACACTGGAGAGCTGCACAGGGCTGTTTTCAAAGATCGGAATGCCACCTCACAGCCATCTGTCCAGTTGACTGTTTGGGGTAGACCGCCCTTGGTGAGGTCCGTCAAGGGTTTTGCAATGGCGCTATAGTTCGGTACGAAACGCCTATAGTACCCTGCAGTGCCCAGGAAGGACTTCACCTGCTTTTTGGTCCTGGGGGTGGGCCAGGACACGATCGCGTCCACTTTCTCGGGCTCTGGACTCATGGAACCCCCGCCTACCCGGTGCCCCAGGTAGTGGACCTCCCTCATGCCCATCTGGCATTTTCCCGGCTTGATGGTCAGACCTGCCTGGTGAATACGCTTGAGCACCTCCTGGAGATGCTGAAGGTGTTCCTCCCAGGTGGAATTGAAGACGGCAATGTCGTCCAGGTACGCCACAGCGTACTCCTCCAGTCCCTGAAGCAGGTGGTTGACCATCCGCTGAAAAGTGGCAGGGGCATTCTTCATGCCGAAAGGCATGACCGTGGACTCGTACAGTCCAAAAGGGGTGATAAAGGCAGATTTCTCCTGCGCCGCAGGGCTCAGGGGAATCTGCCAGTATCCCCGGCTCAAATCCATGATGGATATGTACTTGGCATTCGCCAACCGCTCCAGCAGATCCTCGATGCGTGGCATTGGGTGCGCATCAGAGGTAGTGATGGCGTTGAGCCCCCTGTAGTCCACGCAGAACCGGGTGTCCGATCCTTTTTTGGCACGAGAACTACAGGTGAGGCCCACGCGCTTTTGGACGGCCGGATCACCCCCAGCTGCAACATCTCATGGATCTCCTGGCGCATAATCTGCTGCACTTCCTCAGAGATCCGATAAGGTGTCCGCCGTAACGGGGCGTGATTCCCGGTGTCCACCTCATGGACTGCCAACTCGGTCCTTCCGGGTCGGTTCGTGAACTCGGCCCGGAAGGGTTCCAGAGTGGTCAGCAACTGCAACCGCTGGGAGACGGTTAGCGAGGCATTTACCTCCATGTCCTCAATGGACCCATTGGCATTAGCTTGGGCCAGCATGTCTAGGAGGGGATCCTCTTCCCCGTCCTCGGGCAGATTGCAGACCGGTAGGACGCAGGCTTCACGTTCGTGATGGGCCTTCATCATGTTGACGTGAAAGGCCTTGCGCCTACCCCGAGTGTGGTCAAGCGTGACCACGTAGGTGGCTGGGTTGAGCTGTTGGTGCACGACGTACGGGCCTTCCCAGGCTGCCTGAAGCTTATCCTTTGGTACGGGGACCAGCACCCACACCTTTTGACCCACCTGGTAGGTCCGCTCCCGGGCGTTCTGGTCGTACCAGTGCTTCTGGTCAGCCTGAGCCTGCATCATGTTGTCATGCACCAACTGCGTCAAGGTCTGCATCTTGTCGCGGAAGCGCATGACATAATCCACGATGGACACTTCCGTGGGGTTTGGCTCATCTTCCCAGGATTCTCTTATCAACCCAAGGGGTCCCCGGACTCGCCTACCATACAGGAGCTCGAAGGGGGAGAACCCCGTCGAGGCCTGCGGGACTTCTCTGTAGGCAAATAGCAGGTGTGGGAGGTACCGCTCCCAATCGCGTCCCTGGGTCTCAACCAGCATGCGGAGCATCTGTTTGAGGGTGCCGTTAAAGCGCTCACACAAACCATTGGTCTGTGGGTGATACGCACTCGATACCATACGCGTCACCTGCATTTTGCTGCAGAGAGCCTTCATTAGGCGAGACATAAATTGAGTCCCTTGATCGGTAAGCATCTCCCTGGGAAATCCTACCCGTGAAAAGATGGTCACCAGTGCATCCGCCACCTTATCTGCCCTAGTTGAGGACAGAGCTACTGCCTCCGGGTACCGGGTAGCGTAGTCTACCACAGTAAGCATGTATTGCTTTCCAGAGCTGCTGGGACGGCCAGCGGGCCCACAATGTCCACCGCGATCCTCTGGAAAGGCTCCTCTATCACTGGCAACGGGATCAGGGGAGCCTTAAGAGCAGGCCCCGCCTTCCCCACTCTTTGACAGGTGATACAGGAGCGGCAGTAGTTAGTCACATCTGTCCCCATCTTGGGCCAATAGAAGTGTTGAGACAGCCGTGCCTTAGTTTTGCCGATCCCCAAGTGTCCAGCGAGTGGAATCTCATGGGCAATCCTCAACAACTCACCTCGGAACTGGTGCGGGACGACCAGCTGTTTCCCCCTCAACCACTCCTTTTGGGAATCTCCGGGTACTGTCTCCCGGTACAACCTTCCTCGTTCCCAGAACACCCTCTCCTTATCAGTCACGGAGGTGGGCGTCTCGGCGAGGTGCCTCAAGTTCTCCAGGCTCGCATCTGAGTGCAGAGCGGCCTGGAACTCCTGGCTGGAGGCAGCCAGAAGTGACGTCAGGGTTCCTTCCTCACTGGGACCCTCTGGGACCGGCTCTGGGTCCACCTCTGGTTCAGTCTCTCCGGTAGCGGAGGAAGGTCCAGATGGCAGGGCGCTACCTGCGATCCGGGCACTCTGACTGCGGGTGACAGCAGCTACATATGCAGTCTCCCCGGGGATTTCTATAGACCCATCAGCCTGCGCTGCTATGGGCTCTACCTCCCCATCCACCCCCAACACTTCAGGAGCAGTGCTACTTATGGGCCAGTTACCTTCCTCGGTGGCACTGGTCAGTGTCATGGCGTCACCTTCCTCCCGGTTCCCATACACCTCCCCATTTCCTTGAGCACTGTCGCTTGCTCCTGCTCGGGGTTCCTCAGCCGTCTCACTCCGCAGAGCGACGGGACTGAACGCTCCTGTACCTGTGGACACATCTACCACTTCAGAGAAAGGGTTAACAGATTCAGATGGCACAGATACATCACTATCAACATCAGTCCTAGGGAAAGAAAGGTTATCAGTTGCATCATCACTTCGCAAAGCATTAGCAGGTAACACAATCAGTTTCCCATCATCATCAACATCAACATCATGGTTAACGTTAACCTTATCATCAGATTGGGAAGGGGTGTCAGGGACATAGTACGCCACCATCCTCCCCAGATCAGTCCCCAATAAAACATCAGTGGGCAGGTTTTCGGACACCCCCACTTCCTTCACCCCGCTCCCGGCACCCCAGTCAATGAAAACTCGGGCTATCGGCAAGGGGTAGTGGACACCCCCAATCCCTGTGACAGTTAGGGTTTTCCCCGGAATCAACTCTTCAGGGGCCGCCAGTTCGGGTCGGATGAGGGTTCGCTCAGACCCGGTGTCCTTGAGGCCTGTAGCAAGACGGGCCCCCACGCGGACGGGCTGCACGTTGTCATCAACCCTCCCCACCACACCACCCACCAAAAGAACAGAGGCGTTGGGCCCGGAGGCCTTGGCTGGGGGGTTCTTCTGCCTCTCCGGACAGGTGGCGCTGATGTGACCAGTCCTTTTACAGGAGAAACACTGGCGGGGGTCTGATGTAGGCCTGGCGCTGGCAAAGGGGATAGTGCCTCCAGAGGGACGACTGGCAGGGGCACTGGGGTTGGTTGCAGGCTTACCCCCTCCCCAACGGGTGGTGACGGCCTTCCGCACCTCGGGTTTCCGGTTGGCCTCATAGCTGTCGGCGATCCGGGCTGTTGTGACCGCGTCCTCTGGTTCTCGGTCCAGGATGAACTGTCGGACCTCAGCTGGGCACAGATGCAGGAACTGGTCTTTGATCATCAGGTCTTTCAGCTCCTCATAGGTGTCAACTGACAGTCCATGGATCCACTGGTCAAAGTGGTTCCGGAGTCCTTGCACCACATCGCTATAACTGTCATGTGGGCCACGTTGGAGGTTCCGGAACTTCTTTCGGTATACCTCAGGGGTTAGCTGGTACTTGGCAATCAGGGCCTGCTTGATGGCCTCATAGTCACTGTCTTGATCTGGCGCGAGGGAAGCGAACGCCTCCAAAGCTTTGCCCTTTAGCCCGGGGGTCAAGTACCTGGCCCATTGGTCGGAAGGCAGCCGGTACTGTCTGCAGACTTTCTCAAAGGCCCGCAGAAAAGTGTCCAAGTCTCCTTCCTTTTCCAGCATGGGAAAGTGCTCCGGCCGGGGCTTGGGACTCTGAGTGCTGCTGGGCACACTGCTCTGGGCTGTGGAGGGCATTGCCCCTCGCTGGACCATCTCCAGCTCATGGGCTCTCTGCGCTTGGGCTTCCCGCTCGGCTCGGGCTCTCTCAGCCTCCCGCTCGGCTCTCTCAGCCTCTCGCTGGGCTTGGCGCTCGGCTCGGGCCTCCTGCTGGTATTGCTGAATCAGCTTCAGGCGCTCCCCCCGGTCGTCGGTGGGGAGTTCCTCCAGGGCCGCCTGCAGGTAAGGGTCCATCCCGCCCTGGTTGTAAGCCTGCAGGGTTTGGGCCTCTGCTGCCGCCCCACCTTGGCTTGGGCCGGCTTCTGTGCCCTCCTCGCTCTCAGCGTGGTCCTGTGGCATCAGGACCTTGATCAGTTGAGCTTTGGTTTGGCCCCTGGGGTCAAGGCCTCGGGAAATGCATATTCCAGCAAGAGTGTCCCTTTTCTGCAGTTTGTACCAACTTGCTCCTATTGTAGCCATGTTTGCCAAATAAAAGATAGGATAGAAAAACAAAGAGAAGGGAGGGGTAACCGCAAGTACACACAATTGTCTCAGGACTAATAAACACTGAGTCTGTTCTCCAAAACTTTAGTTGCAGGGTCGCTGAAGAACCGTGCAAGTTTTTTAGTGAATGGAATGATTGCTCAAACCAGATCACTAATGCTCTATAATCCCACCGCTGCCACCAATATGTGATGAACGGGCACCCAGTCTGCCACACGGTAGCCCGGGGGTCACGGCTTGTGATCCCACCGCTGCCACCAATATGTGATGAACGGGCACCCAGTCCGCCACACGGTAGCCCGGGGGTCACGGCTTGTGATCCCACCGCTGCCACCAAAATGTGATGAACGGGCACGCAGTCCGCCACACGGTAGCCCGGGGGTCACGGCTCGTGATCCCACTGCTGCCACCACATGTGATGGAACGTGCACACACACGACGGCTGCTGCCGTCCGACCCAGTAAACTGCAGGGATTTATAACTATCCCACTTCCACTTAGGAACTTGCAGCTCTCTGGCGCCCCCCCTTACCCTCAGGTCAGTCAGGGAACTGCACCTAGGATAATTAGTCGCCAGACGGGTCACTTGGATGTGTGCTGGCTATTGGGCACGCTGCAGTGAGGGAATTATAATTACTCCTGGCTGCCGCCAGGCAGTACCCTTATAAACCCCACTGCGTCACTGCCAGCGTCACCCAATAGATTAACACTTTACACCCCTTTCTTTAGCTGCCACCAGCTACGGCTTTTGATGAACAATTTATCAAGAGGGTCCGTAGCAACCCCAAAACAGTAGCGTAGTGCTTCAGGCACGTGCAAATTCGTTTATAGAGCAGGAGAAACAAACTAATAAATTTATAGGTTTATTCCTTCAAAAAACAGGCAATGCTTATATAATATAAAAAGATGTAACAAACTGAGACAATATCGTTATGTACAGATGCAGTTATAAAATAAAATGGGATTAAGAATGAAAGATAACTCACATGGTTGTTAGATCATTACAGGCAAGCCAGGCTGGGGGAAGGAGCCACACGTCATAGTTCATTGGGAGATCTCTTACTCAGCACATCCCAGCAGAAAGAGTCACTAAGGAACTTCACTGTAAGACTTATGCATGTCAGCTTCTGACCTCACAAAAAGGGCTGGTCCTCTGGCCACCTCCCCTGGCTGCAAGCTATGGTTTGAGCTCTGCGATATCATAAGGTTCATAACTCAGTGGGGAACTCTAGCAGAATAATGGCAGACCTATCAATGATCTTGCTTTGAAATAATGGTTCAAATGACCCCAAACTTGAGTGAAATAGCTCATGGGGCACCCGAGAATTCCATTTCTCGGGCTCTGTTGGAGTTACGGGTTCGCCGATATCACGGGAACGATGCCCGTCGGCGCATGGTTCAACACAGTACTTTCGTGTTTCTAGCGAACGCTCCCACCGTGTTATTAACCAAAAAAGAATGAATACTCCAACATGGCTGCTATAGGAAGAAAGCACGTGTTCGGACAATGCAGGACCCCTGCGGTGAAGCGGGAAAACTTCCAGCACTGGCAGCTCACATTACACTGCCTGAGTGCAGGCTGACAGGGGGGGAAGGGAGAAGTATGAGAGCTGCAGAGAGAAGGAGGGCTTTCAGCAGTACAAAAAAAAAAAGAGATGAGGACAGCAATTCCAGCACAGCACTCATCACACACCTGGCTCTACATGAATCACCCCAACCCAGTATCCTCCCAGAGGACCACTCAATATGGGGAGAGTGGTGACGTAGCCAAGGTATTCCCAGCAAAACCTCGTCTATTCCCTCGGGCAGGTTAAGAAAAGAAATACTCTCCTGATGGGAAGGGGACATAGATAAAGTGAGAGGGATAGTCTGGTGGGTGATTTGTGAGGGCAGAGTCGATCCATTCACTACTCGCACAGTCACCGGTTTGGCGAGCATCACCTGAGGTATAGTGTGGCGGAGAGCAAAGGCAGAGGACATGAAATTCCCCTCGGCTCCAGAATCCACACAGAGCTCAGCGGTGAGAGTGGATGGACCTACAGTAATTGTCCCCTTGAAGGACAACTTGGTGGAAAATGCCGCGGTGTCTAGTGAACCTCCTCCCAGGGTCACTAGACGCGACTGTTTTCCCGACCGCTGTGGACATTTGTTGGCATAATGTCCTAACTGCTGACAGATGTTACAAACCACGGGTACTCGAGCGGCCTGGGACTTAGGTTCTGCTCGAGAAACCTCCATGGCCTCATGGGAATCGGACGCCTGACTGAAATATTCTAGACGTCTGGCGAAGGTGGGAGCCAGCTGGAACCTCTGCCTACACTGGGACCTCTCCAACCTCCGCTCGTGAAAACGGAGGTTGATGCGGGTAGATATGGTGATAAGCTTCTCCATTGTGGCGGGAATCTCCCTGGTAGCCAAGGTGTCTTTCACATGGCCCGCCAGTCCTCTCCAGAACACGGGAATGAGGACTTTATCTGGCCAGTCTAACTCTGAGGCCAGAGTCTGAAATTGGACAGCAAAATTGCTGACCAAGGACGAACCCTGTGAACTTGCCAGCAGTTGGAGCGCCGCATCATGGGTGACTTAAGGTCCTTTTTTAGAGCTCCTTTTTTAGAGCCTCCAGAAAACGAGGAGCACTCTGCACGGTCGTCGCGCTCCCACAGTGGGGTGGCCCACTCCAACGCTCTGCCCGACAGGAGAGATATTACAAAGCCCACTTGTGCCCGATCCATGGGGAAACGTGCAGCCAGAAGCTCGAGTTGTATAGAGCACTGACTCACGAATCCCCGACATTGCTTGCTGTCACCAGCAAACTTGTCTGGAAGCGGGAAGTGGGATAATGTAGGGGCAGAGGTGGCAGTGGACACACTGGCTGCAGCCATGCTAGCAGCCTGAACAGCGACTGTGGTAACATCCACAGCTGAGGTTGTGCGCTCAAGGACCGCCAACCTACCCTCCAGCTGCTGGATGTCCTGCTGTAGACGCTGGTCGTCCGCCATTTTACTAGCCAGACCCTGGCGCTAGTAGTATGTTAGGGCTGGGCAGAACGCACAAAATAATATAAATAATAGGTGCGTTCGCAGCCCGGGGTCCACCGTGCAGGCAGAGCCTGCTGCTAGTAAGATGGCGGTATGGCGAACTCTGTTACTTCACAGAGTCGCAACTATAGATACTGTGGCACTATATGGTGGTATAAGCGAACTCTGTTACACCACAGAGTCGCTAAGATAGAGACGCAGAGATATGGACTGTGTCCTGTTAACTCCACAGGGATGCACAGACAACTGCTGTGCGGACAGCAGTCCGTAGTAATGCAATCAGCAACGCAATCAGACAATCACCTCACTGGAGAAGCCGGTATTCTAGGGGCTTATTTCAGCCAAGCCCTAAACACGTGCATACAAGTCTCCTCATCGGAGGTGCCGGTATTCTAGGGGCTTATTTCAGCCGAGCCGTAACACATGCATGCAAGATCACACTGGCGCAAAGCACATAATGCAATTGATACTGGCGCATGGCCGCATGGTCATACAACACTTTTAAAGCAGTAACTACAGGGCCTGCCAGAAAAGGACCAATAAGAAACTATTCCAGAACACATGTAGTTTCAGGACCTTCCTAGCGGGCCAATAGGAGATGCTGCAGTACCTGATCATGTGACCCCTGATCTCCAATGAGAGATCTTACCCTGGGCATGCTCAGAAGGGGAAAAGCAGGACTTAGTCTTAAAGATGTCTGCTCGCCACTAACCAGAACTGGCTAAAATAGCAGAACCTGGAGAGGCAGCAGCAAGTCTACACAGTATTAGACCGGGCGAGATGCTGGGACCGACGTCTTTGCTGAGCAGGCTCCACTGCGGCCAGAGATGGATGAGGGACCGCAGCGGGACTGGTTCGAGACTCCCCTTGTGCAGAAGCGGGAACTCGACCCCTAACACATACATACGCTCACTCAGAAAGGATTAGACCAGAATACAAAAAGCAGACAAACAGTACTGTATCAGAAGCGTACAGCTGTATACAGTGTAGGGGAAAATTTAAATCTCCGTATATATTTCCAAAGTCACACACAGACTCTCACTCAGTATGGATTTGACCGTAATAAAAAAGGCAGAAAAATGGTACTGTATCAGAAGCGCACAGCTGTATACAGTGTAGTGGAAAATTTAAAACTCCTGATATATTTCCGGAGTCACACAGAGACGCTCACTCAGCATGGATTTGACCAGAATGCAAAAGGCAGAAAAATGGTACTGTATCATAAGCGTACAGCTGTATACGGTGAGGGGGAAAATTTAAATCTCTGTATATATTTCCGGAGTCACACACAGTCACTCTCTCAGAATGGATTTGACCGTAATACAAAAAGTAGAAAAACTGTACTGTATCAGAAGCATACAGCTGTATACAGTGTAGGTGAAAATTTAAATCTTCGTATATATTTCGGAGTCACCACAGATAGTCAGCATGTATTTGTCCGTGATACCAGACCGGTACACGGTAGTGTGTGAGGAGCATACAGCTCTATACGTTGTGGGAAAAAATGAACGCTCGGTAACTGTGCAGAAGAAAAGAATAAAAGTATTTGTGCTGTGTAGAAACCAGTCTGCACAACAGTGTACACACAACAATACAGCTATCAGGCAGCCTAATAACCAACGCTGCTGCTCACAAGAAAATCCTCCCCTGTCACTGCACACTAACTGTACAGCACAATTGCTATCAGCACAAGCACATAAGAACTTCTCTTTCCAGCCCTAACTCTCTCCCTCTTGATAAACAGCGTCAGCAACCTCTCCCTACAGTTAAGATCGGCAGAAGTAAAATGGAGGTCGCGGCCAGGGCTTTTATAGAATCTATGACGCCCCCCAAAGCAAGCCAATCACGGCAATGCCCTTTTCTAAGATGGTGGTGGACGCTCCCATGTCATCTCATTGCCCACAGTGTACGTCCTTGCTCATTGGCTGAAAAAAGGCTCCTGCAAGCATTATGGGAAAACCAACTTTGGCACTCGTTTTGCCGAATGCATGGCCGACTTCACGCTATGGTCGGGTTTCGCTCGGCGAAACCCGACTTTGGCGAAAGTCGGCGACTTATGAATCTGACCGACCTGTTTCGCTCAACTCTACTCATGGGAATATGAAGAGATCCCAAATGAAATAATGTTAAAAAATAACTTTTATTTATGAATAGTATAAAAACACGGTAAAAAACAATTAAAAAGCAAAAATACTTTCAAGGGGCACCAAGTGGTGAAAACACCAAAATAAAGATGATATACTGTATATAAGATGGACATCTCACATGAGCAGTAATAGTATACACTTATGAACACTATTATGCCTTGCAGGTAAATTTTATGACGCACTAAAGATATATAAATATTATGTAAGATAATACGCATAATGATACTATTAGAGTACCTTGAAGCTGGCGGCGAAATGCGCGTCGTGGTGAGGGGACACTGAGTAGACACACAGCACCAGTGTCATGATCCGTTCCAGGGTTTAATACTGTCTGCCCTTGTTCCGGGCGGATCATGTCAAGGGTTAACTTTGCTCTGCTTCATTCTGGGTTCAGGTTTGCTATTTAGCTCCTATGCATCCTCCTGGCAGTGTGAGCTATAGTTCTGCCTTCTGCGTGTGAACCCTTGATTTATCCTGCTGTGATCCTTGACTTGCCTCGTGACTGTTGTCGTCCTCTGCCCTTTTCCCTGCATTTCCCTGTTTGTCGGTTTGATTCTTTGGTTTCTGACTTGGCCTGTATTCGGACACGCTTCTTCTTTCTGTCTTTGTCTTATCCGCTTCAGACGGTTGCTGAACCTCCTGGCTTTCTCGTGACCACGTATACTGCTTATTTATTTTTGTACTTCTGCCTCTGAACGTTTTTGACTCGGCTTGTCTGACCATTCTCCCGCGACTTGGTTGCGCCTGTGCTTCTGCTCTGTGGAGCTACTCTGTGTACGTAGTCTCACATCTCTCCCAAGCTCCCTCTGGGGGAGGTTGCACTACACTGCAGTAGCCTGACATTATAGCTCACCTATACATTTAAAGGGATTTCTGCATTTTTTTTTCTCTGCTCTGTTTGCTATGGATCCACTCCATACCTTGGGGGATCAAATGAACAACATGACAGTAATGATACAAGACCTGTTTGTGGAACAGAGGGCCTTGGCCTTGTCTCATAACCACCTGCAAAGGGAACTTTCTAACACAGTAATATTGTTGCAGACTGACTGTAAGCACTCTAACACTGTTGATGTTTCATTGCACTCTCCTGAACCTACAGTCAAGCTCCCAGATAACTTCTCCAGTGAGAGGGAGAGATTCCGTACTTTTAGGGAGAGTTGCAAGCTATTGTTTTCTCTTAGACCCCTATCTTCTGGTGATGAGAGTCAGCGGGTGGGGATAATCATTTCCTTACTGCAGAGGGACCTCAGTCAGGGGCTTTCTCTTTACCTGCTTCTGCCCCTGAATGTGTGTCTGTCGACAGATTCTTTGAGGCTTTGGGACTGATTTATGACAAACCATACTGGGTCAGGGTAGCAGAGGACATGATCATGGGTCTCTCCCAAAATGAACTTACTGCTGAACAGTATTGTTCTGAGTTTAGGCAGTGGTATGTTGAGGTGTCTTGGGATGACTTTGCTCTGAGATGCCTGTTTGAAAGAGGACTATGATCAGCTCAAGGACGCGATGGCCCTTCATACGTCACCCATTTCCCTGGAGGAGGCCATGACCCAGGCCATTCGTATGGACCGGAGGTTATGGGAGAGAGGAATTATCCAGCGTGAGATTCCTGTATTGCCTGCCAAGTCTGAGGTGATGTCATTCAAGGAGACTATGGAAGTTGGTGCCACCAACTTCAAGGAGAAAGAGAGGAGACTGCGACGAGATGGGAAATTATGTTTTTATTGTTGAGACCCGGATATTGGAAGAAGGACTGCCCCTCTTTTTTTCCATCGAGTAATAAGGTGCTGAGTCTGGGTGATGGTCTAGGAGGTCATCCAGACTCTCAGGTACCATTTTCATCATTTCAAAAAGTTTTGTTAGAGGTGGAACTGTGTTATGGAGGTGGTTTTGCATCCACTTCAGCGTTTGTGGACTGTGGATCTTCCATGAACTTCATTGACTCTAGTATGGTGTTAAAGTTAGGGACAGTTAGGCTAGAGACTCCCATCCATATTGTTGCCATTGATAAGACACTGTTGGTTCAAAATGTCCTTAAGTTTGCATCTGAGGAGTTCCTCCTCAAGGTGGGTTCCTTGCACCAGTAACAAATTTCATGTTATGTTATGTTATGACCTTCTTCCTGCACACCTCCTCTCCCTGCCTGTCCCCCACGATTTTTTCTTTAATGGAGATTGAATAAAGAAGTTCACAGCACATGGGTGAGTGTCACATCATTTCTTTTTTGCTTATATAATCTTGTTATAGACTGGGGATCTCGTGATATTGTTAAATGGGGTCCTAATTGTTCCAATGGTTGTCTTTCTGCTGTTGTTGTGTCTGCCATTAGTCAGGAGTGTATTCCAGAGTACCTAAAGGACTTTGGGGACGTGTTCTCCGAGAAAGAGGCTGAGGTCTTGCCACCCCATCATCCTAATGATTGTACCATTAATCTTATTCCGGGTTCTAAATTGCCCAAAGCCCGTTTGTACAATCTTTCTGGCCCGGAACGTACTGCTATGAAAAACTATATCTCTGATAGTCTACGCAAAGGTCACATCCATCCCTCTGTCTCACCTGTGGCCCCAGGATTCTTTTTTGTTAAGAAAAAAGATGGTGGTTTACGCCCGTGCCTCGATTTCCGAGAACTAAATAAAATTACAGTGAGAAATACCTACCCTCTCCCACTCATTCCTGATATTTATAACCAATTGCCTGGGGCTAAGTCGTTTTCCAAACTTGATCTCAGGGGAGCATATAACCTTATCCGAATTCAGGAAGGGGATGAGTGAAAAACGGCATTTCTCACCTCCGAGGGTCTGTTTGAAAATTTGGTCATGCCCTTTGGTCTCACGAACACGCCCGCGGTCTTTCAGAACTTCATGAATGATGTCTTCTCTGATTTTATTGGGCGCATTATGGTTGTATACTTGGATGATATCCTTGTTTTCTCGCCTGACAAGGAATCCCACATTGGTCATTTACGTGCTGTTCTTCAAAGGTTACGGGGTAATTCTCTGTTTGCTAAACCCAAGAAATGTTTGTTTTGTGTCCAGGAGCTTTCCTTTCTGGGGATCATCCTTTCTGCCAATGGGTTCCGGATGGATCCCGGAAAGGTACAAGCCATTGTTGATTGGGTGCAACCCAGAGACCTCAAAAGATTGCAGCATTTTCTGGGTTTCGACAATTATTATCGAAAACTCATCAAGGGGTTTTCTCAGGTGGTCAAGCCACTCACCGATCTCACTTGCAAGGGGGCTGGTCTTAAAGTTTGGTCAACCTTGGTAGTTGAAGCATTTTTTACATTAAAGAAGTGTTTAATGTCTGCGCCTGTATTGGTTCAGCCCGATCCATCTGAACCGTTCATTGTAGAGGTGGACGCATCTAAGGTGGGAGTGGGGGCGGTGTTGTCTCAGGGACCCTTTACTTTGACTAATTTAAGACCATGTGCCTTTTTCTCCCAGAAGTTTTCTTCTGCAGAGAGGAACTATGACATTGGTAATCTGGAGTTATTGGCCATAAAATTGGCTTTTGAAGAATGGAAGCATTTTTTGGAGGGGGCGGTTCATAAGTTCACGGTGATCACGGACCACAAGAACTTGTCCTATCTTGAATCTGCCAAACGGTTGACTCCTAGACAGGCTAGGTGGTCGCTTTTTTTTTCTCGTTTTCTTTTTTAATCACTTTTCGACCTGGTTCCAAGAATGTTAAGGCTGATGCCTTATCTCGCAGTTTTGATCTGATATCACCCCCGAACCTCCTTCCTCCATTCTTCAGCATGGGGTGGTTGTTGCGGGGGTATCCTCTGAATTGGAACAGGAGATTCGGAAGGCTCAGTCACTTGCTCCTCCCTCTTTGCCCGAGAATAAGCTCTTTGTCCCGGTTCAGTACCAGTTGAGGGTTCTCCGGGAATTCAACGATTCTGTGCTCAGTGGACACCTGGGGATCTCAGCCACTGAGAGAAAGCCATTGCTAGGCTGTTTTGGTGGCCCTCCATGAACTCTGATATCACTGTGTTTGTGTCTGCTTGTGATACCTGTGCCCGTGATAAGAGCTCCCATAACCGGCCGGCCGGGGAATTGGTGCCATTGCGAATTCCAGATAGACCTTGGACTCATTTGTCCATGGATTTTATCACTGATCTCCCTCCTTCTAATGGCAAAACTGTAATCTGGGTAGTGGTTGACAGATTCAGTAAACAGGCGCATTTTGTACCTCTGGCAGGATTGCTAATGCTGAGACACTATCGAGGTTGTTTGTTGAGCATGTTGTACGGCTGCATGGCGTGCCTTTGAGTGTGGTTTCTGATAAAGGGGTACAATTTTTGTCCAAATTCTGGAGGGCATTTTGTAAAAGATTGGGTATTTGCTTGACCTTCTCCTCTGCTTACCATCCTGAGACCGAGAGGACCAATCAGTCACTTGAACAGATTGTAAGCTGTCTTGCTATGTCTCAGCAGAATGATTGGTGTTCTTTGTTGCCCGTGGTTGAATTTGCATTTAATAATCAGATTAACCAGTCCACTGGCACCTCTCCATTCTTCTGTAACTACGGTTTTCCCCCCCATTTTGGTGAATTTTCTAGGCTGGATTCAGGATGTCCAGGGGCTGATACGGCAGTGCAACGATTGGGGAAGGTGTGGAGGGAGGTCCAGAAGAACATTGGGGAGGCTCAGGGCAAACATATACTTTTTACGGATAAGCAACGGTCTGTAGGACCTATGTTCCTGATAGGAGATAAAGTGTGGTTGTCTACCAAGAACTTTCATCTAAAGGTTCCTTCTGCTAAGCTAGGTCCCAGGTTTATTGGTCTTTACGAGATCATTGAGGTGGTCAATCCAGTTGCCTTTCATTTACGCCTTCCTCCGTCGCTCCGGATCCGCAATGTGTTCTATAAATCCCTTAAGTCATTTGTACCATCTTCCGCTGGGCCTCCATCCCCACCGCCTCCTGTCTCTGAGGATGGTCAGACGGAGTTTGAAGTGGAACGGATTGTGGATTCTCACATGGTCCGTAGTTCACTTCAGTATTTGGTCCATTGGAGGAGTTATGGTCCCGAGGATCGATCTTGGGTCCCGGCGCGATATGTCCATGCTGATCGATTGGTTCGGGCATTTCACGCATGTTATCCTGGGAAGCTTGGGGTCCGGTGGCCCCCCTTGAGAGGAGGGTACTGTCATGATCCGTTCCAGGGTTTAATCCTGTCTGCCCTTGCTCCGGGCAGATCATGTCAAGGGTTAACTTTGCTCTGCCTCATTCTGGGTTCAGGTTTGCTATTTAGCGCTTATGCATCCTCCTGGCGGTGTGAGCTATAGTTCTGCCTTCGGTGTGTGTGAACCTCACTCTGGTAACCCTTGATTTGTCCTGCTGTTATCCCTGACTTGCCCCGTGTCTGTTGTCGTCCTCTTCCCTTTTCCCTACATTTCCCTGTTTGTCGGTTTGATTCTCTGGTTTCTGACTTGGCCTGTATTCAGACTCGCTTCTGCTTTCTGTCTTTGTCTTATCCGCTTCTGACCGTTGCTGAACCTCCTGGCTTTCTCCTGACCACGTGTTACTGCTTATTCCTTTTTGTACTTCTGCCTCTGAATGGTTTTGGACTCGGCTTGTCTGACCACTCTCCCGCCACTTGGTGGCGCCTGTGCTTCTGCTCTGTGGAGCTACTCTGTGTACGCAGTCTCACGTCCCTCCCAAGCTCCCTCTGGGAGAGGTTGCGCTACACTGCAGTAGCCTCACAACCAGCTTTACCGGTAAATTATCAGTTTGGGACCTATTTTGGGGATATTTGTTGACTGATACTTTGATAAACATTGATATTGAGATCTTTATGAGTCCCTAGTCTTGATGACAGTGCAGGGACAGCCTGCATATGTTACAAAATTTGGTATCCTTGGACTAATAATCATATGTGGTAATTGTTATATTCTTTGTGCCTCTTATAATTGTATTTTAAAGGCACATCAGTGTCATCATACTTATACATTGGTTTAGTCCCTAGTCCTAGAGCAATATGTAGGGAGATTCATGGTACTCAAATAGTATCATTATGCAGAGTTTGAAGCCCAGAATAGTTGAACATAATCACTCTCCACATAGTAGTGTGAAAGAAAAAGTACACTTTATTGACAACATCATATAAAATTACATTCGAAATGAGTATATATGCGGTGGAGATAAGAGGCTGGAATGCCCAATATAGGACTCACAGGAAGAATAGCATACAGGTAGAAAATTATAAATTACCGTAGTCTTAATATGAATAAGACCCCATTAAGGAGTAGACAAATATGGAGAAGACAGGAGTAGCCTATTTAAATTATACAAATACAATCCACATCCACACGGGGTATCAGAGGACCCAGGCCGGGCAATAACACAATAATATAAAGTGCTTGCAATAGTGCTTAAATAGAGTTATGCACGGACTGGAGTCCACAGAAAACAACCCAAGTGAGGTCAGATATATATAACGAAGTACAACTCGCTACTCCCAGATTTATTGATGACATTTTTATTATTTGGAAGGGTCTCGAGAGTGACTTCCTGGGCTTCATCCGGGAGCTTAATACTAATGAGCTGAACATCAAACTCACTCATAAGATTAACGCCAGAGTAATTGATTTCCTGGATGTAAAAGTTATGGTGCATGGGGAAGGCAGACTCCAAACTGATGTCTACCGTAATGAGACGTAAGTGAATGCACTTTTGCATGCCACGTCTGCTCATACCCCATCCACCATACAAGCCATACCCACAGGGCAATTCTCGAGGATGAGGCAAGTGTGCTCTATGGATGGGGCCTTTGAGGGGCAGTCTGGGGACCTCAGCTCCAGATTTCGTGAACAAGGTACAGCAATAGATGCATTAAAAGGGGTTACTGCCGTGCTCGGGAGACTCCCTGTTCACAGCTTCTCTGTGGATCTGGTCGTGTGATTAAAAAAGATCCTCCTCTTAGATTCATTGCTACGTTTAATGAGCAATGTTCAGAGATGCGCCAGATTCTACAGAAACACTTGTTAGTCCTCAAAACTGATCCCTCTTTGTGTCGGGTTCTTCCAGAGTATCCTCTTATGACAGCACGTAGGGGAAAAAACTTAAAAGATTTATTAGTGAGGAGTCATTATGTACCTGCCCCCTCAAGAGACTTTTTTGGGGCACAAAGACAGAGATGGGGATGTTTCCCGTGTGGCTCTTGCCGGGCATGTGGGAACATCTCATGGTCTACCTCTTTCTCCTCAGCAGACGGGAGCAAAGAATATCTCGTGTAGTACTAGATATGTTGTTTACTACGCGTTGTGCCCTTGCAACCTGGTGTATGTGGGCTCTACGTCCCGGGAGCTGCGTGTCAGAACCCGGGAACATGTGAGGGATATCTTGGCGGCCTAGGAGTCTACTGATATTTCCAGTTTGAAGACGATTCCAAGGCATTTCAGGCTGTGCCATTGTTTTAACCTGGTACGGGGTATTGACCGACTCCATTGTGGCGCCAGAGGCGGTGATCTGAAATGAGCCTTGGCACAGTTTGAGTGCCGCTGGATCATCACACTAGGCACAATGTCCCCGTCGGGTGTAAATAAAAAATTGTCCTTTATCTCGTTCCTTTAAGTCTCAGTCTCTTCTGTTTTTATTTTTGCACTTTGTGCAGTTTTTAATTGTTAACTTTTATGCTTTTCTGTTTGTTCATATAGTTATATCATTCGTTGAGGACATATGACTGTGATTCTTTTTGATGGCTCAGCTATGCCATCTTCAGTTGAGCATCTGAACCTGCATGCTGGGGAATGGGACTGGGATCTCTTAACACCTGCAATCAACATGTGTTGCTTATATCATTTGTTTTTTTTTTAATTGATGTCTCTCTGTATGTATGGATTGAGATTAGGCTGCTTTCACATTTGCGTTTGAGCGACCTGCGTCTGTCTGCGCACGGCCGCCGCTAAGCTCCGCCCCCGGCAGCGCCTCCTCCCGGCGGCTCCGCCTATGGGCGCATGACGCCGCATGCGACCTGCGTACCCTATCTTTATCATTGGGTACGCAGGCCATGCGCAGGTATGCATTTGGCGGCGCATGCGTCCTTTTGATGGTGCGCCGAGCGCACCAAAACGCAGCATGCAAAATTTTGGTGCGCTCGGCGCACCGTCAAAAAGACGCATGCGCCGCTAAACGCATACCTGCGCACGGCCTGCGTACCCAATGATAAAGATAGGGTACGCAGGTCGCATGCGGCGTCGGAGAAGGCGCGGCCGGGGGCGGAGCTTAGCGGCGTCCGTGCGCAGACAGGCCCAGGTCGCTCAAACGCAAATGTGAAAGCAGCCTTACTGTTATATGTATACATGCCATCTGATAAGTGTTGGATAATTATGTTATATTGTTATATATTAGACGATCCCTTTTCTTTTGGGGGGGTTTCGTCATGTGCGCATGCGTGGTGTTTGCGCACCTGCCCCATCTCGAAAGGCATTCGTCAGGCTTGTGCGCGCGTCTGTGCAGTCATGACAACCCTCTGTGTAATCATGACAATCTTCGGCACTGACGTGCGCCCAGCCTTGGGATTGCTGGTGCTTCCGGCGGCCACCGCGCACACGCCGGCTGCCCTGCCGACGCCTGCCTATAGTCCAATGTGCATCCAACTCCTGGCAACCAGATGTGATACAATCTGGGTATCCCGCCCTTATTGCGCAAGCCTCTCTCATGGCATTTCCATGTGTTCATTAATGAGTCAGCTTGGAGTAGCGGGTTGTACTTCGTTATATATATCTAACCTCACTTGGGTTGTTTTCTTTGGACTCCAGTCCGTGTATAACTCTATTTAAGCACTATTGCAAGCACTTTATATTATTGTGTTATTGCCCGGCCTGGGTCCTCTGATACCCCCGTGTGGATATGGATTATATTTGTATAATTTATATAGCCTAGTCCCTGTCTTCTCCATATTTGTCTACTCCTTAATGGGGTTTTATTCATATTAAGACTAATTCATGATTTTCTACCTTTATGCTATTCTTCCTGTGAGTCCTATATTGGGCATTCCAGCCTCTTATCTCCACCGCATGTATACTCATTTTGAATGTAATTTTATGATGTTGTCAATAAAGTGTACTTTTTCTTTCACACTACTATGTGGAGAGTGATTATGTTCAACTATTCTGGGCTTCAAACTCTTTGTTCTGTTGTACAGTAGGTTTGCATTATATTTTGAGTGGCCCCAATATGTATAAGTTTTTGCTAATTAAGTGATAGTTTTGAGGCATGATATCTTTTGGTGTATTAGTATCATTATACGTATTATCTTACATAATATTTATATATCTTTAGTGCCTCATAAAATTTACCTACATGGCATAATAGTGTTCATAAGCATATACTATTACTGTTCATGTGAGATAGCCCTCTTATATATATATACATTATTTCGTTTGGGATCTCTTCATTTTCCCTTGAGTATTTCATGATCAGTGGGAGTTTTGTGATATTATATGCTGGAAAAGTCATGGCCCAGGCAATTTAACCACACGTTGTCCCCTGACCTCCGAGCAGATGGGGAGTAGCCTTAAGCCCCCATCACACACAGAGATCTCGCTAGCGAGATCGCTGCAGAGTCACTAGTTTTGTGACGCAACAGCGATCTCCCCAGCGATATCGCTGTGTGTGACATTCAGCGACGATCAGCCCCCCTGCTGGGTATCGCTGATCGTCGCTGAATGTCCTGGACATTTTTTTGATCGTTGGTTTCCTGCTGGCCATCGCTGCGTGTGGCAGGCAGGAGACCAGCGATCAGCTGGTAACCAAGGTATACATCGGGTTTCTGTAAACCCGATGTGTACATTGGATACCAGCGCGCTGCTGCAGGGGAGCTGGTAACCAAGGTACACATCGGGTTTCCAGGTGCTGCGCAGCGCCTGGAAACCCGATGTGTACCTTGGTTACCAGCTCCCTGCACCAGTTGGTTGGTATCCAACATACACTGCGGGTAACTAAGCGACGTTACCCATAGTGTTGCAAGTGCATATCGTTGTCGGGATCGCTGGTGTGTCGCTAGGTGTGACGGGGCCCATAGACTTCGCTGTTCATACTATGCGTATTTTGCCTGCAGTGTGAACTGTCCACCCAGCAAGGGGCCTCAAGCTTGTCCTGTAAAGGTGAATGATCTGCAAGTGACTGGACTGGTAGACTCAGGGAGTTTGTTGACCCTTGTGAGGGCCTCACTTCCTCTGCAGCTGATCCCTGGGAAGAAGGTTAGTGTGGATGCTGAAGACTATCAAGTTGCCAGAGTGAACATTGAAATGGCTGAAGATACTGAGTGCCACAAGGTCAGCATGGTCCAGGACTTATTGCACCCCATTTTCATAGGTTGGGACTATTGTTTGTTTTGGACTTCTGGGGGAAGGTGAAAGGGCTCAGTTGTTCTGGTAAGAGACAGGTCACTCCTGAAGAAGTGTCACCCAGAGTCTGACTAGTTTCCCTTTGGTGTTATTATGGGGGGATGAGGAGATAGTGTACCCTGAGGCCGTCATTCCTGAGTTAGGGGTGACTGGCTAAATATTTGGGTCCACCCAGCATAGGGACCTAACAAAATAATAAATAATGTAACTTCATAAATGGTATAGCACAGGAGCCGGGGGCTGACACGAGGTTTCCCAATTTTATGTTGAGTGGAGACTTATTAATCCTGTCTACTAAGGTCAGGAAGAAGATAGTGGAACAATTGTTGGTACCAGGACAGTAGAAATGGAGGGTGTTGGACATGGCCCATTCACATGTCTTGGGAAACCATCTGGTGGTGGATAAAACTCAAGAAAGGGTCATGTGGAGGGTCTATTGGCCCAGATGTCACAAAGGGAAATCATAAAGTATTGCAGGTCCTGCCCCACCTGCCAGCTAACTGCCCCCACCTTTCACTTTTGAAGTCCGCTCATACCATTACCCATTTTAGAAGTGCATTAGAGAAAATTGCCTTGGACTTGGTCAGTCCCCTGGTTAAATCTGCTCATGTGTTGTGAATGTTTTGGAGACGACTTCGGAGCAGAGGTTCCCTCCGGTGGTTGCTGAGGGTATTGAACCAATTAAGGAATGGGTCTCAGGTGGGGATGACTGGTCTGATATAAGTGAGCTGAACTCCTAAGATTCTCACCGGTAATCAATTGTTGCTTCCAGGTCTTTTTTGGAATTTCAGCTTGATTTCCAGCTAGCATTCAGATAAGTGACTTTCTGTTTTTTTTTTTCTGTGGTTTGATTTTCATTGCTTTCTGCAGTCTTGCCTTGGACTTCAGCCGGATCCCCTTTGGGTGCTTGCACTGCCTCCTGTTTTCATTTTGTATTTGCACTTGTTCTCTGTTCCTGTGATATATTTTATTGCTGGGTAGCTGTGTGTCACACCAGAGATCTGATATAGGTGGTCGAGATCGTGTGGTCTCAGGTTTTTTGTAATCAGAAGTGCTGGTATTTTTGTTAGGGTTTTTTTGGGTTGCAGACACAATTTCTCTCCTGTACTTTGCTTTCTAGACTGATTTGGGCCCCAACATTTGCTCATTCTATTTTTTGTCTGTGTTCGTGTTTTCCTCTTGTCTAACCGCCATTACATGTTTGGGGGCTTCCTATTCCTTTGGAGTCTCTACTCCGGGGCAGTTAGTTTTCCTCTTTCTATCTTCAGGTGTAGCTAACTCTCCGGCTGTGCTGAGGCATCTAGGATCACCGTAGGTACACTCCACGGCTACTTCTAGTTGTGCGGTTAGTTTAGGGATCTGCAACCCATTAGGCCCCAGCCTCTCTGGTGTCTTGCTGCTGTGGCGTTTTTTTGCTCCTGTCCTCCTCAGCTACCGAAACATAACAGTATTACCGGCCAGACTGAAAATTCTATGGTACTCAACAGAAGGGAAGGATAGTGAGCATAAAGGGAAAAAAAAAGGGAGTTGTCAGAATTTTTTTTTTTTCCTTTTTTCTGCTTGTTACATTTTTTCCCTCTTTCTCCCTGGGTGCTGAGGAGGAATTTTTTCTATGTCCTCAATGGAGATTGTGCAGTTGTCAGGTCGTGTTGAGCGGCTCGCCACTGATGTTCAGAATATTGCTGCCTATATCGCTAGGTTGCCGGTTGTGGAACCTAGGATCCCCATGCCAGATTTATTTTTGGGGATCGGTCTAAATTTCTGAATTTTAAAAATAACTGTAAGTTGTTTTTTGCCCTGAAGCCTAAGTCCTCAGGAAGCGTTGCACAGCAGGTTCAAATTGTCATCTCCCTGTTGCGCGGCGACCCTCAGGATTGGGCTTTTTCCCTGACACCTGGGGATTCTGTTTTGAATGATGTTAATGTGTTTTTTCAGGCTCTGGGGTTATTGTACGATGAACCTAATGTCACTGATCAAGTGGAAAAAACCTTGTTGGCATTGAATAAGGGTCATGAAGCTGCTGAACTATACTGTCAGAAATTTCGAAAATGGGCAGTCCTTACTAAATGGAATGATGAGGCTCTGGCAGCTCTTTTTCGGAAGGGTCTGGCAGAGACTGTAAAGGATGTTATGGTGGGATTCCCTGGTCCCTCTGGTCTCAATGATTCTATGTCATTAGCTATTCAAATTGACAGATGTTTGCGTGAGCGCAGAGGTATGTGTGAGATTGTGTTGCCTTCTGAGTCAGCTCCTGAGCCCATGCAGTGTGATGGAGTGACTTCTGGGGCACAGCGTCATGAGTTTCGAAAGCGTAGTAGGTTGTGTTTGTACTGTGGTGATGCTTCTCATGCTATTTCCATCTGCCCCAAGCGGGGAAGACGTTTTGCACGCTCAGTTGTTTTGGGTAGTGTTCAGAATAAATTTCTGTTGATTGTTACCCTGATTTGCTACATGTCCACATTTTCGGCTCAGGCTCTTGTTGATTCAGGAGCAGCTATTAACCTGATGGATTTTGACTTTGCCAAACATTGTGGGTTTCCCATGATACCCCTTCGGAAGTCTATTCCTTTTCTGGGCATTGATTCTACCCCTTTGGCGGAGAATAAATCCCAGTTTTCTACCCAGGTGATAATGCGGGTCGACCCGGACCATCAAGAGAGTTGCAAATTTTTGGTGTTGCATAATTTGCATGACATTATTGTACTGGGTTTCCCTTGGTTAAAGACTCATAATCCTGTTTGGATTGGAAATCTGTGTCTGTGACCAGTTGGGGTTGCCAATGTGTTAGTACTGACACTCCTGTTTTTTCTGCCCCCCCCCAGTCTCAAGATGTTTTTCTGCCTCCCCACAGTCTCAAGATGTCCCTGACTATTTGACCGAATTTTCTGATGTGTTTAGTGAGAGTAAGTCTGCATCCTTGCCTCCTCACAGGAGTTATGATTGCGCTATTGAGTTAGTGCCTGGTTGTAAATTTCCTAAGGGTCGACTTTTTAATTTGTCTGTACGTGAACATGATGCTATGCATTCTTATATCAAGGAGTCTTTGGAGAAGGGTCATATCAGACCTTCCTCTTCACCCTTGGGCGCCAGCTTTTTCTTTGTGGCCAAAAAGGATGGTTCATTGAGGCCGTGTATTGACTATCGTCTCCTGAATAAAATCACTGTTAAATATCAATATCCGTTACCCTTGATTTCTGACCTATTTTCCAGAGTGAAAAGTGCTAGTTGGTTTTACCAAGCTTGACCTCGTATAATCTTATTCGCATCAAGCACGGTGATGAATGGAAGACGGCGTTTAATACGCCAGATGGTCATTTTGAGTACTTAGTGATGCCTTTTGGGCTCACTAATGCACCTTCCGTCTTCCAGTCCTTTATGAATGATATTTTCAGGGATTTCGTGGATAAATTTCTGATCATTTATTTGGACGATATCTTGATTTTTTTCCAACGACTGGGACTCTCATGTGGAATATGTTCGGACGGTGTTCCGGATTTTGAGAGAAAATGCACTGTATGTGAAGGGATCAAAATGTCTTTTGGCGTACAGAAAGTTTCATTTCTGGGATTCATTTTATCTCCGTCTGTTATTGAAATGGACCCGGTCAAAGTTCAAGCCATTTGTGATTGGGTTCAACCTACTACATTGAAGGATCTTCAGAGATTTTTGGGTTTTGCTAATTTTTATCGTAAATTTATTGGTAATTTCTCCGATATTGTGAAACCACTGACTGATTTGACCAAAAAGGGTTCTGATGTAGTGAATTGGCCTCCTGAGTGTTATGAATGTGCTGGAGATGGTTTCTGAGCAGAGGCTCCCTCTGGTGGTTGCAGACAGTACTGAACCTCACAGCGAGGAATGGCAATCTGGGATCACGGACTGGACTGATATAAGGTTGTGCGGTTAGTTTAGGGATCTGCAACCCATTAGGTCCCAGCCTCTCTGGTGTCTTGCTGCTTTGGCGGTTTTTTGCTCCTGTCCTCCTCAGCTACCAAAACATAACAGTATTACCGGCCAGACTGAGAATTCTATGCATTGTTCTGCATTAGGAGGAAACCAGGGCAAACCGCAGCAGCATATGGTCTCACAAGGGGTCTCAGGATCTCATCTTGTTACCTAATGGCAGTCAGGCTACCTCTGGCGAGCACATGGAGGGCTGTGCGGCCCTCCAAAG
Source organism: Oophaga sylvatica (assembly GCA_033576555.1). Classification (NCBI taxonomy): domain Eukaryota; kingdom Metazoa; phylum Chordata; class Amphibia; order Anura; family Dendrobatidae; genus Oophaga; species Oophaga sylvatica. Next base: position 561,412,174 of record JARQOD010000001.1, on the reverse strand, counting down.
AAATGTCACCCCACACCATTACTAACCCACTGCCAAACCAGTCATGCTGAAGGATGTTGCAGTCAGCAGATCACTCTCCACGGTGTCTCTAGACTCTGTCACGTGTGTCACATGTGCTGAGTGTGAACCTGCTGCCTACAACATCCTTCAGCATGATTTGTTTGGCAGTGGATCAGTAATGGTGTGGGGTGGACTTGTTTTGGCTGCGTCCCCTGTTTACCAGCGGAAGGAATAGGGGAATGAACAGGGCCCATTACACAGAACAAGGGGTTGCGTTTACACAGGGAACAAGCCCGGAAGCTAAGGGAAAAAAAAGAGAAGAAGGAGTGAGTACCCAGCTGTGACCGTGTGAGCAGCAAGGGGGGCAGTGCAATATGCACCCGAAGGACCGACACTGCGTCAAAATGCAACAGACAGATAGACCTGGTGACCTAGAGGCAGGGGGCCAGCTTAAGAGTAAGCGGGCAAGACAGCAATGATTTTTTGTGTGGACAAGCAGCGCATTGGAGGCTGAGTAGCGTGCTCCGTCCTTAGAGCAGTGACGCTGCAAAGGAATGTTCCTGTAGTCTCCCGCCACTAAAAGCGGTACTGCCATTTAGCAAGGCGCTGTTTGCCCAGTAACTGCCAGAGAGCGAGGCGCCGTGCACTCCAAGACCGTGTGTACAGCGCACGTGCGCAGCAGAGAGAGCCACTTCATGCCACATGTCCAGCTTGGATAACCAATATTTATAAGGCACAGAGGAATGACAGAGGACTTTGGTACGGTCAGCAAGGTACTCCCTCAGCATCTTCCAAAACATTGCATTCCTTGTGACAGTACCCTGTGCCTCTGTGTCAGGATGATGAGAGGGTCTGTTAAAACTCTTCAATAGTGTTGAGCGATACGATACTGCAAATATCGGGTATCGGCCGATATTAGCTGTATCGGGCTTTCGATACTGAGTACCGATATTTTCGTCATATCGGATACCGGAATCGGATTTGTCACTGTCACTGTGAGTGTCCGTCGGTCGGGTCTGTCAGGAGTCAGCGGCACTTACCTGGCAGAAGATCTCCGGCGGTCACGTCCTGGACTGCTTGATGGCCGCCATTATCTTCTCCCTGGCGGTCACATGCAGTTTTTCGCGATAACTGCAGTGACTGCAGGGTAATCCCGGCCGTAAACCAGTCCGATGACGTCACCGCCGGGGAAGCAGGTAATCAGCTGTGCTGCGCCGGGATGACAGGCTCTGCCTGTCACTCTGATGTAGCAGAGCTGGATCGTCGTGGGACACTCGTTACTATGGACTGCGTCGGACAGGTGGTATACTGCTGTTTTTTTTTTTCATTTTTTTACAGGAGATCGATGGCGTCGCAGGATGAGACTGTAATAAAAGTAATGAAAACTGTGTTGTGTTTTTTATTAAATTAAAAAATTTTTTTATGAACATTCACCCGTCCGGGTACATCAACAATTTAACTATTTACATACAGGGACCCTGTCCGGGTTATTTATAATTCTTTGGCAGGGGTGTTCCAGGTACCACCTGGTACTCTTCTGATGCTTGACAAACATCCGAGACACCAAGGACCACCAGGACCTGATGACGTCGTGTGGCCTGTACAGTCAAGTCGTGACCCGCTATCTGTGTCTGTGTGGCCACCTCTTTCATCTCCCTCCGGTCTGGAGCCCTATGTCCCGGTCTAAACGAACCCCAGGGGCCTAACAGGCGCCGGGTATGGGCCAGCTATAGTTATCATGTCCATAGCTGGGGCTGCTGTGGAGACCACTGAGGTCTCACAGGTTCCTGACACTCTGGGGAGTAGGGGTCGCACCTGGTAACATTTAGGGCGTACCATCCATTGAAACCCCCAGTGTCGGGTGTAAGTCACCAAGTCTCCTGGCAACAGGTCCCTCCCCGGGTGTCCTTCTGGAGGTGAGTCTCTACGTCCCGCCGGGTCACAAACACTTCTAAATAAAGTCCAGGCTCCTGGATGCAGCCCCAACCACCTTTCAATTTAAAGCTCCGTACTGCACCCTTACGCCGCGGCTCCCACAGGGTTCCTTTATCTTTTCTCATCCGGTCCTTATCTGCCCGGTCCTTCTCCAGGTGACGTTGCCGAAGCTTTTGGGATTCTCGCTGCTCCCTTTGTCGCTCTGCTTCCCGCTCCCAACGTCTCCACTCTTCCTCCTGACGCCGGTTGTAATTCTCCTCCACCAGCATCTCCATGTCTCCACCATCAAACTGCAGCTTATGATGTCCGGTTTGCGGCAGCTCTCCTGGCGCCCCCCAGTCCTGGCGGCGCTCACCTGCGGAGGAAGCAGCCGGCTCTGGAACAGATGACAGTCGGGGCTCCGGTACAGACAGGTAGACCTCTGGTGCCTGCGTGGCCTCCTCCATGAGGACGGGTGTCGCTTCTTCTGTCTCAGCGACGGGGGCAGACAGCGGGATCTGGGGTGCTGCCGGTGCAGAGTTTTTTGCAGGAACGGGTGCCTCCACTGCGACAACGTCAACCGGATCACATTGCAAGGGCTGGGATGCCCGCACGGACTCCTCTACTAGAACGGGTGCCTCAGCTTCCGGTACAGACACTTCAGGTAAGAGGGATTGGCGCCGCTCCAAGTTTAGTTTTAGGGCACGCCAGCTGGCTTCCATCCTGGCGACCTCCTCCCGGTGCCGGGCCAGGCCTCTTAGGGTATCCGCCGCTTCTTGCAGCGTAGGAGGGTTTCCAGGCCGGGTGCCCAACGGTGGTTCCGTGGCGATCGGGTCGCCTCCGTGGGGGGAGAGCTCTGACTGCTCCATCCCTTCACACTTCTGCTCGTGTCCATTAGCCATCTCTGCCAAGTCACATGTGTCATTAGCATCTGGAGAGGGCCCCTCTTTTGTAGGGAGGCGGGACCTTCGCATTAGTTTCCGCACACTGAGGAGGATGAGGAGGCGGAACTCAAGAGCTGTGGGGCACGATCTTACATTGCAGTACCATTTAGAGTGGGCGGCCATCGTTTTCGAGCCACTGAGTGAGTGTACACTCACGAAGAGCACGCCCTTCTTCTTCACCAGTGCCTCGTCGTGACGCAGATATGGCGGAAAAATGGCAAATACATTCTCTGATGATTTTAGCAATTCTCAAGCACAAAACCAGTTCAATTCAGGCACACAGGACTCGCTTATAGCGAGCTACAGAATCCTGTTCGTGACGCCCAAGTTGAGTCGCACAGAGCCAGAGGTTTTTGGGGTACTCGGCACCGAGCCCGTCGACTTCTATGGGGTATGTCACGGCTTTACCCGGCAATTGAATCAGAGTCTATTTTACTATGTAGAAGTGTATAAACTATAAATATATGTATATATATATGTCACAATGACATGTATATATATATATATATATATGTATTCTATGTGTGTATATTTTGTGTTTACAACGAAAGAAAGGTTTTTTTTGTTGCGATATTTTGTCCCCATAGACTTACATTGGACTTCCGGTATCGGAATCGGATATCGACGATATTTAGTGATATCGGCGATACCATTCCGATACAATATTTTTAGATATCGAGCAGTATCGCTCAACACTACTCTTCAAGAACTTTGCCATTGTTCCACTGCCTCAGTAATGGCCGGAGCAGAGCCTCCCTCCCCTCAAGAAAGAGGCGTGGGCGGAGGCCGGCATGACGGGGGTTTGGAGGGGTTAAAAATGAGGGAGGAACATTTAATTAAGGGGGGGGAGTGGTTGGGGGGTAGTTTATAAGGCAGTGATGGGGCGGTCCCAGGGCAGTTCCTGTCTTGCCCCATCAGTAGTAAGACGCAGTACAACATACCATGTCTGCAAACGCGGCGATCGAGCGCCTCAGGGCTGTGGCCTCGTCGCAGCCTCCTGGATGGCTGGAAGCGCAGGTGGCGATTATCGTTCAGGGAGCTTCTGGTCCGTCGTCTGGGGCATCGCAAAGGGAGAGGCGGCCAAGAAGGGTGAGGCCTCCTGAAAGACTGTCGCCAGATCAGGCTCCTCGGGCCTCGCGTCGGCGTAGGAGCCCCTCACGGGCCCCTCCAGGCCGGGCGGCGCGCGGAGCTCGCGTTAGCAGGCCTCGGCCTGGGAGGAATCCATCAAGCCAGCAAGGCCCTGCGGCGGTAACTTCTCCCCCGCCGAGTGCACGTCGGGGGGCGGAGTCTTTGCGCGCCGGCCGTCAAGCGAGAGCTGCGTCCTCGGGAGGTCGCAGTGGTGAGCGATCCTTTTTGCGGCCTGTTTCAGATAGCAGCGCGGGTGCGTCGGCGTTGGTGTCTCCAAGCGCCGGGCGTCGTGGAAGATCTGCGTCCTCGGGGGGTCGCAGTGCTGAGTCACCTGCTGTGCGACCTGCTTCTAATCGCACTGCGGGTGCGTCGTCTTTGGAGCCGGTATGTCCCGGGTGTCGCGGGAGAATTGCGTTTTCGGGAGGTCGCAGTGGCGAGGGACCTTCTGGGCGGCCCGCCCCAGGAAGCATCGGTGATGCGTCGTCGTTGGAGCTGCTACGCGATGGGCGTTTTTTGAGAGCTGCGTCAGCGGGCGGTCGCAGTTGCGATCGGCTTGCATTGCTATCTGTTCCGGATGGTCAGGCAGGTGCGTTGTCAAATTACGGAACGGCCAGCTCATCAGACCAGCAATTTTCCCCCCTTGTTGACGGCGGGGTTCCAGGTTCGTCGGGGGGTCACAGCGCAGTTTTACTGCTCTGCGGCCTGCCAATGTGGACGGCTTCAGAATTTCGGCGGCCGTGGCATCGGTCGGCACGGGTCAGCAGCTTATTACCCCCATAAGCGGAGGGTTTACAGAGGGATCGGAGGGCCGTTGCTGTGGGGTGAACGCGGGGCGGCATGGTTTGGCTGCTGCTGCTAATCCATCGTTGGGTGCTGCTGCGACCCAGTCTTCAATGTTGTTTCAGGATCAGCGGGCTGGATCCCCAATGGGGTTTAGGCCTTCTTCATCTGGAAGTCACGGAGCGGTTTCCGGAGGTCAGGAGCAGGTCAGCGGAGTCGTGGTGTCAGATCAAGGCGGTGGCGACGCACCTTTGGAACCAGGTTATCCGGCTGGAGGGCTCACAGCTCCCTCGCAGCCCGGTGAGTATAATTCTATGTTAAGCGTTGGTCATTCATTTTTGTCTTCCTCACCGTTTGGGGTAGCTCGGCCGGGAGTTAGTAATAGCGTTGGGGGGGTGGCCGAGGTAGCTGGGGTTACGGACATGCTGGTAGATGTGCGGAATTTGCTATCTCGATTAGAGAAGGGTATAAGTTCTCCGTCTCCAGTGACGGCGTGGGTTGGATCACAGGTTGGGGGGCAGATAGTGGCGAGCCTGTCGGAACAGGAAGGGCTTAGTGCCGAACCGGTGTCTGTGTCGGTGCAGACAGAGAAGGAAAAGGAGTGTCGGGTGCGTTTAGATGATAGGGCTCACGGGGAGGTATATGTTTGTTTTGAGGGCCCCTTGGGGGCTCATTTGAAGAAGGAAGTTAAGGAGCGTATTTGGAAGGATGAGTACGTTGAAATATTCTCATTGTTGCCTTTGGAGAAGTTTAATTTGGATAAAAGTAAAAAGGAAGATAGTAAGAAGGAGGAGGAAGAGAAACGGAGGTGGCGATTAATTCCTCAGACGTTCGTCAACTGGCAACAAGCGTTTGCTATTTTAGCAAGTGTTATCGGGGAGAAAGCTTCAGACAACTGCTCGGCGTTGTTTTGTTATTTTGATGCTATTGGGGAGGCGCATAGGGTGTATGGGGGACAGGCTTGGCTGCGGTATGATGAGCAGTTTAGGCAAAGGAAGGCCGTGCGTCCGGCGATTCGTTGGGATCAGAAGGACATTGGTCTGTGGATGAGAGTCATTGCACAGAATAAGTTTGGCATTCCTTTCTCGGGGAACTGGGGGCGCCGGCCAGAGTGGAAATACAGCTGGGGCAGCGGGAGGAAGTGGTCAAGGCCAAGGAGGTGGGAACAAATTTGGGGTGTGCTGGCAGTTTAATGACGGCCAGTGTAAGTTCGGGGCGGGGTGTAAATTTAAGCATGTCTGCTCCAATTGCAATGGCGCCTCCCATGGAGCGTCTAAGTGTTTTAAAAAAGGGAAGCAGAAGCCTGGGGGTGGTAATTCCCAAGGGAGAGACTCCGGTGAGTTTGGAAAAGATGGTCCCTTATCTAAATAGATACGGTGACAGGGAAAAGGCGACGTTACTGTTCAATGGTTTTAAGGATGGTTTTGTTATCCCGCATCCTCCGTTTGTTATCCCGCGGGTACTTAAGAATTTGCATTCGGCTTTATTGCATAAGGAGGTGGTCAGTGAGAAATTGGCAAAAGAGGTTTTGTTGGGTCGTATGGCGGGCCCTTTCTCGTCGCCACCTTTTCAGGACTTAGTGGTTTCCCCGTTGGGCGTTGTTCCCAAGAAGGAGCCAAACAAGTTTCGGCTTATTCAGCATCTTTCTTACCCACGGGGGAGGTCGGTGAACGATGGCATTGATCCGGAAATTTGTTCGGTTATTTATTCCTCTTTTGACGAGGCTGCGCGGTGGGTGAGGAAGTGTGGTCGAGGGGCCCTTATGGCTAAGACTGACATTGAATCTGCTTTTCGACTTTTGCCAGTTCATCCTGATAGTTTGAAGCTGCTGGGTTGTTTTTGGGAGGGGGAGTTCTTTGTTGACAGATGTTTGCCGATGGGCTGTTCCTTATCATGTGCTTATTTTGAGGCTTTTAGTTCTTTTTTGGAGTGGGTGGTGCGAGAGGTGTCTGGTTGTGAATCTGTTATTCATTACTTGGACGATTTTCTGTGTGTAGGCCCAGCAAATTCTTCATGCTGCCATGGGATCTTGAAAACTGTTGAGTGGGTGGCGGAGCATTTTGGGGTTC
>JARQOD010000001.1:561369288-561405239 GCA_033576555.1 Oophaga sylvatica | reverse complement strand
GGTCTTTTAAATTTCTGCACATAGGTTGCTCTGATTTAGGCAGGTACAGTGATCATATTTTACAATGCTTGGAGTGCCCGCCAGGGCCGGGGGGTACTCGGTACCAGGCCGGTTCTTAAGGGTATGAGTCCAATGAAAATGATAAGGGGATGATAAAGTTTATGAAAGATAGTTCGTGATGCCACCTATGGTATTTGGCAATAAAGTTGTTAGCCAACCCTGCTTCAGAATCCTCTGGGGCTGATGGTGATGCAGCAGAGTTGTTACAGCTCTCCACAGGTGGAGCTATTCCCCAGGGCAGTGATAGTGTTAAAGATGGTGGAGGTTGTAGTGCAGGGCAGATGACGCAGCAATGAATAGAGGACACAGCAGAGTGCAGTGTTCACTGGTTTTACTCACAGTTCTGATGTTACAATCCCCAGCCGGGGTGTGCTGTGGCCTCAGGGTCAGTGGTCCAGACAGCACTCAGGTAACTTGGGGTGTACGTTGCCAGGGCTCCCTTAGATATTCCTTTCCTGGCCTTCTCACTATGCTGGCTACCACCTCTCCTGCCCTGCGTCTTCACACACAGTGTCCTGAGCCAGCAGACTCGGATCTTGTCGGGCGACGTTGGTCAGAACCCTGGATCCTATATGTCTACCTTTTCGGCGAATGTGTATGGATATGGCTGTAGCACTTGAAGATACTGCAGCCTCCGGTTTCCTAGCTGAGTCTTTAGTTTCTCCACTAGTTTTGGGGATGGTCCTCTAACTGCCACCTGGTCCCTCCACCGACCACGCCGTTGGATGTGGGCCCCACGGATGGATTGCTCACTATCCGTGCCACTAAGACCTCTTCTTCCTCTCCTCCTCTGGAGCCTCTCTCTATCCTTCGTTCTTCACTTCTCTCTCTCTCTCTGTAGTCTGGGGACGAGCTCCTGGCTCTTTCAGGCTCACAGCAGACTGTCCCTCTGGTCTCACAGACCACTGCCTACCACTCTCTGACTCCTCCCTTTTCCCCTTTCTCCACCCACACCCTCTACCTAGTCCCTCCTGACGCCTGAGAGGTCTGGTGTTGGATGTAAGTGTGTGAGTCCTGGCAGTGCCCCTACCTTGCCTGAGAGCAGAGTACCACACCTCTGGATGAAGTGCAGTACCCTGTGGCGACTGAGACCACAGGGGCGCTACATACTAGCAATGTCATACATGCCTACAAGACTGTGAGCTCAGGTAAGGAGACTCGGAGTCTGGCCGGGATTTGCGGCTGTGACATAGACCCAACAGGGTCTGGAAAACTACAGGTAGATTTAGTTGTTCTGTAAGTCTGTAGTTTGGCAGGTTAATTCATTTTTGAGTTATACTGTACTAGCTGGAATAAACACTGGAAGGAGTGATATAGTGAGAGCCTTTGATAGTCAGGACAAAGGTGAAACAGCTGGCCTAATGGTGATGTGAGTGTGTATGTGGAGATGGCCTGAAGTTTGGCCCTAATTCCATATTGTTAGACTGATACTGGATTGAATGAACAAGTTAACATATGTGTGGACGGGACCCTGAAATCAGACTCTGGCTCTAATAAGCAGTACCCTTCATAATCAGAGTCCTGGGTTAAAGAGACAGAGCCCTAAAGAGCACAATGACATTTAGATCTGGCATCTCAGAACCTCTCTTACGCTCTGCCAGAGGGTCTAGCAGAAAACCTGTCAGCTTTATGCTGACAGGCATCATACAGTAAAAAAAATAATGTATTGCATTGAAATATAACAACAATCAAGTGATAAAAATCCTAGTTGGTGTTAAAAAAATGTAAACAAATGAGTTAAATGTTTATTCATTTTCTCATACAGTCCTATGCCTGTTTGTGCAATAGGCTGATTAGCTGAGACTACTCCACACACTGCGGATGCTGGTTGTGTAATATAGATGCCATCTGCCTCTAACAGAAGCAATTGGAGCTTAAAAACTGCTGTCAATCTCTCTGATAGTGGCATTTAAGATGTGTGACCCTAGGGTTGCACCATTTCCTGTGGGGACAATGCTATGCCAGACCTGCTGAAGACTCCAACTTCTGCCATCTTAGTACTCCTGTGAAATCTTGGAAACTTCATACTGGCCATAAGGCCTTAAGGTACTGCCACACTAAACAATCCCGCTAGCGATCACGATAATGACGCATACTAATGCGATCGCTAGCGGGATTATTTCTATATCGCTAGTAGCAGCCTAATTTAGCGATGTCGTTAAGGACGCTATCGCGGTTAGCGATCTCCTTAACGACTTTAGAGTTACAAAAGTACCGCTAAATCGCTAACAAAAGGTGCCACACTCAGCGATATATACTTACCAGCGGGGCGCCGACGATAAAATAGGGTCGAGAACGACGAGCGAGATCACAGCAGGATCTCAGCAGGGGCCACGTCGCTGGTAGATGCCGCACACAACAACATCACTAACGGGATCGCTAAATAGTGACGTTTTTTAGCGATCCCGTTAGCGATGTTGTTTAGTGTGGCATACCCTTTATACTAGACTTAAACTTTCTGTTGTGTACAGATTACATTTTAGCAGTCTCATTTTCAAAGACAAGGTTACAATTAAATATAACACCACTATGCACAGCAGATAACACAGCATCCACCATTTATATCTAAACCTATATTGTTGTCCCCATGGCTAATTGGGACCTGCCCCTCAGCCAAAATACATAGAAAACTAAAAAAGAATTGAAGCAAGAAAATAGCAGTAACTGTTTTGATTGTGGTACAATTAAGCCATATTTAAACAATAATATTAAGCTGTATAAACCACAAAAGAGGGGTCTCTATAAAAATATATTTTTATTATGACAAAATATTTAATAATTGGACAAGGTATAAGCAAGACAAAAAAGATGAAAAAAAAATAAATAAATAAATCAATGAATGCTGCCGACCAAAAAAAGGTTTGCAGCTGAAGAGAAACTGACGTCATCCAGCATAATTAATGGTATAAATAGGAATACATAATATACATAAAGAGCGAAAACCCATTTGTTAATATTAGACAATACATAAAATACGTACTGCAGAAAAAGTATATGCTGGCTAGATTTTAACCAAATAATTAAAGCCAGAATTTCAGATGAAAAAGACTAATTAGCGGTCATAGTAAAAAGTGCTCATATAAATTACCTGAAGGATATATGGAACTGAGCATAATGATAACAGATGACACGCTAAGAAGTGTAAAGGTAAAAAAGGATATTAATCCTATGTTAGGAATTACCTTGCGACATGATGGAAATCGCTGGGAGTCGCTCAAAAAGTGGCTGGAATGGCGTGTATGATGGCCCCGACGCGCGTTTCACCGCACTCGGCTTCGTCAGGAGGCGTGGCTTAGTGATGGTGGGCAAGGGTTTATATAGTGCAGGAGAGACAGGTCCACGAATCGGCGCGTGTTGCAGCATGATGCGCCGCCCCTTCGGCCGAGCGCGGCGAGAGGCGCCGAGGACGATGGGAAGGAGGACGTGCGTCATCGCTCCCATCACCCCGGCAACACTCCGACGCGCCCGGACATCAGGGCGCCACAGCGCATGCGTGAGTCGCGTCTGCATGGACGGATGAGGTAAGTATAACAACATATGTATGGGTAAAAACCCGTCCATGAGAAGGGCGCGTATCTCGGCATGATGAATCGCCCCAATGATCGAACGCGCCCAGGCATGCCAGCGGCGATGAGGGGGAGGACAAAGGTCATCACCCCCCATCGTCACGGCAGTACCCTTCAGGTAATTTATATGAGCACTTTTTACTATGACCGCTAATTAGTCTTTTTCATCTGAAATTCTGGCTTTAATTATTTGGTTAAAATCTAGCCAGCATATACTTTTTCTGCAGTACGTATTTTATGTATTGTCTAATATTAACAAATGGGTTTTCGCTCTTTATGTATATTATGTATTCCTATTTATACCATTAATTATGCTGGATGACGTCAGTTTCTCTTCAGCTGCAAACCTTTTTTTGGTCGGCAGCATTCATTGATTTATTTTTTTTTTTTTTTTCATCTTTTTTGTCTTGCTTATACCTTGTCCAATTATTAAATATTTTGTCATAATAAAAATATATTTTTATAGAGACCCCTCTTTTGTGGTTTATACAGCTTAATATTATTGTTTAAATATGGCTTAATTGTACCACAATCAAAATAGTTACTGCTATTTTCTTGCTTCAATTCTTTTTTGGTTTTCTATGTATTTTGGCTGAGGGGCAGGTCCCAATTAGCCATGGGGACAACAATATAGGTTTAGATACTCTCATTCTGTTGCCTCTTGTCTATAGACCCTTCTACAGGTTTCATGGACTTCAAGAAACGCGACAAAACCTGGGTAACACAACTCGGGGTGGTATTTGGTGAGCGACAAATTAATGAAGGAGAAACTCATGATGTAAAAGACTTGAAACTGAAAATTAGGGAATTATTTAAAAAACGTACAAAAACTTGGTGGAACAAAGCTGCATTGGAAAATTATTTGCAAAAAGACATAATCCCTAGAGGATTGCGTATTCATCTATTTCCTACATTGGATACTGAAGATCCTATTTTTACTGGCAAATGGGAGGAAACTCTTACCAAATGTTCTCGTACATTGCTGGAATTACTCATTGGTACTGATAAAAGAACATTGGAAGTGTTAGAACGTGAAATCGAACTTATACGCGATAAAATTAAAGAAGCTCTGCCCAGTGACGAATTTAAAAAATTCGACTCATCTTTGGACGAAGATCTGTCCAAATGGGAGCAGGAGATTCAAAGTAATAAAGCGAAAAAATATCAACGAGATCTCGAAGATTATCAAAATAAAAAAGTATATCGGTGGCGAAAAAAAGTATTTCATAATCAGCCTAGATCTCATTCTATATCGAGCATCTCTTCAGCATCAGAGGGAACATGTGGCGACTCTTTTTAGAAAAAAAAAACATAAGCCTAAAATGAAGTAGAAGTCTTATATTAGGTTTAAGTCCCCCATACTCATTAGATTAACCCCTTAGTGACAGAGACAATTTGCTACTTAATGACCAAGAAATACACCGCACACCAAAAGTGGATAAAAGAGGGAGAACCCAAACCAATGACTTAATGACACAATAGATGTATATATAATAATCAGCAAGACCATATATGCAAAAAATATGAATTTTACTTAAGCAATGCTGTACAATATGTAAATAACAATATGAATTTTAATGTATAAAAAAATATATATATATTTAAAACGACCAAGAGCATCTAACAGTGCACCTTTATAATTGGGGCGCGTTCTTCCAGACCATCTACTTTACCTACAGGCTCCCAGGTAGTGTTTCTGTTCATTGAGGTCATTATTGGGCTTTTTTTCTCTTTCTTTTGGATTCACGGCACTCGTGCTTGCATTAATGTTGTTGATTCACGGTGTGTTGTGTTCACACACTATTGAGGATATAGCAGTCGACCCACATGTTTTTTTTATGTTAACACATTATGTGAATTTATTTTATATTTGCACTGTTGATATGCTATATTTTGGTTCATGAATAGTATCAGCACTTTTGTGCTTAGTTGTCATACACCAGTATATATACACAGTTATATATTTCATCATTTTTTGTGGGTTACATTATATACATCACATATTATTGTTATGTATGCATTTTTAATTTATTATACTCCTGGTTGATTAATTTGAGCCTGTAATTATAAAGGTGCACTGTTAGATGCTCTTGGTCGTTTTAAATATATATTTTTTTATACATTAAAATTCATATTGTTATTTACATATTGTACAGCATTGCTTAATAAAATTCATATTTTTTGCATATATGGTCTTGCTGATTATTATATATACATCTATTGTGTCATTAAGTCATTGGTTTGGGTTCTCCCTCTTTTATCCACTTTTGGTGTGCGGTGTATTTGTTACTCCCGGGTGGTCTGCCATCCCATTGTTTTCAGGATTTGTGGGATCACCTTTAATTTGGCTTCTATACACTATATATTATTTTTCTACACTTGGGTGATTAATTAGTCCCACATTTTTTGTTTTTTATTTTACTTAATGACCAAGCCAATTTTTACAATTCTGGCCACTGTCACTTTATGAAGTTACAGCTCTAGGACGCTTCAACGGATTCTGCTGATTCTGAGATTGTTTTTATCATGACATATTGTACTTCATGATAGCGGTAAAATTTATTCCATATGACTTGCATTTATTTATGAAAAAACGGAAATATGGCGCAAAATTTAAAAATTCTTCAATTTTCAAACTTTTAATTTTTATGCCCTTAAATCAGAGAGATACAGTGGGTACGGAAAGTATTTTTCATTCTTTGTTTCATTGCAGCCATTTGGTAAATTCAAAAAAGTTCATTTTTTTCTCATTAGTGTACAGTACACATTGCACCCCTTCTTGACAGAAGAAAACAAAAATGTAGAAATTTTTACACATTTATTAAAACAGGAAAACTGAAATATCACATGGTCATAGGTATTAAGAACCCTTAAGTAGAAACACCCTTTTGAGCTAATACAGCTATGAGTCTTCTTGGGAATGATGCAACAAGTTTTTCACACCTGGATTTGGGGATCCTCTGCCATTCTTTCTTGCAGATCATCTCCAGTTCCGTCAGATTGGATGGTGAACGTTGGTGAACGGCCATTTTCAGGTCTCTCCAGAGATGATCAATTGAGTTTAGGTCAGGGTTCTGGCTGGGCTAGTCAAGAATGGTCACAGAGTTGTTCTGAAGCCACTCCTTTGTTATTTTAGCTGTGTGCTTAGGGTCATTGTCTTGTTGGAAGTTGAACCTTCGGCCAAGTCTGAGGTCCAGTGTTATGTTTTGGTAGCTGAGGAGAGCAGGCAAAAACGGCAATACACCAGAGAGGTTGGAATCTATTGGATTGCAGTACCCTGACTAACCACCACAACTAAAGGCAGCCGTGGAGCGTTCCTACATTGATCCTAGACGCCTCTTCACAGCCTGAGAGATTAACTACACCTAAAGATAGAAAGAGGAAAGCTATCTGCCCCGGAGCAGATCCCCAAATAACATAGGAAGCCCCCAAACACGTAATGGCGGTTAGACAAGAGGTAATACAGACACAGACAGAAAATAGTATGAGCAAACGCTGGGGCAAAATCTGCCTAGACAGAAAAGGATAGAAAGGATACTCACTGCAATCCAAAAAAAACCCTAAAAAATGCCAACGCTACTGATTGAAAAACACCTGAGATCACACGACCTCCACCACCTAAATCAGTTCTCTGGTGTAACAAAACTAAGCCGCAGCCACTGAAAAAACTGGAAAAGGCAAATGAACAAATAACAGTGGCTCCAGCGGAACTGAGAGGAACCCAAGCCCCCCGGGGGGGGACCTGGCTAACCTCACAGAAATGCAGAGCAATATGCAAATGGTAAGCACAAAAACAAAAACAGAAAATATCTTATCTGAAAGCAGAAGAAGAGGCAAGACTCAGCAAGCTTCCAAGTGAACCAGGAACCACAGTTGAGACAAGAACAATTGATCACCGGCAACCATGATGGGAGGGAACCTCCCTTATATCAAGCCAGTCCGTGACTCCTGATTGCCAATCCTCATTGAATGGTTCAGTACTGTTTGTAACCACCAGAGGGAGCCTCTGCTCAGAATTCATTTCCAAGACATTCACAACAGTACCCCCCCTTGAGGAGGGGTCACCGAACCCTCATTTGTGCAACCAGATCGGTCAGGATGAGCTCGGTGATAAGCACGGATCAGTCTCCTAGCATGGATGTCCGAAGCAAACACCCAAGAATTGTCCTCCTGACCATAACCTCTACACTTAACCAAATACTGGAGTTTCCGTCTAGAAAAACGAGAATCCAATATTTTCTCAACCACATACTCCAGATTGCCCTCAACCAAAACAGGGTCAGGAGGCGCAGCCATAGGAACCACTGGCTCGACAAATCTCTTCAATAAGGACTTGTGGAACACGTTATGGATCTTAAATGTCCCTGGAAGAAGTAAACGAAAGGAAACAGGATTAAGAATCTCCATGATCTTATAAGGTCCAATGAACCTAGGCTTAAACTTAGGAGATGCAACTCTCATAGGGATATTTCTTGAGGACAACCAGACCAAGTCCCCCACTTTAAACCGAGGACCATCAGTCCTATGCCGGTTGGCAAACCGCTGGGCCTTCTCCTGAGAGAGGGACAACCTCTCCACTTCCTGGTCCCAAATCTGCTGCATACGCTCCACAACAGAGTCAACACCCGGACAGACAGAAGCCTCCGTCTGTCCCGAAGAAAATCGAGGGTGAAACCCAAAATTGCAGAAAATGGAGACATCAAAGTGGCTTAGCTAGCCCTATTATTAAGAGCAAACTCAGCCAAAGGCAAAAAAGAGACCCAGTCATCTTGATCAGCAGACGCAAAGCATCTCAGATAAGTCTCCAATGTCTGGTTTGTTCTCTCAGTTTGTCTATTGGTCTGAGGATGAAAAGCAGAAAGGAGAAAGACAATTGAACACCAAGTTTAGAACAAAAAGTCCTCCAAAATCTGGAAACAAACTGGACTCCTCTGTCAGACACAATGTTCTCAGGAATGCCGTGTAACCGAACCACGTGCTGAAGGAACAAAGGCACCAATTCGGAGGAGGAGGGCAACTTAGGTGATGGCACAAGATGTATCATCTTGGAAAACCTATCACAGATCACCCAGATAACGGTCATTCTCTGAGAAACAGGGAGGTCGGAAATAAAATCCATATAGATATGGGTCCATGGTCTCTTGGGCACAGGCAATGGCATCAACAAACCACTAGAGCGAGAGCAAGGCTTGGAGCGAGAGCAAGTCCCACAGGACTGCACAAACTCTCTGACGTCACGAGACAAAGTAGGCCACCAAAAGGACCGACTCACCAAGTCTCTGGTACCAAAAATTCCGGGATGACCGGCCAACGCGGAACAATGAATCTCAGACATCACACTCTTTTTCCACCGGTCTGGGACAAATAATTTCCCAATAGGGCATCGCTCGGGTTTATCCTCCTGACACCCTTCCAGAGCCAGTCTCAAATTGGGCGAGATGGCGGAAAGAACTACACCCTCTTTCAAAATAACAGCAGGATCAGATAACCCAGGAGAGTCCGCAAGGAAACTCCTCGAGAGGGCATCCGCCTTAACATTCTTAGTGCCAGGAAGAAAGGAAACCACAAAATTAAACGTGTGAAAATCAAGGCCCAACTGGCCTGTCTAGGATTAAGTCGCTTGGCTGATTCCAGATAAATCAGATTCTTATGGTCCGTGAGGACCACCACCTGATGTTTGGCTCCCTCCAGCCAATGTCTCCACTCTTCAAAAGCCCACTTCATGGCCAATAACTCCCAATTACCCACGTCATAATTACGTTCAGTTGGAGAAAATTTTTGACAGAAAAAGGCACAAGGCTTACTTTTAGAGGTCTCAGGATCTCTTTGGGACCAAACGGCACCTGCCCTAATTTCAGAGGCATCAACCTCTACCTGAAATGGCAGAGAAACATCAGGCTGCCATAGAACAGGAGCAGAAGTGAATCTCTGCTTAAGTTCCTGAAATGCAGAGACTGCCTCAGGAGGTCAATTCACCACATCAGATCCCTTTTTGGTCAAATCAGTCAATGGTTTAACAATAACAGAGAAATTACCAATAAATTTACGATAAAAATTGGCAACACCCAAGAATCTCTGAAGAGCCTTTAATGAAGTAGGTTGGACCCAATCACAGATGGCCTGAACCTTGACCGGGTCCATTTCAGTAACAGATGGAGACAAAATGAATCCCAGAAATGAGATCCTCTGTATGCCAAAAAGACACTTTGATCCCTTCACATACAGAGCATTCTCTCTCAAAATCTGGAACACAGTCCGAACATGTTTCACATGAGAGTCCCAGTCATTGGAAAAAATCAAGATATCATCCAAATAAACAATCAGAAATTTATCCACAAAATTCCTGAAAATGTCATTCATGAAGGACTGGAAGACGGAAGGAGCATTAGTGAGCCCAAAGGGCATCACTAGGTACTCAAAATGCCCCTCTGGGGTATTAAACGCCGTCTTCCATTCTTCCCCGTGCTTAATGCGAATAAGGTTATATGCCCCCCTGAGGTCAAGCTTGGTAAACCAAGTAGCGCTTTTCACCCTGGAAAACAGATCAGAAATCAAGGGTAACGGATATTGATATTTCACAGTGATCTTGTTCAAGAGACGATAATCAATACACGGCCTTAATGAACAATCCTTTTTGGCCACAAAAAAAAAAATCGGCACCCAAGGGTGAAGAGGATGGTCTGATATGACCCTTCTCCAATGACTCCTTGATATAAGACCACATAGCGTCATGTTCAGGTACAGACAAGTTAAAAAGGCGACCTTTAGGGAATTTACTACCAGGCACTAATTCAATAGCTCAGTCATAGCTCCTATGGGGGGGCAAGGATGCAGATTTACTTTCGCTAAACACATCAGAAAATCAGTCAAAAAGTCAGGAATATCCTGAGACTGGGGAGAGGCAGATAAAAAAACAGGAGTGTTGGCATTAACACATTGGCAGACCCAACTGGTTACAGACACAGATTTCCAATCCAAAACAGGATTATGAGACTGTAACCAAGGGAAACCTAGTACAATAATGTCATGCAGATTATACAGTACCAAAAATTTGCAACTCTCCTGATGATCGGGTTCAACCCTCATTATCACCTGAGTAGAAAACTGGGGTTTATTCTCAGCCAAAGGGGTAGAATCAATCCCCAGTAGGGGAATAGACTTCCGTAGGTGTATCAAGGGAAACCCACAACGTTTGGCAAAATCAAAATCCATCAGGTTAATAGCTGCTCCCGAATCAACAAAAGCCTGAGCAGAAAATGTGGACAGGGAGCAAATCAGGGTAACAGTCAACAGAAATTTAGTCTGAACACTACCCAAGACAACTGAGCGTGCAAAACGTCTTTCCCGCTTAGGGCAGACTGAAAAAGCATGAGAGGCGTCACCACAATAGAAACATAACCCATTGTGTTTTCGAAACCCATGACGCTGTGCCCCAGAAGCCACTCTATCACACTGCATGGGTTCAAAATCTGGCTCACAAGGCAACACCATTCCACGCATACCTCTATGCTCACGCAAACGTCTGTCAATTTGAATCGCTAATGACATAGAATCATTGAGACCAGAGGGAGCAGGGAAACCCACCATAACATCTTTTACATTCTCTGACAGCCCCTTCCGAAAAAGGGCTGCCAAAGCATCATCATTCCATTTGGTTAGGACTGCCCATTTTCGGAATTTCTGACAGTACAACTCAGCGTCCTCAAGCCCCTGATTTAATGCCAACAAGGTTCTTTCAGCTTGATCAGTGACATTAGGCTCATCGTACAATAACCCCAGAGCCAGAAAACATGCAACAACATCACTCAAAACAGGGTCCCCAGGTGTCAGGGAAAAAGCCCAATCCTGAAGATCGCCACGCAGGAGAGAGATGACAATTTGAACCTCCTGTGCTGCGTTCCCTGAGGACTTAGGCTTTAAGGCAAAAAACAACTTACAGTTATTTTTGAAATTCAGAAATTTGGCCCGATCTCCCAAAAACAAATCTGGCATGGGAATCCTAGGTTCCACAACCGGCAACCCAAGATAGACAGTAATACTCCGAACCTCAGTGGCAAGCTGATCCACACGGCCAGACAGCTGTGCAAGCTCCATTGAGGGAAAAAAAATCCTCCTCAGCACCCAGAGAATAAGAGGGAAAAAATGCAAGAAACAGAAAAAAAAAAAAAAATCTCTGACAACTCTGACAACTTTTTTCTTTCCAAACTATTTTTCCCTTCTGTGAGTACCATGCAATTTTCAGTTTGGCCGGTGATACTGTTATGTTTTGCTAGCTGAGGAGAGCAGGCAAAAACGGCAATACACCAGAGAGGTTGGAATCTATTGGATTGCAGTACCCTAACTAACCACCACAACTAAAGGCAGTCGTGGAGCGTTCCTACATTGGTCCTAGACGCCTCTTCACAGCCTGAGAGATTAACTACACCTAAAGATAGAAAGAGGAAAGCTATCTGCCCTGGAGCAGATCCCCAAAGAACATAGGAAGCCCCCAAACATGTAATGGCGGTTAGACAAGAGGAAATACAGACACTGTAAGGGTCTGCGGAACGCACCAAATATATGAGGTAGAGAGGTGCGTTCGCAGCCCGGGGTCCACCGGCAGGTGGAACCTGCTGCTAGTAAAATGGCGCAAGACGCGAACTCTGTTATCCCGCAGAGTCACCAAAATAAACACCGCAATGCGCTGTGGCAATATTTGCGAACTCTGTTATTTCACAGAGCCGCTAGAAGGAGTGCCGCAGCGCTATATGGCGATGTGTGCGAACTCACTAAACACAACTGAGTCGCAAAATAAACACGCTAGGGCGCTGTCTAGCGTTGAAAGCGAACCCTGTTACGTCACAGGGCCGCTGAGAAAAAGTTCTGTTTCCTGTCAGGCACCCAGGTACACAGTTAAGTGCTAAGCGAACATAGAACGTGATCATGCGCTAATGTCCTTGCGGGAGTCACCCGCAATCTATGGCATCTGAACGCCAGGCCCTGAATACGGCAATCAAACTCCTCACCGGTTATCTAGGGCATCTAGGACACCGACCCTGACCAGCTAGCATACCAAACTCCTCACCGATTAAGTCGGTATTCTAGGGGCTTATTTCAGCCGGGCCCTAACCACACACACGCATGACCACACTGGCGCAAAGCCAGCCATGCTACCCTTTTATAGTAACAGCTACAGGACCTGCCAGAAACAAGGACCAATGAAACTGTTCCAGAACACCAGTAGTCACAGGACCTTCCCGGAGAACCAATAGGAGCTGCTGCAGTACCTGAGCATGTGACCCCTGATCTCCAATGAGAGATCTCACTCTGGGCATGCTCAGAAGGGGAAAACAAGGACTTTGTCCTAAAGACGTCTGCTCGCCGCTAACCAGTACTGGCCACAATAGCAGAGCCTGGAGGAATAGCAGTAATCCTCTGCACACTGTTAGACTGGGCGAGACGCTGGGACCAACGTCTAAGCTGAGCAGGCTCCACTGCGGACGGCAGCAGCGGGAACTCGAACTCACACAGACAGAAAATAGTATGAGCAAACGCTGGAGCCCAATCTGCCTAGACAGAAAAGGATAGAAAGGATACTCACTGCAATACAAAAAAAACCCTAAAAAAAGTCAACGCTACTGATTGCAAAAACACCTGAGATCACACGACCTCCACCACCTAAATCAGTTCTCTGATGTAACAAAACTAAGCCGCAGCCACTGAAAAAACTGGAAAAGGCAAATGAACAAATAACAGTGGCTCCAGCGGAACTGAGAGGAACCCAAGCCCCCCGTGGGGGGACCTGGCTAACCTCACAGAAATGCAGAGAAATATGCAAATGGTAAGCACAAAAACAAAAACAGAAAATATCTTTTCTGAAAGCAGAAGAAGAGGCAAGACTCAGCAAGCTTCCAAGTGAACCAGGAACCACAGTTGAGACAAGAACAATTGATCACCTGCAGCCATGATGGGAGGGAACCTCCCTTATATCAAGCCAGTCCGTGACTCCTGATTGCCAATCCTCATTGCATGGTTCAGTACTGTTTGGAACCACCAGAGGGAGCCTCTGCTCAGAATTCATTTCCAAAACATTCACAACAGTCCAGAGCACTTTGGAAGAGGTTTCATCCAGGATATCTCTGTACTTGGCCGCATTCATGTTTCCTTCAATTGCAACCAGTCGTCCGGTCCCTGCAGCTGAAAAACACACCCATAGCATGATGCTGCCACCACCATGTTTCACTGTTGGGATTGTATTGGGCAGGTGATAAGCAGTGCCTGGTTTTCTCCACACATACTACTTAGAATTATCACCAAAACGTTCTATCTTTGTCTCATCAGACCAGAGAATCTTATTTCTCATAGTTTGGGAGTCCTTCATGTGTTTCTTAGAAAACTCTATGGGGGCTTTCATATGTCTGGCACTGAAGAGAGGCTTCCGTCGTGCCATTCTGCTATGAAGGCCTGACTGGTGGAGGTCTGCAGTGATAGTTGACTTGGTGTAACTTTCTCCGATCTCTCTACTGCAGTGTTTCTCAACTCCAGTCCTCAGGACCCACCAACAGGTAATGTTTTTCAGGATTTCCTTAGTATTGCACAGGTGATAATTTTATCACCTGCTCAAGCATTAATTCCATCACCTTTGCAATACTAAGGAAATCCTGAAAACATGACCTGTTGGTGGGTCCTGAGGACTGGAGTTGAGAAACACTGCTCTACTGCATCCATGGAGCTCAGCCACAGTGATCTTGGGAGTTCTTCTTTACCTCTCTCACCAAGGCTCTTCTCCCACGATTGCTCAGTTTGGCTGGACAGCCAGGTCTAGGAAGACGTCTGGTGGTCCCAAACTTCTTCGATTTAAGGATTATGGAGGCCACTGTGCTCTTAGGAACATTGAGTTTTGCAGAAATTATTTTGTAACCTTGGCCAGACCTCGCCACAATTCTGTCTCTGAGATCCTTGGCCAGTTCCTTTGACCTCATGATTCTCATTTGGCCTGACATGCACTGTGAGCTATGAGGTCTTATATAGACAGGTGTGTGCCTTACAAATCAAGTCCTATCAATTTAATTAAACACAGTTGGACTCCAATAAAGGTGTAGAACCATCTCAAGGAGGATCACAAGGAAATGGACGTCAGGTGAATTAAATATCAGTGTCTGACCAAGTGATATTTCAGTTTTTCTCTTTTAATAAATTTGTAACAATGTCTACATTTCTATTTTTTTCAGTCAAGATGGGGTGCAGAGTGTACATTAATGAGAAAAAAATGAACTTTTTTGAAGTTATCAAATGGCTGCAATGAAACAATGAGTGAAAAATTTAAAGGGGTCTGAATATTTTCCGTACCCACTGTATGTCACACAAAATACTTAATAAATAACATTTCCCAAACGTCTACTTTACATCCGCACAATTTTGGAAACAAAATTTTTTTTGTTAGGAAGTTATAAGGGTTAAAATTTGACCAGCGATTTCTTAATTTTGCAACAAAATTTAGAAAACCATTTTCTCCTAGGGACCACATCACATTTGAAGTCATTAGGGGTGTATATGACAGAAAATACCCAAAAGTGACACCATTGTAAAAAACTACACCCCTCGAGGTACTCAAAACCACATTCAAGAAGTTTATTAACCCTTTACATGCTTCACAGGAACTGAAGCAATATGGAAGGAAAAAATGAACATTTAACTTTTTTTCACAAACATTTTACTTCAGTACCAATTTTTTTTATTTTCACAAGTGTAAAAAGAGAAAATTAACCATAAAATTTGTTGTACAATTTCTCCTGAATACGCCGATACCCCTTATATGGGCGTAAACCACTTTGGGTGTGCGGCAGAGCTCGCAAGGGAAGGAGCTCCGTTTGACTTTTTCAATGCCGAATTGGCTGGAATTGAGATCGGACGCCATGTCACATTTGGAGACCACCTGATGTGCCTAAACAGTGGAAACCCTCCAATTTTAATGCTAACCCTAACACCAACACACCCCTAACCCTGCTCTCAACCCTAACATAACCATAACTACAGCCCTAACCCAGTACATCCCTAACCCTAATCCCAACCGTAACCATACCAACAAACCTAACCCTAACACACCTCTAACCCTAATCCCAACCCTAACCATAATCCCAACCTGAGCCCCAACCCTAACCCTAGCCACAAACCTAACCCTAACTTTAGCCTCAATGCTAACCCTAACTTTAACCCCAACCCTAACCCTAGCTTTAGCCCCAACCCTAACCCTAAATTTAGCCCCAACCCTAACCCTAACTTTAGCCCAACTCACTTTAGCCCAACTCTAACCCTAATGGAAAAATGGAAATAAATACATTTTTTTTATTTTATTATTTTTCCTTAATATAAAGGTTGTTAAAGGGGGGTTTGATTTACTATTTTTTTTATTTTGATCACTGTGATAGGGTCTATCACAGTGATCAAAATGACCCAAAAGGGAAAATCTCCTATTGTTTCCGGGTGCCGGCCGGCAGATCTCAGCTGATGCATTGCGCATGAGCCCACCATTTTCTCCTGGAAGAAGACGCCAGTGGCCTGGGGGATGTCAGGGGGCATGCAGGGACAATGGAGGTATCGGTGGGGTGATTGGGGGACCCTACTTCTCTCTTATGATATGCGATCACATCGGAGAGTGAAATTAAATGGAAAATCTGACTTTTTTTGCGGTCACTGTTATACCGTTAATAACGGCGATTGCAACAACCGAGGTCGGTAATAACCGACCCAAAATATGTTCTCTGGGGGGTAGCCGAGACTCTGGAGAAATTCCGACGCTGGGGGGCGCTATAACCTTAAATCTAAGCACCGTTAAAAAGCGGCCCTGTGGTTTAAGTGCCCTTACCTGCCGCCGTTAAAAGGCAGATCGGCAGTCGTTTTTAAGGGTTAATGTGGGCTTAACCTGCTGATATCGATGGGATCGGCTGACATTTGGGGATGCCAGCCACCTGATGGTTGTGAGAGATGTTGATCTCACATGTCCGATTTCGATTGCCGACTGCATTGTCATTGTTCTAACTGAGATAAGTTTCCTTCCGATGTGTCAGATGGGGATTTCTCATAAGTAGCAAAGGAATGCTCTGCTGAGAGTGTACTTGGGTGTATGGTTGGCTGAGATAGCTGTTGGCAGAGTGATCAGCCAAAGCATTGTTCGGTCAACGACCATGTAAAGTGCATGGCCAGCATTATTGTTAAAACTGTGTTTGTATTTTAATATAGTGATGTAAAAAAATATATAATTTTTTTTCTAAATACAGTACAGACCAAAAGTTTCGACACACCTTCTCATTTAGGCCTCTTTCACACATCCGGCGGGCGCCTGGCGGAGCCCCCGGCATTTTGCCGCAGCGCCGCATGTGAAAAGCTTTCACACTTCCGGCGCCCAAAATGCGTTTTTTTTGCCGGATGGTCTCTGATGCTTGGAGAGATAAGAGACCATCCGGCAAAAACAAAAAATGTTACATGCAGCGTTTTTTTCCGGACGCCGCAATGTACATTTGCGCCGCATCCGGACAAAACCGCATGCAACGCATTGACATGTGGCGCCATCCGGCGCTAATGCATGTCAATGCGAAAAAAGCCGCATGCGGCGCATCAGATTTTCAGATGCGGCGCTGTGGGAAAATGCCGGGGGCGCCGCAAGGCGCCCGCCGGATGTGTGAAAGAGGCCTTAAAGATTTTTCTGTATTTTTATAACTGAAAATTGTACATTCACACTGAAGGCATCAAAACTATGAATTAACACTTGTGGAATTATATACTTAATAAAAAAATGTGTAACAACTGAAATTATGTCTTATATTCTAGGTTCTTCAAATCAGCCACCTTTTGCTTTGATGACTGCTTTGCACACTCTTGGCATTCTCTTGATGAGCTTCAAGAGGTAGTCACCAGAAATGGTCTTCCAACAATGTTGAAGGAGTTCCCAGAGATGCTTAGCACTTGTTGGCCCTTTTGCCTTCACTCTGCGGTCCAGCTCACCCCAAACCATCTCGATTGGGTTCAGGTCTGGTGACTGTGGAGGCCAGGTCATCAGGCGTAGCACCCCATCACTCTCCTTCTTGGTCAAATAGCCCTACCACAGCCTGGAGGTGTGTTTGGGGTCATTGTCCTGTTGAAAAATAAATGATGGTCCAACTAAACGCAAACCGGATGGAATAGCATGCCGCTGCAAGATGCTGTGGTAGCCATGCTGTTTCAGTATGCCTTCAATTTTGAATAAATCCCCAACAGTGTCACCAGCAAAGCACCCCCACACCATCACACTTCCTTCTCCATTCTTCACGGTGGGAACCAGTCATGTAGAGTCCATCCGATCACATTTTCTGCGTCGCACAAAGACACGGTGGTTGGAACCAAAGATCTCAAATTTGTACTCATCAGACCAAAGCACAGATTTCCACTGGTCTAATGTCCATTCCTTGTGTTCTTTAGCCCAAACAAGTCTCTTCTGCTTGTTGCCTGTCTGTCATGGTCTGCTGAGTTTCTGGGATTAGGTGGTTTTAGGGTTAACCGGGATGGCCTCACTGTGGGATTCTGGGAGGCTTTTTATAGCCTCATTGTGGGGCCATTCTCTGTCGCTTATTCTCTGACCCTTGGCCGAGTGTGTTTGACTCTGTTGTGCTTGTGCCAGTGCTTTGTGCCTGTGCTACATTCGTCTGTCTGGTTCTGATTTGGCTGTGTCCCTGTTTTGTGTTTTGCCTGCCCTTTTTGTACTTCGCTGCTTTTTCCGTGTATGACCCTTGGCTACGTTCTGATTAAGCTCTGCCTGCTCCTCTGGTACTTCGCTGCCCTCTCCGTGTATGACCTCTTGGCTATGGCCTGATCATCTGTTCTGTCTATGCCCCTTGGTAACTTTGCACCGTAGTTACCCTTCTAGGAGTTTTCCTTCCCCTCCTAGATCTCTGGAGCTTAGGCCACGCCCTCAGCAGTCACGTGCTTCAGGTCCTCTGACCTGAAGCATTCTCTATCTGTTACTGCTTCCTCTGAGAGACCTGTGGCTGTCTCCGCCCCCCAGCAGTCACATGCTTCAGGTCCTGGTTGTCTGAAGCACACGTCTTCCCTGCTGCTGCTCCGCTCCACAGGTATCTTTGGGCACAGTTGGTTTACTCAGGAAACACGCACTGGCTTAGTGAGCAAGTATAGTGCGGTATTCCTGACACTGTCCTTAAGAGTGGTTTCCTAGCAGCTATTTTACCATGAAGGCCTGCTGCACAAAGTCTCCTCTTAACAGTTGTTGTAGAGATGAGTCTGCTGCTAGAACTCTGTGTGGCATTGACCTGGTCTTTAATCTGAGCTGCTGTAAACCTGCGATTTCTGAGGCTGGTGACTCGGATAAACTTATCCTCAGAAGCAGAGTTGACTCTTGGTCTTCCTTTCCTGGGGCGGTCCTCATGTGAGCCAATTTCTTTGTAGCGCTTGATGGTTTTTGCAACTGCACTTGGGGACACTTTCAAAGTTTTCCCAATTTTTCGGACTGACTGACCTTCATTTCTTAAAGTAATGATGGCCACTCGTTTTTCTTAGCTGCTTTTTTCTTGCCATAATACAAATTCTAACAGTCTATTCAGTAGGACTATCA
This sequence comes from Oophaga sylvatica, assembly GCA_033576555.1. Lineage (NCBI taxonomy): Eukaryota > Metazoa > Chordata > Amphibia > Anura > Dendrobatidae > Oophaga > Oophaga sylvatica. The sequence continues at coordinate 561,386,033 of JARQOD010000001.1, read as the reverse complement.
GCTGTGTATCCACCAGACTTCTGCACAACACAACTTATGGTCCCAACCCCATTTATAAGGCCAGAAATCCCACTTATTAAACCTGACAGGGCACACCTGTGAAGTGAAAACCATTTCCGGTGACTACCTCTTGAAGCTCATCAAGATAATACCAAGAGTGTGCAAAGCAGTCATCAAAGCAAAAGGTGGCTACTTTGAAGAACCTAGAATATAACACATAATTTCAGTTGTTACACACTTTTTTGTTAAGTATATAATTCCAAAAGTGTTAATTCATAGTTTTGATGCATTCAGTGTGAATTTACAATTTTCATAGTCATGTAAATACAGAAAAATCTTTAAATGAGAAGGTGTGTCCAAACTTTTGGTCTGTACTGTATATTTAACATAAAAATATGACAAATATTTTCTGATGACTGGCTAGTGTTACAGTATTTCATTCATCACTTATGGCAGTAGTGAACTTCAAGACTTAGGAAGTGTGCATACAGAATTTATTTGACATGATCAAAAACAACAAACTTTCTATAGAAAACTGCTTCAGGAAGCAATCCTTCTTTTGGAAGTTTTTGGAGGATTTTTTTAATTACCTTAAGGGTATGCCACACTAAACAACATCGCTAACGGGATTGCTAAAAAACGTCACTATTTAGCGATCCCGTTAGCGATGTTGTTGTGTGCGGCATCTGCCAGCGACGAGCTTCCTGCTGTGATCTCGCTCGTCGCTGGAATCGTTCCGGACCCTATTTTATGGTCGGCGCTCCCGCTGGGTAAGTATATATCGCTGAGTGTGGCACCTTTTTTAGCGATTTAGCGGTACTTTTGTACCGCTAAAGTCGTTAAGGAGATCGCTAACCGCGATAGCGTCCTTAACGACATCGCTAAATGTGGCCGACACTAGCGATATTTAAACGATCCCGCTAGCGATCTCATTAGTATGCGACGCTAACGAGATCGTTAGCGGGATCGAGTAGTGCGGCAGTACCTTTAGTACTTTAGAAGAGGCTTTTTTACAGCTAGTAGATAGTTTAGAGTGTTTCCATCAAGAGACATTTCAAAGAAGTGGCATGCACCTTCTTCTATCCCACCAGGTGATTTATAAAAACTGATGGGGAAAAAAAACACTAAAACACTGAAATCACAGCATATGAATAGAGATAAGCAAATATTTCAATGTTCAGTTCGGATTATGATCGCCGAATTTGCAATATTCCCAGATTAATTCATCTGCCGAACATAACCGAACGCCATTCATCTCAATGGGAGGCATAAACAAACGCATGCACAACACCTTATAACGGTCCCAAATGCTGCCAATACACATCAAATAAGGGAAAGTTGCCTCAATTTACCCACAGTGCAAATTGCAGCATGGCACTGCAGCAATCAGCAAGGCATAAGTTATCGTGGTCTGGTACAGCAGAGGGAACGGTCTAGGCCTTTTTTGCTAGGAAACTTGATACCACATGCAACACCTCTACCTGCTTTCATGCTGAGCCACACTCAGGTGGCACAAATATAAGTTTTGTAGACTACCATTGTCAGAAAAATTTAAGGATAGTAACAAGGGTACTTGAGTCCAAGGAAGTGGATGCCTGACGGTCTCGGAGGCCTACTGCTACAGGAAACATGCATGAAGGAGACCCATGAAGGAGTATTCACATTTCCAAAAATTATTGGCAGACACCATCAAAGTGGCATCAATTTCACCACAGTAGAAATAGTATAATAGGGACCAATAGGTCTTCCACTACACCCAATCCAGCAGATGGACATGCAACCAGGTGTGTTCACATTTAAACAAATGAGGGCCTTCCACCACAGAAGAGTCATCAATTTCACCACAGTAGAAATAGTAATATAGGGACAGACAGGTCTTCCACTACACCCAATCCAGCAGATGGACACCCAACCAGGAGTGTTCACATTTCCAAAAATTACTGGCAGACTCCACCAAAGTGGCATCAATTTCACCACATTAGAAATAGTATAATAGGGACAGAAAGGTCTTCCACTAAACCCAATCCAGCAGATGGACACCCAACCAGGAGTGTTCACATTTATAAAAATTACTGGCAGACACCAAAAAAGTGGCATCAATTTCACCACAGTAGAAATAGTATAATAGGGATCGATAGGTCTTACATTACACCCAATCCAGTAAATGGATACTCAACCAGGAGTGTTCAGATTTAAACAAATGAGGGCCTTACACCACAGAAGTGTCACCAATTTCACCACAGTAGAAATAGTATAATAGGGACCGACAGGTCTTCCACTACACACAATTCAGCAGATGGACTCCCAACCAGGAGTGTTCACATTTAAACAAATGAGGGCCTTACACCACAGAAGTGTCATCAATTTCACAAGAGTAGAAATAGTATAATAGGGACCAATAGGTCTTCCACTACACCCAATTCAGCAGATGGACATGCAACCAGGTGTGTTCACATTTAAACAAATGAGGGCCTTCCACCACAGAAGAGTCATCAATTTCACCACAGTAGAAATAGTAATATAGGGACAGACAGGTCTTCTACTACACCCAATCCAGCAAATGGAGACCCAACCAAGATTGTTCACATTTCCAAATATTACTGGCAGACATCACAAAAGTGGCATCAATTTCAGCACAGTAGAAATAGTATAATAGGGACCGATAGGTCTTCCACTACACCCAATCCAGCAGATGGACACCCAACCAGGAGTGTTCACATTTAAACAAATGATGGTCTGACACCACTGAAGTGGAATAACTGTCACGAGTATAGAAATAATATAATTGGAACTGAGACGTCTTCCACTACAGCTAACCCAGCAGATGTAGACCAACCATGACTGTTCACATTTCCACAAATTTGTGTTACCATCAGTAGCAGCCACAGCAGGCACAGAAGCCACACTAAAGATATCACAGAGTGCAGTTAGGAGACATTAATGCATCACACTAAAAAATGCAATATCACCTAGTCTGTACAGTCTGCGATTGGGGTGCAAAAGTCCTTGGAGATCCATGACTTGTTCATCTTAATGAAAGTAAGGTGGTCTACAGTGGACAGCCGGCCGCGCTTATCCGTCAGGACATCACCAGCAGCGCTGAAGTACCGTTCTGAGAGAATGCTGGCTACCGGGCACGACAAAAAACCTCCAAGGCGTGTGAGGCGAGCTCAGGCCACTCATCCATTTTGGAAGACCAAAATGTGAAAGGGTCCAAACCCTCCCTGATGGTATTGATATTCAGTTCTAGATACTCCTGCACCATCCTCTCCATTCATTCACCACATGTAAGACTTGGACTCTGCTGTGCTGGTGCATGAGTTGGTCTAAAAAAGAACTCACAGAAATTGCTTCTTCCACTTCCACTACTGCTGCTGCTGCTAATGTTTTGGCACTGACTAATTGACGTGCCTGAGGCTGGAAGTCTAGAGCTGCAATGTGAACTGTGTGCTTCACTGCTGTCTTGGGTAAAAACTCTTTTAAGGTTGTGTAAAAGCATATTTCGATACTACAGCATTCGCGGGTCCCTTTCCAGGGTGAGAATCATCTGGCAGCACTCAGCAGTATTCCTAATCTTAGCTATACAGGGATCTTGTTACAGGTAGAGCAGCAAGAAGGCACTCATATGTCGGGCTCTAACATGAGGTCCAAGCCCATGCTGTGTTGGTGGCTGGGTAACAATGAGGCTCGTTTCCTCCCACCAACCATGAACAACAGAGAGGGGAGGATTATCCTCTTCATCTGACAGTTGCTTGCCCATTACCTTTTCCTCCTCCATTTGTTCCTCGGATCTAGCACTTTTGATAAGTTTGTCTGTTATCACCAGCCCCCCTCAATCGCTGTAATCCACCCTCCCTTGGCACCCACCTGTGTGACGACAGTCTGGAACTTAAAGACAATGTTATCTCTTTTGCAACCTCCTCTGCTTCCTCCTCTTCTTCTGGGACCACCATTTCCACCCGCAGGCTATCCAAAGTCTGCTCCAGCATATAGTTCACCGGAATAGTGATGCTGATGGTGGCATCAGCGCTAACCATCTTAGTAGCCATTTCAAAACTGGGCAGAAGGGTGCAGAGGTCCTTAATATGTGCCCACTCTGTAAACATGATATGCGCCACATGCGATCTCCAAGGCATATCAATTTTAATACTGCCTGATTACGGTGAGCCCTGGCTGTGCAGTACAGAGGTGGTGGGGTTTCGCTCTGCACTGTTGGAACGCGTGTCTCATTAAGGCAGAGGTAGAGTGCGCAGGTGGAGGCCCTAGAGGAGATAGAGGAGGCAAAAGCAGTGCTGGAAGTGTTAAATGTAGAGGTTTGTCCTGCAAGCCTTGGGGATTCCAAGACTTGTGGAACAGCTCCTGTCCCCACAGCCAACAGAGTCACCCAGTGCCCAGTCACTGAGATGTAACGCCTTTGTCATACTTACTCGTCCAAGTGTCTGTGGCAAAATGCACCCTGGCAGACAGAGATTTAGTCAAGGAACGGGTGATGTTGTTAGCGACATGCTGGTGTAGTGCAGGCATAGCTTTCTTAGAAAAGTAATGGCGACTGGGCAATTGGTACTGAGGAACTGCGACGGCCATCAGCTTTCTGAAACTGTATCTACCAGGCGGAAAGGCAGCATTTCTGTGGCCAACAGATTGGAGATGGTGGAGTTCAACCTCTTAGCTTTGTCATGCGTAGGAGGAAACAATCTTTTACGTGACCACAACTGTGGAACCATGGGCTGGCTGCAGTGCTGAGAGAGGGTGGAGTATGGGGAACCAGACAAACTGTTGGACCGTGAGAAAGGTGCAGGAGGAGATGTTACAGTGGATTGAGAAACTTGTGGTGGGCTCATTCTCTGATATTGGTTACAAACAGCAGGCATGTCCACTTCTGTTACAGCTGATGCAGTGTATTTTAACTGCATCCAAAACGCTGAGTTCCCATCATTGCATTTGTCTGTCAGTACTCGCAGAGTCACTGAACCTAATGACTTTCTATTGGACAAAATTCGCAGCGGAGACCAGAAACAGACATGCTGCATCTCGTAACCCGCACCGGGGGAAGCTTACACAGCAGCAAATAGACACAGCGGGCAGATTTCTATACATCCCATCCACTGTGCTTGTGATGTAGAACACGGCTATTCCTGATTGTGGGCATGCAGCCTTCATACGCCAGGGCCTGAAAGATGTCACATGCACATAGCCACAGAGGGAATGTCTCAGGTCACCAGAAGGATCATCTAATGCAATTTTCCCGACACTTTGTAAAATATGAAGAGATACAATGACCAACAAGGTTTATATACAGCAGAAAATGGCCGGATGGTGAGTGTCCTCATTTACTTATTATTCATGGTGACTGTGATGAAGGAACATCCGCCATCTTGGATATGGGGCATAATGCTCGTCTCATGTCTGAGTTTGGCCTGTCCCAGGTGCCATTTTGTCTGAGTTCACAGAGTCACAGGCAGCTAACTGCTTCTACCCCCCATCCCTGTAAACATATTGAAGAAAACAGGATTTAGTGCTCCAATGTTGAATAGCAAGTTCTTTTAGTATGATAAGGAGATAAGGCCAAAACAGGACTTCAAAGCTTGAGTAAGGAGCCACGCCAGCATGGGGCCTGGAGGTGCCTGGGGGCTTCAATTAGATTATACCTGTCAGGTGGACACAGAAATACACATCCATTGTCTCTCCCAGCCACTCCGACTCCATCCTAGGATTATGGATAATGAGCACACCTTTCGAGGTACAGACTCATAAAAAATATCCACGTGACCCTGCGGAAATCGCGCATCTGACAGTGCGACTCCCGAGTTGGTGAGGGCTCTGGGACCTGAGATATAAAGATTGGCCCTCCTCAGCGACCCAGTGGGGCCATGTTTGCTCTCCACATGACAGGCAAAACAAACCGCATTCACTGGTACCTCTCGTGTCCTGATCCGATCATCCTGGAGAAAGTTACCCCCTTTCTTAGATATTGGGAATAAATTCTGCAGGGAGCTGAAGGGTGGAGATTATTAGCCCACCCTCTGACACCGGGGGAGGAACCCAGTATGTTTGAGAACTGAGAGCACATGGCAGAGTCGCTCACTCTCACAGAAGAACAAGACGAAGATGATCTAAGAAGGAACAGGGGACAGATCGGCCAAGGGAGCGGCGGCATGCGCTTTGGAGACTGTCAAGCAACTAAGATTCTTATACCTGTGGACTGTAGAGCTCCCGGCATCCACATGCAACCTACAACCTGGTAAAATTGACCTCCAGCTTAATATGCTTTTACTCTGATTACGAATCTTTGAATACCCAGTGGGTAACAGGACATCCTCCCTGGCGGTCATTTGCTCTTGGTGCGTGCAGTACCCTTACTGACCTGAGAGACAAAGGGGGCGCCGGAGAGCTGTGAATGTGTAGTTACGTCACATTGGTGACGTGGAGGAACCAGTTTCCTTCACATTGGTGGCAGAATTGGGATCAGAGTAACAGTGTACGTGGGACCCCTACTCCCAGACACTAAAGACTACAGCGGTAACTTTCACTGCTGGGGTCTTAAGGTCAGCCCAGCACTAGACAGTCAGAGTGTAAATATAATAAGTTGTGTGCAAGGTCAGGGTTGCAGCTGTGTCAGAAACCAGAGGTTCCCAAGATGGCGGAGGGCACCAGGAGTAAGACAAAGGGGGAGGCCAATGATATGGTCTATGAGGAGGTCGATACCGATGAAGGCGAGGGGGAGTTCAGCCGGGGCCCCCAAGGAGCCAGACCCCCTGTGAAGGAAACCCGATTCCTTCCCCGTCACCAATGTGCGTAACTACACAGTCACAGCTCTCCGGCGCACCCTTTGTCTCTCAAGTCAGTAATGGAACTGCACCTAGAGCAAATGGCCGGCCCCGGAGAATGTCCTGTTACCCACTGGGTATGCTAAGATTTGTGATCAGAGTAAAAGCATCAGCCCAAAATTAATTTTATGGTTTCATTGCCTTAAGGGCGCACTAGATAATTACAGAAATATACAGTAAGCTATACAACGGAATTACAGTGGATTTGCAGTCAGAGTAAAATACAACAATAATGGCACAAGGCTTAGAGGTATTAAGCTAGAGGTCAATGTTATCAGGCTGTAGGTAGCATGTGGACGCCGGGAGATCTGCGATCCACAGGTAAGAATCTTAGTTGCCGGACAGTCCCCAAAACGTGTGCCGCTGCTCCCTTGGCAGATCTGTCCCCTGTTTCTTCTTAGATCATCATCGTCTTGTTCTTCTGTGAGAATAGAGCGAGTCTGCCATCCGCTCACAGTTCTTAAACCTGATAGGTCCCTCCCCTCGGTGTCAGAGGGTGGGCTAATAATCTCCACCCTTCAGCTCCCTGCAGAATTTTTTCCCAATATCTAAGAAAGGGGTTAACTTTCTCCAGGACGATCGGATCAGGACACGAGAGGTACCAGTGAATGCAGTTTGTTTTGCCTGCTGCGTGGAGATCAAACATGGCCCGATTGGCCCTCCACAGCGACCCAATCCCTATATCTCAGGTCCCTGAGCCATCACCGACTCGGGAGTCACACAGTCAGATGCGCGAAGTCCGCAGGATCATGCAGATATTTTTTATGAGTCTGTACCTCAAAAGGCATGCTTATTATTCATAATCCTAGAACGGAGTCATAGTGGCTAGGAGAGACAATGGATGTGTTTTCTGTGTCTAGCTGACAGGTATAATCTAATTGAAGCCCCCAGGCATCTCCAGGCCCCATGCTGGCGTGGCTCCTGACTCCAGCTTTGAAGTCCTGTTTTGGGCTGATCTACTTAGCATACTAAAAGACCTTGTTATTCAACAGTGGAGCACTAAACCCTGTTTTCTTCAATAAGCCTACAGGCCATGGGGGTTAGGAGCAGTTAGCTGCCTGTGGCTTTGTGAACTCTGACAAAATGGCCCCTGGGACAGGCGAGCATTATGCCCCATATCCAAGATGGTGGCTGTTCCTTCATCACATCCCCGTGCTCAGTCCTGCAGTGGACTGTCCACCACCTGCCCGCCCCAGCCTGTCCAGATCGGAGGCCCTTTTCCAAGTGGCTATGGCACAGCTCGAGGCTGGTAACGATGCCACCCATGACAGACCCCTGGTGGAGGCAGAGAAAGCAGCAGAGCGTGAGCATACAGAACGTGTGCTGCAGGCTGCAGAACGCCGTGAAGCTGTGGAGCGCCGGCAACGACTGGAGATGGCTCAGCACGGGCTCCCGCTGGATGCTCCAGCCCCACCGGAGACCAAGGCTTCCAAGGTCCGGGCGGAGGACTATCCCTTGCTTGAAAAGGATGGAGACCTGGATTCCTTTCTGCTGGCCTTTGAGAGAACCTGTCTCCAACACCATCTGGCCCTGGATCAGTGGGCAAGGTACCTGACCCCCCATTTGAGGTGTAAGTCCCTTGAAGTTTTGGGGACTTACCTGCCGGGGAGGGGAGGACTACAACAGCATCAAGCGGGCCCTGATCTAGCACTATAACCTCACCCCGGAGTCGTACCGCAGGAAGTTCTGGAGCCTGCAGCGGGGTTCAAAGGACACCTGGACCGACCACATGAAGGCCCTGCTGAGAGCTGCGGAGCACTGGACCTTAGGTCTAGAGCTTACCACCCACCAGGAGGTCCAGGAACTGTTAGTCACGGAGAAGTTCTTGTGGAACTGCCCAGAGAACCTCCAGCAGTTCCTCCGTGACCAGAAACCAAAGGGGGCTTCTGCTACAGCCGCCCTGGTAGATGAGTATGCCAACAACAGGGCGCCTGAGCCAAAGAAGCCTGCCAGCAGCACCTGGAGAGGGGGTAAGCCCAATCCTGCACCGGCCCCATATCCAGCCCCCAGAGTGCAAGGGGTGTTCCCCACTGCTGACCTCTCCAGGCCAGGAACAGAACCCAGGCATTGTCATGATTGCAACCAGCCGGGACACTTTAAGGCTGCGTGTCCCCAGCGCCATAAGGCCCCATCCCTGTCCCAGAAAGCATCCACTGTTTTGTGTGTGGGAGGGGGTGGTGGGAGGTCCCTAGACAATTACCAACCCGTCACCATCGGCCGCTCAGCGGTCATGGGACTGCAGGACACAAGCGCTGAACGAACCCTGGTATGTCCTGAGGTGGTGTCCCCCCAAGACTTGGTACCTGGGAAAACCCTTTCCGTCTCCAGAATTGGAGGCGTTGAACCAGCGCTGCCCGTCGCCAAGGTGTATTTGGACTGGGGCGTCAGGAGGGAATGCGGGAGGTGGGAGTAACGCCAAATATTCCTGCCAAATGTGTTGCTTGGGACCTATTTGGGGGGGCTAGTGTCTCAGTATGTGGCCACTGAACCCCCAAGTTCGGCTCCCCAAGAATGTCATGACTCTTCTGTGAATGCTAATGTTAATGTGTTGAATGTGCCTCCAACAGTGGAGGAGGGAGTGAAACCTGATGGTAAGCCATGCAGTGACACTACACACACAGGGCTCACAGTGAGGACAGGTGAGGAGACTGCGGAGAGAGAGTTCCAAGGTGGAGGAAGGGGCTGCTATGGGCAGTGTAGGACCCCTAAGGGAATCCAGCCTGCTGAGTCTAGGGCCTCTGCAGAAAGAGGAACAGGCCATGGGGGGAGGGGGCGTCCCGGGAGAGGAGCCACCAGGTAAGACCCCAGGGCAGGAGTTCCCCACATCCGGGATGTCAGGAGGCCAGGGAAGTCTGCCTGACCCGGTGACTTGGTCAGGGGCCGAGGGGAAGCAGGCACTACCTGTGGTCTCAGCGGCCGTGGCCGCTGTTACCAGGAGTGGGGGCGCCAGAGCCCAAGGAGCCTCGCGGAGGTCCGACGGTTTCCCCCTCTCCGACCAAGTGGCTGCCGAGTCAGACAGCGGCCAGAAGACAGATCCCGGAGAGCTGACAGAGGAATTGGCAGTTTCGTCAATTCTTGCCACATCGAGTCAAGGATTTCAGGCAGCGTTGGAAGCTGACTCTAGCCTGAAAGCTCTCAAAGAGCAGGCGGCACAGCCTCCACTGGAGTCCAACCACGAGCGAGTGGTCTGGGACCAGGGACGGCTGTACCGGGTAACGGTCCAGCAGGGTTCACCGGAGGCGTGGCCCAGGGACCGACAGTTAGTGGTACCCTATCCGTTCAGGGCGGAATTGTTGCGGATCGCACACGAGATTCCCATGGCCGGACACCTAGGGATCGCTAAAACCTGGGCCAGGCTAGCTCAGTATTTCTACTGGCCTGGAAAGAGGACCGAGGTGACTGCCTACTGCTGTTCGTGTGACATCTGTCAGAGGGTGGGGAAGGCGGGACGGCCCCCCAAATCCCCACTGGTAACTCTGCCCATCATCAAAGAGCCTTTCTCGAGGGTGGCTGTGGATCTCATTGGACCTCTGTCCACTCCCAGCCACTCCGGGAAATATTCATACTAATGGTAGTAGACTATGCCACCCGGTACTCGGAGGCGGTAGCTTTGTCGTATTTTCGGGCCAACAAAGTGGCCACTGCCTTACTGGAGATTTTCTCCAGAGTGGGGTTTCCCCAGGAAATGCTTACCGACCGAGGGACCCAGTTCATGTAGCAGCTGATGGAGTCTCTCTGTAAGCAGATACAGGTGCAACATCTGGTAGCCAGCCCGTATCACCCACAGACCAATGGCCTGTGTGAGCGGTTCAATGGCACCTTAAAGCAGATGCTGAAGATGTTGGTCAACTCCCACGGGAGAGACTGGGAGCGGTATCTCCCACACCTGCTGTTTGCCTACCGGGAGGTCCCACAGGCCTCAAAGGGGTTCTCCCCTTTGAGCTCCTGTACGGGCGACATGTACGGGGGCCCCTTGCTCTGGTGAAGGAACCATGGGAAGGGGATTTGGCCACCACTGGAGTGTCGGTCATTGAGTATGTCGTGCGCTTCCGGGACTGAATGAAGGCCCTTACACGGTTGGTGCATGACAATATGGCCCAAGCCCAGGCTGACCAGAAGCGGTGGTACAACCAGAATGCTTGTAAGTGGACCTACCAGGTGGGTCAAAAGGTGTGGGTACTGGTCCCCGTACCTCAAGACAAGATTCAGGCGGTCTGGGAGGGTCCATACCTCATGCACCAGCAGCTCAATGCCGTCACCTATCTTGTCACCCTGGACCAGCCCGTGGAAGGAGGAAGGCCTTCCATGTGAACATGATCAAGGCCCATCATGAGCGGGAGGCTTGTGCCAACCCAGTGTGCAACCTTCCCAAGGAAGGAGAGGCAGAAACCCTCCTGGATCTGCTCACCCAAGCCAACGCGGGTGAATCCATCGAGGATGTGGGGGTTGGCCACCAGCTCTCGGAGGACCAACGGTCCCAGCTGGGGGTCACCCTACACCCCTTTTGGGAGCTGTTCAGCAGCATGCCCGGAAGGACTGAGACAGCTGTCAATGACGTGGACACTGGCAATCACCCCCCGATCCGGCGTTCAGCATATCGGGTCTCTCTTGAGGTGCAGCAGCACATGCGCCTAGAGATAGACGAGATCCTGAAGCTGGGGGTGATCCAAGCGTCCAACAGCGCGTGAGCTTTGCCTTTAGTCCTCGTCCCTAAAAAGGACCGAACTTCGCGGTTCTGCGTGGACTACCGGGGGCTCAACGCTGTAACGGTCACCGATGCATACCCAATGCCGTGCATCGATGACCTGCTCGATCAGCTGGCCGGGGACAAGTACCTGACCATCATGGATCTGGGCAGGGGGTATTGGCAGATTCCCCTGACCTCTGGGGCACGGGAACGCTCTGCCTTTATCTCCCCATTCGGACTGTACGAGTCCACGGTGATGCCCTTCATCATGAAGAATGCCCCTGCCACTCTTCAGCAGTTGATCAGCATGCTGCTCGAGGGACTAAAAGGGTATGCGACCGCATACCTGGATGACATTGCCATCTTCAGTCCCACCTAGGAGGATCACCTAGAGCACCTTGCGCAGGTGCTCGGGCAGATCCAGCGAGCAGGCTTGACCATTAAGCTGGAAAAATGACAGCTGGGTATGATTGAGGTCCACTACCTGGGACACCGGGTAGGTGGGGGAGCTCTGAAGCCAGAGCCCAGGAAGGTGGATGCCATCGCATCCTGGCCCACCCCCAGGACCAAGAAGCAGGTGATGTCCTTCTTGGGGACTGCTGGGTATTATAAGAGGTTTGTGCCACACTATAGTGCCCTGGCCAAGTCCCTGACGGACCTCACCAAGAATAAGCTACACGTTGTAGTCGATTGGACAGTCGCCTGCGAGACAGCTTTCCAGGTGCTCAAGACCGCCCTTTCTAGCTCTCCTGTACTACAGGCAGCCGACTTCACTCTGCCGTTCGTAGTGCAGACCGACTCCAGCGACTTCGGCCTCGGTGCTGTGCTCAGCCAGGTCGACTCTATGGGCCATGAACACCCCGTTTTGTACCTGAGCCGGAAGCTCCTGCTGAGGGAAGTGGCCTATTCCACGATGGAGAAGGAATGTCTGGCAATTGTGTGGGCCCTGCAGCGTCTTCAGCCATACTTGTACAGACGCCAATTCACCGTGGAAACAGACCACAACCCCCTCAGCTGGTTACACACGGTCTCTGGGACGAATGGGAGGTTGCTGCGCTGTAGCCTCGCTCTCCAGCAGTATCACTTCACCATTCGCCACAAAAGAGGAAGGGACCATGGTAACACTGATGGGTTGTCCTGGCAAGGAGAGGGTGTGGAAGGGCGCATGGGGGAAACCAGGAATGTGATATCCCCCAGCGCCCTCTAATGCAGGGAGGTGTGATGAAGGAACAGCCGCCATTTTGAATATGGGGCATACTGCCCACCTCATGTCTGAGTTTGGCCTGTCCCAGGTGCCATTTTGTCTGACTTCACAGAGTCACAGGCAGCTAACTGCTCCTACCCCCCATCCCTGTAAGCATATTGAAGAAAACAGGATTTAGTGCTCCAATGTTGAATAGCAAGGTCTTTTAGTATGATAAGGAGATAAGGCCAAAACAGGACTTCAAAGCTTGAGTAAGGAGCCACGCCAGCATGGGGCCTGGAGGTGTCAATTAGATTATACCTGTCAGCTGGACACAGAAATACACATCCATTGTCTCTCCCAGCCACTCCGACTCCATCCTAGGATTATGGATTATGAGCACACCTTTCGTGGTACAGACTCATAAAAAATATCCGCATGACCCTGTGGAAATCGCACATCTGACAGTGTGACTCCCGAGTCGGTGAGGGCTCTGGGATCTGAGATATAGAGATTGGCCCTCCACATCGAACCAATGGGGCCATGTTTGCTCTCCACACGACAGACAAAACAAACCGCATTCACTGGTTCCTCTCATGTCCCGATCCGATCATCCTGGAGAAAGTTACCCCCTTTCTTAGATATTGGAAATAAATTCTGCAGGGAGCTGAAGGGTGGAGATTATTAGCCCACCCTCTGACACCGGGGGGAGGAACCCAGCATATTTAAGAACTGAGAGCACATGGCAGAGATGCTCACTCTCACAGAAGAACAAGACGATGATGATCTAAGAAGGAACAGGGGACATATCTGCCAAGGGAGCAGCGGCACTCGCTTTGGGGACTGCCCGGCAACTAAGATTCTTATACCTGTGGACTGCAGAGCTCACTACATCCACATGCAACCTACAACCTGGTAAAATTGACCTCCAGCTTAATATCTCTAAGCCTTGTACCATTATTGTTATATTTTACTCTGACTGCAAATCCACTGTAATTCCATTGTATAGCTTACCGTATATTTCTGTAATTATCTAGTGCGCCCTTAAGGCAATTAAACAATAAAATAAATTTTGGGCTGATGCTTTTACTCTGATTATGAATCTTAGAATACCCAGTGGGTAACAGGACATCCGCCCCGGCGGCCATTTTCTCTAGGTGCAGTTCCCTTACTGACCTGAGAGACAAAGGGGGCACCAGTGAGCTGAGCATGTGTAGCTACGTCACATTGGTGACGTGGGAGGAAACGGGTTTCCATCACATTGGTGGCAGCGTAGTGGGATCAGAGTAATAGTGTGCGTGGGACCCCTACTCACAGACACTAAAGACTACCAGCGGTAACTTTCACTGCTGGGATCTTAAGGTCAGCCCAGCACTAGACGGTCAGAGTGTAAATATAATAAGTTGTGTGCAAGGTCAGGGTTGCAGCTGTGTCAGTAACCAGAGGTTCCCAAGATGGCGGAAGGCACCAGGAGTAAGGCAAAGGGGAGGCCAATACTTTGGTCTATGAGGTGGTCGATACCAATGAAGGCGAGGGGGAGCTCAGCCAGGGCCCCCCAAGGAGCCAGACCCCCGTGCTCTGTCCGTGCTCTAGGTGCAGTTCCCTTACTGACCTGAGAGACAAAGGGGGTGCCAGAGAGCTGTGACTGTGTAGTTACGTCATATTGGTGATATGGGAGGAACCGGTTTCCTTCACAGTGACTGATCACAGAACATAAGTGCGGGCAACACTGGGGCAGTTACCCATAGCAACAGGACCACTACTTATTAAGGGAACAGATAAAGGTCAATGAGAAGTTACTATAGGCAACTGCTCCACTGCCTGCACTAACCTACAGAGCTGTGTTCGGGCAGTCATCTGGCGGCAGAGCTGTGTGCGCGCAGTCATGTTGCAGCAGAGCTGCGTGTGTGCAGTTGTCTGGCAGGAGAGCTGTGTGCGCGCAGTAGTCTGGCAGCAGAGCTGTGAGTGTGCAGTCATGTTGCAGCAGAGCTGTGTGTGCACAGTTGTCTGGCAGCAGAGCAGTGTGCACGCAGTCGTCAGGCAGCAAAGCTGTGTGTGTGCAATCGTGTTGCAGCAGAGCTGTGTGTGCACAGTTGTCTGTCAGCAGAGCTGTGCGCATGCAGTTGTCTGGCAGCAGAGCTGTGTGTGCAGTCGTGTTGCAGCAGAGCTGTGTGTGTGCAGTTGTGTTGCAGCAGAGCTGTGTGCGCGCAGTCGTCTGGCAGCTCAGCTGTGTGTGCAGTCGTTCTGCAGCAGGCTGGCCCGGGCAGAGCTCAGCACATAGCGGTGCAGTCCTCTGTGGCACTCTGTGTCAGGCACACACTTACCACACACAGTGCTCATCGTTATGTGTGCCCCCAGGACACTGCTGGATCCGGCAGCTCCTCCCCACACACATGACTCCTATTATGCTCTTTTGCTTCCTGTTTATCCTCCCTCCAAAGGCAGCTGAGGCTGGGCCGGCTCCTGCCTCTGTATGTGGCGGCGGGAACACAGCTGGGAGTTAGGGCAGTATCCGATGGGCACAGCATCCTGTGTGGCCAGCATGAAGAGGGGGCGTGGGCGTAAAAAGAGTTGGGGCATGGCCGGCACCGAGAGCTGCACGGATACTTCAAGGGGGCGTGACTGGCACATTTTCAGTGCAGTGCGGGAAAAGTATGATCTCGGCCGGGACAGCGGGACAGACTCTCAAAATCCGGACTGTCCTGCTGGATCTGGGATGGTTGGGAGGTATGGTTCAAATCCCACCAAGGAGAACATCTGCAAGGAGTTTGCGTGTTCTCCCCGTGTTTGCGTGGGATTCCTCTGGGTACTCCGGTTTCTTCCCACACTCCATAGACATACTGATAGGGAATTTAGATTGTGAGCCACATCGGGGACAGTGCCAATAATGTCTGTAAAGCGCTGTGGAATTATAGTGCTATATAAATGAGTAAAATAAATAAATATAACACACTAGATGTGTGTAGCCCTGGTACACAATACCAGGAGGATGAGTGGAGAGGTAACAGTTAAGGGCTCTTCATGACATCACGTACACTTCGGACACACCCAGCAGGGGTGTGGAAGGAGTGATTCATTCAGTCAGTTTCCTGTCCTTGGACAGAGCAGACGTGTCCAGTCTGAGCCTGTTAGCAGTTCAGAAAGTGGAGGCTAGTACAGGTGGCCTAGTTCACCTCAGCCTAGTCAGAGCTGTGCCCCACTGGAAGACAGACTGAGATATCTATTAAGAGTCGAGCAAATCGAAGGGCAAAGTGGAAGGAATATTTAAAAGTGCTTTTGGCTTGGAGAAGTCCTGCACATTGCTACCGGTCACTGGGGACCGAAGGATCACTATTAGCTTCAAGCATAGTGGTAAGAAAACCAGAGACTTACCGGACCTTAGGTAGCGGCAAGCAGCCCCGAATAGTCAGTACGTAACTGGGGTCAGAGGAAGTGAGGACCTTGAGTCAGTGCACGACAAGATAGGAATTCAGCTTTCTCACAGGAAGGCTCCGACCACAAAAACTGACCGGGCAGAACAGCTTTGGAATAGCTGGAGATATAGAGGGAACTACGCTTCAAGCTGGTTGGACTCATCAACATTGGACAGTAAAGGAGGCCCCTAACTTGCTTAACTGTTGCCTCAAAGCTCATCCTCCATCAACCCCATCAGCCTCCCTGGGACCTGCCTTACCATCTTGCAAGTAAAGGTATGGAAAGACGCTGACGGTGTGAGACTGAGTTATTTATTTGCATGCCTGCACAATCCCTATATAACTACCGACCTGAGGGAAGAGTCCCACCTGTAGGGGACCCGACATCTAGCTGCCTCACCATCCCCTCAGAGATCTACAGCAGCGCTGGTACAAATTACCAGAGACTACAGGTGGCGTCACGAACTGTATATAAATCTATCCCCTGTAAATATACCCCCCAACAAACGCCAGACCGCCAGGGCCACAGACCGAGCCACCGCTACCTGTGACAACCCCATAGACTTCCATGGGCTCGGCTCTGAGTACCCCATTGCCCTGGTAACCCACAATTGTGGTGGCGGGTCGACACAAAA
>JARQOD010000001.1:561317443-561369188 GCA_033576555.1 Oophaga sylvatica | reverse complement strand
AACAGTGGCCCCGGTTTCGCTAGAGTCTGTGCCCCCAGGCAAGACTTTTGTGCCTACCAATTTGCGACCGGAGGTACTCTCTTGGGCACATTCGTCCAGGGTGGGTGGACACTTTGGGGCAAAGAGGACATCTGAATTGCTGGCGAGGACATACTGGTGGCCGCATATGGTCAGTGACGTTGGGGACTACGTTCGAGCGTGTGTCTCCTGCGCCCAGAATAAGTCTCCACGACAACGGCCAGCTGGGTTATTTAACCCTTTGCCGGTGGCAGACAGGCCCTGGGAGATGGTTGGGATGGACTTTGTGGTGGGCTTGCCCAAGTCTCGGGGTTGCACCATCATTTGGGTAATCACCGACCATTTTTCCAAAATGGTGCATCTGGTGCCGCTACCACGGTTACCTTCTGCACGGGCTCTGGCACCGTTGTTCGTTAGGCACATCTTCCGTCTACACGGCATGCCGTACAAAATTGTCAGTGACCGAGGTCCCCAGTTTGCGTCTCGGTTCTGGAGAGAGCTTTGTCGTCTACTCAGTATTGAGTTAAATCTCTCTTCAGCGTAGCATCCTGAGACGAATGGGTTGGTAGAGAGGGCCAACCAGACCTTGGTCACCTATCTACGACATTTTGTCTCAGCCAGGCAGGATGACTGGGCATCCTTGCTACCGTGGGCTGAGTTTGCACTAAACAATGCGGTGGCTGACTCCACCGGACAGACTCCATTCCTCCTAAACTACGGTCAGCATCCGCGGGTTCCGGTGCCCATGCCCGTATCTTCCGCCGACTCCAGGGTGGCAGACTGGGCTGTGGAGGCACGGGACATTTGGGACCGTACCTAGGATGCCATTCAGGTATCCAAGGAGAGGATGAGGTCCTCCGCCGACGCACATCGGCGCCCCGCTCCAACATTTGCTCCTGGGGACTTGGTGTGGCTCTCCGCCCGTAACATTAGGCTGCGAGTTGAGTCCACTAAGTTGGCACCCCGCTACCTGGGTCCTTTCAAGGTACTCAAGCAGGTTAACCCTGTGGTATACCGTTTGGCTCTTCCACCACGCCTGGGTATCTCCGACACCTTTCACGTATCCCTCCTGAAACCTGTGCTCATGTCCCGGTTTTCTGAGTCATCTGCCGGGACATCGGGTTCGTCTACGGACGACCATGTGGTGAACGCCATCGTAGGGTGTAAGGTGGTACGGGGCAAAAAGTTTTATTTGGTGGACTGGAGGGGCTATGGGCCTGAGGATAGGTCTTGGGAGCCTGCCGAGCATGTTCACGCTCCACAGCTTATCGCTGCCTTTGAGCGCAGCCAGGCCCAGAGAAGGGGGGGTAATGTTAGGGGTCGAGTTCCCGATTCTGCACAGGGGGAGTCTTGAACCAGTCTCGCTGCGGTTCCCCATTCGTCTCTGTCCGCAGTGGAGCCTGCTCAGCTTAGACGTCGGTCCCAGCGTCTCACCCAGTCTGGCAGTGTGCAGAGGATTACTGCTGCTCCTCCAGGCTCTGCTATTGTGGCCAGTACTGGTTAGCAGCGAGCAGACGTCTTTAGGACAAAGTCCTTGTTTTCCCCTTCTGAGCATGCCCATAGTGAGATCTCTCATTGGAGATCAGGGGTCACATGCTCAGGTACTGCAGCACCTCCTATTGGTCCGCCAGGAAGGTCCTGTGACTACTGGTGTTCTGGAACAAGTTTCATTGGTCCTTGTTTCTGGCAGGTCCTTGTTATGTTACGGTAGCTGAGGAGTGCAGGTAAAAAAGGAAATACACCAGAGCAGTTGGAATCTATGAGATTGCAGTACCCTGACTAACCACCGCAACTAGAGGCAGCCGTGGAGCGTTCCTACGTTGGTCCTAGACGCCTCGTCACAGCCTGAGAAACTAACTACACCTAAAGATAGAAATAGGAAAGCTATCTGCCCCGGAGCAGAACCCCAAAGATAATAGAAAGCCCCCAAACATGTAATGGCGGTTAGACAAGAGGAAATACTGACACAGAAAAAATAGTATGAGCAAACGCTGGGGCCCAAACTATCTAAATAGAAAAGGATAGGAAGGGTACTTACTGCAATCTCAGAAAACCCTGAAAAACACCAACCCTACTAATTTCAAAATCACCTGAGATCACACGACCTCTACCACCTAAATTAGTTCTCTGGTGTAACAAAAACAAAACAGCAGCCACTGAAAAAAAACTGGAAAAAGCAAAAGTACAAAACACAGTGGCTGGACTAAACTGAGAGGGCAAAAGCCCCGGAGGGACCCTGAAGGCCCCACAGAAGTGCAGGACAAAATGCAAAAATATAGCAAAAACACAAAATAAGAAATTGTCTTATCTGATAGCAGGAGATGCAGACACGACACAGCAGGCTACAAGGGAAACTGGAAAGAAGGATTCAGACCAGAACAATTGATCACCGGCAACCCTGATGGGAAAATGACTCCTTATAAAAGACCAATCAGTAACACCTGATTCCCAGTCCTCACAATCCTCACTAGTACCGCTTGTAACCACCAGAGGGAGCCTCTGCTCAGAACTCATCTCAAACCCATCCATGCATCTCACAACAGTACCCCCCCCCTTGAGGAGGGGTCACCGAACCCTCATTTGAGCAACCAGGTCGGTCAGGATGAGTTCTATGATACGCACGGATAAGTCTCCTAGCATGGATGTCCGAAGCAAACACCCAAGAATTGTCTTCCTGACCATAACCTCTCCATTTAACCAAATACTGGAGTCTTCGTCTAGAAAAACGAGAATCCAATATTTTCTCAACCACATACTCCAGATTGCCCTCAACCAAAACAGGGTCAGGAGGCACAGCAGCAGGAACCACTGGCTCAACAAACCTCTTCAACAAGGACTTGTGGAACACGTTATGGATCTTAAATGTCCCTGGAAGAAGCAAACGAAAAGAAACAGGATTAATAATCTCCATGATCTTATAAGGTCCAATGAACCTAGGTTTAAATTTAGGAGATGCTACTCTCATAGGAATATTCTTTGAGGACAACCAGACCAAGTCCCCCACTTTAAACCGAGGACCATCAGTCCTATGCCGGTTAGCAAACCGCTGGGCCTTCTCCTGAGAGAGGGACAACCTCTCCACTACCTGGTCCCAAATCTGCTGCATACGCTCAACAACAGAGTCAACACCTGGACAGACAGAAGCCTCCGTCTGTCCTGAAGAAAATCGAGGGTGAAACCCAGAATTACAGAAAAACGGAGACATCAAAGTGGCAGAGCTAGCCCTATTATTAAGAGCAAACTCAGCCAAAGGCAAAAAAGAGACCCAGTCATCCTGATCAGCAGACACAAAGCATCTTAGATAAGTCTCCAATGTCTGGTTTGTTCTCTCAGTTTGACCATTGGTCTGAGGATGAAATGCCGAGGAGAAAGACAATTGAACACCCAGTTTAGAACAAAAAGTCCTCCAAAATCTGGAAACAAACTGGACTCCTCTGTCAGACACAATGTTCTCAGGAATGCCGTGTAAACGAACCACGTGCTGAAGGAACAATGGCACCAATTCAGAGGAGGAAGGCAACTTAGGTAATGGCACAAGATGTATCATTTTGGAAAACCTATCACAAATTACCCAGATGGTGGTCATTCTCTGAGAAACAGGAAGATCGGAAATGAAATCCATAGAGATATGGGTCCATGGTCTCTTGGGCACAGGCAATGGCATCAACAAACCACTAGAGCGAGAGCAAGGCTTGGAGCGAGAGCAAGTCCCGCAGGACTGCACAAATTCCCTGACATCACGAGACAAGGTAGGCCACCAAAAGGACCGACTAACCAAGTCTCTGGTACCAAAAATTCCGGGATGCCCAGCCAATGCGGAACAATGAATCTCAGACATCACACTCTTTTTCCATTGGTCCGGGACAAACAATTTTCCAACAGGGCAGCGCTCGGGCCTATCCTCCTGACACCCCTCCAGAGCAAGTCTCAAATTGGGCGAGATGGCGGAAAGAACTACACCCTTCTTCAAAATAACAGAGGGATCAGATAGCTCAGGAGAGTCCGCAAGGAAACTCCTCGAGAGGGCATCCGCCTTAACATTCTTAGTGCCAGGAAGAAAGGAAACCACAAAATTAAAATGTGTGAAAAACAAGGCCCACCTGGCCTGTCTAGGATTGAGTCGCTTGGCAGATTCCGGATAGACCAGATTCTTATGGTCCGTAAGGACCACCACCTGATGTTTGGCTCCCTCCAGCCAATGTCTCCACTCTTCAAAAGCCCACTTCATGGCCAATAACTCCCGATTACCCACGTCATAATTACGTTCAGTAGGAGAAAATTTTCGAGAGAAAAAGGCACAAGGGTTACTTTTAGAGGTCTCTGGATCTTTTTGGGACAAAACGGCACCTGCCCCAATTTCAGAGGCATCAACCTCCACCTGAAATGGCAGAGAAACATCAGGCTGCCGTAGAACAGGAGCAGAAGTGAATCTCTGCTTAAGTTCCTAAAACGCAGAGACTGCCTCAGGAGGCCAATTCACCACATCAGAACCCTTTCTGGTCAAATCAGTTAATGGTTTAACAATAACCGAGAAATTACCAATAAATTTACGATAAAAATTGGCAAAACCCAAAAATCTCTGAAGAGCCTTTAATGAAGTAGGTTGGACCCAATCACAGATGGCCTGAACCTTGACCGGGTCCATTTCAATAACAGATGGGGACAAAATGAATCCCAGAAATGAGATCTTCTGTACGCCAAAAAGACACTTTGATCCCTTCACATACAGAGCATTCTCTCTCAAAATCTGGAATACAGTTTGAACATGTTTCACATGAGAGTCCCAGTCATTAGAAAAAATCAAGATATCATCCAAATAAACAATCAGAAACTTGTCTACAAAATCCCTGAAAATGTCATTCATGAAGGACTGGAAGACGGAAGGAGCATTAGTGAGCCCAAAGGGCATCACAAGGTACTCAAAATGCCCTTCAGGGGTGTTAAATGCCGTCTTCCATTCATCCCCGTGCTTAATGCGAATAAGGTTATACGCCCCCCTGAGGTCAAGCTTGGTAAACCAAGTAGCGTTTTTCACCCTGGAAAACAGGTCAGAAATCAAGGGTAACGGGTATTGATATTTCACAGTAATATTGTTCAAGAGACGATAATCAATACACGGCCTTAATGAACCATCTTTTTTGGCCACAAAGAAAAAACCGGCACCTAAGGGTGAAGAGGATGGTCTGATATGACCCTTCTCCAATGATTCCTTGATATAAGACCGCATAGCGTCATGTTCAGGTACAGACAAGTTAAAAAGGCGACCTTTAGGGAATTTACTACCTGGCACTAATTCAATAGCGCAGTCATAGCTCCTATGGGGAGGCAAGGATGCAGATTTACTTTCGCTAAACACATCAGAAAAATCAAACAAAAAGTCAGGAACATCCTAGCCTGGGGGGAGGCAGAAAAAACAGGAGTGTTGGTATTAACACATTGGCAGCCCCAACTGGTTACAGACACAGATTTCCAATCCAAAACAGGATTATGAGACTGTAACCAAGGGAAACCCAGCACTATAATGTCATGCAGATTATATAGAACCAAAAATTTGCAGCACTCCTGGTGATCAGGTTCAACCCTCATTATCACCTGAGTAGAAAACTGGGGTTTATTCTCAGCCAAAGGGGTAGAATCGATCCCCAGTAAAGGAATAGACTTCTGTAGGGGTATCAAGGGAAACCCACAACGTTTAGCAAAATCATAATCCATCAGGTTAATAGCTGCTCCAGAATCAACGAAAGCCTGAGCAGAAAATGAGGACAGAGAGCATATCAGAGTGACAGTTAATAAAAACTTAGTCTGAACACTACCCAAGACAACTGAGCGTGCAAAACGTCTTCCCCGCTTAGGGCAGACTGAAATAGCATGAGAGGCATCACCACAGTAGAAACATAACCCATTGCGCTTTCGAAACTCATGACGCTGTGCCCCAGACACCACTCCATCACACTGCATGGGCTCAGCAGCTGGCTCACAAGGCAACACCACTCCACGCATACTTCTCCGCTCACGCAAACGTCTGTCAATTTGAATCGCTAATGACATAGAATCATTGAGACCAGAGGGACAGGGAATCCCACCATAACATCCTTTACATTATCCGACAGACCCTTCCGGAAAAGGGCCGCCAAAGCGTCGTCATTCCATTTGGTCAGGACTGCCCACCTACGGAATCTCTGACAGTATAACTCAGCGTCATCAAGCCCCTGATTTAATGCCAACAAGGCTTTTTCAGCTTGATCAGTGACATTAGGCTCATCGTACAATAACCCCAAAGCCTGAAAAAATGCATCAACATCACTCAAAACAGGATCCCCAGGTATCAGGGAAAAAGCCCAATCCTGAGGATCGCCGCGCAGGAGAGAGATGACAATTTGAACCTGCTGCGCTGCGTTTCCTGAGGACTTAGATTTTAAGGCAAGAAACAATTTACAATTATTTTTGAAATTCTGAAACTTAGCTCGATCCCCTAAAAACAAATCTGGCATGGGAATCCTAGGTTCCACAACAGGCAACCTAGCAAGATAGATAGCAATACTCCGAACCTCAGTGGCAAGCTGATCCACACGGCCAGACAACTGTGCAAACTCCATTGGGAGAAAAGATCCTCCCCAGCACCCAGAGATACAGAGGGAAAAAAAAAAAAAAAAATGCAACAAACAGAAAAATATCTCTGACAACTTTTCTTCCTTAATATTTTTTCCCTTCTGTGAGTACCATACAATTTTTATGGCCGGTGATACTGTTATGTTACGGTAGCTGAGGAGTGCAGGTAAAAAGGAAATACACCAGAGCAGTTGGAATCTATGAGATTGCAGTACCCTGACTAACCACCGCAACTAGAGGCAGCCGTGGAGCGTTCCTACGTTGGTCCTAGACGCCTCGTCACAGCCTGAGAAACTAACTACACCTAAAGATAGAAATAGGAAAGCTATCTGCCCCGGAGCAGAACCCCAAAGATAATAGAAAGCCCCCAAACATGTAATGGCGGTTAGACAAGAGGAAATACTGACACAGAAAGAAAATAGTATGAGCAAACGCTGGGGCCCAAACTATCTAAATAGAAAAGGATAGGAAGGGTACTTACTGCAATCTCAGAAAACCCTGAAAAACACCAACCCTACTAATTTCAAAATCACCTGAGATCACACGACCTCTACCACCTAAATTAGTTCTCTGGTGTAACAAAAACAAAACAGCAGCCACTGAAAAAAAACTGGAAAAAGCAAAAGTACAAAACACAGTGGCTGGACTAAACTGAGAGGGCAAAAGCCCCCGGAGGGGACCCTGAAGGCCCCCACAGAAGTGCAGGACAAAATGCAAAAATATAGCAAAAACACAAAATAAGAAATTGTCTTATCTGATAGCAGGAGATGCAGACACGACACAGCAGGCTACAAGGGAAACTGGAAAGAAGGATTCAGACCAGAACAATTGATCACCGGCAACCCTGATGGGAAAATGACTCCCTTATAAAAGACCAATCAGTAACACCTGATTCCCAGTCCTCACAATCCTCACTAGTACCGCTTGTAACCACCAGAGGGAGCCTCTGCTCAGAACTCATCTCAAACCCATTCACAACAGGTCCTGTAGCTGTTACTATAAAAGGGTAGCATGGCTGGGCCGCCATGCACTAATATCAATCTTTATATGCTATGCGCCAGTTTGGTCATGCGTGTGTGTGGTTAGGGCCCGGCTGAAATAAGCCCCTAGAATACCGACTTAATCGGTGAGGAGTTTGGTATGCTAGCTGGTCAGGGTCAGTGTCCTAGATTACCGGCATAACTGGTGAGGAGTTTGATTGCTGTATTCAGGGTTTGGTGTTCAGATGCCATAGATTGCGGGTGACTCCCGTGAGGACATTAGCGCATGATCACGTTCTATGTTCGCTTAGCAGTTAACTGTGTACCTGAGTGCCTGACAGGACACAGAAGTTTGTCTCAGCAGCTCTGTGACGTAACAGGTTCGCTTTCAACGCTAAACAGCGCCCTAGCGTGTTTATTTTGCGACTCAGTTGTGTTAAGTGAGTTCGCACACATCGCCATATAACGCTGCGGCACTCCTTCTAGCGGCTCTGTGGATTAACAGAGTTCGCACATATTGCCACAGCGCGTTACAGCGTTTATTTTGGCGACTCTGCAGGATAACAGAGTTCGCTTCTTGCGCCATTCTACTAGCAGCAGGCTCCGCCTGCACGGTGGACCCCGGGCTGCGAACGCACCTCTCCACATCATATATTTGGTGCGTTCCGCAGCCCCTAACAGAGGGTGAGGGAGTACCATACTTCCTACGATAGGGATGGGGGGACCATGCATACCAGGATTGAGGGTGAGGGGACCATGAATACCAGGATTGGGGGTGAGGGGACCATGCATACCAGAATTGGTGGTGAGGGAGTAACATACATCCTACTATAGGGATGAGGGGGACCATGCATACAAGGATTGAGGGTGAGGGGACCATGCATACCAGGATTGGGGGGTGAGGGGAACATGCATTCCAGAATTGGGGGGTGAGTTGACTATGCATTTCAGGATTGGGGGTGAGGGGACCATGCATACCAGGATTGGGGGGTGAGGGGACCATGCGTACCAGGATTGGGGGATGAGGGGGCCATTCATACCATTATAGGGATGAGGGGTGCCATGCATACCAAGATAGGAGGGGGCAGCACATTCCAGGATGGGAGACCATATACCAATAAAAATGCTTGCCACCCGAGCATAGAACAGGTTCATAGCTAGTATAATATAGACAGATATACAGAGAATGGTAACACATGTAAGAGTGTGGCAATACCATTAGTTAGTAGTGATAATACATATTTCTATGTAGTAGTAATCACAAATATTTACATAGACATTACCTTCATTAACATATATTAATATCAATACACTGAGAACAGTTAGAGTTAGAGGAAGGGATCAAGGAGGTAATTCTATCTCACCCCCTTACACCACCACCAGTTTTGTAATAAACTTCAAAAATCCCTCATTGACTTGAAAAAAAATGGCAGTTATCATAAAGTAATAGCTTGTCCTATTGATCTGGCTGCCTTTTCTGTAATGGCAGACCACCACTTTCATGGATATAGACTGCATAATCGTAATGATGGTATTGAAGTCTATAGTGCAGGGAATGAAAAACTGAAATATGTGCAGCTAAACCTAAGATACCACAGAATTTGGAAGAATACATTTACAAGTGAAGTCACATTTCAAACAATACAAAAAAGTAATAAATCTATAGAGAAAGTATTTTTTCCGATGCTAATGATGCTTGGTGTAGTCTGCCTGGAATGTCACTCATGTTTTCCTGCGTTGACAGATTCTGTTCATTTTAGCAGAAATGTGATGCCTTACTCTTACAGTTTACAGGCTGAATGGTTTAGTGGAGGGCAACCAATCTGAAGTATTTCATGCATGAATGCTCAAATTGTTTTCAAAATTGTTTTCAAAATTGTTTCATAGACATCTTATGTCTGACATTTAACAGGAGACTATTGTTTTCAAAAAATGTGCAAAATATGAACAGTTATAAATTGTAAGTCACGTGTGTTAAAAACTACAACAGAAGCCGCTGTTCAATAATGGTATCAGTTGTCTCTCCTACTACATATTGTTGAGTGCCATACAGCAGAATTACATAACTGGAACAACAAAATTACTTTCAGAAAATACCCCAGATGAATGAATGGGTCAAGTTCACGTCAGCTACCAGCACTGTTTTGATGACATGTATTTTACACAAAGTTAAATAAAATGTTTGAGTATTACCTTACTCTAATGTTCTAATATTCATTTTGATATCCTTTTTTTTCTTAGGTGCTTCAGAGTGGACGTCTTGGTTTAATGTAGACCATCCAGAAGGTGATGGAGATTATGAAACAGTAGAGGCCATTCGCTTTTATTACCCACAGCGTTTGTGCATTAGACCTGTTGCTCTTGAAGCAAGAACCACTGAATGGAATAGACCAAAGGACACCAAAGAGGTTGTACACTCTAATCCAGAAAAGGGCTTCTGGTGCATCAACAAAGAGCAACAGAGAGGACAAAATTGTTCCAACTACCATGTTAGGTTTCAATGTCCACTTGGTAAGAAGGATATGATTATATTCAAGGCAAAGATTTGCTTTTACAGGATTTTTCTCACATGGAAAATAATGGCACATGAATTTTCTAATGAGAGTATGGATTAAAGGAATTTATTAAAGTGTTTTTCTCATCATAGTCATGACATATTTCTAGCAAAGTGATGAATAATGACAACCATTTTGCATGGAAATGCAACACATCCTCTTATGTGAAAAGAGCCTATGTACTTCCTTAGGCTACTTTCACACATCCGTTTTGCACCTGACGGTGCGTACAGGAGTCGCGCCGGAGCGCCGGATCCGGCAAATATTATGTAAAACCGGATGAGACTGATCCGGTTTGTCGCAGGATCCGTCTTGCACATCCGACCAAAAACTGGATCCGTCCCATCCGTTTTTTTGTCCGTTTTTCGCCGGATTATGACGGATCCGGTTTTTTAAAAACGCCCCGCTTCCAAACGTGATTGGCTACTGTAATCCTATATATACACTGTTCCTACAGCCCATCTTTGACAGGTTGTAGAGGAGCAAGTGTAGGTTGGAGAGAAGAGCAAGTGACTGGCGAAGATGGATGTTGTTATTGGAAATATTTTGAATAATTTGGTGGATTTTACAGTGGAGGCTAATCGTTTGAAGGTGATAGTTCTGGAGAAGGAGAGAGTGAGACAGCAGCGCATTATGCGTCAGCGCCAACGACGACGCCGTATGTGGATCCACCCATCACAGCCCAGAGACTAACTAGTGGGGTGTGTTCTATGTACACTCTGCATGGAGCTTAGACAAAACCCGGAGAAATTTTTTGCATACCTTCGGATGAAGAAACAAAATTTTGATTTCTTGGTGGAGCGTATTGGAAAACAAATCCGAAGATCCGACACCTATTGCCGCTTCTCAATTTCTCCGGCGGAGCGTCTGATGGTCACTATAAGGTAAGCTATATGTATTGGATCTGCTTGCTTGAGAGCACACTTGTAACTGGAATGTTGTTGCTGGTAGATTTTAACCATTTTTTTTATAGTATCTCCAATTGTTATAGCTGAGTTCTGGTATGTAATGCTGTGATTTTGAACTAATATATATTTTTTTTTTTTACAGATTCCTTGCAACTGGAGAATCGCTCGCCTCGCTGCATTTCCAGTATCTACTAGGAATTTCAATGATATCTGGAATTATCAAGCACACCTGCCGTGCACTGTGGAACTCTTTGGTCGGACAATTCGTTCCAGAGCCAACAACAGAGAGGTGGATTCAAATTGCGGACAAGTTTCTCCAGATATGCCAGTTTCCCAATTGCCTGGGTGCTGTTGATGGGAAACATATCCGCATTGTAAAGCCAGCAGGATCGGGATTGGAATTCTTCAATTATAAAAAATATTTTTCAGTCGTCCTCATGGCCATCGCTGATGCGGAGTACAAATTCATTGCTGTGGACATTGGGGCTTATGGACGGTCCAATGACTCGCAAGTTTTCAAACTGTCTGCTATGGGTCGGCGACTGTACGGAAACACTTTCCAGTTCCCAGCCCCTAGACCACTGCCTCAAATCTCTGGGCCACCTATGCCTTTTGTATGTGTAGGTGATGAAGCCTTCCAGCTGTCGGAACACCTTTTCAAACCTTACAGTAGCAGAAGATTGACACAAACCAAACGCATTTTCAATTTACGCCTCACAAGAGCCAGACGGATGGTGGAATGCGCGTTTGGGATTCTGACAGCCAAATGGCCTGTCCTATTGACTGCAATAAACCTAAAGACTGAGACGAGGTTATAAAAGCGTGCGTGGTCCTACACAATTTTGTGATCAGCAAGGAACCAATTTCTATTGAGGAACAGTATGAAGAAACAACCTTGCAAGACTACCAGAACATTACCAATCGAAGTTCACTGGCTGTTTCACGGATGAGGGACAATTTTGCCCAATACTTTATGTCACCTCAAGGAAGACTAGACTGGCAGGATGACAGAGAAATTGCTTTGTTACCTTACAACTCATGTACCTTCTGTACCCACAGTAAACCTTTTAAAACCAAACTTGTCTACCTTCATGTGGGTTTTCTACTGTATTTAACCTTTTGTCCACAGTTGTGTCCCTGGTTGTTTTTTTTACCCAAAGTATTTCACCTTTTTTCCAAAATTGTGTACCTTGTTGGGGATTACCTAACAATGTTCACAAGTTTGGGAAAAAGGTGAAATACTTAGGATACTACACAACCTGGGACACAACTTTGGCAAAAAGGTTACATTTATTTACCTTTTCACCAAAGTTATGTTGGTGTTTTTGTGTACCCAATAATTTTTACCTTTTCCACAACCTTATTTTTAACATCTTAGAAATAGACACTAGAGCAGCGTGGCAAGTATGCATTACATACATCTGCTGGTCAGTAGATAGCGTATCCATGCGCTCGGCTACAGACTGGAAAAAGCTGTGATTTGGAGAAGTTCTTGCTTCTGAATGCATGGTTTACAGAAGTGTCTTCACCTCCAAAATGTTGGTGATTATCTGATTCATGCCTGCGGCAATTTGCTCAGATGAGACTTTTAGACAGTTCTGGAAAGATGCATTGAGATGCAAGAACTCGGGCGCATAGCTCCTTTCCTGACCCATCTGCCGCAGCCGCCCAGTAGCCACAGGTGTACTAGAGGTGGCAGTGGCAGAAGGGTGAGGTAAAGGGAATGCTATCTCCTCACCAGCAGATTCATGTAATGCAGGCGGCCACGATGCTCCAGTGCTGGTGGATGGGACTGCGGGATCGGATGTGAGGGAAGGCTGGGAAGGTGCAGATTGGCCGGGGGGGTCGAAGTGTCCCTCGCTGCCGGTCTCCTGAGGGATCGCCCCAGAAGGATCCAACTCTGCGGGCTCCTGAGTGCTGTTCACCGTGCTGTGGAATAAAGAGAAAAAAATACAATTAATATAGTGATATGGAATGGCCCTGGCTGAAATAAAAAATTTAGTTAGACATGTTAACATTTCCTTTTTAATATTTACCTTCTGGTGACCATTGTTGCCCGCAGGAATCGTGCGTACTTGTACTTGCTCCGGCGTCCTGCAGATCCACTCGGGGCCCGCATCTCCTTGTTGAACTCCTTCTTGAAGCGATCCCTCACAGACCGCCACCACTTCACAATTCTCTCCCCTGAAACGAGAAAGCACAAATTGGTTACTATACAACATCAGTGTTTCCCAAACTACAGTCCTTATGGCCCCCACAAAAGGAAATCCTGAAAACCTGACCCGTGTGGGCCACAAGAACTGGAGTTTGGGAAACACTGCTTTACATCCAGCAACCTGAACTGTATATACTTACCGTATATACTCGTGTATAAGCCGAGTTTTTCAGCCCCCTTTTTGGGGTGAAAAAGACCCCCCTCGGCTTATACACGAGTCATGGTTACTTTCACTACTTTGCCGAAGTATGGATGGATGTCCCCGGCATCTCCGGATCTTCTGCGCGCTCCCCTGCAGCCCCATATAATGCTCCCCTGCAGCCTCAGTATCTGTCATGTGTGCATTGCCACGAAGATCGTCGCGGTTGCACATTTTGACTTCTCACAGCTGAGCTGCTGTTTCTTTGTGTTTGGCAGCTAGGGAGTTAATTCTGTCTGTGCTCGGTGCTGGGACTGGGTGCAGTTTCTCCCGGCTGCAATTGATTATTTGTTGATTGGTTTCCTTTAAATTCCTGGTTGTCTGCTTGGGGAGTTGCCAGTGAAACCTTCATGCAGACCACAGATAGGAATGAATCTGTATAGACTTTAGTTGTGAGCTCCTTAGTTGTTCTAAGCTCAACTTGGTTAGAGTTTATTTCCCAGACCATTTATGTTCCTTTGGTGTTTGAGTGTGTATGCAAGCGAGTGTTATCCTGTCTGTCTTATATGTCTAATCTGTGTATTTAGCTGAGATCAGCCCATATCCCTTTGGTGGTAGTCAGGATCCTTCTTAGGACTGATTACAGGGTTCAGGGTCTGATAGGAGACAGGGTTAGGTTGGAGACTTGGACCTCTGAACCATTATCAGTACCTCCAAGGTGAGGGATTAGTTAGGACCCCAGTTTAGGGTCAGGTTAGATCCCGGTCCACCTCTTTCCTGTTTCAGCTCATCAAGTCCTCAAGATTAACCCTGAGTTCAGCAGATATCGTGTCAGGTAAATCTATTCTATACTTACATGCTGATGTTGCTATACTAGTTGTTGTATAGAGTGTTGTTCCTGTATTAATAGTTTACTGACATTGTATACATATCATTAGACAGCGTGACATTTTCACTGGCCATAAAAATTATCTCCAGTTACCATGGATCCAGTAGCCCAGCTGGCTCTGCAGTTGCAGGGATTATCCATGGAGCTGACGGACATTAAGTCCAAAGTTTTGTCTCCCCTGGAGCAAACCAGAGTTGAACCTAAAGTAGCTCTCCCGGACAGGTTCACTGGTGGGCGAGACAAATTTTTCACCTTCCGGGAGGCATGTAAATTGTATTTTCGGCTTCGGCCTCGATCATCAGGGAGTGAGGAGCAGAGAGTGGGAATTGTTATCTCACTTCTGCAAGGGGACCCTCAATCCTGGGCATTTTCCCTTCCTCCGGGATCCCCGGCTCTACTGTCTGTAGATCAATTTTTTACTGCCCTGGGATTGGTATATGATGACCCAGATCGGGTCTCTCTTGCTGAGACAAAATTACGTAAGATACAGCAGGGAGATCGTCCGGCAGAGGAATTTGCTTCTGAGTTTCGTAGATGGGCCACAGATACTCAGTGGAATGACCCAGCTCTTAGGAGCCAGTTTTGTCATGGGCTTTCTGATAAATTAAAAGACGTTTTGGCTCAGTATGAGTCTCCTCCTTCTCTGGAGGCTGCTATGGCCTTAGCTATCCGTACTGATAGACGGCTTCGGGAGAGGGGTGAGGTAACCCCACTCCCTGTTGTTTCTCCACCTACCACTAAAGTCCCTTATGTTGAGGTTCCCCTTGTCTGTTCGGATGAGCCTATGCAGTTGGGAGGGACATCATTTCGTAGGAGGGGATTGGCGGTACGCCGCAGGACTAGAAGATGTTTTTTCTGCGGGAAAGAGGGACATTTTGTTGGAGAATGTCCATCCCGTGCCTTGTTGAGCCAAAAGTCGCCGGAAAACTGTTAATCCCAGGTTGTGTGGTGGACGACAACCTGGGAGTATGTATTTCATCCGCCAGTTCTTCTCAGTTCCTTGTACCAGTGGAGGTGGTAGTTGGTACGAGAGTGGAGAGATTGTCTGTTCTTCTTGATAGTGGTTCCGGGGCTAATCTGGTTGACGCTCAGTTTGCTCAGGCTCAAGGTATGCATCTGAGTGTATTGGTCAAACCGATCCCTATATTCTCCATTGACGCCAGGCCTCTCGGCCAAGGTAGCTTTGTTCATGAGGTTCATAACATTGACCTTCGGGTAGGGGCAATACATAGGGAACAATTATCTTGTTATGTGTTGGAGGGTCTACCTACTCCCATTGTGTTGGGACTTCCTTGGTTGGTTAAACATAACCCTGTGATTAATTGGCAGTCCAGAGAAATAAGCCAATGGGGTGAGTTTTGCAAAAGCAACTGCATGAACACAGTCATCAGTGCGGTCGTGCCTAGTACATTGCCTCCTTTTTTGGAGGATTTTGGGGATGTTTTCTCTGAGGAGGGGTGTCAGGAGTTGCCTCCTCATCGCGTGTATGACTGCTCTATTAATCTCCTTCCTGATGCTAAGTTGCCTAAAGCTAGGTTGTATAATCTTTCTGGTCCTGAGAGGCAGGCTATGAAAGATTATATTTCTGAAAGTCTGGCCAAAGGGCATATTAGACCTTCATCTTCCCCAGTAGCCGCGGGGTTCTTCTTTGTGAAGAAGAAAGATGGAGGCCTACGCCCTTGCTTGGATTTCCGCGAACTTAATCGGATTACTGTTCGAGATCCGTATCCACTCCCTCTTATTCCTGATCTCTTCAATCAAATTGTTGGCGCCAAATGGTTTTCTAAATTGGATCTCAGGGGGGCGTATAATCTGATTAGGATAAAAGAGGGGGTGAGTGGAAAACGGCGTTTAACACGCCGGAGGGACATTATGAAAACCTGGTCATGCCTTTTGGTCTGACTACTGCACCAGCAGTATTCCAACATTTTGTTAATGACATTTTTCGTCACCTTGTGGGGCTGTTTGTGGTTGTATATTTGGACGACATTTTAATTTACTCGCCAGATCTTGTGTCTCATCAGGAGCATGTGAGACAGGTGTTGCAGATCTTGCGAGACAATAAACTATACGCCAAACTGGAGAAGTGTGTATTTGCCGTACAGGAACTTCAGTTTTTGGGTTTTTTGGTGTCAGCCTCCGGTTTCCGTATGGACCCTGAAAAGGTGAGAGCAGTGCTTGAATGGGATCAGCCAGGGGATCTTAAGGCTCTGCAGCGTTTTTTGGGGTTTGCTAACTACTACCGGAAATTTATTTGTAATTTCTCATCTGTCGTCAAACCTCTCACTGACATGACAAGAAAAGGGACGGATTTTTCTAAATGGTCGGACAAAGCTTGCCAAGCCTTTTCCTCTTTGAAGAAATGTTTTGCTTCGGCACCCGTTCTCATCCAACCAGATGCATCTCAGCCGTTCATTGTGGAGGTGGATGCGTCTGACGTAGGGGTGGGTGCTATATTGTCCCAGGGTCCGTCCCCTGGTAAATGGCATCCGTGCGCTTTCTTTTCTAAGAAATTGTCGTCCGCCGAAAGGAATTATGATATCGGCAATAGGGAACTTTTGGCCATTAAGTTAGCTTTTGAAGAATGGCGTCACTTTTTGGAGGGGGCAGTCCACCCGGTTACCGTTATTACTGATCACAAGAACCTGTTGTATTTGGAATCCGCTAAGCGTCTGAATTCCAGACAAGCTCGATGGTCGTTGTTTTTTACCAGGTTTAATTTTGTCGTCACTTATCGCCCGGGGTCTAAGAATGTAAAGGCTGATGCCTTGTCTCGCAGTTTCCCAGGGGCCGGGAAAACGGATGACCCGAGTCCTATCCTTCAGGAGGGGGTGGTAGTGTCGGCTGTATTTTCTGAGCTTGAGGAGGAGGGGTTAGAGGCTCAGGGGGACGCCCCTGCAGGACCTCCAGGGAGACTGTTTGTCCCAAATCTGTTGAGACAAAAGGTTATTGAGGCACATCATAATTCTGCTCTAGCAGGACATCCAGGGAGTAAGGCTACTTTAGATCTCCTTTCTCCCGGTTTTGGTGGCCTAATGCTAATAAAGATGTTATAACTTTTGTCGCGTCATGTGGGGTGTGTGCTCGCTCTAAAACCCCTCATACCCGTCCGTCTGGGACCCTTTTACCCTTGAAACTTCCGGAGCGTCCATGGACTCATTTATCTATGGACTTCATTACGGACCTTCCTCCGTCGTCAGGGAATACTGTCATACTGGTGGTTGTTGACAGGTTCAGTAAGATGGCACATTTCGTTGCTCTTCCTGCACTCCCTAATGCTAAAACTCTGGCGCAGGTGTTCATTAGGGAGATCGTTAGACTTCATGGGTTGCCTTCTGATGTGGTGTCAGATAGGGGGTCTCAGTTTGTGTCCAAATTTTGGAGGGCATTTTGTTTACGTCGGGGGATGCAATTGTCATTTTCCTCGGCTTTTCATCCGCAGACCAATGGTCAGACAGAGCGTCTGAATCAGAGCTTAGAGACATATCTCCGGTGTTTTGTCTCAGAGAACCAAGAGGACTGGTCTTCTTTCTTGCCTCTGGCAGAGTTCGCTCTTAACAACAGGCGGAGCGAGTCCACTGGTAAGTCCCCGTTTTTTGGGGCATATGGTTTCCATCCCCAGTTTTGTACTTTCAATGGGGGGGGCCCTTCTGGGGTTCCTGAGGAGGAGCGTTTCTCGTCGTCACTTGCTTCTGTGTGGAGAGGTGTATTGAATAATCTGAGTGCGATGGGGAACCGTTACAAACGTATGGCTGATAGGAGGAGAGTTTCTGGTCCAGATCTGAATGTGAACGATCTGGTATGGTTGTCTATCAGGAATATAAAACTTAAAGTGCCCTCCTGGAAACTGGGTCCCAGATTCATCGGGCCGTACAGGATCAGTTCCATAATTAATCCTGTGGCATTTCGTCTGGACCTCCCTCCTACGTTTAAAATTCATAATGTGTTCCACAAGTCCAATTACGTATAATCATGGTATGAGTTTTGGCGGCCCAGTCAATATCCATCACCTTCTCACTCGCTTCCACAGAACTCACCGGGCAGGCCTGGCCCTGAGGGTCCGGAGGCCCCTCGTAGAAGGGGGGGTACTGTCATGTGTGCATTGCCACGAAGATCGTCGCGGTTGCACATTTTGACTTCTCACAGCTGAGCTGCTGTTTCTTTGTGTTTGGCAGCTAGGGAGTTAATTCTGTCTGTGCTCGGTGCTGGGACTGGGTGCAGTTTCTCCCGGCTGCAATTGATTATTTGTTGATTGGTTTCCTTTAAATTCCTGGTTGTCTGCTTGGGGAGTTGCCAGTGAAACCTTCATGCAGACCACAGATAGGAATGAATCTGTATAGACTTTAGTTGTGAGCTCCTTAGTTGTTCTAAGCTCAACTTGGTTAGAGTTTATTTCCCAGACCATTTATGTTCCTTTGGTGTTTGAGTGTGTATGCAAGCGAGTGTTATCCTGTCTGTCTTATATTTCTAATCTGTGTATTTAGCTGAGATCAGCCCATATCCTTTGGTGGTAATCAGGATCCTTCTTAGGACTGATTACAGGGTTCAGGGACTGATAGGAGACAGGGTTAGGCTGGAGACTTGGACCTCTGAACCATTATCAGTACCTCCAAGGTGAGGGATTAGTTAGGAC
The DNA here is from genome assembly GCA_033576555.1 of Oophaga sylvatica. Taxonomy (NCBI): domain Eukaryota; kingdom Metazoa; phylum Chordata; class Amphibia; order Anura; family Dendrobatidae; genus Oophaga; species Oophaga sylvatica. The sequence goes on along the minus strand of JARQOD010000001.1, from coordinate 561,350,242 downwards.
CCCAGTTTAGGGTCAGGTTAGATCCCGGTCCACCTCTTTCCTGTTTCAGCTCATCAAGTCCTCAAGATTAACCCTGAGTTCAGCAGATATCGTGTCAGGTAAATCTATTCTATACTTACATGCTGATGTTGCTATACTAGTTGTTGTATAGAGTGTTGTTCCTGTATTAATAGTTTACTGACATTGTATACATATCATTAGACAGCGTGACAGTATCCCGATGGCTGCTGACAGGGCCGGCGGCTGCTAACAGGACGGCGGACGGCGTTGGTAGCGAGACAAGTGCCGGTGTCCTGAGCAGGCGGGGACACCAGCGCGCTATGGGGGTCAGGTGTCGGTGTCGCCGCTGGCTCAGGCCCCCGGCACTTGCAATATTTACCTGCCCCCCGTTCCAATGCCGGGGCCCGCTCTGTCTTCCGGGAAGTCTGACTGTTCCAGTCAGGGGGCGCGATGACGTAGTTAGTACGTGCCCTCTGACTGTACAGTCTCTGCAGAGAACCAGCGACGTTGAGGAGCAGCGGCAAGTGACAAGAGGTGAGTATGAGATTTTTTTATTTTTTTTATTGAAGCAGCGGCAGCAGCAGCATGATAGTATTAAAGCCTTTCACTTGACCATGTTAAGGGCCTCCATGGTGCAGCATTAAAATGGAGCATATACGGCAGTATATCAGTATGGAGCATATTATGGGGGCCTCCATGGTGCAGCATGAAATGGAGCATATACGGCAGCATATATCAGTACGGAGCATATTATGGGGGCCTCCATGGTGCAGCATTAAAATGGAGCATAATACGGCAGTATATCAGTATGGAGCATATTATGGGGGCCTCCATGGTGCAGCATGAAATGGAGCATATACGGCAGCATATATCAGTATGGAGCATATTATGGGGGCCTCCATGGTGCAGCATGAAATGGAGCATATACGGCAGCATATATCAGTACGGAGCATATTATGGGGGGCTCCATGGTGCAGCATGAAATGGAGCATATACGGCAGCATATATCAGTACGGAGCATATTATGGGGGCCTCCATGGTGCAGCATTATATGGGGCATACCGTATGTCACTATGGAGCATGTTATGGGGGCCTCCATTTACTATGCAGCATTATATGGGGCATGTGTTATTATGGAGCATGTTATGGGGCCACCATTATTTACTGTGCAGCATTATATGGGGCATATTTTTGTATGGAGCATCTTATGGGGCCCATCATGAACTTTATGGAGCATCTTATGGGGCCCATCATTAACTTTATGGTGCATCTCATGAGGCTATCATGAGCTTTATGTAGCATTATATGGGCCCATCATGAACTGTATGGAGCATTATATGGGGCTCCTGATTCAGTATGGACCCCCTTGCTTTGCCCAAGCATTGCTGAGTACACATACCAGTATATCACTGGTCTTGGATATACAGTGCGTACCGTAATTTGAAAATGTACTAATCGCTATGGTATGGATTTCTTTTTTAAAGTCTATTTTTATCCCATTAGAAATGGATCGCAGTACTTGTCCTAATCCTGGACCAAAACAAAAACGCAGGTCGTACGAAGCTGGTTTTAAGCTTAAGGTTGTGTCAAGAGCAGAAGAGAGCAATAATAGTATTGCAAGTAGGGAATTTTGCATTAACGAAAAACAAGTGAGGGAGTGGCGGAAAATGAAAGCGGACTTGGAAAAGTTTCCAAAGGCCAAAAAAGCTCAACGTAGTTTGAAGGTGTCATATGAGGCTCTAGAGACTGAATTGCATAAATGGGTTTGGAGTGTCGTGAAAATGGTTACTGCGTAACACGCATGGGTATTCGCTTACGTGCCCTGCAAATGGCTAAAGAAGACAAACTGAAAGCACCAGGAATTGAAAATTTTGTTGCATCAGCAGGATGGTGTACCCGCTTCATGAATAGATTTGGCCTATGTTTGCGGCAAAGAACAAAGATTTCACAGAAGTTGCCAAAAGACCTTGATGAAAAAGTGATGTCATTCCATTCATTCATCATAAAACAAAAAAGGATCCATAACTATGACCTGGGGGATATTGGAAATATGGATGAAACACCTATGACTTTTGATCTTCCAAGCAACAGAACTGTGGCAATTATGGGAGATAAAACTATTTTACTCAGAACCACAGGAAATTAAAAAAATCATTTCACAGTCGTTCTGTCATGTTTGGCCAATGGAACGAAGCTGCGGCCTGTCATTATTTTTAAAAGAAAGACCTTGCCTAAAAAGGTCCACTTCCCACCACGAATTACGGTGCGTGCTCATATTAAAGGCTGGATGGATGAAGACGGAACAAAAAAATGGCTGGAAGAAATTTGGAATGGACGACCAGGAGCAGCTTTAAAGAAAAAACCATCATTGCTAGTTTGGGATATGTTCAGAGCCCACACATCTGATGACATAAAAAATTGGCAAAGTCTTCTCAAGTTACTTTGGCGGTTATTCCAGGTGGACTTACATCTGTATTGCAGCCCCTAGATGTGTGTTTAAATAAACCTTTCAAAGACCGTGTGCGGAGGATGTGGCATGAATGGATGTCATCTGGTCAAGCCCAACTGACCAAACTTGGAAATCTGATGAAGCCGGACATAGAATTAATAGCAAAGTGGGTTCATGATGCATGGGAAGAGATTCCAGAGGACATGGTGCAACGGGCCTTCAAGAAATGTGGCATTAGTAATGCTATGGATGGCAGTGAAGACAGCGCTTTGTATGAAGATAACAGCAGTGACGGTGATGACCAACTCAGTGATGATGACAATGTCTATGCTGATAACCTCTTACCAGCTGAAGCAGAAGCTCTGTTTGCACATACAGAATGATGAGGAATCCAGTGACTTTGAAGGATTTTAACTCTTGTGTTTTAGATTGGTTGCTGATTGAGCTAAGGTTTTTGTACTTTTAAAGTTATTGTTACCGTATTGTTTTTGTTGACCCTCTTTTCCACTTACAGTACTTGTTTAATGTTCTTCTTTTAAATAAACATTCAAAAGCATTTAACCTACTGATGTCTCAATTAATTTTACTTTTATTCGTATCTATTTTTATTTTTGAAATTTACCAGTAGCTTCTGCATTTTCCACCTAGGCTTATACTCGAGTCAATAAGTTTTCCCAGTTTTTTGTGGCCAAATTAGGGGTCCTCGGCTTATACTCGGGTCGGCTTATACTCGAGTATATATGGTACGGTGTTCAGTCTCGGCCCAACATCGAGGTCCTCCCAGCGGTCCACCAGTAGCGAACAGAATTCCTCCCAGAGCCGTCGGGTGACGATAAGATCAGCATGGCGGCGGCCTCCCATGTTTCACAGATGCTCCCTTTCTTGGACCAGATCGATGAGGAGGTCGACATCTATCCCCTCCTCCTCACCGTCCGAGTCAGGAGCACGCTGTGAAGTCTGTTAAAAAAAAGAGGAAAAAAATACATTAGCCTCCACACTACCAAGTTTAAAAAAAATATATATATACTTACACGATGGTGACCGGCGCGTCTCTCACGCCGACGACTCTGGGAGGCACTGTGAGGACCTCTTGGACGAGCACCTGATTCGGGAGACTAAAACAAAAAAAAAACAATTTGGATGTAGGCATATGTGTTGTGTGCTGTGTGATGTCTGTACTAAATGGTTTTCTATGTGTTGTGTGTAGTATGTAGTTGTGTTTCTGCGATTGATGCAGGATACTTACGAATTGTGAGCCCACTCCAGGAATCTGTCCACCCCATCCTTCTTCTTCTTGGAGCTCCACTTCAGCTTGTGATTCCTGTTATTAAAAAAAGACAATGAATAGATATATCCCACAGATGGATTGTGGAAAAAAAATATATATAATAATTTTTTACCGATAAATGCTGACGATGAGAGGGAGGGCTCCCTGAAGAAGACGTGTCGTCCTGACGCTGCAGGTCCCCGGACTCCAGGATTGCTGGTTGTTCTGGTGGTGGTGGTGCTGCTGCTGCTTGGGTTTGGTGTCCTCTGCTGTGGAATAAAGAGACAAAAAGGGCCAGTGAATATATGGATATTCCATGGCCCTGGCTGAAAAAGAAAAAATTGGTTACATTTTTTGGGAATGGGGATGTGATATTTACCGTCTGGTGTCGGATGTGCTCTCCTGTGAGTGCTGCTGCTCCCTTGCTGCTGCTGCCTGGGTTTGGCGTCTGCTGTGGAATAAAGAGACAAAAAGGGCCAGTGAATATATGGATATTCCATGGCCCTGGCTGAAAAAGAAAAAATTGGTTAAATTTTTTGGGAATGGGGGATGTGATATTTACGGTCTGGTCTCGGATGCGCTCTCCTGTTGGTGCTCCATTTCTTTGGGTTCTGCTGCTGGTGCTGATGGTGGTGGTGGTCTGCGTCTGGCTCCTCTGCTCCTGGCTGGCTGCATGCTAATGGCTGAGTGTCCCACTGACCTGCTTTATACATGTTTGCTGTGGGCTGGGCTACATCTGAGCATGCTCAGAACAAAAAACCAGATCCGGCGCATTCCGGCGCTCGTAGACTTTAATTGTGACAAAAAGCCGGAAGCTTTTTCGCCGGAGACCAAAAACGTTACAGTTGCTGTTTTTTGCAGACGCCGGAATGAGACCAGACGATCCAGCGCTAATACAAGTCAATGGGAAAAAAACCGGATCCGGCATTACATTTCGCCGGATCCGGTTTTACAAAAAAAGGCCGGTGCAAAACGGATGTAGTGAAAGAGGCCTTACTCAGTATGTTGTTGGAAATACATCGTTCACATGATCTGCATTGGTTTAATTGGTCAGAATCTCACTAATCAGAATGTTATGGCTTTTTCAATGCTTAAACATTTATGATGGGATTATCCCATTTATTTGTTTTAACCTAAAAGTCCAAAAGTGAAAAATGTTGCTTATACAGCACTACAAATCATAAATAAATACAATGATACTGTCACGGGTTTACTGTGACAGAGAGGAGCGAGAAGACCGTAGGATTTGATTGCTCCTACTCCTGCACTTCTTTTTAAACGGTGTAAATTTCTTTTGGCAGTACAGGGGTGAATTGACCATGTTGGGAGCTTGAGCTCTCAGTTGAGCTCAGTTAGCGACTCCTACCCCCTATATAATCTAGGTCTTGACTGACACTCATCGTCAGAGCTAGCTTATGCTGCATAACTAGAAGGATAATAGTTGGTGGTTATAAAAGTATGAATTTGGTGGATTTATCGGTGACTGTTGCTTTGGATTTGTGAATGTGATAATTCCCTTCCTTCTTCTACTTTAGTTTTAGTGCAAACTAGGTCGCCCCCTAGTGTCAGGGGCAGGGAAGGAGTCCCTGGTCCTGGGTAACCCGACAACAGTGTCGTGACAGGTATATATAATAAAGACATATGTGTACATCATAAGTCATGATATTTAAACTCAATACAGATATATTTATTATTAAAGTAATAAGGTATATGTAGAAATATGCAAACAATAAGTCTTAAGGATCCCCACTGTGGGCAGTGCAACTCAATTAGCAACATTTCTAGACACTAAACTGTCCTGAATCACATTCCAATAGAGGTGAAAGGTATAAAATGTATGAGACTGTCTTGGACCACAATCACTTCTATCTTTTACATTTATAAGTTTTACATCTATAAATTTCTGTAACTCTCTTTGTGACACATGTGTTGAGTTATATTTTATGTAATTCCTATAAATGTCACTTGTTCATAGGAGCAAATATCCTATTACTTGGAAGGAATTGGACAAAATAAATGTCAGGTACATTTCTTCCTATTTATTCTGACAATTACCAGGAGACATTGATGGGAGTTGTATTCAACAGTACCTATTTAACGCCTGTGTAAAATAAAGAATTTAAAAAAAGGTGTGGACTCTCAAGCAACTTTCATAACCAGCAGAGGAAAAGACCATGGCTGAGGACTGATGTTAATAATCTGGGACAAGGGACAATATCCCATAAGGTTAACAGGCTATTAATAACAGCTCACAGCTGTTTGCTTAGCCTTTCCTGGTGAATTTACGGGGGACCCCAGAAAAAAAAGACATAGAGTTCCCCTATAAATTCAAATCAGCAAAGGCTAAACGGACAGCTGTGGATTGATATTAACAGCCTGGGAAGTGGCCATGTATATTGCCCTCCAGGCTACCAACATCAGCCTTCAGCCGCCCCAGCAATGGCGCTTTCATAAGATGCACCAAATCTTGTGCTTAGCTTTGCTCTTCCCACTTGCCCTGGTGTAGTGTCAAGTGGGGTAATATTTGTGTGGTTGTTGTCAGCTTTGTATTGTCAGCTGACATCAATCCCAGGGGTTAGTAATGTAGAGGCGTCTACTTCAAGATCGTTTATTTGAAGTAAAAATCAACACCCTGTGTGAAAGATGGCACTGGAGAGATTATGCAGAATCCCACCACTGCCACTACTTGGGAGGGATGGTGTGATGAAATAATATATATATTTTTATCAATATCAATCGCAGGGGGGATATATTTTTAGTTATCCCACCTCTGCCACCAATACGTCACGAACTGCAGGGATTTATGTATATCCCACTTACCAGTTTCGGTTTGGAACTTGCAGCTCTCTGGCGCCCCCCTTACCCTTAGGTCAGTCAGGAAAATGCACCTAGGATAAGTAGTCTACTGGCTATTAGGCACGCTGCAGCGAGGGAAATATAACTACTCCCAGCTGCAGCCAGGCAATACGCTTATAAAACCCATTCTGTCACTGCCAGCTTTAACTCACAAGCCCAGTACACACTTCGCTGCCACCAGCTTTTATTCTTAATAACGGGTCCGAAGCCAACCCAAATTAGTAGCGTAACTCACTTCAGAGGACGTGACAGTACGTTATAGTGCAAGGAGAAACTAAGCTAGTAATTTTATATATTTTACTCCAAAAAGGTAGGCAGTGTTTACAAAAGGTATAAAAGATATTACAAAGGAAGACAATTGAAATATTTACAAAATGATTACAAAATAACAGGGGTTAAAAAGAGGAAAGGCACTTACAATTGCTTAAGTCATTTCACAGCAGACCATGAGGTGTGGGGGAGGGTCGATACATCGAAGTGCATCACAGATCCTCACTGCAACAGGTTTCCAGGGCAAAATCTGCTGTGAAAAGAGCTTACACTGTCTAATACCCCCTAGTCGTGACATCACTGAGGTGGGTGGAGCTATGGAAGCACTCCTTTTTTCTCAGAGGGGCTAACACGTGCTGAAAACTCATAAGTATCATATCTCGGGGAGGGAACCTCGGATGGCGACAAACAACGTATCATCTTACTCCGCATGATGTTGGCATTCATGTAAGTCCAAACACGGCTTGGCTACATGCATCGGTTGAGTAGTAATCCACTACCTGGATTCTGCTGGTACCTGAGCTTAGAAAATTCAATGGGGTGTGGTTCTATCTATGTAGGCTCCAAATATGTAACTTCTACACCTATATCACTAACTGGGGTCAAGATATGCCCTAATAGTTAGATCTTAACTCAATTCTATCTGAGCCGACAGAGCACATGTTTCAGACAAAGGGCTAATTACCACATTCCTGAGGGAGGGGTAGGAGGGGTTTAGTATTACACATGCAGGCATAGTGTGAAGAAGAGCTGGGAGGGGGGTCATAAGCCCAGAGTGTGTGTCTGCGGAGTGTCAGTGAAGCTAAGGAACATTCTAGAAGTGTGTGATGATAAAGAAAACCATACCTCGCATTATATTATCGTGACACCTCCCCCTTTTGGACTGCACTACGGAGGCAGTACTTCTTGGTACTCGTCCATGCGCACCTCGGCAGGCTCGCCCCAGCGGGACAACCCTTCTGCGTTGCCATGCTCACTTCCCTTTTTGTGTTTCACGGTAAAGTCATACTGCTGGAGGGCAAGGCTCCAGCGTAGCAACCTTCCGTTGGTTCCGGACACGGTGTGCAGCCAGCTCAGGGGGTTGTGGTCGGTCATTATAGTGAAGGGGCGTCCGTACAGTTAGGGCTGCAAATGTTGCAGTGCCCAGACCATGGCCAGGCACTCCTTCTCGATTGTGGAATAGGCCACTTCCCTTGGCAGAAGCTTCCGGCTCAGGTACTACATGGGGTGCTCTTGGTTCCCAGAGTCGACTTGGCTAAGCATAATATAGTGAAAATAGAGAAAACTTGGCACTCAACTTTAGAGAATAGGTTCCTGTTTATTGCAGTCACAGTACAGATGAGTACGTCTAGGAAACGTTTCGGTCCAAGTGGACCTTCGTCAATCCGACTGCATGTGAGGAGGCAATAGTATGAATAAAGAGGCAGATTGCTGTAGCACCTCTAGGAGATTCTGCAGGTGTTCCTCCCAGGTGGAACTGAAGATGACAATGTCATCCAGGTACGCCACCGCTTACTTCTCCAGTCCCTGAAACAGGGGTTGACCATCCGCTGGAAAGTGGCAGGGGCATTCTTCATGCCAAAGGGCGGGACCGTGGACTTGTACAGTCCGAAGGGTGTGATAAAGGCGGACTTCTCCTGAGACCTGGCGCTCAGGGGAATCTGCTAGTATTCCTGACTCAGATCCATTATGGACAGATATTTGGTGCCAGTTAACCGCTCAAGCAGCTCCTCAATGCGCGGCATTGGGTGCGCGTCAGAGGCTGTGATGGCATTGAGCCACCTGTAGACCATGCAGAACCGGGTGGTCCGATCCTTCTTTGGCACGAGAACTACAGGTGAGGCCCATGTGCTTTTGGAACATTGAATCACCCCCATGAGCACTGGAGTTTGCATCTTTCCCCGCACATGACAGCTGTAATCAGCTGTCATATGTCTTTAACCGCCACCCACAGCTGTTAACCAGTTAAATCCCGCTGGCAATCCTTGACAGTGGATTTAACACTCACCAGCCGGGAGCACGTTGCAAATCCCGCCCATCGGCACCCCTGTCATGGAGGACAGCCTGGGGTCTGCAAAAGAACCCTGTGCCTATCTTTATGATACTCTTGTGAACACCACTTGCGGTCGCCGTTCATAGGAAACCGTCTGTGATAACAGAGCATTGTATATTAATTAACCAGATGTCTATTTTAAGCAAACCAAAAGGAATAGACTGTTATCTATATGTTGACTTTTGAATTTATGTGTTTCTTTCTGGTTGGTCAAGAAAACAGACTTTTGTTCGTGTAAACATGTAATATTGACTTGTAAGTTGACAGTTTGTTGTAACATATTGTGCTCTTATCCAGATGACTATTACTACAGGGTCATGGAACAGTGATGTTTGCTGATATGGTGATTACACATTTGGTGATTTGTTTACTAGCAAAATAGAGCAGAAAAAACTATGCAAATAAATTACATAATCGAACAATGTGAGTTGGTCTTATCACCATTCTTCCCTTTTATCTGTGAATACTGGATGAAGGACAGTGGTTAACAAAAATCAGATATTCAGCCAAGACTTCCAGACATCCAAAGACCAGATAATCTCTACAGGTCAGCAGCCAAGACATCATGGCTCCACAAGAGGGACACAGATTTGACATTCTACAGGATATCAGCCTTGGGGACCATGGCCCTGTCTGGAAGAATAAAGATTTTCTCCATTGACCATCGCAAATTCATTTAAATATGTTTGGGGTAGTCAGAAGTTGGACCCACCGGTCGCATGAGCCCCATGGATATGTTTGTGGGGGCCAGAAATGGGATCCGCCAGTCACATGGCTACATGGAGATGTTTGGAGAAGCCAGGTTGTGAAGCCAGGTTGTGACCCTCCGGTCAACTGGCCTTGTACCTCAATGGACTGTCATCTTCATAATCTTGTTGTTACCTCCTCTTTTTGTGCGTGCCACAGGTGGGGTAGTCGGCCCTGGAAGCTCTGAAGTCACAGCTGCTCTTATCCCAGCGAGTCAGCGGAAGGATAAGAATCTGTAATGTGCACCTTCTTGGGTATTTTACTGGGCTTTTATATGTGTTATTTGCCACAATTTTACTCTCATCCTGTGTTGTCTGAGTAGCGGTACACCCACGGTGAAAGGAGAGTGGGCGTTTGGTGGGATGATCCCTGGTCCATGCAGTTTCGGCTAGTGGAACGGGGTGCCCGCTGACTCCATGTGTCTCCTCACTGTCATTTCTGCTATACATAGCAGTGCTATAGCACTGCTATTCATATTTTACGTGATCCGACAATCGCAGCTCTAAGTCTCCAAAGGAGACTATTAAATATTATAAAAAGTGGAAAAGAAAGTTTATAAAAATCTGAAAAAAATAAAAAAACACAAAAGTTCAAATCACCCCCCTATTGCCCCATTAAAAATAAAGCAATTAAGAAAAAGAAAATAATCCAGAAATGTCTGATCTGTCAAAATATAAAATAAATTAATCCAATATGTAAGCAGCGTAAAAAAAAAATCAAAACACCAGAATTACATTATTTTTGCCACCGCAACATTGCAATAAAATTCAGTAAGAGGCATTCAAAACATCATACAGTCATGGCTGAAAGTGACCATTGAAATTGCTCTGTCCTCACTAAATGAGGCAGGTTCATGTAGCTATACAGGCAGAAAAACCGCTATACCGGGGTCCAATAAGTAGACTGTGGTTGAGTCTGTGCTTTGATTGAACGTGATTGTATATTGGCACGGTGAAACTATAAAAATCATAATACATACAATCAGTGCATAATACAGCAGAAATACATATTATACATTTTATACATTGTGCATGAAGGTTTACAAACTAAAACTGACCCAGGGGTACAACTATCTAAGCTAAGCTAACATTAGAGCAGAAATTACCTATAGAAAGCATAAACACATTCCCATACCTCCCAACTTTTGAAGATGGGAAAGAGGGACAGAGGTTGCGGCCATAATGCCACGCCCCTGACCACACCCATTTCACAACTAATCACACCCATGTCCACGCCCCAACTACACCATTTAGCCCTGCTGATCACACGGACTGGTACTGAGGGCACAGTGGCTGGCATTATGGGATCAGTGGCTGTTACTGTGCGCACACTGACTGGTACTGAGGAAAAGAAAGAAAGAGCAGAGTTTTAAAGTGCTCCTCGGGGCTCCGCCGTGTACTCCTGTGTCCACGGGGAAAGTAAGCTGCCAGCCGGGACAGCGGGGCAGACCCTCTCTCAAAATCGGGACTGTTGGGAGGTATGAATGCTCCCCACCATACACCTTGTACATGCACGGCTCCGCACACCTCGTACACACGCGGCTCCACTTCTCTACACCCCGTACACACACGGTTCTGCTCCGTACACACACGGCTCAAGCACAGAGCCCTGTAGATGAGCGGCTCAGCTCCGTACACACACTGTACTGCTACAGCCACCTCGTACACACACAGCTCCGCTCCATACACCTCGCACACATGCGGTTCCGCTCCGTACACCTCGTACACACGCGGCTCCACTTCTCTACACCCCGTACACACACGGTTCTGCACTGCAGCCAGCACCCATGACAACCAGCACAGCACTTGTACACGGAGGAGCCTGGCCATGTGACACCCAACTACTCCCCTCCTGTGACCTCATCACAGGTCCTGTGTGCACAGAGTAGGAAGCTCAGCAGCAGGTCATGCCCTCTCACATCAGCCCCCTGGATGCCCCTCTGCATACCCCATGCCCCCCTCTCACAGCAGCCCCTGGATGCCCCTCTGCATACCCCATGCCCCCCTCACATCAGCCCCCTGGATGCCCCTCTGCACACCCCATGCCCCCCCTCACATCAGCCCCCTGGATGCCCCTCTGCACATCCCATGCCCCCCTCACATCAGCCCCCTGGATGCCCTTCTGCACACCCCATGCCCCCTCAAAGCAGCCCCTGGATGCCCCCCTCACAGCAGCCCCCTGGATGCCCCTCTGCATACCCCATGCCCCCTCACATCAGCCCCCTGGATGCCGCTCTGCATACCCCATGCCCCCCTCACAGCAGCCCCCTGGATGCCCCTCTGCATACCCCATGCCACCCTCAAAGCAGCCCCTTGGATGCCCCTGTACATACCCCATGCCTCCTCACAGCAGCCCCCTGTATGCTCCCATACATACCCCATGCCTCCTCACAGCAGCCCCCTGTACATACCCCATGCCTCCTCACAGCAGCCCCCTGGATGCCCCCATCAGCCCCCTGTACATACCCCATGCCTCCTCACAGCAGCCCCCTGTACATACCCCATGCCTCCTCACAGCAGCACCCTGGATGCCCCCCCCATCAGCCCCTGGATGCCCCCCCCATCAGCCACCTGGATGACCCCCCCCATCAGCCCCTGGATGCCCCTCTACATACCCCATGCCTCCTCACAGCAGCCCCTGTACATACCCCATGCCTCCTCACAGCAGCACCCTGGATGCCCCCCCCATCACGGCCCCCATCAGCTGGATGCCCCTCTACATACCCCATGCCTCCTCACACAGCCCCCTGGATGCCTCTACAACATTTATTCACGTGGTCTCCCCACCTCAGTCCAGACGAGCTCAGGATCAGCATCAGTCCTCACAGTACAGGATCCAGAGCACAACTCCGGGATCCTCCTCAACAGCCTCCTGTCCCGGCCGGCACAATGTGCACACTGCTGCAGCTTAGTGCGGGACTGAAGAGGCTCCGCCCCTTCCGGTGACATCATGATTTTACAGAATCACTCCTCCCCCCCTCAAGAAATCAACTCCAATCTAGCCTCTACCATTGCTCTGCTGTGAGAAGCTAAAGTGGAGCGCTGGAAGGCAACTATAGGGTGTATGGGGGGCGTGGCGGCTCAGCTCACTGCGGGACACATAGTGTCCCGCCGGGACAGCGGGAGGAGGGGGTCAGAATCGGGACTGTCCCGGCCAAATCGGGACGGTTGGGAGGTATGCATTCCGGCAGTGCAATCGCAAGTGGGAAGTAATGCAGGTGCTTCTTCTTGGATGCAGGGTGAAGGAAGATGGAGGGAAATGGAGGCTGAGCTACCATAATGCATTGCAAAATGGGGAGGAGAACCAGACTCAAGAAATAGAAAATAGGACTGTAAACATGACTCTGGCCGCTAGAGGGAACCAAAACACTACAGACAAATATAGATTATGACTATGCAAGTTTCCTATATTCTTACTAATGAATAACTGCAACATTATGCAAACAAATAATTAGAGATAACATATTAGATGTCGGAGACAGAACAGAAATTGTTCCAGAAAATGAACTATTTCTACCAGAAAGTTATTGCAATTGCACATGTTTAGTTATACACGTTTATTTCCTTTGCGTGCACTTTCTGTTTCCATGCTTAGTGTGTCACACACAGACAACTTCTCCCCTTTTTTCTGGATTCAGGTGTGATTTTCATATTGTCCATACCTGTTACTTGCCACAGGTGAGTTTGAATGAGCATTACATGCTTGAAATAATGCTGTTTACCTATAATTTTGGAAAAGTTCCAACAATTTTGTCTGGACCAGTTTAGTGTGAAATTATGACCAATTTACCTTTTTTTCTCTTTTTTTTGTGTTGTCCCAATACACGCAGATGAAATAAACACATGTATAACAAAACAAGTGTAACTCCAATAATTTTCTGGGAGACATGCTTCATTTTCTGGAACAATTTCAAGGGTGCTAACATTTTCAACCATGAGTGTATCTACCCCAAAATGGTATCAGTAAAAACATCAGCTCAGGGTGCAAAAAATAAGCCCTCACCCAGCCCCAGACCTCAAAAATGAAAATGGAGGACACCGCTTGAATAACATAGGATGCGTCATCCACCAAAGCACAACAAGAAGAGAGGAGACACCGAATCAAAACCAAAAACACCCATCAGACTGGACCGCCCCAAAGGTGAGTATAATAAAACGTCTATTTTTTGTTATGGCGAGTTTTTTTACATGTGTTTTTATTGCATGCATGGTATATCATGTTTTAAAAATAGGTGCCTTGTTTTTAATACTTCCTAGCAGCATTTGGCTTTGAAAAAACTTAATTGATATAGTTATGTGCGGATTATATTCGTTTTTATGTATTTCTGCACAATAAAACATATGAGTTTTTTACCTGATGATTTTCCGCATCTAATGCAAGTCTATGGGTAAATTCTGCACATAAAACTCAGTGTACGTGAAAGAGAAATTGACATGCTCTGGGTTGGAACCACGCAGTGCTGGTCAATTTATGCTGAATAAAAAAAAATCTCAGTGGGCATGAGATTTCTAAAAATCCCATACACTTTGCTGGAACTGTAAGACACTGAATTTTTGATACAGCAAAAATAAGCAGCATCAAAAACTCACTAAAAACTCACCAGGGGCACATAATCTTAGGAAGACTGTTAATTACTATAGCAAAGGAATGTTGGAGGGGTCGGAGGTATAGGATTAACTGCAGTCTAGAGCACACATGTCAAACTCTGTACCGCAGGGTAATTATATTTGGCCCAAGATACTAACACCCCCCCACTCTGGCATCACACCGTACAGTTGAAAACAATGATGGACGCTCCCTCTGTATCTGATGTCTCAGTGCAGCGGGCATGATGACTTAACTTTCTTGCGCACGCTGTGCTGAGCAGTGAATAGCTTCAGAGCGTTTGTTGCCGTGACCAGAGCTGCGGTGGACCAGGGAGAGGTATTTTTTAATGTGGTGTCCATTTTACTGTATGGAAAGCTATGTGAGGCCCATTATTCCGTATGGATGACTATGTCGGGCTATTATACTGTATGGAGCACTATGTGGGGCCATTATACTGTATGGAGAACTATGTGGGGCCCATTATTCTGTATGGTGGACTATTTGGGCTATTATACTGTATGAAAAACTATGTGGGGCTATTATACTGTATGGAGCACTATGTGGGGCCATTATACTGTATGGAAAACTATGTGGGGCTATTATACTCTATGGAGCACTATGTGGGGCAATTATACTGTATGAGGGCTATGTGGGGCCATTATACTGAATAGAGGACTTTGTGGGGACATTATACAGTATGCAGGACTATGTGAGGCACATTATTCTATATGGAGGACTATTTGGGGCTCATTATTCTATGTAGATTACTGTGTTGGGCCCATTATACTGTATGGAGTGCTGTTTGGGGATCATAGTTGGGACATCATACTATGTTGTGGTCACCATACTTTGCAGTGGGGGGTACAGTAGGGTCATCATACCATGAGTGTGGAGGGTACTGTGGAGGAATTCACTGTGGGGATATCATACTGTGTTTGGGGGGCACTTTTGTTACCATTATACTTTATTATCTGTATTATTTATTAACTCATGTTTTTTTATCCTTTGCTAATACATATTTAAATTAGGCCATTGAGCCATATGCTTTTTACTGCTCATACATAACATATTATATTATTTCAATATGCCCCATTTGTGATTATGTGTTTATTTGATTCTAAGATCTACTAATTAAAATGTACCGTATATACTCGTGTATAAGCCGACCCGTGTATAAGCCGACCCCCCTAATTTTGCCACAAAAAACTGGGAAAATTTATTGACTCGTGTACAAGCCGGGTGTATAAACTGCCCTCCTGCTCTGTGCTGCCCCCGTCCTGTTCCTTGCTCCCCCATCCAGCTCTGTGCTCCCCCATTCTCCTCTGTACCCCCCCTCCTGCTCCATCCTCCGCTGTGCTCCCCATTCCTTCTCTGTCCTCCTGTGCCCCCCTGTCCTGCTCCGCGCTCCTCTGTGCCCTCCATCCTCTCCCCCCGTCCTGCTCCGTGCTCCTCTGTGCCCTCCATCCTCCCCCGTCCTGCTCCGTGCTCATTGTCCTCCTCCATGCTTCCCCGTCCTCCGTTCTCCCCCCCGTCCTGCTCCGTGCTCATTGTCCTCCTCCATGCTTCCCCCGTCCACCGTTCTCCCCCCCATCCTGCTCTGTGCTCCTTGTCCTCCTCCATGCTCCCCCCCATCCTCCTCCATCATACTCACCCTCCCCGTGCCATCGCTGAACGTCCCTGCAATCCTGCGTTCTCCCCGGCTTCCTGCAGCTCTCCAGCGCTGAGCGGTGACGTAATACCACTCATTAAGGCCATGAATATGGACGCCACGCCTATGGGAGTGGCGTCGCGTCCATATTACATGACCTTAATGAGCGGGTATTACGTCACCGCTCAGCGCTGGAGAGCTGCAGGAAGCCGGGGAGAATGCAGGATTGCAGGGACGTTCAGCGATGGCACGGGGAGGGGTGAGTATGATGTCCCAGCCACCGGCTCCTGCCGCGGCATCCCCTCCCCGCTGGTTTCTGCCCTATGACTTGTGTATAAGCCGAGGGGGCATTTTCAGCATGAAAAAAGGTGCTGAAAATCTCGGCTTATACACGAGTATATACGGTACTTTGCTCTTGGGACAATCCTTTTAAGTTTGTTTCCATATGAAAATGTTCATTGTTTTATTTGGTGATAAGGAAAAACATCCTCAATTGTAGACATTTTTTTTTAAATATATATTAAGGTTGGCTCATGATTTTTTCCACATTTTTAATTGTGGTCCTCTGTGTATTTGAGTTTGACATCCCTGCCACTATATGGCCAGCTGATAATTAAATTAAAATGGACAATTGTCTTTTCAGATTATCCCAAAAGCCTAGTTTTACTTCAATAATCATTAGATAATGTTTGAGACCTCCTGTTAAATTGCCGCTAATAATTCTGGATGCTTCTGGGGGACTGTGGTGTAGTGACCCCTGATGCAGCTAGGGGGCACTGTGTAGGCTCCTTGGGATATGCATGGAGGCATGTGATGGATGGACGTTATGTATCGCAGAGGTGGGTGGCCCTGTGATGGAAGCCTGGATATGTTTTGGTTCAGCAGATCTATTGCTGAGAGTTGTACTATATATTGGGAGGCTTCCAGGTGACTAGGAGAGCTGGGTGGGTCCAGTCACCTACAAATCCACCCAAGGGGTATGTGTTTGAATACCAGGGATAAAACCTGTATGTGGTTGTGTGTATCTGAAGGACCTGTGATGAGGTCATGATCAGGTGACCTAACCATGTGATCCTGACCTCACCTGTGGGCGGAGTTACGCCTATGTAATGGAGTGTGCTTGGCACCTGTGAGAGAGTGTTGTGGGAGTCTGTGAGTGTGAACAGACTACCATGCGTCCAGGCGGGACATTACAGAGAGGTCTCTGTGTCTGAAGAGTATGTGGGAGTCTGCCAGGGTGGACAGACTTCCATGCGTCCAGGCGGGACATTACAGAGAGGTCTCTGTGTCTATGAGGAGTGAGGCTCCAGGCAGGAGCTGAAGTACTGAAGATTTGTATTGCATGTGACTGTGAGGTTTATGATGTAATAAACCTGATGATTTTTTGGATAAGAAACTTGTCTCCTGATTACCTCTGAAGCAGCCGAGTGAGTAAAACCTTACAATTGGTGGATGGAATGCTGGCAGCGACCCAAGGAGCACATGTTCCAGGACTGGGAATCAGGAACCAGAGGAGGAACGGACGGTCTGTGAAAACCGTGAGTGTGACCAGTGGTCACGAATAAACTGTGTTTTGCTTATGTGGTGCCTCTGATATGAGGTATCTGAAGAAGCTGTTAAACAGTGGTGACAGACAGGAGTCTGTGTTATGTTGACCGGGGTCATTGAAAATGGAGAAAAAGCATGCTGAGAGGATACCTCAGAGGAGGTGTCCGGAAACCTGCATAGCCAACAGGTAACAGACAGGAGTCTGTGGTGTACTGATGGGTCAGTGAGAGATTGTTTTTGTCCTTGTGGGATGCCTCTATGAAGAGGAGGTGTCCGGAAACCTGAGTGATCAACAGGTAACAGACAGGAGTCTGTGGTGTACTGACGGGTCAGTGAGAAACTGTTTTTTCCTTTGTGGGATGCCTCTATGAGAGAGGAGGTGTCCGGAAAATCTCTCTGGCCGAGAGTGTAACAGACAGGAGTCTGTGTTGTACTGACGGGTCAGTGAAAGACTGTTTTTTTTTCCTTTGTGGGATGTCTCTGGGAGAGGAGGTGTCCGGTAAATCTCTCTGGCTGAGAGTGTGACAGACAGGAGTCTGTGTTGTGCTGACGAGTCAGTGAGAAACTGTTTTTTTTTCTGGAACACATGTGAGGTGTTTGCTGTGGCTCGGAGGAGTCATGAAGGTGACAAGCGGCTGGCTGTGACTCGTGGGGTCACGAAGGTGACAAGCGGCAAGACAGCGCAGCGTGCAGAGATTTGTGGTAGCAGGAGCTACAGTGACTGTTGCAGCAAGAAGTTCTGCAGCAGCCGGAGCTGCAGTAACAGCCACAGCAGCTTAGGAGTAGCATCTGGAGGTGCTGGTTGTTGGTGGCTGCAACGGAAGCGGTGGCAGTACCAGCAGGAGCTGGTGTGGAAAAAAGGACAGTGTGAACCGAGGCACACAAACTCTTAAAGGGCCAGTACACGCCCTAAGTGAAAGTCACTGTCTAAGGGTACTGTGTGGACTGGGGCCTGTAAGAGCCGTGATGTGTACCCCAGTGTTGGGTGGTGTCCCTAGAGGGGGAGGAGTCCCAAAAGGGGGCGGCAACCAAAAATTGGGATGGTGGCCCAAAAGGGGGCGGAATCTCAAAAGGGGGTGGTGTCCCAAAAAGGGGTGGCACCGGTTTCCTCAGTGGACATATCTGAAAAACAGCGGTGTGGGTGTTATACGTATTCCGCATGTGGCATAGACTTCCCGTTTGATAACAGCCCACAGGTATGTACTGTAATGTTACATAGGGAAGGAGTCTCTGGACAGTTGGACTCAAAGAGTCAGGTGACTCTGAAAGGAACTCCGCTAGTTCTCTGTCTGACCGAGAAAAAGGTCCAGGTGTGCTGCATCCACGGGCTCATTGTGGACTATTTGGTAGACAGGGTGATGCTTGAGATGTCCACAAGTGTCGAGGATCAAGATGGCGGTATACCACTGAACGTATTGTACCCCTATGAGAGGAAACGGGACTTTGTATTTTTTGAAAATGCATGGGAGGTTGATGAAGTGTGGGGTTGCTCAGAGGAGAGACGGAATGACCCTAAGGGAGCCCTATCACAGCAGGCGGCTGTAGTGGTTCCTTGTCGTGTGAAGTGTGAAAAGGAGGTAACCCCTAATAGCTATAGTCCCGAGCCCCAGGTGACCAGAAGAAAGTGTGGGTCAAACCAACTCGGGGACTTGGAGGTGACGAGACGTGTGACCGTGGGAAACGGTTTAGCTCCAGCGCAGGGGTCTGACACCTGTCTAGGTGGGGATGTGCTGTTCCAGGATGACAGGGGGAGTGGGAGTGACTCCTATGCAGACTGTGACTGGACTGCAAGGGAAAGCGAGTGCAGTAAGGTGGAGCCAAGTAAAAATGGCCGATCGTCCTCTCGCCGCAGGGGCCGCGGAAAGGTGGGACAGGCTACATCCTCTCAGAAGAGAAATGATGAGGAAGAGTCAGGGTCAGGTACTGGTCAGGTGACTGTCCTTGATAAGGAGGCAGAGCTGGAGCTCTCTGAAGTTACCGGGAGTCGTGAGACAGTTGAAGCTGCGGATGCCGGAACAGGCGGAACTCTGAAGAAGCAGAGTGTGGGTGGGCAAGAAAGCCCATCTGAAAATGTAATTGAAGAGGTAATGGTGCGACATGTGCTGGCTAAAAGAGAGCAGGACCATGAGATGGAGCTGCTTAAAGAGTTAGTGAAAGAGACAGTCGAGCGAGAAAGGGTCCTGAGACAAATGATTGAGCATAAAGTGGAGGAGCTGGAGAAGGAAGTCTCTAAGCTCAGAGAGGCCCAAGAGAAACATCAGCAGGAGCTTCTCCGGAGGGAGGAAGAGTGTCGCGGCTTGGCAGAAGAGCGAGATAGAGTTCTCAGAGAGCTCAAGATAAAGGAGGAGACTAGTGCTCAGCTCCAGAAATCCACGGGAGAAGAAATCCAGCAGAAGTGCCATGCAGATCGATACACAAGGGATAGCAATGTCTTGGAAAACTGTACTAACGCTCAGGATGAGGAGGTCCAACAGTCTGTCCAAGAAGGTGACGGGTCGGTTTTCAAGTGTGTAATAGAGATACCCGAAGACAGGCGAGAAGTGTGTGCCATTGAGGAGGTGCATGAGGCCTTTAGAAAGGCAGTAGAAGCATGCAATGTGAACTGGGTGCCAGAGATGAAACAGTTAGTCATACTGTCGACTAAGGAAGTCACACTGAAGCGAGTGGCTATCCTGAGGGACATGCACCTACATTGTCTCCGCACAAAACAGGTGATCCTGTTGAGAAATAAAGAAGCCGCTCGACGTCTGGAGCAAGCAAGAAAGACGCAAAATCAGCTTGGCTTGGTGGAAGACATCATTCAAGTGCCCAGAGGTCTGGTGAAGAAAGTCATCGGAAGACTTGGGAAAGTGATGCAGGAGATGGTGAATAAGTCCGGTGTGACGAGAGTCAGGATTCCGGCTGATGACGAAGTCCAGGTCAGGGGTGAAGATGGGATGGTCCCATTCCTCGTTGTCGGATCCAGGGAGAGCCTTGGGAATATCCGGATGCTCCTGGAGTATCGTGTGTCATACTTGAGAGAAGTAGAGCAGCTACGACTGGAGAGGGAGCAGGTCAACAGAGAGCTGCAGGAAATGGAAAGAAGATGGCCGCCACCTTCAATCCGTAGTGTTGAGAGGCGAAGAGCGCCTGATGGAAGAGGTAGAAATAGTGATGCCTCAGTTAGCTCAGTGATGAGTGACCTAAGAAAGAGAACCTGTAGTGGACGAAATAAAAAGGACTCAGACCAGACAGGACGTATGGGTGCAAGGGAATTGCGACGCCGTACTGACCGCTGGGAAAGCGGGTGGTCTGACAGAGGGCCCAGACGGTTTGACTGGCAGAGACGACCGAGAAGGATCTCTGGTCGGGTAACAAGTGTTCAACCCCACAAGTTTGAACAGAGGGGGGAGGTATGTGGTGTAGTGACCCTGATGCAGCTAGGGGGCACTGTGTAGGCTCCTCTGGATATGCATGGAGGCATGTGATGGATGGACGTTATGTATCGCAGAGGTGGGTGGCCCTGTGATGGAAGCCTGGATATGTTTTGGTTCAGCAGATCTATTGCTGAGACTCCCAATATACAGGTCCTTCTCAAAAAATTAGCATATAGTGCTAAATTTCATTATTTTCCATAATGTAATGATTACAATTAAACTTTCATATATTTTAGATTCATTACACACCAACTGAAATTTGTCAGGTCTTTTATTGTTTTAATACTGATGATTTTGGCATACAACTCCTGATAACCCAAAAAAACCTGTCTCAAAAAATTAACATATTTCATAAATCAGAAACGTGTCTCCTGATTACCTCTGAAGCAGCCGAGTGAGTAAAACCTTACAGGGACCTATACAGGGAAAAAGGAAAACTAAAATAGTAGATAGAAAAACCTTGCTGGATAACTTGGGGGTAAAAGCAGGACTATAACTTCAAAATGCAAATAAACCTTCTGTGTATCAAAACCAATATTTTGGTATAGACATGTTCCATATAATCAGTCTTGTACAACTTTTTGCCATTGCAGATCCTTTCTTTTGGTCACATTGGTCTCCATGGAGTACTTGCTCCTATACAGGATGTGGAGCAAAAGGTATCCAGATTAGACAACGTACCTGCATCAATGCGCAGCCTGTAATGTTACTGAGCTTAGAAAGATGTAAAGGGAAAGCCACTGAGCGAAGAGTCTGCATAACTCCACCATGCAAATTAGGTAATCCACTAAGGCAAATACAGTTAAAAAAGGAGTGTCATGGAGATAATCCTTGTCCATAATCCATATATGACCACATTGAAATCAAAAAAGGGGTCTCCGACTCAGGATACCCATCTATGTGCATGAGTGAGCCTCTTTGTGGCAGCCACTGCGTGGTAAAGTATGGCAAACCAGGGCTTTACTCGGAAAATTCAGCTTTTTTCTGGGGTTGCTTGGTAGAGCTAAAATACACTGCAATAGGGGTTAGCTGCGATGAGACAACCCCTTAACTGTGTACTGTGTAATGGCCATGTCTGACCGTGCAGGAATATGGTCTGATCATAACACATCTCCTGGGCAGGGAAGAAAGGAAAAGAGTATACAGACATTACAGTACGGGGTCACAGCTGATTCTTTATGTGAGGTAAAACATTTCCCTGCTTGTGTTTAAAAAAATGTTTTACCTCATAGAAAGAATCAGCTGTGATCCCCTACTGTAATGTCAGTATACTCTATTTCTCCTTCCCCTGACCAGAAGCTGTGTTATGATCAGACCATGTTCCTGGACGGTAAGACACAGCAGGGACACATTTATAAGATTATCTCAGCGCAGGAACATTTTATTTATACACACCCAATTGTGGAAAAAATTATTGTTCCAAGATCTATTGATGAAAAAGAACCTTGTTCAGAGGAAAACTCCTTTAAGTGTTCTGTTTGTCCATTCTGTTTAGAATAAATAAATGGAACAGACAAATGGTATTAGGATTCTATACATTCCTGTTTCAAAGGAATATGGGCTTCATTGGTATAAATTGGGTTCATCTGGTTTCTGTTGGTTGCTTATTTTTAGAAGGAAACAAAAGTTCTGCATGACAAACTTTTTTTCTGAAAAAACAGAAACCAGACAGACACAAAATAGATCACTGGGCCCCTCTGCTTCCTCTTGAAACATGAATGCACTGGATCCTAACTTTGCTCATGTAACTGTTCTAAGTGGAACACGCAAATAAAAGAGTTAAATGGACATGTGAACAGAGCCTAACAAATATCAGCAGAGATGACATAAACCTGAACAAATAATCCAGGATAGGATAGAAATTCTATATCTCTGTAGGGGTACAGTGCCTAGCGAAAGTATTCGGCTCCCTGGAACTTTTCAACCTTTTCCCACATATCATGCTTCAAACATAAAGATACCAAATGTAAATTTTTGGTGAAGAATCAACAGCAAGTGGGACTCAATTGTGAAGTTGAACAAAATTTATTGGTTATTTAAAATTTTTGTGGAAATTCAAAAACTGAAGAGTGGGGCGTGCAATCTTATTCGGCCTCTTTACTTTTAGTGCAGCAAACTCACTCCAGAAGTTCATTGTGGATTTCTGAATGATCCAATGTTGTCCTAAATGACTAATGATGATAAATATAATCCACCTGTGTGTAATCAAGTCCCCGTATAAATGTGCCTGCTCTGTGATAGTCTCGGTTCTGTTTGAAGCACAGAGAGCATCATGAAGACCAAGGAACATAACACGCTGCTATGTGATACTGTTGTGGAGAAGTTTAAAGCTGGATTTGGATACAAAATGATTTCCAAAACTTTAAACATCCCAAGGAGCACTGTGCAAGCGATCATATTGAAATGGAAGGAGTATCATACCACTGCAAATCTACCCAGACCCGGCCGTCTCTCTAAATTTTCATCTCAAACAAGGAGAAGACTGATCAGAGATGCAGCCAAGAAGCTCATGATCACTCTGGATGAACTGCAGAGATAAACAGCTGAGGTGGGATAGTCTGTCCATAGGACAACAATCAGTCGTACACTGCACAAATCTGGCCTTTTTGGAAGAGTGGCAAGAAGAAAGCCATTTCTCAAAGATATCCATAAAAAGTGTTGTTTAAAGTTTGCAACAAGCCACCTAGGAGACACACCAAACATGTGGAAGAAGGTGCTCTGGTCAGATGAAACCAAAATCGAACTTTTTGGCAACAATGCCAAACGATATGTTTGGCATATAGGCAACACAGCTCATCACCCTGAACACACCATCCCCACTGTCAAACATGATGGTGGCAGCATCATGGTTTGGGCCTGCTTTTCTTCAGCAAGGACAGGGAAGATGGTTTAAAATTGATGGGAAGATGGATGGAGCCAAATACAGGACCATTCTTGAAGAAAACCTGTTGGAGTCTGCAAAAGACCTGAGACTGGGACGGAGATTTGTCTTCCAACAAGACAATCATCCCAAACATAAAGCAAAATCTACAATGGAATGGTTCACAAATAAACGTATCCAGGTGTTAGAATGGCCAATTCAAAGTTCAGACCTGAATCCAATTGAGAATCTGTGGAAAAAACTGAAAACTGCTGTTCACAAACGATCTCCATCAAACCTCACTCAGCTTGAGCTGTTTGCCAAGGAAGAATGAGCAAGAATTTCAGTCTCTCGATGTACAAAACTGATAGAGACATACCCCAAGCGACTTGCAGCTGTAATTGCAGCAAAAGGTGGTGCAACAAAGTATTAAGTTAAAGGGACCGAATAATATTACACGCCCCACTTTTCAGTTTTTGAATTTCCACAAAAATTTAAAATAACCAATAAATTTCATTCAACTTCACAATTGTGTCCCACTTGTTGTTGATTCTTCACCAAAAATTTACATTTGGTATCTTTATGTTTGAAGCAAATGTGGGAAAAGGTTTAAACGTTCCAGGGTGCCGAATACTTTCGCAAGGCACTGTAAATGAGTTGTAAGCACATTTCAATCTGATTAACAGTCGTTTCATTGTTCATTATGTTTTACAGGTAAATGGTCTTCTTGGAGCACCTGGACACCTTGTGCGAAAACTTGTGGTGGGGAAAAGAGGGTCCGACGTCGAACGTGTCTCAGCAATGCAATGTCTTGTTCTGGTCCTTCATTCCAAATTGAAAAGTGTGCGACATCTCCATGTACAAGTAATCCAATCATACAAAATTATGCATGCTTACAATTATGCACAGGCTTCAGTTAATGTCTGCAGCCAATCTATTTGACTGCAAATTGGCAGATATTTCACACATTGCCAGGTTTCCCCTCAATTGCCAGATTGAGCGGGTATTCAAGTGACTGACACTATGCAATTTACATAATGGCGGTCATGTACCAACTACTGGAGATTTTTATCCGCTTCTCTTGATGCCCTCTTCAACCTAGGAATTTTTCAATTAAGTGTAACCTCACAATGTGAGTAGTGCACACTGATAGACCTGTAATGACTCATATGAAACTCACAATAATGTTCATCACATGAAATACGGTAAGTCCCTTCAAAACTATATATCATATACCTATAACCTCGTAGAATGAGCAGCATGATCAAAATATAATAAAATATACAATTTTTATTAAATTATCATAAAAAAATTGTCATACAAAATATGAAAGCAACAGGAGTAGTTCACTCACTGCCTACATGTGACATAAATACAGAAAAAAATAAGACAAACCATCACATCCTATATAGTAAATGCTGAAATAGCAGTGTGAACATAAATGTAGGTATAAACTATAAGAAGATGATAATAGAAACCTTGCATCAAATTGATAATTTACATGGGTGGATCATAGTCAGTTCATACATATAAATAGATAATTGTAAATGTACACGTCAGGTCTCATAACGAAACTGCAGAAGTGGTGAAATGCGCGTCGAGGTGCGGTATACTAACCCCACATCCTCTTAATCATGGACACAGGTAATGGATCTAAGGATTAATTCATATCTATATATATATCATAATTAGAGTTGAGCAAAACAGGTCGGTCAGATTCATAAGTCGCCGACTTTCGCCAAAGTCGGGATTCGCCGAGAAAAACCCGACCATAGCGTGAAGTCGGCCATGCGTTTGGCAAAACAAGCGCCAAAGTCGGATTTTCCATAATACTTGCAGGTGCCTTTTTTCAGTCAATGAGCAAAGACGTACTGTTGTGAATGTGTTAGAAATGAATTCTGAGCGGGAGCTCCCTCTGGTGGTTACAAACAGTACTGAACCATTCAATGAAGATTGTGAAGATTGGCGATCAGGAGTTACAGATTGGTCTTATATAAGGGAGGTTCCCTCCCATCAGGGTTGCCGGTGATCAATTGTTCTTGTCTCAACTTTGGTTCCTGGTTCACTTGGAAGCTTGCTGTGTTTTGCCTGCATCTTCTGCTTACAGATAAGATTTTTTCTGCTTGTATTTTTGTGCTTGCTTTTTGCATTGTTTCCTGCACTCTTGTGGAGGTCAGCCAGGTCCCCTCCGGGGGCTTGTGCTCCTCTCAGTTTATCTGATCCTCTGTTATTTGTTCATTTGCCTTTTCCAGTTTTTTCAGTGGCTGCGGATTAGTTTTGTTACACCAGAGAACTAATTTAGGTGGTAGAGGTTTGTGTGATCTCAGGTGTTTTTGTAATTACTAGAGTTGGTACTTTTTATGTTTTTTTGGGATTGCAGTAAGTGTCCTTCCTATCCTTTTCTTTCTAGCAAGATTGGGCCCCAACGTTTGCTCATACTATTTTCTGTCTGTGTCTGTTTTTTTCTCTTGTCTAACCGCCATTACATGTTTGGGGGCTTCCTATGTTCTTTGGGGATCTGCTCCGGGGCAGATAGCTTTCCTCTTTCTATCTTTAGTTGTAGTTAGCTTCTCAGGCTGTGACGAGGCGTCTAGGACCAACGTAGGTACGCTCCACGGCTGCCTTTAGTTGTGGTGGTTAGTCAGGGTACTGCAATCCAGTAGATTCCAACCTCCCTGGTGTATTGCCGTTTTTGCCTGTTCTCCTCAGCTACCAAAACATAACAGTATCACCGGCCAAACTGAAAATTATATGGTACTCACAGAAGGGAAAAATAGTGTGAAAAAAAAAGGGATTGTCAGAGTTGTCAGAGATTTTTTTTTTTTTTCCCTCTGTTTCTCTGAGTGCTGAGGAGGATTTTTTTTTTCTCTCAATGGAGCTTGCACAGTTGTCTGGCCGTGTGGATCAGCTTGCCACTGAAGTTCGGAGTATTGCAATCTATCTTGCAGGGTTGCCTGTTGTGGAACCTAGGATTCCCATGCCAGATTTGTTTTTAGGGGATCGGGCTAAATTTCTGAATTTCAAAAATAACTGTAAGTTGTTTTTTGCCTTAAAACCTAAGTCCTCAGGGAACGCAGTGCAGCAGGTTCAAATTGTCATCTCTCTCCTGCGTGGCGATCCTCAGGATTGGGCTTTTTCCCTGACACCTGGGGACCCTGTTTTGAGTAATGTCGATGCATTTTTTCTGGCTCTGGGGTTATTGTACGATGAACCTAATGTCACTGATCAAGCTGAAAAAACCTTGTTGGCATTAAATCAGGGGCTTGAGGACGCTGAGTTATACTGTCAGAAATTTCGTAAGTGGGCAGTCCTGACCAAATGGAATGATGATGCTTTGGCAGCCCTTTTTCGGAAGGGTCTGTCAGAGAATGTAAAAGATGTTATGGTGGGTTTCCCTGCTCCCTCTGGTCTCAATGATTCTATGTCATTAGTGATAAAAATTGACAGACGTTTGCGTGAGCGTAGAGGTATGCGTGGAATAGTGTTGCCTTGTGAACCAGCTTCTGAACCCATGCAGTGTGATAGAGTGGATTCTGGGGCACAGCGTCATGAGTTTAGAAAACGCAATGGGTTATGTTTCTACTGTGGTGACGCTTCTCATGCTATTTCAGTCTGCCTTAAGCGGGGAAGAGGACGCTCAGTTGTCTTGGGTAGTGTTCAGACTAAATTTCTGTTGACTGTTACCCTGATTTGCTCCCTGTCCACATTTTCTGCTCAGGCTTTTGTTGATTCGGGAGCAGCTATTAACCTGATGGATTTTGATTTTGCTAAACGTTGTGGGTTTCCCTTGATACCCCTACGGAAGTCTATTCCCCTACTGGGGATTGATTCTACCCCTTTGGCTGAGAATAAACCCCATTTCTCTACTCAGGTGATAATGAGGGTTGAACCTGATCATCAGGAGAGTTGCAAATTTTTGGTGCTGTATAATCTGCATGACATAATTGTACTAGGTTTCCCTTGGTTACAGTCTCATAATCCTGTTTTGGATTGGAAATCTGTGTCTGTAACCAGTTAGGGCTGCCAATGTGTTAATGCCAACACTCCTGTTTTTTCTGCCTCTCCCCAGGCTCAGGATGTTCCTGACTTTTTGACTGATTTTTCTGATGTGTTTAGCGAAAGTAAATCTGCATCCTTGCCCCCCATAGGAGCTATGACTGCGCTATTGAATTAGTGCCTGGTAGTAAATTCCCTAAAGGTCGCCTTTTTAACTTGTCTGTACCTGAACATGACGCTATGCGGTCTAATATCAAGGAGTCATTGGAGAAGGGTCATATCAGACCATCCTCTTCACCCTTGGGTGCTGTTTTTTTCTTTGTGGCCAAAAAGGATGGTTCATTAAGGCCGTGTATTGATTATCGTCTCTTGAACAATATCACTGTGAAATATCAAAATCCGTTACCCTTGATTTCTGACCTGTTTTCCAGGGTGAAAAGTGCTACTTGGTTTACCAAGCTTGACCTCAGGGGGGCGTATAACCTTATTCGCATTAATCACGGGGATGAATGCAAGACGGCATTCAATACCCCAGAGGGGCATTTTGAGTACCTAGTGACGCCCTTTGGGCTCACTAATGCTCCTTCTGTCTTCCAGTCCTTCATGAATGACATTTTCAGGGATTTTGTGGATAAATTTCTGATTGTTTATTTGGATGATATATTGATTTTTTCCAATGACTGGGACTCTCATGTGAAACATGTTCGGACTGTGTTCCAGATTTTGAGAGAGAATGCTCTGTATGTGAAGGGATCAAAGTGTCTTTTTGGCGTACAGAGGATCTCATTTCTGGGATTCATTTTGTCCCCATCTGTTATTGAAATGGATCCGGTCAAGGGTCAGGCCATCTGTGATTGGGTCCAACCTACTTCATTAAAGGCTCTTCAGAGATTCTTGGGTTTTGCCAATTTTTATCGTAAATTTATTGGTAATTTCTCTGTTATTGTTAAACCATTTCAGGAACTTAAGCAGAGATTCACTTCTGCTCCTGTTATTCTACGGCAGCCTAATGTTTCTCTGCCATTTCAGGTGGAGGTTGATGCCTCTGAAATTGGGGCAGGTGCCGTTTTGTCCCAAAGAGATCCTGAGACCTCTAAAAGTAACCCTTGTGCCTTTTTCTCTCGAAAATTTTCTCCAACTGAACGTAATTATGACGTGGGTAATCGGGAGTTATTGGCCATGAAGTGGGCTTTTGAAGAGTGGAGACATTGGCTGGAGAGAGCCAAACATCAGGTGGTGGTCCTTACGGACCATAAGAATTTGGTTTATCTGGAATCAGCCAAGCGACTTAATCCTAAACAGGCCAGGTGGGCCTTGTTTTTCACACGTTTTAATTTTGTGGTTTCCTTTCTTCCTGGCACTAAGAATGTTAAGGCGGATGCCCTATCGAGGAGTTTCCTTGCGGACTCTCCTGAGTTATCTGATCCTGCTGTTATTTTGAAAGAGGTGTAGTTCTTTCCACCATCTCGTCTAATTTGAGACTGGCTCTGGAAGGGTGTCAGGAGGATAAACCCGAGCGCTGCCCTATTGGTAAATTGTTTGTCCTAGACCGGTGGAAAAAGAGTGTGATGTCTGAGATTCATTGTTCCGCGCTGGCCGGTCATCCCGGAATTTTTGGTACCAGAGACTTGGTTAGTCAGTCCTTTTAGTGGCCTACTTTGTCTCGTGACGTCAGGGAATTTGTGCAGTCCTGCGGGACTTGCTCTCGCTCCAAGCCTTGCTCTCGCTCTAGTGGTTTGTTGATGCCATTGCCTGTGCCCAAGAGACCATGGACCCATATCTCTATGGATTTCATTTCCGACCTCCCTGTTTCTCAGAGAATGACCGTTATTTGGGTGATTTGTGATAGGTTTTCCAAAATGATACATCTTGTGCCATTACCTAAGTTGCCTTCCTCCTCTGAATTGGTGCCTTTGTTCCTTCAGCACGTGGTTCGGTTACACGGCATTCCTGAGAACATTGTGTCTGACAGAGGAGTCCAGTTTGTTTCCAGATTTTGGAGGACTTTTTGTTCTAAACTTGGTGTTCAATTGTCTTTCTCCTCGGCTTTTCATCCTCTGACCAATGGACAAACTGAGAGAACAAACCAGACATTGGAGACTTATCTGAGATGCTTTGTGTCTGCTGATCAGGATGACTGGGTCTCTTTTTTGCCTTTGGCTGAGTTTGCTCTTAATAATAGGGCTAGCTCTGCCACTTTGATGTCTCCATTTTTCTGCAATTTTGGGTTTCACCCTCGATTTTCTTCGGGACAGACGGAGGCTTCTGTCTGTCCGGGTGTTGACTCTGTTGTGGAGCGTATGCAGCATATTTGGGACCAGGTAGTGGAGAGGTTGTCCCTCTCTCAGGAAAGGGCCCAGCAGTTTGCCAACCGGCATAGGACTGATGGTCCTCGGTTTGAAGTGGGGGACTTGGTCTGGTTGTCCTCAAGAAATATCCCTATGAGAGTTGCATCTCCTAAGTTTAAGCCTAGATTCATTGGACCTTATAAGATCATGGAGATTCTTAATCCTGTTTCCTTTCGTTTACTTCTTCCAGGGACATTTAAGATCCATAACGTGTTCCACAAGTCCTTATTGAAGAGGTTTGTCGAGCCAGTGGTTCCTATGGCTGCGCCTCCTGACCCTGTTTTGGTTGAGGGCAATCTGGAGTATGTGGTTGAGAAAATATTGGATTCTTGTTTTTCTAGACGGAAACTCCAGTATTTGGTTAAGTGGAGAGGTTATGGTTAGGAGGACAATTCTTGGGTGTTTGCTTCGGACATCCATGCTAGGAGACTGATCTGTGCGAATCACAGAGCTCATCCTAACCGACCTGTTTGCCCAAGTGAGGGTTCGGTGACCCCTCCTCAAGGGGGGGTACTGTTGTGAATGTGTTAGAAATGAATTTTGAGCGGGAGCTCCCTCTGGTGGTTACAAACAGTACTGAACCATTCATTGAAGATTGTGAAGATTGGCGATCAGGAGTTACAGACTGGTCTTATATAAGGGAGGTTCCCTCCCATCAGGGTTGCCGGTGATCAATTGTTCTTGTCTCAACTTTGGTTCCTGGTTCACTTGGAAGCTTGCTGTGTTTTGCCTGCATCTTCTGCTTACAGATAAGATTTTTTCTGCTTGTATTTTTGTGCTTGCTTTTTGCATTGTTTCCTGCACTCTTGTGGAGTTCAGCCAGGTCCCCTCCGGGGGCTTGTGCTCCTCTCAGTTTATCTGATCCTCTGTTATTTGTTCATTTGCCTTTTCCAGTTTTTTCAGTGGCTGCGGCTTAGTTTTGTTACACCAGAGAACTAATTTAGGTGGTAGAGGTCGTGTGATCTCAGGTGTTTTTGTAATTAGTAGAGTTGGTACTTTTTATGTTTTTTTGGGATTGCAGTAAGTGTCCTTCCTATCCTTTTCTTTCTAGCAAGATTGGGCCCCAGCGTTTGCTCATACTATTTTCTGTCTGTGTCTGTTTTTTTCTCTTGTCTAACCGCCATTACATGTTTGGGGGCTTCCTATGTTCTTTGGGGATCTGCTCCGGGGCAGATAGCTTTCCTCTTTCTATCTTTAGGTGTAGTTAGCTTCTCAGGCTGTGACGAGGCGTCTAGGACCAACGTAGGTACGCTCCACGGCTGCCTTTAGTTGTGGTGGTTAGTCAGGGTACTGCAATCCAGTAGATTCCAACCTCCCTGGTGTATTGCCGTTTTTGCCTGCTCTCCTCAGCTACCAAAACATAACAACGTACACTGTGGGCAACGAGATGACATGGGCAGCATCCACCACATCTTAGAAAAGGGCATTGCAGTGATTGGCTTGTTTTGGGGGGCGTCATAGTGTCTATAAAAGCCCTGACTGCCAACCACCATTTTACTTCTGGCGATCTTAACATTAAGGAGATGTTGTTGACGCTGTTTATCAGTAGGGAGAGAGTTAGGGCTCAAAACAGAAGTTCTTATGTGCTTGTGCTGATAGCAATTGTGCTGTACAGTTAGTGTGCAGTGACAGGGGAGGAGTTTCTTGTGTGCAACAGCGCTGGATATTAGGCTGCCTGATAGCTGTATTGCTGTGTGTACACTGCTGTGCAGACTGCTTTTTACACAGCACTAATACTTTTATTCTTTTTTTCTGCACAGTTACCGAGCATTAATTTTTTCCCACACCGTATAAAGCTGTACGCTCCTCACACACTACCATGTGCCGGCTGGTATCACGGACAAATACATGCTGACTATCTGTGTGTGACTCCGAAAATATTTACGGAGATTTCAATTTTTCCCTACACTGTATACAGCTGTGATCTTCTGATACAGTACAGTTTTTCTGCCTTTTGTATTACAGTCAAATCCATACTGAGAGAGCGTCTGTGTGTGACTCCGGAAATATATACGGAGATTTCAATTTGCCCCTTCACCGTATACAGCTGGTATCTTCTGATACAGTACCTGTAATGTATGTAGTACAGTTCATATAGCGTCTTGTGCTTGGGTGCGATGAAAACACAGGAGTCACAGGTTTGATATAGAAAAGTCCTGTATTACTTCATACAAGTTGGCAGAAATAGTCACACAGTTTGCAGACACAGAAACAGGAGACACAGCAGGCCAGAGTAATCCAAGCTCAGCAATCACTCTCCAATACAGATTCAGGATCTTCTTCTCTGTTACCGTAAGTCCATGCAAACGTGGTCTTTCAAAGAGCAGGGTTCAGAGTCCACAAGTGCTTCAGAGTTCCTCAGTAGGAATAGCTGGAGTACAAGGTCCAAGGCTTACAGGAGTCAAGTCACAGGTTCACTGCAGGCTAGATTCTGAAGCACTGATTGCTCAGCTGTGGCTGCTTAAGAAGCAAAGGAGAGAATCAGGGCGGGAACATGCAAGCTGGAAACTCCATTTTGACTGAGGGCAAGATAGCTGCAGCAAGACAGAAAGTAAAATGGCTGACGAACAAACTGAGTTTCAGGAATATATACATAGAACCTTACAGTACCTTTTTTCTGCATTTTGCCATTTTGTATTAAGGTCAAATCCATACTGAGAGAGCGTCTGTGTGTAACTCTGGAAATAAATACAGAGATTTCAATTGTCCCCTACACTGTATACAGCTGTAAGTTTCTGATACAGTCCATTTTTT
>JARQOD010000001.1:561234415-561317343 GCA_033576555.1 Oophaga sylvatica | reverse complement strand
TGAAGGTAATGTCTATGTAAATATTTGTGATACTACTACATAGAAATATGTATTATCACTACTAACTAATGGTATTGCCACACTCTTACATGTGTTACCATTCTCTGTATATCTGTCTATATTATACTAGCTATGAACCTGTTCTATGCTCGGGTGGCAAGCATTTTTATTGGTATATGGTCTCCCATCCTGGAATGTGCTGCCCCCTCCTATCTTGGTATGCATGGCACCCCTCATCCCTATAATGGTATGAATGGCCCCCTCATCCCCCAATCCTGGTACGCATGGTCCCCTCACCCCCCAATCCTGGTATGCATGGTCCCCTCACCCCCCAATCCTGAAATGCATAGTCAACTCACCCCCCAATTCTGGAATGCATGTTCCCCTCACCCCCCAATCCTGGTATGCATGGTCCCCTCACCCTCAATCCTTGTATGCATGGTCCCCCTCATCCCTATAGTAGGATGTATGTTACTCCCTCACCCACCAATTCTGGTATGCATGGTCCCCTCACCCCCCAATCCTGGTATTCATGGTCCCCTCACCCTCAATCCTGGTATGCATGGTCCCCCCATCCCTATCGTAGGAAGTATGGTACTCCCTCACCCTCTGTTAGGGGCTGCGGAACGCACCAAATATATGATGTGGAGAGGTGCGTTCGCAGCCCGGGTCCACCGTGCAGGCGGAGCCTGCTGCTAGTAGAATGGCGCAAGAAGCGAACTCTGTTATCCTGCAGAGTCGCCAAAATAAACGCTGTAACGCGCTGTGGCAATATGTGCGAACTCTGTTAATCCACAGAGCCGCTAGAAGGAGTGCCGCAGCGTTATATGGCGATGTGTGCGAACTCACTTAACACAACTGAGTCGCAAAATAAACACGCTAGGGCGCTGTTTAGCGTTGAAAGCGAACCCTGTTACGTCACAGAGCTGCTGAGACAAACTTCTGTGTCCTGTCAGGCACTCAGGTACACAGTTAACTGCTAAGCGAACATAGAACGTGATCATGCGCTAATGTCCTCACGGGAGTCACCCGCAATCTATGGCATCTGAACACCAAACCCTGAATACAGCAATCAAACTCCTCACCAGTTATGCCGGTAATCTAGGACACTGACCCTGACCAGCTAGCATACCAAACTCCTCACCGATTAAGTCGGTATTCTAGGGGCTTATTTCAGCCGGGCCCTAACCACACACACGCATGACCAAACTGGCGCATAGCATATAAAGATTGATATTAGTGCATGGCGGCCCAGCCATGCTACCCTTTTATAGTAACAGCTACAGGACCTGTTGTGAATGGGTTTGAGATGAGTTCTGAGCAGAGGCTCCCTCTGGTGGTTACAAGCGGTACTAGTGAGGATTGTGAGGACTGGGAATCAGGTGTTACTGATTGGTCTTTTATAAGGGAGTCATTTTCCCATCAGGGTTGCCGGTGATCAATTGTTCTGGTCTGAATCCTTCTTTCCAGTTTCCCTTGTAGCCTGCTGTGTCGTGTCTGCATCTCCTGCTATCAGATAAGACAATTTCTTATTTTGTGTTTTTGCTATATTTTTGCATTTTGTCCTGCACTTCTGTGGGGGCCTTCGGGGTCCCCTCCGGGGCTTTTGCCCTCTCAGTTTAGTCCAGCCACTGTGTTTTGTACTTTTGCTTTTTCCAGTTTTTTTTCAGTGGCTGCTGTTTTGTTTTTGTTACACCAGAGAACTAATTTAGGTGGTAGAGGTCGTGTGATCTCAGGTGATTTTGAAATTAGTAGGGTTGGTGTTTTTCAGGGTTTTCTGAGATTGCAGTAAGTACCCTTCCTATCCTTTTCTATTTAGATAGTTTGGGCCCCAGCGTTTGCTCATACTATTTTCTTTCTGTGTCAGTATTTCCTCTTGTCTAACCGCCATTACATGTTTGGGGGCTTTCTATTATCTTTGGGGTTCTGCTCCGGGGCAGATAGCTTTCCTATTTCTATCTTTAGGTGTAGTTAGTTTCTCAGGCTGTGACGAGGCGTCTAGGACCAACGTAGGAACGCTCCACGGCTGCCTCTAGTTGCGGTGGTTAGTCAGGGTACTGCAATCTCATAGATTCCAACTGCTCTGGTGTATTTCCTTTTTACCTGCACTCCTCAGCTACCGTAACATAACAGTATCACCGGCCATAAAAATTGTATGGTACTCACAGAAGGGAAAAAATATTAAGGAAGAAAAGTTGTCAGAGATATTTTTCTGTTTGTTGCATTTTTTTTTTTTTTTTTCCCTCTGTATCTCTGGGTGCTGGGGAGGATCTTTTCTCCCAATGGAGTTTGCACAGTTGTCTGGCCGTGTGGATCAGCTTGCCACTGAGGTTCGGAGTATTGCTATCTATCTTGCTAGGTTGCCTGTTGTGGAACCTAGGATTCCCATGCCAGATTTGTTTTTAGGGATCGAGCTAAGTTTCAGAATTTCAAAAATAATTGTAAATTGTTTCTTGCCTTAAAATCTAAGTCCTCAGGAAACGCAGCGCAGCAGGTTCAAATTGTCATCTCTCTCCTGCGCGGCGATCCTCAGGATTGGGCTTTTTCCCTGATACCTGGGGATCCTGTTTTGAGTGATGTTGATGCATTTTTTCAGGCTTTGGGGTTATTGTACGATGAGCCTAATGTCACTGATCAAGCTGAAAAAGCCTTGTTGGCATTAAATCAGGGGCTTGATGACGCTGAGTTATACTGTCAGAGATTCCGTAGGTGGGCAGTCCTGACCAAATGGAATGACGACGCTTTGGCGGCCCTTTTCCGGAAGGGTCTGTCGGATAATGTAAAGGATGTTATGGTGGGATTCCCTGTCCCCTCTGGTCTCAATGATTCTATGTCATTAGCGATTCAAATTGACAGACGTTTGCGTGAGCGGAGAAGTATGCGTGGAGTGGTGTTGCCTTGTGAGCCAGCTGCTGAGCCCATGCAGTGTGATGGAGTGGTGTCTGGGGCACAGCGTCATGAGTTTCGAAAGCGCAATGGGTTATGTTTCTACTGTGGTGATGCCTCTCATGCTATTTCAGTCTGCCCTAAGCGGGGAAGACGTTTTGCACGCTCAGTTGTCTTGGGTAGTGTTCAGACTAAGTTTTTATTAACTGTCACTCTGATATGCTCTCTGTCCTCATTTTCTGCTCAGGCTTTCGTTGATTCTGGAGCAGCTATTAACCTGATGGATTATGATTTTGCTAAACGTTGTGGGTTTCCCTTGATACCCCTACAGAAGTCTATTCCTTTACTGGGGATCGATTCTACCCCTTTGGCTGAGAATAAACCCCAGTTTTCTACTCAGGTGATAATGAGGGTTGAACCTGATCACCAGGAGTGCTGCAAATTTTTGGTTCTATATAATCTGCATGACATTATAGTGCTGGGTTTCCCTTGGTTACAGTCTCATAATCCTGTTTTGGATTGGAAATCTGTGTCTGTAACCAGTTGGGGCTGCCAATGTGTTAATACCAACACTCCTGTTTTTTCTGCCTCCCCCAGGCTGAGGATGTTCCTGACTTTTTGTTTGATTTTTCTGATGTGTTTAGCGAAAGTAAATCTGCATCCTTGCCTCCCCATAGGAGCTATGACTGCGCTATTGAATTAGTGCCAGGTAGTAAATTCCCTAAAGGTCGCCTTTTAACTTGTCTGTACCTGAACATGACGCTATGCGGTCTTATATCAAGGAATCATTGGAGAAGGGTCATATCAGACCATCCTCTTCACCCTTAGGTGCCGGTTTTTTTCTTTGTGGCCAAAAAAGATGGTTCATTAAGGCCGTGTATTGATTATCGTCTCTTGAACAATATTACTGTGAAATATCAATACCCGTTACCCTTGATTTCTGACCTGTTTTCCAGGGTGAAAAACGCTACTTGGTTTACCAAGCTTGACCTCAGGGGGCGTATAACCTTATTCGCATTAAGCACGGGGATGAATGGAAGACGGCATTTAACACCCCTGAAGGGCATTTTGAGTACCTTGTGATGCCCTTTGGGCTCACTAATGCTCCTTCCGTCTTCCAGTCCTTCATGAATGACATTTTCAGGGATTTTGTAGACAATTTCTGATTGTTTATTTGGATGATATCTTGATTTTTTCTAATGACTGGGACTCTCATGTGAAACATGTTCAAACTGTATTCCAGATTTTGAGAGAGAATGCTCTGTATGTGAAGGGATCAAAGTGTCTTTTTGGCGTACAGAAGATCTCATTTCTGGGATTCATTTTGTCCCCATCTGTTATTGAAATGGACCCGGTCAAGGTTCAGGCCATCTGTGATTGGGTCCAACCTACTTCATTAAAGGCTCTTCAGAGATTTTTGGGTTTTGCCAATTTTTATCGTAAATTTATTGGTAATTTCTCGGTTATTGTTAAACCATTAACTGATTTGACAGAAAGGGTTCTGATGTGGTGAATTGGCATCCTGAGGCAGTCTCTGCGTTTTAGGAACTTAAGCAGAGATTCACTTCTGCTCCTGTTCTACGGCAGCCTGATGTTTCTCTGCCATTTCAGGTGGAGGTTGATGCCTCTGAAATTGGGGCAGGTGCCGTTTTGTCCCAAAAAGATCCAGAGACCTCTAAAAGTAACCCTTGTGCCTTTTTCTCTCGAAAATTTTCTCCTACTGAACGTAATTATGACGTGGGTAATCGGGAGTTATTGGCCATGAAGTGGCTTTTGAAGAGTGGAGACATTGGCTGGAGGGAGCCAAACATCAGGTGGTGGTCCTTACGGACCATAAGAATCTGGTCTATCCGGAATCTGCCAAGCGACTCAATCCTAGACAGGCCAGGTGGGCCTTGTTTTTCACACATTTTAATTTTGTGGTTTCCTTTCTTCCTGGCACTAAGAATGTTAAGGCGGATGCCCTCTCGAGGAGTTTCCTTGCGGACTCTCCTGAGCTATCTGATCCCTCTGTTATTTTGAAGAAGGGTGTAGTTCTTTCCGCCATCTCGCCCAATTTGAGACTTGCTCTGGAGGGGTGTCAGGAGGATAGGCCCGAGCGCTGCCCTGTTGGAAAATTGTTTGTCCCGGACCAATGGAAAAAGAGTGTGATGTCTGAGATTCATTGTTCCGCATTGGCTGGGCATCCCGGAATTTTTGGTACCAGAGACTTGGTTAGTCGGTCCTTTTGGTGGCCTACCTTGTCTCGTGATGTCAGGGAATTTGTGCAGTCCTGCGGGACTTGCTCTCGCTCCAAGCCTTGCTCTCGCTCTAGTGGTTTGTTGATGCCATTGCCTGTGCCCAAGAGACCATGGACCCATATCTCTATGGATTTCATTTCCGATCTTCCTGTTTCTCAGAGAATGACCACCATCTGGGTAATTTGTGATAGGTTTTCCAAAATGATACATCTTGTGCCATTACCTAAGTTGCCTTCCTCCTCTGAATTGGTGCCATTGTTCCTTCAGCACGTGGTTCGTTTACACGGCATTCCTGAGAACATTGTGTCTGACAGAGGAGTCCAGTTTGTTTCCAGATTTTGGAGGACTTTTTGTTCTAAACTGGGTGTTCAATTGTCTTTCTCCTCGGCATTTCATCCTCAGACCAATGGTCAAACTGAGAGAACAAACCAGACATTGGAGACTTATCTAAGATGCTTTGTGTCTGCTGATCAGGATGACTGGGTCTCTTTTTTGCCTTTGGCTGAGTTTGCTCTTAATAATAGGGCTAGCTCTGCCACTTTGATGTCTCCGTTTTTCTGTAATTCTGGGTTTCACCCTCGATTTTCTTCAGGACAGACGGAGGCTTCTGTCTGTCCAGGTGTTGACTCTGTTGTTGAGCGTATGCAGCAGATTTGGGACCAGGTAGTGGAGAGGTTGTCCCTCTCTCAGGAGAAGGCCCAGCGGTTTGCTAACCGGCATAGGACTGATGGTCCTCGGTTTAAAGTGGGGGACTTGGTCTGGTTGTCCTCAAAGAATATTCCTATGAGAGTAGCATCTCCTAAATTTAAACCTAGGTTCATTGGACCTTATAAGATCATGGAGATTATTAATCCTGTTTCTTTTCGTTTGCTTCTTCCAGGGACATTTAAGATCCATAACGTGTTCCACAAGTCCTTGTTGAAGAGGTTTGTTGAGCCAGTGGTTCCTGCTGCTGTGCCTCCTGACCCTGTTTTGGTTGAGGGCAATCTGGAGTATGTGGTTGAGAAAATATTGGATTCTCGTTTTTCTAGACGAAGACTCCAGTATTTGGTTAAATGGAGAGGTTATGGTCAGGAAGACAATTCTTGGGTGTTTGCTTCGGACATCCATGCTAGGAGACTTATCCGTGCGTATCATAGAACTCATCCTGACCGACCTGGTTGCTCAAATGAGGGTTCGGTGACCCCTCCTCAAGGGGGGGGTACTGTTGTGAGATGCATGGATGGGTTTGAGATGAGTTCTGAGCAGAGGCTCCCTCTGGTGGTTACAAGCGGTACTAGTGAGGATTGTGAGGACTGGGAATCAGGTGTTACTGATTGGTCTTTTATAAGGGAGTCATTTTCCCATCAGGGTTGCCGGTGATCAATTGTTCTGGTCTGAATCCTTCTTTCCAGTTTCCCTTGTAGCCTGCTGTGTCGTGTCTGCATCTCCTGCTATCAGATAAGACAATTTCTTATTTTGTGTTTTTGCTATATTTTTGCATTTTGTCCTGCACTTCTGTGGGGGCCTTCAGGGTCCCCTCCGGGGGCTTTTGCCCTCTCAGTTTAGTCCAGCCACTGTGTTTTGTACTTTTGCTTTTTCCAGTTTTTTTTCAGTGGCTGCTGTTTTGTTTTTGTTACACCAGAGAACTAATTTAGGTGGTAGAGGTCGTGTGATCTCAGGTGATTTTGAAATTAGTAGGGTTGGTGTTTTTCAGGGTTTTCTGAGATTGCAGTAAGTACCCTTCCTATCCTTTTCTATTTAGATAGTTTGGGCCCCAGCGTTTGCTCATACTATTTTCTTTCTGTGTCAGTATTTCCTCTTGTCTAACCGCCATTACATGTTTGGGGGCTTTCTATTATCTTTGGGGTTCTGCTCCGGGGCAGATAGCTTTCCTATTTCTATCTTTAGGTGTAGTTAGTTTCTCAGGCTGTGACGAGGCGTCTAGGACCAACGTAGGAACGCTCCACGGCTGCCTCTAGTTGCGGTGGTTAGTCAGGGTACTGCAATCTCATAGATTCCAACTGCTCTGGTGTATTTCCTTTTTTACCTGCACTCCTCAGCTACCGTAACATAACAAGGACCTGCCAGAAACAAGGACCAATGAAACTTGTTCCAGAACACCAGTAGTCACAGGACCTTCCTGGCGGACCAATAGGAGGTGCTGCAGTACCTGAGCATGTGACCCCTGATCTCCAATGAGAGATCTCACTATGGGCATGCTCAGAAGGGGAAAACAAGGACTTTGTCCTAAAGACGTCTGCTCGCTGCTAACCAGTACTGGCCACAATAGCAGAGCCTGGAGGAGCAGCAGTAATCCTCTGCACACTGCCAGACTGGGTGAGACGCTGGGACCGACGTCTAAGCTGAGCAGGCTCCACTGCGGACAGAGACGAATGGGGAACCGCAGCGAGACTGGTTCAAGACTCCCCCTGTGCAGAATCGGGAACTCGACCCCTAACATTACCCCCCTTCTCTGGGCCTGGCTGCGCTCAAAGGCAGCGATAAGCTGTGGAGCGTGAACATGCTCGCAGGCTCCCAAGACCTATCCTCAGGCCCATAGCCCCTCCAGTCCACCAAATAAAACTTTTTGCCCCGTACCACCTTACACCCTACGATGGCGTTCACCACATGGTCGTCCGTAGACGAACCCGATGTCCCGGCAGATGACTCAGAAAACCGGGACATGAGCACAGGTTTCAGGAGGGATACGTGAAAGGTGTCGGAGATACCCAGGCGTGGTGGAAGAGCCAAACGGTATACCACAGGGTTAACCTGCTTGAGTACCTTGAAAGGACCCAGGTAGCGGGGTGCCAACTTAGTGGACTCAACTCGCAGCCTAATGTTACGGGCGGAGAGCCACACCAAGTCCCCAGGAGCAAATGTTGGAGCGGGGCGCCGATGTGCGTCGGCGGAGGACCTCATCCTCTCCTTGGATACCTGAATGGCATCCTAGGTACGGTCCCAAATGTCCCGTGCCTCCACAGCCCAGTCTGCCACCCTGGAGTCGGCGGAAGATACGGGCATGGGCACCGGAACCCGCGGATGCTGACCGTAGTTTAGGAGGAATGGAGTCTGTCCGGTGGAGTCAGCCACCGCATTGTTTAGTGCAAACTCAGCCCACGGTAGCAAGGATGCCCAGTCATCCTGCCTGGCTGAGACAAAATGTCGTAGATAGGTGACCAAGGTCTGGTTGGCCCTCTCTACCAACCCATTCGTCTCAGGATGCTACGCTGAAGAGAGATTTAACTCAATACTGAGTAGACGACAAAGCTCTCTCCAGAACCGAGACGCAAACTGGGGACCTCGGTCACTGACAATTTTGTACGGCATGCCGTGTAGACGGAAGATGTGCCTAACGAACAACGGTGCCAGAGCCCGTGCAGAAGGTAACCGTGGTAGCGGCACCAGATGCACCATTTTGGAAAAATGGTCGGTGATTACCCAAATGATGGTGCAACCCGAGACTTGGGCAAGCCCACCACAAAGTCCATCCCAACCATCTCCCAGGGCCTGTCTGCCACCGGCAAAGGGTTAAATAACCCAGCTGGCCGTTGTCGTGGAGACTTATTCTGGGCGCAGGAGACACACGCTCGAACGTAGTCCCCAACGTCACTGACCATATGCGGCCACCAGTATGTCCTCGCCAGCAATTCAGATGTCCTCTTTGCCCCAAAGTGTCCACCCACCCTGGACGAATGTGCCCAAGAGAGTACCTCCGGTCGCAAATTGGTAGGCACAAAAGTCTTGCCTGGGGGCACAGACTCTAGCGAAACCGGGGCCACTGTTCTCAGGCTCTCTGTGGGGACATTAGCCAAGGCTTCTCCACCTCCTCTTCAGAGGACACCACAGAGCGAGAGAGAGCGTCGGCACGGATGTTCTTCTCTCCTGAGAGGAAATGGAGTGTGAAATGAAACCGGGAGAAGAACAAGGACCATCTGGCCTGGCGAGAGTTTAGCCGCTGGGCTGTCTGAAGGTACACCAAATTTTTGTGGTCGGTGAAGACTTGGAAGGGAAAGCGGGCCCCCTCCAATAGATGTCTCCACTCAGAGAAGGCCAACTTCATGGCTAGCAACTCCCTATCCCCGATGGAATAATTCCTCTTTGCTGATGTGAAGGTCTTAGAGAAGAAGAAGCAAGGATGCTTCCGACCTTGAGCATCCTTTTGGAAGAGGACTGCTCCAGCACCAACGGATGAGCATCCACCTCCAATAAAAATGGCTTATCAACATCGGGGCGATGTAGGATGGGAGCGCTAGCAAAATGAGACTTAATAGAAGTGAAAGCCTTGGAGACCTCCTCCGACCACAATTTGGGATTTGCTCCCTTCTTGGTGAGGGCTACCAAGGGAGCTACCAAGGTAGAGAAATGAGGAATGAACTGGCGATAGTAATTAATGAACCCCATAAAGCGCTGCACCGCTTTAAGAGAGTGGGGTTCTTGCCAGTCCATCACAGCCTGTAATTTGGCCAGATCCATAGCCAATCCCTGGGTTGAGATGATATAACCAAGGAAAGGTAAAGACTCCAGCTCAAACATACATTTCTCTAACTTAGCATAAAGGGAATTTGCCCGTAAGAGGTCGAAGACTCTGCAGACATCTCTCCGGTGGGAGTCAATATCTGGAGAGAAGATGAGTATATCATTCAGATAGACTACGACCGAGGTGGAGAGCATATCCCGGAAGATGTCATTGACAAAGTCTTGGAAAACGGCTGGGGCATTACAGAGCCCAAAGGGCATCACCAGATATTCGTAATGCCCATCCCTGGTATTAAAAGTCGTAATCCATTCGTCCCCCTCACGGATACAAATCAGGTTATAAGCACCACGCAGATCTAGTTTAGTGAATACCCTTGCTCCCCGAAGCCTATCAAAGAGCTCAGAAATAAGGGGTAACGGGTACTTGTTCTTAACGGTGATGGCGTTAAGACCCCTGTAATCAATACACGGACGTAATTCTCCGTTCTTCTTCTGCACGAAGAAGAATCCTGCCCCTGCCGGTGACACCGACTTCCTAATGAACCCTCTTGCTAGGTTCTCCTGAATATATTGCGACATGGCCTCTGTCTCAGGAAGAGAGAGGGGATAGACCCTTCCCCGAGGAGGTTCTGCGCCAGGCAAGAGGTCGATAGGACAGTCATAGGGCGATGAGGCGGAAGAATCTCCGCAGCCTTCTTGGAGAACACGTCTGCATATGACCAATAGCACTTGGGAAGTGGAGTAAGATCTGCCGGTAACTCAGTAGTGGTAACCTGAACGCAACTCCTGACACATCTGCCTCTACATGCATCACTCCAACCCAGTATCCTACCCGAAGTCCACTCTATATTTGGGGAGTGGAAACGGAGCCAAGGTATGCCTAGTAGGATCTCGTCTATTCCCTCGGGAAGGACGAGTAGGGAAATAAGCTCCTGATGGGAAGGGGATACAGACAATGCAAGAGGAACAGTCTGGTGTGTTATTTGTGTGGGCAATGTCGACCCATTCACTACCCGGACAGTCACTGATTTGTCAAGCGCCACCAGAGGTATTGCGTGACGACGAGCAAAGTTAGAGGACATGAAGTTCCCCTCTGCTCCTGAGTCCACGCAAAGCTCGACTGTAAGTGTGGAAGAGTCTACAGTGACTGTCCCTTTAAATGTCATCTTGGAGGAAAATGCCACTGTCTCTAGTGAACCTCCTCCCAGGGCCACTAGACGCGATTGCTTACCCGATCGCTGTGGACATTTGTTGGCATAGTGTCCTGTCTGCTGACAAAGGTTACAGACCACGGATACTCGGACGGTCCGAGACTTAGGTCCTGCATGAGGAACCTCTGTGGCCTTTTGGGGTTCGGACGCCAGATCTGGGGATTCGAGAGGTTTGGCAAAGGTGAGAGCCAACCAAATCCTCTGCCTACACTGGGCCCGCTCCAACCTCCGCTCGTGAAAACGGAGGTCGATGCGGGTAGATATGGAGATAAGCTTCTCCAGTGTGGCGGGAATCTCCCTGGTAGCCAAAGCGTCTTTAACATGGTCAGCCAGTCCTCGCCAGTAGACTGGAATGAGAACTTTATCCGACCAGTCTAGCTCTGAGGCCAGAGTCCGAAACTGGACGGAAAACTAACTGACCAAAGACGAACCCGCAGGTGTAGCGCCATATCGTGGGTGACCTGAGGTCCTAAAAATACCTTTTTAAGAGCCTCCAGGAAACGAG
Organism: Oophaga sylvatica; assembly: GCA_033576555.1. Lineage (NCBI taxonomy): Eukaryota > Metazoa > Chordata > Amphibia > Anura > Dendrobatidae > Oophaga > Oophaga sylvatica. The sequence continues at coordinate 561,306,040 of JARQOD010000001.1, read as the reverse complement.
GAGCACTCCGCACCACACAATCGTCGCGCTCCCACAGCGTCGTTGCCCACTCCAATGCTCTGCCCGAGAGTAGAGACAGTACAAAACCCACTTGTGCCCGATCCGTGGGGAAACGTGCAGCCAGAAGCTCGAGCTGTATAGAGCACTGATTCACAAATTCCCGACATTGCTTGCTGTCACCGGCAAACTTGTCAGGAAGCGGGAGGTGGGATAATGTAGGGGCAGAGGTGGCAGAGGACAAACTGGCTGCAGCCACGCTAGCAGCCTGAACAGCGACTGTGGTAACATCCACAGCTGAGGTTGTGCGCTCAAGAGCCGCCAACCTACCCTCCAGCTGCTAGATGTACTGCGGTAGACGCTGGTCATCTGCCATTTTACTAGCCAGACCCTGGCGCTAATATTATGTTAGGGTCTGCGGAACGCACCAAATATATGATGTGGAGAGGTGGGTTCGCAGCCCGGGTCCACCGTGCAGGCGGAGCCTGCTGCTAGTAAAATGGCGCAAGAAGCGAACTCTGTTATCCCGCAGAGTCGCCAAAATAAATGCCGTAACGCGCTGTGGCAATATGTGCGAACTCTGTTAATCCACAGAGCCGCTAGAAGGAGTGCCACAGCGTTATATGGCGATGTGTGCGAACTCACTTAACACAACTGAGTCGCAAAATAAACACGCTAGGGCGCTGTCTAGCGTTGAAAGCAAACCCTGTTACGTCACAGAGCTGCTGAGACAAACTTCTGTGTCCTGTCAGGCACCCAGGTACACAGTTAACTGCTAAGCGAACATAGAACGTGATCATGCGCTAATGTCCTCACGGGAGTCACCCGCAATCTATGGCGTCTGAACGCCAAACCCTGAATACGGCAATCAAACTCCTCACTGGTTATGCCGGTAATCTAGGGCATCTAGGACACCGACCCTGACCAGCTAGCATGCCAAACTCCTCACCTATTAAGTCGGTATTCTAGGGGCTTATTTCAGCCGGGCCCTAAACACACACACGCATGACCACACTGGCGCATAGCATATAAAGATTGATATTAGCGCATGGCGGCCCAGCCATGCTACCATTTTATAGTAACAGCTACAGGACCTGCCAGAAACAAGGCCCAATGAAACTTGTTCCAGAACACCAGTAGTCACAGGACCTTCCTGTCGGACCAATAGGTGCTGCTGCAGTACCTGAGCATGTGACCCCTGATCTCCAATGAGAGATCTCACTATGGGCATGCTCAGAAGGGGAAAACAAGGACTTTGTCCTAAAGACGTCTGCTCGCTGCTAACCAGTACTGGCCACAATAGCAGAGCCTGGAGGAGCAGCAGTAATCCTCGGCACACTGCCAGACTGGGCGAGACGCTGGGACCGACGTCTAAGCTGAGCAGGCTCCACTGCGGACAGAGACGAATGGAGCGAAACCGCATGTGTACGAGGTGTATGGTGCAAAGCCGCATGTGTACAAGGTTTACAGAGCTTGGCTGCGTATGTACGAGGATTATGGAGTGAAACCGTGTGTGTACTGAGTGGAGCCATGTGTGTGCGAGGTGCACGGAGCGGAGCCGTGTGTGAGCGAGGTGAACGGAGTGGAGCCGTGTGTATAAGAGGTGTGTGGAGCCATGCGTGTACAAGGTGCATGGTGGGGAGCATTCATACCTCCCAACTGTCCCAGACACTCCTGATTTTGAGAGTCTGCCCCGCTGTCCCGGCCGGGAGCTTTTCCCGTCGACACAGGAGTACATGCCGGAGCCCCGAAGAGCTTTAGAACTCGCACGTGACGTTCCACCAGAAGTGACGTGCTGGAAGATAGCCGGAAATGAGGTAATTTCGGGAGGAGATTGTGACGGAACCATGAGGCACTTCAGGGAATGCTTCAAATCCATCACTGTGTCCTCCGACAGCACGGACAGCGGGATTGCCTTGGAATCGGGGATGTCGGCCATGTGAGCGGATCATGATATGTCCTGCATCGGGAGGCTCAGGTGGGCACTACAATGGGAGCCGGACTGCTATAGTATCTTTATAGAATCTTTATTTCTTTCTCTCTCTGTTCTTTCTTTCTTTCTTTCTCTCTGTTCTTTCTTTCTTTCTCTCTGTTCTTTCTTTCTCTCTGTTCTTTCTCGCTAATCCTTCTTTTTTTCTTTCTCTCTCTCTGTTCTTTCCTCTCTTTCTTTCTCTGTCTCTGTTCTTTCTTTCTCTCTCTGTTCTTGTTCTCTGTTCTTTCTTTCCCCTCTTTCTTTATATCTCTCTGTTCTTTCTTTCCTTCCTTCCCCTTTCTTTCTTTCTTTCTTTCTTTCTTTCTTTCTTTCTTTCTTTCATTCTTTCTTTCTCTCTGTTCTTTCTTTCTCTCTCTGTTCTTTTTCTTTCCCCTCTTTCTTTCTTTCTCTGTTCTTTCTCTCTGTTCTCTTTCTTTCCCATATTTCTCTCTCTCTGTGTTCTTTCTTTCTCTCTGTTCTTTCTTTCCCCTCTTTCTTTCTATCTTTCTGTTCTTTCTCTCTGTTCTCTTTCTTTCCCCTCTTTCTTTCTTTCTTTCTTTCTTTCTTTCTTTCTCTCTGTTCTTTCTTTTTCTCTCTGTTCTTCCTTTTTCTCTCTGTTCTTTCTTTCTTTCTTTCTCTCTCTCTGTTCTTTCTTTCCCATCTTTCTTTCTTTCTCTCTCTCTCTCTGTTCTTTCTTTCTTTACCTGCTTTCTTTTTTCTATCTCTCTGTTCTTTTGTTCTGACCCCTCTTTTTTTCTATCTCTGTTTCATTCTCTCTCTCAGTTCTTTCTTTCCCATCTTTCTCTCTCTCTGTTTTTTCTTTCTTTCCCCTCTTTCTTTCTCTTTCTGTTCTTTCTTTCTCTCTCTCTGTTCTTTCTTTCCCATCTTTCTTTCTTTTCCATCTTTCTCTCTGTTCTTTCTTTCCCCTCTTTCTTTCTCTCTGTTCTTTCTTTCACATCTTTCTTTTTTCTTACTTTCTCTCTCTGTTCTTTCTTTCCCATCTTTCTTTCTTTTTCTTTCTCTCTCTATTCTTTCTTTCCCCTCTCATTTTTTTTCTCTGTTTATTCTTTCTGTCCCCTCTTTCTTTCTCTGTTTCTTTCTTTCTTTCTCTGTTTCTTTCTCTCTATCTCTCTGTTCTTTTTTTTCTTTCCCCTCTTTCTTTCTTTCTTTCTTTCTTTCTCTCTCTGTTCTTTGTTTCCCCTCTTTCTTTCTCTCTCTCTCTGTTCTTTCTTTCCCCTTTCTTTCTCTCTCCCTCTCTGTTCTTTCTTTCCCCTTTCTTTCTCTCTCCCTCTCTGTTCTTTCTTTCCCTCTTTTTTTTCTCTCTCTCTCTCAGTTCTTTTTTTCTGTCCCCTCATTCTTTCTCTCTGTTCTTTCTTTACCCTCTTTCTTTCTCTCTCCCTCTATGTTCTTTCTTTCCTCTTTCTTTCTATCTCCCTCTCTGTTCTTTCTTTCCTCTTTCTTTTTTTCTCCCTCTCTGTTCTTTCTTTCTTTCCCCTCTTTTTTTTCTCTCTCTGTTCTTTTTTTCTGTCCCCTCTTTCTTTCTCTGTTCTTTCTTTCTCTCTGTTCTTTTGTTCCCTTCTTTCTTTCTTTCTTTTTTCTTTCTTTCTTTATCTCTCTCTGCTCTTTCTTTCTCTCTCTGTTCTTTCTTTCTCTCATTTCTTTCTCTGTTTTCTTTTTTCTCTCTCTCTGTTCTTTCTTTCTTTTCCTCAGTACCAGTCAGTGTGCCCACAGTACCAGCCACTGATCCCATAATGCCAGCCACTGTGCCCTCAGTACCAGTCAGTGTGATCAGCAGTGCTAAATGGATGTGGTTGGGGTGTGGACATGGGTGTGATTAGTTGTGAAATGGGTGTTTTCAGGGGTGTGGCCTAAAATGTACCGTGGCGCTACGCGTGCCGCAACCTTTGTCCCTCTTTACCATCTTCGAAAGTTGGGAGGTATGGGTAAATTAACTGAGCCACAGGCTTCGATAATGTCACTAGGAGATTTTTGAATACTTCTGTATTTCAGCCACTAACACCACAAGCAGATTATACTGAGACACAGAGATATATTGTATATAAAAGTGTAATTTTATGTCTCTGCATTTTATGGAATTGCATACTTGTTCTGTGTTTTTGAACTGTTCCTGTTTTTGTCTTAAAATACTGGACAAAGTTCTGAGATGTGAATAAGGCCTCTGTCACTGCAAGGCCTCATACCATGCTCTATCATGTCCTTACTCTCTGGTAGCAGATAACATAAGATCCACCATTGACATTAGAAGATAGAGCACAGATTCTCCAAATGTACCCATCCCCCTGCAAAAATGAACCATGCACATAGTCTCTGAAGAACCTATTCTTTATTTATATGCAGGTGTCTGTTGTAAAGCAAATATCTAATCTGTTGCTACATTACCTTGGCAAGATTAATTAAATGGGGGTGGGGGCCAGCAAATGATGCAGTATTGAGGGTGGGGACAACCAATGATGAATTGAAGGTGGGGGGTGGGGAGAGTAAATGAGGATTAATTTAGAGTGGGAGAGAGTAAATGACAATATATTGAGGGTGGGGAGCAAGGGAGAGCAAATGATTATGAATTGAGACTGGGGGTGGGAGACAGCTAATGATGAATTGAGAGTGTGGGAAGGGGAGAGCAAATTATGATGAATTGAGACTTGGGAGAGGGACAGGAAATTATGATAAATTGAATAAATATAATGAATCAGAGGAGCAGGAGGTACAGAGTGGGCGGTATGAGGATGCAGGAGTGTGACTGGTATTGAATTGGGGAAAGAGTACAGTGGCTAATTAATTTATATATTGGGTGGGGGAAAATGGCTGTGAAGAAAACAGATTGTATCTTAATTTCCCAGACAACCATGTTTTTGTAAACCCACAAGAATTGACTTTTTATCAGTATATTGGTTTTGGGAATTAAGTGTTTATGTCTGATGGGTCAAGAAGACAGACTTGCATACCATTTAACATACTATTTAAGTCTGTAATAGTGACTTGTACATAGTGTGTGTTTATCTGTGTTTATTGTGAGCTGATATGCTAATTGTGTATTGTATTCTATAACCAGTGTTGTTGACTTCGAAGGTAGATAGGGAAAGGCCATGAGGATGAACTGAAGCACACTGGGGAAATCTAAAAATAGATCACCTGCCTCCGATATAAAAGAGAATTCTTTCCTTCTGGCTGGGGTCACTCTTCAGGGTCTCAACTGAGGGTACATCAAACTCAGCTGAAAGAACACAGGACTGCTCTCGGTTATCTCTCTATGCTTGTCGTACCTCCTCTCTGTGTGCGTACCACAGGTGGAATATCGACCCTGGGAGCTCTGACATATCATCTACCATCATCTTGGCAAGTCAGCGGAAGGGTTAGACCCTGTAATGTGCACCATCTTGGGGGTAATTGCTGGGAATGTTCTGTTTGCTATAGAGAGTGTTGTGGTTCAATAAAGCATTGCCACAATGTTTTACAATAACACTGCATTGTCTGTGTAGTATGTTGCCCACGGGGAGATAGAGCGGGCATTCAGTGTTATGAGCCCTGGTCCATGCAGTCTTTCTAAAAGCAGCCAGGCCAGCGGACAAGAGCACCCACTGACCCCGTTTCTCTACAGTGGCTATTTGGTTAGAGCTAAAGTGGTGGATAATCAATCTAAATTTGGAATGGTGGGTTTCATAATAACTATTTATATATTAATGGTGGGTGCAGTATGTATTAAGCAGTGCGGGGTGATCTCTTATTCAGGAAACAAATGTGTGCACATTTTCAAGGATACAGTGGTTAGTCCAGCAAACTGCAATGACCGTGTCCCAGTGAAAGTTTGACAAGATGAAGAAAAAATAGGCTGTAACCAGATGAGATGTCAGCGGTGAGTTACTTGATGTAAAAAATTATTCTATATAGGGGTATGTTGGAGCCACACGAGGCACTTTACGACCACCAATCAGTAAACTGTTACCAATCGGCAATTATTTACTGTTGTCTGTCTGTTTAAACAAGCTATTAAAGGGGTGGTTCAAAACCAAATTTTATTTAATATCATGATCTAATCTTTTTTCAAATATACTTTAATTAAAAAGCCCCTATGCTTCCCTCGCTACACTAATTGCTTTATTTTTTTGATGCTTCATTTGAAAATCACAGTGCATACTGGTGCACTCAAACAAAGTATCAGTGACTGCTGCAACCTCTAACCACTCTCTGAAATGAAGCGTCCTCAGTAATATCCGTTTCAGGGCCTGGACCAGTCCCTGCATTGCTGATCATGTTTTCAATTCAGATGTATGCTCAGTAGTGTTGAGCGATACGATACTGCAAATATCGGGTATCGGCCGATATTAGCTCTATCGGCCTTTCGATACTTCGTTTCGATATTTTCGTCTTATCGGATACCGGAATCGGAAGTTCCCATAATTCTTTGCGAGGCAATGTGATTTTAGTCAGCCAATGAGGAATCCTAAGAAGTGTGGGCACATCCTGTACTGCTGCGGTCATGTTAACTAATGGCATGGCTGTGATTGGATGCTGAAATGATGTCAGAATGCACTATAAAAGGCGCCGCCGCCATTTTAGCGTCACTGTGCTGTGAATTCAGTAAGGGACAGAACGCTGCTGTGCTGACTCTGAGGGACAGTTAGAGATTGCGATTTAGTGTACTGTGCTGTAGGCAGGCTAGCACCAACCGCTGTGTAAAGCTTCCTTTTGCCTGCAGTGTTGTTTTAACAGCTCTGCAAGGTGTGTGTGAGTGCAGGTGACGCTGCAGTTTGCTCTGCATGCAACGCTGTCTGTAGGCATCTGCACATGTCACTCACAGACTCTTTTTTTTTTCCTTCAGTGTAATTCTTGCAGCTCCATGCAATTTAACTATTAGTGTGATGCGCTTCCATCCGTATCCAATACATTGGTTGCAAACACTATAGAAGTAGACAAAGGAGTAGCCTTTCACAGATTGTGAACAGTTGTGTTTCAGTGTTCACTTCAGTCTGTGTTTTTTATTTTTTGAGTGCACATCACGCTCCAGTTACTTGTTCAAGCACTGCTGCTTGTACTCTGCTGAGCGTGTCTCAGTGGCTCATCCTTTTCATTTATCTCCAATTGGTTCTGCTCCATTCCATTTAAAATATAATCTATTAGTGTGACGCGCTTCCATCCGTATACAATACATTGGTTGCAAACACTATAGAAGTAGACAAAGGAGTAGCCTTTCACAGATTGTGAACAGTTGTGTTTCAGTGTTCACTTCAGTCTCTGCGTAATAACCACACTTAGGCCTTATAACTTTTCTGACTTTCTTTCTCAATCTACCAAGATGAAGAAGTCAGTGAGTAAGGCACGTGGTCGTGGCCGTGGAGTTTCAGCAGGGAGAGGACATGGGGATTCTGTGGCTGCTGCCGCCCTCAGTGACACAGCATCCACCAGTTTTCCCCGTGAGCGTTCCTTTATGCGCACTTTGGTAGGAGCTCGGCGTGCCCCCCTGCTGCGGGAAGAACAAATTGAAGCCGTTGCTGGTTGGATGGCAGCCAATGCATCGACTTCAATTCCTTCCACCTCCTCTCAGGAACACAACACTGTTGAGCAACCATCTGTCTGTTCACCGCCTGTCAAATTGCCCAGGCAGTCAGAGAGTTCTGTACAGGAGCCAGCTGAGTCTCTGCTTCTGTTCTCAGAATCTGTTGGCTCGCAAACACGGGCACAGGCAAGCAGCATTCTGCAATTTGAAGAAGAGGGAGTATGCAGTGATGCGCAACAGCTGTGTCTCTCTCAATCTGAAGAGGCGGGTGAGCCAGTGCCGATGGACAGCACACCGCAGAACGCATCTTATGATGATGATGAGACTCAGGTGCCAGGTTTTGTGGAGCATGGTGCTGCCCAGACCATCCAACAGCAGCAGGTGTTGGAAGAGGGTAGTGGAGATGATGAAGTCCGAGACCCAACATGGCGTGAGCAACAGGAAGGTGGTGGGAGCAGCTCTGAGGAAGAGATTGTCCCAACGGTACAAAGAGGAGGGAGAGGTAGGCTGCAGACTCGCTTGCCTGTAGCCTCCAGTTTGGCACCTGTTGGGAGCAGTTCTCTTAGAAATGTCAAAATTGGCACTCCCATGACTTGCACTGCGTGGTCCTTTTTTGACAGACTTGTAGATGATATTTGCTATGTTCAATGCAAGCTGTGTAAGCAAAAAGTTAAAAGAGGTAAAAATATCAGTAACCTGAATACCACAAATATGTGGAAACATGTACGGACAAAGCACGTAGCTGAGTTACAAAGACACACTGGAGATGTAGGCCAACCTACAGCAGCACCTACATCTTTAGGTCATGTTCGAGCCTCTACCTCCAGCTCTCACACACCTGGTTCGGCTTCCTCACAGGATCTCCATGGAAGAACCTCGGTCACTGTTGTCCATAGACAAACTGTTATTCCACCCACTGCAGCAAGTTCACAGTCATCGTCACACTCCCAGAACAAAAAACAGCCATCGGTAACACAGGCATGGGATAAAAGACGGCCATACTCGGCAAACCATCCACGAGCACAGGCTCTGAATGCTGGCCTTGCAAAACTCCTGTCCCTTGAAATGCTGTCATTCAGGCTGGTGGAGACTGACAGTTTCAGGAACTTTATGGCATTGGCAGTCCCACAATATAATGTGCCAAGCCGATTTTATTTCAGCAGGCAAGCTGTCCCTGCTCTGCAAAAACATGTCGAGGGAAACATTAAACATGCGCTACTAAACGCCGTCAGTAGCAGGGTCCACCTGACCACCGATGCGTGGACCAGTACCCATGGCCAGGGACGATACCTTTCCCTCACTGCCCATTGGGTCAATATTGTGGAGCCGGGTACAGATCTTGCCAGTGGCGCTGTACGTGTTCTGCCAACTCCAAGGATTGCAGGAATCCAGTCTGTGCACATTGATTCCTCCTCCTACTCCAGTTCCTCAGAATCATCGCTGCACGAGCCGTCACGGTATACCTCCACATGGACCCGTGAACGCTTACCTGTTGCGACCGATATGAGCACAGCCGTGGCCAAACGTCAACAGGCCGTCCTGAAATTAATTCCCATGGGGAATCGAAGCCACACAGCGCAGGAGCTCTGGGATGCCATCAAGCAGGAGAGCGACGTGTGGTTTTTGTCAGCTAATCTCCAGCCAGGCTTGGTAGTGTGTGACAATGGCCGAAATCTGGTGGCAGCTCTGGGCCTTGGCAACCTCACTCACATACCATGTCTGGCACATGTGCTCAACTTGGTCGTGCAGAGTTTTTTGAGGGACTATCCGGATCTTGATGCACTGCTGCACAAGGTCCGCCTAGAGTGCGCTCACTTGCGACGTTCCAGCATGGCCAGATCGCGCATTGCAGCTCTGCAAGTCAGATTTCGCCTTCCTGAACATCGCATCATATGTGACGTACCCACCAGGTGGAATTCCACGTTACATATGTTGGAGCGGTTGTGTGAGCAGCAGCCAGCAGTAATGGAGTATCAGCTGCAACAGGCGCAATCAACTCGCAATTTGCGCCGTTCACACTTCACCACTACTGAGTGGGCCTCTATGAAGGACATCTGCGACGTTTTGCGTGCGTTTGATGTCTCAACGCGGATGGCGAGTGCAGATGATGCACTAGTCAGCATGACTGTCCCCCTTATCTGCCTGCTTCAGAAATCACTGAAAGCACTAAAGGAAGAGGTTTTGGAAGAGGTGGAGGATGAGGAGTCACAAATTCAATTACCTTCAGGACAGTCAGCGCAACGTGGTTCCTCACAAAGGGCTGGGCAGGGCTCACTTTGTGAGGAGGATGAGGAGGAGGAGGAGTCAATGGAGGAGGAAGAAATCCCTACAGAGGGAGGTACACAACGCTCTAGTCAGTATGTAGAGCGAGGATGGGGTGATGCAGAGGAGGCAGAGATGACGCCTCTTCCAGAGGACAGCCTTTGTTGGCCAGTTGGGAGTCTGCAGCACATGGTTGATTTCATGCTTCAGTGCCTGAGAAACGACCGCCGCATCGCCCACATTCTCAGCACGTCAGATTATTGGGTGTACACCCTCCTAGACCCTCGCTACCGGGACAACTTACAAACCCTCATCCACACGGTGAACCGGGACCGTAAAATGCAGGAGTACCAAGACACACTGGTGCAATCCATACTGTTGTACATTCCAGCCGAGAAAGCTGCTGCTGCTGCTACTGTTACAAAGCAGCTCTGTGCGTCGAGGCAGTGTAGACACCTCTACAACAAGAGGGAGCAGAAGCAGCGCCTCTGCACAGGGCAAGAACTGTATGTTACAAATGTGGCAAAGTTTTGTGACAGCGCCAGCAAGGTCTACACCATCCGAGACGGCTCCAGTCACCAGGAAGAAACGTTTCCGTAAGATGGTGACAGACTACTTGGCTTTCCCTCTAAGTGTACTCCCAGATGCCTCTTCCCCTTTCAAATTTTGGGTCTCTAAGTTGGATACATGGCCAGAGCTTAGCCAGTATGCATTGGAGGTGCTGGCTTGCCCTGCTGCCAGTGTATTATCTGAGCGTGTCTTTAGTGCTGCAGGTGGTGTAGTAACAGACCGTCGCATGCGACTATCCTCAGAGAATGTAGACCGGCTTACTTTTCTGAAAATGAACAAGGCATGGATCTCACCTGAATTTGCCTGTCCGTTTTCAGATTAAATAACTGTTTGGCAACGTTTTCCATGTCTCCTGTTATGTTCATCTTTCTACCACCTGAACTCTACTCCCTGGGCTACAACACCGCCATTTGTTGCTCGTAAGTAATTGGCAGGGGTACTGACTCCTGGCCAGCCTGGTTACAGCACGACAGCTGTTTCCTGGCAGTGTGAACGTCAATTATCCTCCAATAAGTTGTGCTGTCGTGTTGCATTCGGGTTAGCCGACTCTATGGTGCCTGCAGTTTAGATGATTCCTATGTGTGCTGTGGGATATGTAAATAAAGGCGGTTTCCATTGTGACAATAGGACAAGCACCCACTGTAGGACTGTGTGATTCGGTAACTGCGGACGGCTTGCGTCCTGTCAACTTACATTTTCATGGGTGCGTTCTTCTACCCGTCCGGGGTCCAGTACCGTCAACTGGTTCTCCCCAGTGCCTTTGGCCTAGGTGCCTCCATCTCCGTATCCGAGTTCCACCAACGTCTGCTGGTCCTTGGTAGTGCTTTGGAGCACAGGTACCTCCTGCTTAGTAACCGTGTCACAGTAACGTCAGCTGGTACTCGGTTGTGACATTGCCTCTTTCCTTCTGCTACCCGTCCGGGGTCCAGTACCGTCAACTGGTTCTCCCCAGTGCCTTTGGCCTAGGTGCCTCCATCTCTGTATCCGAGTTCCACCAACGTCTGCTGTTCCTTGGTAGTGCTTTGGAGCACAGGTACCTCCTGCTTAGTAACCGTGTCACAGTAACGTCAGCTGGTACTCGGTTGTGACATTGCCTCTTTTCCTTCTGCTACCCATCCGGGGTCCAGTACCGTCAAGTGGTTCTCCCCAGTGCCTTTGGCCTAGGTGCCTCCATCTCCGTATCCGAGTTCCACCAACGTCTGCTGGTCCTTGGTAGTGCTTTGGAGCACAGGTACCTCCTGCTTAGTAACCGTGTCACAGTAACGTCAGCTGGTACTCGGTTGTGACATTGCCTCTTTTCCTTCTGCTACCCGTCCGGGTTCCAGCACAGTCAGCTGGTCCTCGTTACTTCCATTGTCTCTTGCTCCATCTGATACCCGTCAGGGTTCCAGTAACGTCAGCTGTTTCTCGGAAATTAGACGACCTTAAAGACCACCCAGAAGAAGATGACGACAACAAGGACGACGAGCATGAAGCCAACCAGCCTGAACACCATCACAAAGAAAAAATAAAAGATTACCCAGAAGAAGATCACCAACAGGACAAAGAAGGTTAAGACAAACTACAAGATACAGAACAAGAGACAGAAGAACAATAAGCAGAAGATCAAAAAGCAGAAGAACATGAAGTATAAGACCAAAATGAAGAGCTAAATATATGCTCTAAATTCTAAGCAGAAGAAGACTAAGCAGTGTATGGGGGTGAGTCCGTTCCTCCTCGTGGTGCCCCTGGAAAATGCCTGCTGCTGCAGGCTAAACTGAACACGGACAAATACTGTTGTAATTTAAATCTTTTGTGACAGCAAGAACGGAAGGATGAACAATTCATACTTTTACAGATTACAAGTACAGGAATCTCTGTCACAAATAAGAATATGATGAAGAAGATGAAGAGGAAGAAGATGAAGAATTTGAATATGAAGAAGATTAATTAGTTTAATAATAACAATATGAGTAATGTAAACAAAAACATGAATAGCAAGAAGTTTAAGAAGAAGATTAAGAAGGTGAAGATGAAGAATAATTTGATGAGAAAGATGATGCTGCTGCTGAAGATTATGAAGGAGAAAGTGTGGCACTGGCAAAAGTTAAAAAGGTGAAGAGCATGGAAGTTGTGAAACATACATATTTGCCAAAATAGAAAAAAGGTTAACAACATTGTCAATTTGTTAGTCAATCTAAACGTATTTCCAAAAAAATATATATTAATGCTATTCCAATGCATTGGGTTAAACATGTATGCCTTTAATGTCTCCTCAACCTCCCCCAATACATTCTACATTAGTCTTTGTTGTTTTCCTTCATGTACAATTAACCAACAAGGCAAGAATGTTTTTTTTTAATGTCGATATTTGGTTCCCATAGACTTACATTGGACTTCCGGTATCGGAATCGGATATCGACGATATTTAGTGATATCGGCGATACCATTCCGATCCGATATTTTTAGATATCGAGCAGTATCGCTCAACACTAATGCTCAGTAGATTGCTGTCACTGTGTACTATTCTACCCAGTGCACAGTGACAATGCGATCTCACCAGCTCTGATCAGAAGTGACGTTGTCATGACACAGCTGTCAGGTGACCTGGGACCAGGGGCTCCTCTGTCCCTAACACTAGGGGGCGCCTTAGTTTGCCCTACTCCACGGGATACTTCTCAAGGTGAAGATGCCGGGGCCTCCACCCTTGCCTCATCTCCTGAGCTAGCCCTCCCTCTGTTCTCTTCCTCCACCCAAAGAGGGGTGCTACTGTGCACCGTAGTGCACCAACCCGATAATCAAGGCAACACAAACAAGGGTTAACAGAAAACTCCAGACATGCAAAATATTCATTTACATATAACAGAGGAACACACTGGGGCATGGAGGCAGGGGAATAAACCAAAATGGAGAAGGATAGGGAATTACCACACATTCAAACCAAGCAACAGTCACTGATAACTCCTCCAACTCGTCTTCTCATATGAACTCCTCTCCCTCCATTAGCCATGCAGCAAATGCTAGCACTTACAAGGATTTGCAACAGAGCCCAAATTATAAAGGAGAAAGAAGTGGCTAACCAAGCTCTGCTGTGAGCACAGGGATTTCCAACATGGCCGATTAACCCTTGTTCTGTCAGAAGAAATAAACACATTTAAAATGAAGAAGTGCTTCTTCTCAGTGCCGGAGTAGGAGCAATCAGACACTGCGGTCTTCTGACTCCACACTGTCACGGTAACCCCGTGACAGTACCCCCTTTTCTATGAGGAACCTCAGGAACAGGCCTATCGGGGTGTGCCACGTGAAAAGCCTGGACCAGTCTGGCCGCATGAACATCAGATGCTGGTACTCACATCCTATCCTCAGTACCGTATCCCCCACCAATGAACCAGATACTGAAGCGACAGATAAACAAGACGAGAATCCAAGGTCTTCGCAATCTGAAACTCCAAGTTTCCATCGACAATGACAGGAGATGGTGGTACAGGTGATGGTACTGAAGATGCTATGTATTTTTTGAGGAGAGATCAATGGAATACATTATGGATCCTAAAGGTAGGCAGTAAAGCTAGGCGAAATGCTATAGGATTGACGATGGCTACGATCTTATAAGGACCGATAAACCTTGGACCCAGTTTCCAAGATGGAACCTTCAGCTTTAGGTTCCTAGAGGACAGCCACACCAAGTCACCAACACACAGGTCTTGATTTGGATCCCATCTTTCTCAAGTTATTCGTAATTCCCTGCCTTATGATAGTAATAGAAGCTGAAAACCGTTCTTCTTGTAATACAGAAATACGATTACTATTAAATGAACTAAACTGAGGATGGAACCCATATGCCCCAAAAAACGGGGACTTACTGGTCGATTCCTGACAACATTTATTTACAGTGAATTCGGCTAACGGTAAATACACACATGGTCAAAATTAAAAATTGTTAGTACCCCTCCTTTAATGACAAAAAACCCACAATGGTCACAGAAATAACTTGAATCTGACAAAAGTAATAATAAATCAAAATTCTATGAAAATGAACAAATGAAAGTCAGACATTGCTTTCAACCATGCTTCCACATAATTAAAAAAAAATAAAACTCAGGAAATAGTCCTGGACAGAAATTATGGTTCCCTGAAAATAATGTGACAAAAGGGACATGTTAAATCAGGTGTCCACTAATTAGCATCAGAGGTGTCTACAATCTTGGTATCAGTGAGTGGGCCTGTATAGCGGGCTACAGATACTCACTGTGCTGTTTGGTGTCATGGTTTGTATCACGCTCAACAAGGACCAGAGGAAGCGATGGAAAGAGTTGTCTCAGGAGATTAGAAAGAAAATTATAGACAAATATGTTAAAGGTAAAAGTTATAAGACCATCTCCAAGCAGCTTGATATTCCTGTGACTACAGTTGCACATATTATTCAGAAATTTAAGCTCCATGGGACTGTAGCCAACCTCTCTGGATGTGGCCGCAGGAGGAAAATTGATGACAAATCAAAGAGACGGATAATAAAAATGGCAACAAAGGAGCCCAGAAAAACTTCTAAACAGATTAAAGGTGAACTTTAAGCTCAAGGAACATCAGTGTCAGATAGCACCATTCATGATTCTATGAGCCAAAATGGACTTCATGGGAGACGATCAAGAATGACACCATTGTTGAAAAAAATCATAAAAACGCCAGACTGGAATTTGCCAAACTACATGTTGACAATCCATAAAGATTCTGGGAGAATGTCCTATGGACAGATGAGACAAATTGGAAATTTTTGGCAAGGCACATCAGCTCTATGTTCACAGACGGAAAAATGAAGCATATCATGAAAAGAACACTGTACCTACTGTGAAACATGGAGGAGGCTCTGTTATGTTCTGGGGCTGCTTTGCTGCATCTGGCACAGGGTGTCTAGAATCTGTGCAGGGTACAATGAAATCTCAAGACTATCAAGGGATTCTAGAGAGAAAAGTGCTGCTCTATGTCAGAAAGCTTGATCTCAGTCACAGGTCATTGGTCTTGTAACAGGATAATGACCCAAAACACACAGCTAAAAACACCCAAGAATGGCTAAGAGGAAAACATTGGACTATTCTGAAGTGGCCTTCTATGAGCCCTGACATAAATCCTATTGAGCATCTTTGGAAACAACTGAAACATGCCGTCTGGAAAAAATACCTGTTGAGAAGTGCATAAGTCTCATTGACAGTGTTAGGGTCTGCGGAACGCACCTAATAGATATTATAGAGAGGTGCGTTCGCAGCCCAGGGTCCACCGTGCAGGCGAAGCCCGCTGCTAGTAAGATGGCGAAGGTAGCGAACTCTGTTATCCCGCAGAGTCGCTAAAATAAACGCCGTAGCGCGCTGTGGCAGTTAGTGCGAACTCTGTTAAACCCCAGAGCAGCTAACGGGAATGCCATAGTGCTATATGGCGATAAGTACGAACTCACTTAACTTCAGTGAGCCGCAATGTAAAACGCTAGGGCGCTAAACCAGCGTTATAAAGCGAACCCTGTTGAATCACAGAGCCGCTGAGAAAAGACTGTGTCCTGTTAGACTCACAGGGATACACAGATAACTGCTGTGCGGATAGCAGTCCGTGATCATGCAGACAGCAACACAATCAAGCTATCTCCTCACCGGAGAAGCCAGTATTCTAGGGGCTTATTTCAGCCAAGCCCTAACCACGTGCAACCAAATCTCCTCACTGGAGAAGCCGGTTTTCTAGGGGCTTATTTCAGCCGAGCCCTAACCACATGCGTACATAATCACACTGGCGCAAAGCACATAATGCAATTGATACTAGCGCATGGCGGCCCAGCCATGCCACCCTTTTATAGTAACAGCTACAGGACCTGCCAGAAAAAGGACCAATGAGAAACTGTTCCAAAACACATGTAGTTTCAGGACCTTCCTGGCAGACCAATAGGAGCTGCTGCAGTACCTGAACATGTGACCCCTGATCTCCAATGACAGATCTTACCCTGGGCATGCTCAGAAGGGGAAACGCAGGACTTCGTCCCAAAGACGTCTGCTCCAGCACTGGCTATAATAGAGGATCCAGGAGTGGCAGCTGCAAGTCTCTGCACAGTATTGGAATTTGGCAAGATGCTGGGACTGATGTCTCTGCTGAGCAGGCTCCACTGCGGATGGAGATGGACGGGGGACCACAGTGGGACTGGTTCGAGACTCCCCTCGTGCAGCAGCGTGAACTCGAACCCTAACAGACAGTTACAGGAATTGTTTAATTGCAGTGATTGCCTCAAAAGGTTGTGCAACAAAATATTAAGTTAAGGGTACCATAATTTCTGTCCAGTAATATTATATGAGTTTTATTTTTTTTTTAATTCTGTGGAAGCATGGTTGCAAAGCAATGTCTGACTTTCATTTGTTCATTTTCATAGATCCTTTATTTATTATTACTTTAGTCAGATTCAAGTTATTTCTGTGACCATTGTGGAGTTTTTTCTCATTAAATGAGGGGTACCAACAATTTTGACCACGTGTGTATAGACGCCATAACCACTCCTTTTTGAAGAATAGATACCGATTCACACTTATCTCCTCCCCTAGGAACACAACAGGATAAGGCATCTGCCTTAATGTTTTTATTCCTCTGCCTATATGTGATAAAAAAGTTTAACCTGTTAAAGAACAATGCCCATCTTGCCTGTCGAGGTGTTAGACGTTTCCCGGATTCCAAATATACCAGATTCTTATGATTATCATAACTGGGTGAATCGCTCCCTCCAATAAATAACGCCACTCTTCAAAAGCCTATTTGATTGCTAAGAGTTCCCTTTTACCAATGTCATAATTTTTCACAGTGGTTGACAGTTTTCTTACAAAAATAAGCACATGGTTGACATTTACCAGGAGATGCACCCTGCGACAATACAGCCCCTACTCCCACCTCAGACGCATCAACCTCAACGATAAAAGGGTGAGAGATGTCAGCTGTATAAGAATCATTGTAGAAGAAAGAAAACCTCTTCAATGTATCAATGCCTCCCTGGCAGGTCTGGACAACTTGGAGAAGTCCATCCCCTTCCTGGTCATATCCGTAAAAGGTTTGGCTACTTCCGAAAAGTTCTTGGTGAATTTACTGTAGTAGTTGGCGAAAACTAAAAACCTTTGTAACACCTTCAAATCCTCAGAATGATCCCAATCCAATTCCACCAGGACTTTCACTGGATCCAATACCGGTGGAAGACAACATATATCTGAGGAAAGGGATCTCCTCAGCCGTGAACATGCACTTCTCGGATTTGACATATAATTTATTGTCTCGGAGTATATGTAATACCTGCCTGACATGTACCTGGTGTGACTCAAGGTTAGTTGAATAAATTAATATGTCATCCAGATAGATAACCACATATCTGCCTACCAGGTGACTAAAGATGTCATTTATAAAGTGTTAAAAGACAGCAACCCAAACGGCATCAACAGATTCTCATAGTGTCCCTCAGGCGTATTGAATGCTGTTTTCCACTCATCCCCATCTGTAATGCGGATGAGATTATATGCTCCCCTGAGGTTCATCTTTACCTCTACAATTTGTTTAAAGAGGTCTGGAATGAGAGGGTGCGGATAAGGATCACAAACAGTGATCGTATTGAGTTCACAGAAATCCAGGCAAGGGCATAGCCCCCCATCTTTTCTCACTCCAAAAAAAAACCCCACATCAATGGAGGATGAGGATGGTCTGATATGACCTCTAGTCAGGCTTTCCGTGATGTACTCCTTCACGGCCTGTCTCTCTGGACCTGAGATATTCTAGAGTCTGCTCTTGTGCAGCTTGGCACCAGGAACGAGATTAATGGCACAATCATAAGGACAATGGGGAGGGAGTTCTTAGCACCCCTGCTCTGAAAACACATCCCCAGAATCCAACAAGCAACTTGGAACAGACTGGGTATCCACCCTAACAAACCGGGTAGCCAAGCAGTGTCCTTGAAAATACCCACTCCATTTTACTACTTCCTAAGTCTGCCAATCTACTACAGGATTATGCAGAGCAAGCCAAGGAAGTCACAGTACCACAGGAGAGGGCAGACCCTCTAGCACATAACAGTCCAACACCTCAGTATGTATGGCCCCCACCTGAAGCTGTAAGTCTCAGACAACTTGAGTAAAGTGCCCCTGTCTCAAAGGGGCGGAGTCAATGGCGATTATAGGTATGGGTCTGGACAGAGTATGTGGGATGAGGCCTTGGCCCTGAACGAACCTAGCGTCGATGAACTTAGACCCCGCCCCACTGTCCAGAAATTCAGACACGTCCACCTTTAACCCACCCAGGTGAATTACAGCTGGTAGGAAAAATTGTGTCCTACCTACAGAGGTGATGAGGACACCCGGGTTGCCAACCTCCTCGCAACCTGGACCACCTAGTTTTCCTGGCAGAAAGAAGGTTTAGCCATAATCACAGACGCAGATTCTTTACTGTAAGAGCAGTGAGACTATGGAACTCTCTGCCGTATAATGAGTGACTCCCTACTAAAATTTAAGAAGGGACTGGATGCCTTTCTTCAAAAGTATAATATTACAGGCTATATTCACTAGTTTGCTAGATATTGCGTTGATCCAGGGAGCTAGTCTGATTGCCGTATGTGGAGTCGGGAAGGAATTTTATTCCCCAATGTGAAGCTCATTGTTTGCCACTTAGGTTTTTTTTTTGCCTTCCTCTGGATCAACATGTTAGGGCAGGTTAGGATAGGATATGGGTTGAACTAGATGGACTTAAAGTCTTCCTTCAACCTTAATAACTATGTTACTATGTTTACTATGTGATCAGGAGGGACACGTGCCAACAAAGTTGCCCTTTTTACCACAATTGAAACACACTCACCCCTTACATCGGACAAAAGGTAGTTTACCCGAGTGAGGTGCCGCACCCACCTGCATGGGTTCCTCAGTAGGATCAGTGCTGACCTCCCTTGACACCGGACCTCTCGCACACAGAGGTGACTCCCTATGTCTCTGGCGGATCGCCAAAGACATGGCTGCCTCAAGGGAGTCAGGAGTCTAATACAGAGTTAAGGCATCCTTCACCCTTACTGAGAGCCCCTCACAGAACTGACTACAGAGTGCAGGTTCATTCCACTTGGTGTCCGTGGCCCACCTCTGGAACTCAGAGCAATATTCCTCCACTGGCCCGACAATCAAGGCAACACAAACAAAGGTTAAAAGAAAACTCCAGCCATATAAAATATTCACTCACATATAACAAAGAAATGCACCGGGGCGTGGAGGTAGGGGAATAAACCAAAATAGAGAAGGATAGGGAATTACCAGACATTCAAACCAAGCAACAATCATTGATAACTCCTCCAACTCTCCTTCTCATGAACTCCACTCCCTCCGTTAGCCATGCAGCAAATGCTAACTCTGCCAAGGATTTGCAACAGAGCCCAGATTATAAAGGGGAAAGGAGTGGCTAACCGAGCTCAACTGGAGCATAGGGATTTCCAACATGGCCGATTAACCCGTTCTTCCAGGAGAAATAAACAAAATAAACACATTTAAAATGAAAGAAAAGTGCTTCCTCTCAGCTTCAGAGTAGGAGCAATCAGACGCTACGTTCTTGTTGTCTACACTATTGTGGTAACCCGTGACAGATGTCTCTTGCAGGAGCAGCGCTGGTCTCCGTTCAATCGTTTTGTCCTTGCAATGTGCACTGACAGTGTGCTCTGTTGCTGACTCATCACTTTTGATCAGAGCCAGCGAGCGAGCGCATTGCCACTGTGCACTAACAAGAACAGTGCACAGTGACAAGGATCTACTGAGCTTCCATTGGAATTGACAACCGACCCATGCTCAGTACAGCAGGACCATCCCAGCACCTGAAACAGAGGTCTGCGAAGATGATTCTTTTGAGAGAAGGGGAGGAGGCTGAAGCAGTGACAACAGCCTTTACCGCCTTTATGACTCTTCATTCCAGTGTCCAACATGTGCTGATATAGGAAAGATGTGTATCTTCGTACCGTGTTAGCCAGTAGATAGAAAAATATTTAAACTTGAGTGTCCTCAGTGGTTGATACCTTTTAATGGCTAACTGAAAAGATGGTAACAAATTGCAAGGTATAAATATGTGATTCTTCAGATTTTGTATTAGTCTTCGCCTGATGAAGAGACCTAAGTAGTCTGGAAAGCTTGCAATTTGTTACCATCTTTTCAGTTAACCATTAAAAGGTATCAACCACTGAGGACTCTCAAGTCTAAATATTTTTCCAACATGTACTGGGGATTCTCAAACGAATCATCATCAAAGAGTAAGTAGTAGAAAAAAAATAAAGCAGTTAGTGTAGTTATGGGAGGATAGAGAATTTTAAATTAAAGTATATTAGAAAAAAAGATTAGATTATGGCATTAAATAGAGTTTAGGATGAAAAATTTAATTCAGTGTTGGACCACACCTTTGAACAATCCCTTCCATATTATATAGCATTCCCTGTTGTTCTATATAGCACTGTCTCTTATTACATAACATTGCTTTTGTTATGTATAGCACCGTCCCGATTTATATAGCATCCTATTGTTATAGATAGTGCCTTTTTTTATTCCATAGTATCCTCTATTATGTATAGTGCGATGTTTTTTATAGTGCTGTACATCAGGGGAGAAAAATTTGCCCGGCGAGTGTAGCAGGCCACTGTCTCTGTCATCTTACATGGGCACCTGTGTGTTATTCCCATGACCTACCACATGATTTCTCAAAAGGAATCATGTGACATGTTACATGATACATAAAGCAAGTGAGGGGCTGACACTCTAAACTGCACGGGGACCTGGCTACTCTTAATCTGCCCGTGACTGTTTAATCCTGTTGAACTTCATTTGTCTAGCAGAAATAATTATAAAGTGATCTGAATGTCTTAATCCTTTCAGAACAGTATATGAACAGTAGGATCTGCCTAGATCTGTAGAAACTTCAGCACTGACACCACTATAAACCCTCAGATGCTGTCTCAGGAATGTATTAAATTGGTTTAGCTCGATGGACTAAAAAAGCAAAACAAACTGTCTTTTACTAATACAATATGTGAAATGTTCTTTTCATATACTGTTTATAAGGAAAGAATGATTTTACTTGAACATAATCATAGCAATATAAGAAGATGAGAATTGTTTCAAATCTAACAATATATCTGTGGGGTAAATCGTCAAAAATGTCTGATTTTTCAAAAACCTGTGTGTTCAAAGCCTTCTCAGCTTCTTGTAAAATGACCTTTAGAAACATAACGTAAAGGTTGTAAATTTTTACAATGAATCCAGATATTTCAATAAATTCACCAAGGATACCAATTTATCTTCAATTTGACACAATATATCAGCATAGTGGTAACTTTATACGTTATAATAAATTCATAGCTTTCAGACTTTTATGTACATGTCTTTAAAAAGGTTGTCTGGTCTTCTGCTAAAAGCCAGCACTCTACAGTCATGGCCAAAAGTTTTGAGAATGACACAAATATTATATTTTCACATGATCTGCTGCCCTCTGGTTTTTATGTGTGTTTGACAGATGTTTTTATCACAGACAGAAATATAATAATTGCAAACATATGAGTAACAAAAGCTTATATTGACAGTTAGAATGAGTTAATGCAGCAAGTCAATATTTGCAGTGTTGACCCTTCTTCTTCAGGACCTCTGCAATTCTCCCTGGCATGCTCTCAAACAACTTCTGGACCAAATCCTGACTGATAGCAGTCCATTCTTGCACAATCAATGCTTTCATTTTGTCAGAATTTTTAGGTTTTTGTTTGTCCACCCGTCTCTTGATGATTGACCACAAGTTCTCAATGGATTAAGATCTGGGGAGTTTCCAGCCATGGACCCAAAATCTCTATGTTTTGTTCCCTGAGCCATTTAGTTATCACCTTTGCTTTATGGCAAGGTGCTCCATCATGCTGGAAAAGGCATTGTTGATCGCCAAACTGCTCTTGGAGGGTTGGGAGAAGTTGCTCTTGGAGGACATTCTGGTACCATTCTTTATTCATGGCTGTGTTTTTAAGGCAAGACTGTGAGAGAGCCGATTCCCTTGGCTGAGAAGCAACCCCACACATGAATGGATTCAAGATGCTTAACAGTTGGCATGAGACAAGACTGGTGGTAGCGCTCACCTTGTCTTCTCCGAATGAGGCGTTTTCCTGATGTCCCAAACAATCGAAAAGGGGATTCATCAGAGAAAATAACTTTACCCCAGTCCTCAGCAGTCCACTGCCTGTACCTTTTGCAGAATATCAGTCTGTCCATGATGTTTTTTCTGGAGAGAAGTCTCTTCTTTGCTGCCCTCCTTGAGACCAGGCCTTGCTCCAAGAGTCTCCGCCTCACAGTGTGTGCAGATGCACTCACAGCTGCCTGCTGCCATTCCTGAGCAAGCTCTGCACTGCTGGTAGCCCGATCCCGCAGCTGAAACACTTTTAGAGACGGTCCTGGCGCTTGCTGGTCTTTCTTGGGCGCCCTGGAGCCTTTTTGGCAACAATGGAACCTCTCTCCTTGAAGTTCTTGATGATGCGATAGATTGTTGACTGAGGTGCAATCTTTCTAGCTGCGATACTCTTCCCTGTTAGGCCATTTTTGTGCATTGCAATGAATGACTGCACGTGTTTCTTTAGAGATAACCATGGTTAACAGAAGAGAAACAATGATGCCAAGCACCAGCCTCCTTTAAAGTGTCCAGTGGTGTCATTCTTACTTAATCATGACAGATTGATCTCCAGCCATGTCCTCATCAACACACACACCTGTGTTAATGGCGCAATCACTGAAAAGAGGTTAGCTGGTCCTTTTAAGGCAGGGCTGCAATGATGTTGAAATGTGTTTTGGGGTACAAAGTTCGTTTTCTAGCCAAATATTGACTTTGCAAGTAATTGCTATTAAGCTGATCACTCTTTATAACATTCTGGAGTATATGCAAATTGCCATTAGAAAAAAGTGAAGCAGTAGACTTTGTAAAAATTAATATTTGTGTCATTCTCAAAACTTTTGGCCATGACTGTATGTGACTGCAAACTTCTGAACTCTTTGAGAGCATGAACACATGTCAGGATTCTTCAATGTTGATGGTGACAATGGTAAGGCAACTTACTTACTTCCGGTGACATTCAAACCAGACGTGCTCGGGCTCTCTCACTACACTTTTATTGAGCAAGGCCAAGAACGACTAGTTGGCACATGACCATATGAATACTAATTGCATACTTGTGAACATTTGATCACCTGCTCACACTGGCAACACTAGAGAACCTTGCGTGTGTGTGTGGTGCACATGCTGTTAGTATATGAAAAAATGGGAATGGGAACACGAAAAGTCAGCTATCCATTTGCCGTCCTCTTTTCCCAAAAATGAGTTCCACGCATGGAGCCGCCTGGGCTTGGGCATACAAGTTCCAAATAAAAGAAGACAAAAAGGTACTCCAGAGTAGAAAAATATAAAACTTTGTCTTTAATGGAAAAAAAATTTATAAAAACAGGCACAATGAGGACAACATATAGATCACAAAGAGCTACTAACCAATGCGTTTCGACACTGATTAATACCGGAGTGTCGAAAACGTGAGGAAAAAGAGTGGAGGAATGTGAGGGGGTGAAGAGAAAGATGGATTTGGATGGGGTTGCCTCCTCTGCTCTGTGTCTGGAACCACCGATGCAGCTTCCAGTATTTTCAGGGGAACGCCTACCATTCCTGGACCAACCTTCCCATGTGACAGAAGGGAGCGCGGAGGAGTTAAAAGGCGCTGCGC
The DNA here is from genome assembly GCA_033576555.1 of Oophaga sylvatica. NCBI lineage: Eukaryota > Metazoa > Chordata > Amphibia > Anura > Dendrobatidae > Oophaga > Oophaga sylvatica. The sequence continues at coordinate 561,282,001 of JARQOD010000001.1, read as the reverse complement.
GCGGGAAGCTGCAAGGAGTCAGGGTGGGAAAGTGCAGTGCGCAGGAGATTGAGTTATCAGCTGCGCCCCGATTCCCGCGTGCGAGAGGCCCAGACTCAGCACAGGAGCAGAGAGTTTTCAGCGCTGTGACCCGCCAGGTTAGCAGTAGACACTGACGCGCTCAGGCCTGGTGAAACTGTGCAGGAGGCCTGAGCTCCTGAGAAGAGTGATTGGACTGACCGAGGAACACAGTATCGTCACTGCATTGACTCAGGGTCTATGGAGCTTTGTGACGAAGACTGGTGGGAGCAGGAGCTCGCCCCACCCTACATATTCTGTTGTTTGCCTTGAAGACCGTGTTCCTTCCATGGACTGGGATCTGGAAGTGACTGCATGTGCCACTGTTGATGGTACCAACGTTGAAGGAACGAACCCTTCAATCAAGTGAGGCTATACTGGGCCGCAGGCCATAACAGGGAGGACGACATGACAGGCTGAGAGGGAGAGAAAAGAGGCGGACATGTAGAGGGCAGCCGTCATGGGTTAAAAGGAAGGGGTTTGAGCGAGGATGGGCTTGTGACTAGAAAGGGGGGGGGACAATGGGGGGAGTTTGGGGGTTTATAAATATGGGAACCCAATATTGGGGAACCATTTTGGTGCCCCTAGCAGATAGAAAAAACTCCACTTACTTTTCATGATGGAGGTGGATGCAATCTTGCAGATGTTGAGGGACGCAGAGATTCCCAGGGCGCAAATGTTGCAGGCCTCAGTTCCGGACTGCTACAAGGTGTGGCGGGGCCCCCTCAGCCTCAGCCTGAAGGACGGCCGGCCTCGGAGAACCAGGCCTCTGGAGCGCCTTGTCCAAGGCCACCCCCGGGTCCGGCGCTGCACAAGGAGCCCTCCCCGGGACCCTCCGGCGCAGTCTTCGCAAGCCCGGAGAGTCGGGGGAATCCGGCTAGGCGGGGGGGGCCCATTAGGGGGAGGTGTCGGCCTCCCCCTCTACAACTCCGGCAGCTGGCCATCTGGATCTGGACCAAGAACGGCGGCTGTTGTCCTAGTGGGGCACCGCTCAGCGTGACAGGTACCGGCGTGCGCCAACAGGGGCCGCACCACGGGCCTCTCCGCAGGACGCTGGGAGGAGGAGGGATAGCTCCGCCCCCCGGGGCCCGGGGCCATCGGTGGTCAGCGGAGAGAGAAAGGAACTGCGGTTCAGCAGTTAACCCCCCCCGGGGGGCCTGCTCAGCGTGGCCAGGCAGCACACGGAGGAGCACGGGGATGAGTTACAGGGGCTCTCATTGGATGCCCAGGCAAGCTCCGCCCACCGGAGCGATGCGGTGCCAATTTCAAATAAAGTATTGTCCAGCGCTCGCCTGCCCGGGGGTAGGAGGAGGAAAGGGAAATGCTGTCCAGCGCTCAGCTGGCCTGGGAAGGGGAGAAGAAAGGGATTCTGTCCAGTGCCAGCTGTCCTAGGAAGGGAGGGGCGGGACATTAGCAGCCGGGGGCTCAAATATGCCCGGAGCACGGCCAGCGGGGCAGCGGGGCCAGGGAAAGGGGGGGGACGAAACACGGGCCAAAGGGATTTAAATCGCAGGCAGCACCCAAGCTGACCCAGGGGGGAAGACCGGGAGCATTGATCGCCAGCATTTGTCCGTTGGCATGGTGTTGCTGGTGTTAGGGGGGCTGTAGGGGAAAAGCGAGGGGGGATGGGGTTGTTGTTACATGGCTTATGTGATTTATTTTCGTTTATGGGATTCTGGAATAGGGCGGGGGGAGGTACCCGGGCAACAGCATGGCGGAGGGCAACGAGCAGAGGATACAGGTCGTTAGTTGGGCCCCGATCGCACCGGCCCACTTCGGGGGGGGGAATGGGGCATTTTGGGGGGCAACAAAAGGACCTCCCGAAGGGGGTGGGGGTTTCCGCTCTGGGAGCAGGTTCGGTAAAAGGGGGGTTGGACAGAGAAGGACGAGCCCCGTTCGCATTGATGATACGGCAAGGGGGAAATTCGTTTGTTTGAAGGGCCCTTGGGGGCAATTTTAAAGGGAGGAAGTGAGGTTTGAACTTGGAAAGGGATATTAAGTTATTTCCGCTACCCCTTGAACGTTTCAACCCGGATAGGGTTGAAGGGAGGATAGCAAGGAAAAGGATGAAAGGAGGAGGTTCCGTTTAATCCCCCAGAACATTTGCCAATTGGTGCAAAACGTTCGCCATCTTAGTAATGTAATTGGTGAAAAGGGCCCCCGGGCCCAAATTTTTCTGGACTTTTCTGTTTACATGAATTCAACGGGGAACATACAGAGTTTTTGGGGGGCGGGATGGTTGAGGTTGAGAACAATTTCGTCAGAGGAAGGCGGGCGGCCTAAATACGGGGGGATCATAAGGACATAGCCTTAAAGGTTGAAGTGAGGCACCAGCAAGGACAGGTCCGGCACCCAACCTTTCAGGGGGGCACTGGGGGCTCAGGACCAGTCAGGGCGCTCGGGGTCAGTACAAAGGGGGGTGTGATTTTCCTTTAATGACGGTTTATGCAGATTTGGGGGTAAGTGTAAATTTAAGCTCGAGTGTTTCCCCGGCCCCTCAGTCCGGGGAACAAAGTGTTACACGGGGGGAGGCAGAGAGGGTCAAGATGGAGTTGAAAAAAGGGGTGACTCCGGTGCATCTGGCGGATGGAGCCCTTTCTAAAAAGGTTTTCGAATAGGGGCGGCAGCAAAAGTTGGGAGGGAAGGTTTTAGGGACGGTTTTAAAAATCCCCTATGTTGATGTACAGTTAGATTTTTCAACAAGAAATTTAAAATCAGCCAAAGGAATTTCCGGAGGTGGGGACTGAAAAGTTACGAAAGAAGTGTCTTTTGGGTAGGATGGCAGGGCCCTTTGAATCAATTTTTGCTTGCTAATTTGAGAGGTCACCGTTAGGGGGCGTGCCAAAAAAAGGAGCCTAACGTTTAGGCTAATACATATCTCTCTTTCCAAAAGGGGTATTGGTGAATGACGGCATTGATCCACAGTTATGCTCAGTAATATACAGTCTTTGACGCGGGCCTTTGGGTTGGGTCCATGTATGGGGGAAGAGGTCCCGCTCGCCAAAACTGATATTGAGGCCTGCTTTTTGGTTATTACCGGTCACCCGGATAGTATGCTTTGTCCGGTTGCTTTTGGAACGGGGGGTTTTATGTTGATCGATGTTTACCCATGGGGTGTTCGTTGGGCCTGCGCTTATTTTTTAGTCTTTCAGTACATTCTTGGAGTGGAAAGGTTTAAGGGAAGTGCCTGGCCTGAAATCATGTATTCAATATTTGAACATTTCTTGTTTGTGGGGTCAGATACAACAACGATTGCCTTTGTTGTTGAAATCCATGGAAAGCGTAGGGCCAACAAATTCGGAGTCCCATTGGCGCAGGACAAGACAGTGGGCCCAATTACCTGTTTTGTTCCAAGGCATCGAAATTGATCAATAAGCATGGGAGTGCCGGCCTTTGGAGTGTTGGACATGAGGACGGAAGTTCGGAGGGTGAGCGTTTAAAAAAAACTTCATTGCGTTAAGTGGCAGTCACTGTTAGGCAAATTGAATTTTGCGTGTCGTATTATGCCTATGGGGAGGGCATTTTGTCGGGGTTGTCTTTGGCAATGGTGGAATTAAAGCGCCAGGCCATTTATCAGGTTGAAGAAAGAAATGCGTGATGATTGAGGTTTTTGGGGGCTTTTCTTAAGGGAGTTGTTAGCCAGGTCATTGTCAAAGGGGACCTGGGCTCACTATACGAAGTCTTGGAGCAGGTGGGAGGAATGGAAGGAGTCCTTGAATGAAGACTTGAACGACGAAAGTAAGTTGTTGTTGTTGGTTGGTCACAACTGGGAGTCAGGATGGTCAGTCCCGAAAATTACTTTTATGACGGGTTTGGCGTTTGGTTTTAAGTTTAGAAGACAAAGGGATTTGACAAAATCCTTTTGGTTTTACAAGCGGTCAAGGGTTGGAAAAAAGGTTGGAAGGTTATGGACGGAAGGCGCCCGGTATCTTACGAAATCTTGTTATCGTTGAATGAACATCTGGGAAATGTTTGTTTCTCCCAATGGGAGTTGTCCCTTTTTCGGCTAGCATTTTCCTTGGCCTTTTTTGGGGCTTTTCGCTTAGGCGAGTTAGTTAGCCCATTTAAGATCAGAAAAGGGGGTCTTATGAGGCAGGACGTTGATGTTTTTGGGGACAGATTGGTTATATTCATCCGCATGTCTAAAATGGACAGGGAAGGTAAAGGCTGTAAATTAATACTTTTTGAGGTCAGGGGTTCACCTGTATATACAGTGTTGTGTTTAAACAGATTTTTGGGAAAAACTGGACCTGCGGATTCACCACCTTTGGTGCACGAGGACGGCTCCTTTCTGTCACATTTTCAGTTCGTGTCCGTATTTCGATGCTGTTTAGAAAAGGGAGGCATGGTAGCAAAAAATTACAGCGACCACTCATTTCGGATTGGGGCGGCCACGGAAGCAGCAAAAAGGGGCTTAGGGGAAGACGTGGTGAAGAAAATTTGGCGTTGGGAGTCAGTGAGGTTCCTCTCTTATGTTCACCCAGCACTGCTGTAAAATAAGTTGAGAGTTGTGTGTCAGCCTTTTATTTGTTGTGCATTTTGTTTACTTTTAAGAGTTTGGACGCCCACTTTGTTGGATCATGGGGCACTCGTTTGTGTTCTGGGCGGCATTAAGAGCAGCGGTCCGGCCAGATGGAAGGCAGCTAGGAGTGTCACGAGATGTAGCAAGCGTGAGATGGATCGGAAAAAGGGGGATGGCGTGGAGACAGCTGCTTCCGGAATTCCACAGATTTGTAAGTCTTGACCGAGCACCGGAATTATTAGTAGTCCATTTGGGGGGCAATGACTTGGGTAAGAGGCCATCTCGCGAGTTGATTAAGGATGTCAAGTTCGACATGTTGCGATTGTGGTGGATGTTTCCTAATTTACTTGTAATATGGTCAGATATTATTCCAAGGAAAGAGTGGCGCAGAGCTCATTCTATACAAGGGGTTAACAGGGCTAGAATCAAATTAAACAGGGCCGTTTCACGTTTCATGGTACGGAACGGGGCGATAGTGGTGCGACATGTTGACCTGGAATCGGGTACAGGTAAATTTTGGAGGACAGATAGGATTCACCTCAATGCAGTGGGTTTGGATATGTGGTGCTTGGCAGTGCAGGAAGGAATAGAGAGGGGTCTGAAAGTATGGAGGGACACAAATGTTTGAGGAGTCAAAACATTTGTGTTGGTGGCGTGGGGGTGGTCCTCGAAGTTGGTGAAGATGGCGGCTCTGGGGGGGATCCGAAGATGTCCTGGACTCCCTCCAGCGTGAACTTATGTTATGTATCCCGAGGAGGGGATAAAGGAGACCCGGGCTTTGTAGGAATGGTTCTGGCCAGGCGGGTAGTGCAGGGTGCCTCCGAGCTGGTGCTTAGCGGCTGGAGGCAAGACTCGTCCTGGGGCCAGACAGTTTATTAACCCCATGGGGTATTGGTTTAGGGCTTCGAGGACCGCCCCTCCGGGCTGTTATAATTTGTAAATGTTTGTGAAAATGTTAATAAAATGGCTGCTGTGGCCAATTTATCCAAAATATCAGGTGTGATGGTTTTTATTTCACTAATTGAGGAGGGGAGGAGAGAAAAGGGGGGAGGGGAGGTTGAGAGCCAAGGGCTGGCGGGGGGTGCCCTTCTCCCTTTTTCTCCCCCCACCCAGCGGTCTGGGAGGGGATTCAGGGTTTGGAGAGAGTCTCGAATACTCCTTTGTCAAGCCTTCTTCAGACTGATAAGTGTTTTTCTGCCTTTCATTCATTTTTTTCTTGAAAGACTGTTTCGCCTTTGCTTGTTGCATTTTACCCTCATTACTCCTCCCTGCATTGAGTGTTCTATTTATGTTTAACAAACTGATAACTCTTGATCTGCCTAACATCCGTGGCGACATCCCTTTACCTGCAGTGTCTTACATGTACATGGGTAGTATACAGTGTGTGTGTCTGTATATGTGTATATAGTATGTGTGTGCATATATACAGTATATAGTATGATTGTGTATATCTGTGGTGCATTTGTGTGTGTATATATATATATATATGCATGTACATACAGTGTATAGTATGTGTGTCTGTGTACATTATATGTGTATACTGCATGTGTGCAGTATATTGTGAAATATATGTATAAAGTGTATAGGTATATGAGCATATTGTATATACTGTATTTAACCTGAATGTTTCTGTGTGTACCTTATATTTGTCCTTGTACACAATGTATGTGTGTATATTATTCATACAATATGTAGTGTATGTTTCTATATTTATAAGTATATATGATATGTGTACATGTATAGTGTATATCCGTGTATATGTGCTGCATATATAGTTGTGTATTTGTAGTCGCCATAATAGGGATCAGCAGTTTATGTCTAATGCCTGTGTTTTACATTTGGGCCTATTCACACTGTATTTCTTTACTGCACCCGATTTGTTCTGCCTGAATCCACTATAGAGCCATAGATTGCAATGAAAGGAATGGAGTTTAGTAGTGATGAGCGAACGTGCTCGCCACTACTCGTTACTCGCCCGAGTATCACGGTACTCGTCCGAGTATCACGGTACTCGGTGTACTCGGCGAGCACCAAGCATTTCCGAGATTACTCGATGGGAACTTGGGTCTACACCCAGCTTTTTTGGCAGTCTTTAGAGTCCCAATCACGATGCAGGGATTGTCTGCCAGGCAATGAAACGCAGCAGTCATCATTGTTGTGGTCATGCACAGTGATTGGCTTTTCCGCAAGTATCATCAGGGGTATAAGAGATCGGACCCCCCCGCTTGGCGCATTCAGCTCCGGATTTAGATAGTGTAGGGAGAGATGCTACCGAGACAGAGTCAGATTTGGGGATTTCTTAGTCAGTGTGGGGTCTACCATTCTAAAGTACTCAAATCCAGCTAAACAAACAGTCCTTTTAAGGACTAATTCCGGAGTATATAGGTTCCAGTGTTAGGTAGGCAGGGGATTGTACATCGCTCTATACATATCAGTGAAAGGCCTGCGGGCTCTGTATGTGTGTATCTACATATCATTGCATACATCAAGAGGGTCCATTCCCTTCCTGTCTTCTGGTGCTGCTGCTGCTACCTAAAGGATATATTGACCGTATATACAGTGCCTTGCAAAAGTATTCAGCTCCCTGGAACTTTTCAACCTTTTCCCACATATCATGCTTCAAACATAAAGATACCAAATGTTAAAGTTGGTGAAAAATCAACAAGTGGGACACAATTGGGAAAGTTTAACGAAATTTATTGGTTATTTTAAATTTTTGTGGAAATGCAAAAACTGAAAAGTTGGGCGTGCAATATTATTCGGCCCCTTTAACTTAATACTTTGTTGCACCACCTTTTGCTTCGGTTACAGCTACAAGTCGCTTGGGGTATGTCTCTATCAGTTTTGTACATCGAGAGACTGAAATTCTTGCCCATTCTTCCTTGGCAAACAGCTTGAGATCAGTGAGGTTGGATGGAGATCGTTTGTGAACAGCAGTTTTCAGCTCTTTCCACAGATTCTCGATTGGATTCATGTTTGGACTTTGACTTGGTCATTCTAACACCTGGATACATTTATTTGTTAACCATTCCATTGTAAATTTTGCTTTATGTTTGGGATCATTGTCTTGTTGGAAGACAAATGGAAAGAGGGAGGCATATCTAAAGAAGAATATAATGCCGTCTGCAGAACCTGCAGGGCACAAATCAGATTATCTAAAGCTGACAATGAATTAAGGCTTGCAAGAGAGGTCAAAAGCAACAAAAAAGGATTTTGGGGATACGTCAAAAGCAAAAGAAAAGTCAAAGATGCTATAGGATTTTTACAGGATGAAAATGATGAAATGGTATGACAGGATGTTGAGAAGGCTGAACTTTTAAATTCCTATTTTGCATCTGTTTTCTCTCAGAAAGGAAATGTAACATCAACTGACCATCACTGTCCTATTAAAGGAATAGAAGAATCCAGGATATCTATAAACAGAAAGACAGTGAGGAAACACTTAGCTAACCTAACTGAATTCAAGTCTCCAGGTTCAGATGAATTACACTCCAGAGTACTGAAGGAGATAGCAGAAGAAATTCTTGAACCACTGTCCATAATCTTTGAAAATTCTTTGAGAACAGGAGAAGTCCCAGAAGACTGGAGAAGAGCAAATGTTGTTCCTATCTTCAAAAAGGGGAATAAAAATGAAAAAAGCATATACAAAATGGGAGGAATAGGGCTAAGTAACAGCACATGTGAAAAAGACTTGGGTATACTAATTGATCACAGACTGAACTTGAGTCAACAGTGTGATGCAGCAGCAAAAAAGGCAAATACAATTCTAGGATGTATCAACAGAAGTATACAGTCTAGATCACGCGAGGTCATTATTGCCCTCTACTCCTCTTTGGTCAGACCTCATCTGGAATACTGTGTCCAGTTTTGGGCACCACATTTTAAAAAAGACATCAACAAACTGGAACAAGTTCAGAGAAGAGCCAGAATGGTGACTGGTCTGCAAACCATGTCCTATGAGGAACGATTGCAGGATTTGGGAATGTTTAGCTTGCAAAAAAGAAGACTGAGAGGAGACTTAATAGCTGTCTACAAATATCTCAAAGGCTGTCACATTGTAGAAGGATCATCTTTATTCTCATTTGCACAAGGAAGACTAGAAGCAATGGGATGAAACTGAATGGGAGGAGACACAGATTAGATATTAGAAAAAACTTTTTGACAGTTAGGATGAGCAATGAGTGGAACAGGCTGCCACGAGAGGTGGTGAGTTCTCCTTCAATGGAAGTCTTCAAACAGAGGCTGGGCAGACATCTGTCTGGGATGATTTAGAGAATCCTGCTTTGAGCAGGGGGTTGGACCAGATGGCCCAGGAGGTCCCTTCCAACTCTACCATTCTAAATCTCCGTCCCAATCTCAGGTCTTTTGCAGACTCCAACAGGTTTTCTTCAAGAATGGTCCTGTATTTGGCTCCATCCATCTTCCCATCAATTTTAACCATCTTCCCTGTCCCTGCTGAATAAAAGAAGGCCCAAACCATGATGCTGCCACCATGTTTGACAGTGGGGATGGTGTGTTCAGGGTGATGAGCTGTGTTGCCTTTACGCCAAACATATCGTTTGGCATTGTTGACAAAAAGTTTGATTTTTGGTTTCATCTGACCAGAGCACCTGCTTCCACATGTTTGGTGTGTCTCCCAGGTGGCTTGTTGCAGACTTTAAACAACACTTTTTATGGATATCTTTGAGAAATGGCTTTCTTCTTGCCACTCTTCCATAAAGGACTGATTTGTGCAGTGTACGACTGATTGTAATTCTATGGACAAACTGTCCCACCTCAGCTGCAGATCTCTGCAGTTCATCCAGAGTGATCATGGGCCTCTTGGCTGCATCTCTGATCAGTCTTCTCTTTGTTTGAGATGAAAGTTTAGAGGGACGGCCGGGTCTTGATAGATTTGCAGTGTTATGATACGCCTTCCATTTCAATATGATCGCTTGCACAGTGATACTTGGGATGTATAAAGTTTGGGAAATCATTTTGTATCCAAATTCGGCTCTAAACTTCTCCACAACAGTATCACGGACCTGCTTGTTGTGTTCCTGATGCTCTCTGTGCTTCAAACAGAACCCTGAGACTATCACAGAGCAGGTGCATTGATTAAACACAGGTGGATTATATTTATCATCATTAGTCATTTAGGACAACATTGGATCATTCAGAGATCCATAATGAACTGCTGGAGTGAGTTTGCTGCACTGAAAGTAAAGGGGCCAAATGATATTGCAGGCCCCACTTTTCAGTTTTTGTATTTCCACAAAAATTTAAAATAACCAATAAATTTCATTCAACTTCACAATTGTGTCCCACTTGTTGTTGATTCTTCACCAAAAATTTACATTGGTATCTTTATGTTTGAAGCATGATATGTGTGAAAAGGTTGAAAAGTTCCAGGGAGCCGAATACTTTCGCAAGGCACTGTACCTAGCCCCAGGTCTAATTGGCTTGCAAAAAATATTTGGCCAGGTTAATAGAGCTTATTTTATTGCAAAGCAATCCAGAGCCCTTTTTTTTCTCCATTTGCTTTTTGATAGTGTACAATACAGCCAGATACTTTTCGTAGCACAGCATGAAAATCCTGAAATTTTAAAGGGGTCCCAAAAATCACTTTTGAGTGCACGGAGAAATATTTAATTTTTATGTGGTACGGTAGAATAGAATTTTTTTTGAGTGTCTTACAAAATTTCTTGACACCAATTTGCTGATCCCCCCAAAAAATACATACAGGCCACATATTTTACAGTGCGGTATATCTGTTACACGCCTCATCCATCCGTCTTGCTAAGAATTTTGGTCATTTTAGCCCTAAATTCCATTTTTTTTTGCTATCTGTCACTGTAGTTATATACAGCACTATTTAGCCTACAAAAGCAAAAAATACAGGCCACAGAATTGTCATTGTGGTATCTCCGTGCCAGCTCATATATTTGCGTGCCCCAAGTTTGCCCATTTTATGTCTGTTTTCCATTGTTTTCCTGTGTATCACTCTGGATATATGCAGCCCTACTTAGCCTAAAAAGGCAAAAAATACAGGCCACAGATTTGTCAGTGTGATATCTCTGTGCCAGCTCATATATCTGCGTGCTTCAAGTTTGGTCATTTTAGGCCGGTTTTCAATTTTTTCCTGTGTGTCACTCTAGCTATATACTGTACAGCACTATTCAGCCTATAAAAGCAAAAAATACAGGCCACAGATTTGTCGGTGTGGTATTTCCGTGCCAGCTCATATATCTGCGTGCTCCAAGTTTGCCCATTTTAGACCTTTTTTCCATTGTTTTCCTGTGTGTCGCTCTAGTTATATACAGCACTGTTGTGAATGTGTTAGAAATGAGTTCTGAGCAGAAGCTCCCTCTGGTGGTTGTAGACAGTGCTGAACCATTTAGTGAAGATTGGCAATCAGGAGTTACAGACTGGTCCTTTATAAGGGAGGTTCCCTCCCATCAGGGTTGCCGGTGATCAATTGTTCTTGTCTCAACTGTGGTTCCTGGTTCACTTGGAAGCTTGCTGAGTCTTGCCTCTTCTCCTGCTCTCAGATAAGAAATTTTCTGTTTTTATTTTTGTGCTTGCTTTTTGCATTGTTTCCTGCACTTTTGTGGAGGTCAGCCAGGTCCCCTCTGGGGGCTTGTGCTCCTCTCAGTTTGTCTGAGCCATTGTTGTTTGTTCATTTGCCTTTTCAAGTTTATTTCAGTGGCTGCGGCTTAGTTTTGTTACACCAGAGAACTAATTTAGGTGGTAGAGGTCGTGTGATCTCAGGTGTTTTTGCAATTAGTAGAGTTGGTATTTTTTAGGGTTTTTTTGGGATTGCAGTAAGTGTCCTTCCTATCCTTTTCTGTCTAGGAAGATTGGGCCCCAACGTTTGCTCTTACTATTTTCTGTCTGTGTCTGTATTTCCTCTTGTCTAACCGCCATTACATGTTTGGGGGCTTCCTATGTTCTTTGGGGATCTGCTCCGGGGCAGATAGCTTTCTTCTTTCTATCTTTAGGTGTAGTTAACCTCTCAGGCTGTGACGAGGCGTCTAGGACCAACGTAGGTACGCTCCACGGCTGCCTTTAGTTGTGGTGGTTAGTCAGGGTACTGCAATCCAGTAGATTCTAACCTTTCTGGTGTATTGCCGTTTTTGCTTGCTCTCCTCAGCTACCAAATCATAACAGTATCACCGGCCAAAACTGAAAATTATTTGGTACTCACAGAAGGGAAAAATAGTAAAAGGAAAAAGAAAAAGGGAAGTTGTCAGAAATTTTTTTTTTTTTCTGTTGCATTTTTTCCCTCTTTTTCTCTGGGTGCTGAGGAGAAAATTTTTTTTTTCTCTCAATGGAGTTTGCACAGTTGTCTGGCCGTGTGGATCAGCTTGCCACTGAAGTTCGGAGTATTGCTACCTATCTTGCAGGGTTGCCGGTTGTGGAACCTAGGATCCCCATGCCAGATTTATTTTTGGGGGATCGAGCTAAATTTCTGAACTTCAAAAATAACTGTAAGTTGTTTTTTGCCTTAAAACCTAAGTCCTCAGGGAACGCAGCACAGCAGGTTCAAATTGTCATCTCTCTCCTGCGCGGCGATCCTCAGGATTGGGCTTTTTCCCTGACACCTGGTGACCCTGTTTTGAGTAATGTTGATGCATTTTTTCTGGCTCTGGGGTTATTGTACGATGAACCTAATGTCACTGATCAAGCTGAAAAAACCTTGTTGGCATTAAATCAGGGGCTTGAGGACGCTGAGTTGTACTGTCAGAAATTCCGAAAGTGGGCAGTCCTGACCAAATGGAATGACGATGCTTTGGCAGCCCTTTTTCGGAAGGGTCTGTCAGAGAATGTAAAAGATGTTATGGTGGGTTTCCCTGCTCCCTCTGGTCTCAATGATTCTATGTCATAAGCGATTCAAATTGACAGACGTTTGCGTGAGCGTAGAGGTATGCGTGGAATAGTGTTGCCTTGTGAACCAGCTTCTGAATCCATGCAGTGTGATGGAGTGGCTTCTGGGGCACAGCGTCATGAGTTTCGAAAACGCAATGGGTTATGTTTCTACTGTGGTGACGCCTCTCATGCTATTTCAGTCTGCCCTAAGCGGGGAAGACGTTTTGCACGCTCAGTTGTCTTGAGTAGTGTTCAGACTAAATTTCTGTTGACTGTTACCCTGATTTGCTCCCTGTCCACATTTTCTGCTCAGGCTTTTGTTGATTCGGGAGCAGCTATTAACCTGATGGATTTTGATTTTGCTAAACGTTGTGGGTTTCCCTTGATACCCCTACGGAAGTCTATTCCCCTACTGGGGATTGATTCTACCCCTTTGGCTGAGAATAAATCCCAGTTCTCTACTCAGGTGATAATGAGGGTTGAACCTGATCATCAGGAGAGTTGCAAATTTTTGGTGCTGTATAATCTGCATGATATTGTTGTACTGGGTTTCCCTTGGTTGCAGTCTCATAATCCTGTTTTGGATTGGAAATCTGTGTCTGTAACCAGTTGGGGCTGCCAATGTGTTAATGCCAACACTCCTGTTTTTTCTGCCTCTCCCCAGGCTCAGGATGTTCCTGACTTTTTGACTGATTTTTCTGATGTGTTTAGCGAAAGTAAATCTGCATCCTTGCCCCCCATAGGAGCTATGACTGCGCTATTGAATTAGTGCCTGGTAGTAAATTCCCTAAAGGTCGCCTTTTAACTTGTCTGTACCTGAACATGATGCTATGCGGTCTTATATCAAGGAGTCATTGGAGAAGGGTCATATCAGACCATCCTCTTCACCCTTGGGTGCCGGTTTTTTCTTTGTGGCCAAAAAGGATGGTTCATTAAGGCCATGTATTGATTATCGTCTCTTGAACAATATCACTGTGAAATATCAATATCCGTTACCCTTGATTTCTGACCTGTTTTCCAGGGTGAAAAGTGCTATTGGTTTACCAAGCTTGACCTCAGGGGAGCGTATAACCTTATTCGCATTAAGCACGGGGATGAATGGAAGATGGCGTTTAATACCCCAGAGGGGCATTTTGAGTACCTAGTGATGCCCTTTGGGCTCACTAATGCTCCTTCCGTCTTCCAGTCCTTCATGAATGACATTTTCAGGGATTTTGTGGATAAATTTCTGATTGTTTATTTGGATGATATCTTGATTCTTTCCAATGACTGGAACTCTCATGTGAAACATGTTCGGACTGTGTTCCAGATTTTGAGAGAGTGCTCTGTATGTGAAGGGATCAAAGTGTCTTTTTGGCGTACAGAGGATCTCATTTCTGGGATTCATTTTGTCCCCATCTGTTATTGAAATGGACCCGGTCAAGGTTCAGGCCATCTGTGATTGGGTCCAACCTACTTCATTAAAGGCTCTTCAGAGATTCTTGGGTTTTGCCAATTTTTATCGTAAATTTATTGGTAATTTCTCTGTTATTGTTAAACCATTGACTGATTTGACCAAAAAGGGTTCTGATGTGGTGAATTGGCATCCTGAGGCAGTCTCTGCGTTTCAGGAACTTAAGCAGAGATTCACTTCTGCTCCTGTTCTACGGCAGCCTGATGTTTCTCTGCCATTTCAGGTGGAGGTTGATGCCTCTGAAATTGGGGCAGGTGCCGTTTTGTCCCAAAGAGATCCAGAGACCTCTAAAAGTAACCCTTGTGCCTTTTTCTCTCGAAAATTTTCTCCAACTGAACGTAATTATGACGTGGGTAATCGGGAGTTATTGGCCATGAAGTGGGATTTTGAAGAGTGGAGACATTGGCTGGAGGGAGCCAAACATCAGGTTGTGGTCCTCACGGACCATAAGAATCTGGTTTATCTGGAATCAGCCAAGTGACTTAATCCTAGACAGGCCAGGTGGGCCTTGTTTTTCACACGTTTTAATTTTGTGGTTTCCTTTCTTCCTGGCACTAAGAATGTTAAGGCGGATGCCCTCTCGAGGAGTTTTCTTGCGGACTCTCCTGAGTTATCTGATCCTGCTGTTATTTTGAAAGAGGGTGTAGTTCTTTCCGCCATCTCGCCCAATTTGAGACTGGCTCTGGAAGGGTGTCAGGAGGATAAACCCGAGCGCTGCCCTATTGGGAAATTGTTTGTCCCAGACTGGTGGAAAAAGAGTGTGATGTCTGAGATTCATTGTTCCACGTTGGCTGGTCATCCCAGAATTTTTGGTACCAGAGACTTGGTTAGTCGTTCCTTTTGGTGGCCTACTTTGTCTCGTGACGTCAGGGAATTTGTGCAGTCCTGCGGGACTTGCTCTCGCTCCAAGCCTTGCTGTCGCTCTAGTGGTTTGTTGATGCCATTGCCTGTGCCCAAGAGACCATGGACCCATATCTCTATGGATTTCATTTCCGACCTCCCTGTTTCTCAGAGAATGACCGTTATCTGGGTGATTTGTGATAGGTTTTCCAAAATGATACATCTTCTGCCATTACCTAAGTTGCCTTCCTCCTCCGAATTGGTGCCTTTGTTCCTTCAGCACGTGGTTCGGTTACACGGCATTCCTGAGAACATTGTGTCTGACAGAGGAGTCCAGTTTGTTTCCAGATTTTGGAGGACTTTTTGTTCTAAACTTGGTGTTCAATTGTCTTTCTCCTCTGCTTTTCATCCTCAGACCAATGGACAAACTGAGAGAACAAACCAGACATTGGAGACTTATCTGAGATGCTTTGTGTCTGCTGATCAAGATGACTTGGTCTCTTTTTTGCCTTTGGCTGAGTTTGCTCTTAATAATAGGGCTAGCTCTGCCACTTTGATGTCTCCATTTTTCTGCAATTTTGGGTTTCACCTCGATTTTCTTCGGGACAGACGGAGGCTTCTGTCTGTCCAGGTGTTGACTCTGTTGTGGAGCGTATGCAGCAGATTTGGGACCAGGTAGTGGAGAGGTTGTCCCTCTCTCAGGAGAGGGCCCAGCGGTTTGCCAACCGGCATAGGACTGATGGTCCTCGGTTTGAAGTGGGGGACTTGGTCTGGTTGTCCTCAAGAAATATCCCTAAGAGAGTTGCATCTCCTAAGTTTAAGCCTAGGTTCATTGGACCTTATAAGATCATGGAGAATCTTAATCCTGTTTCCTTTCGTTTACTTCTTCCAGGGACATTTAAGATCCATAACGTGTTCCACAAGTCCTTATTGAAGAGGTTTGTCGAGCCAGTGGTTCCTATGGCTGCGCCTCTGACCCTGATTTGGTTGAGGGCAATCTGGAGTATGTGGTTGAGAAAATATTGGATTCTCGTTTTTCTAGACGGAAACTCCAGTATTTGGTTAAGTGGAGAGGTTATGGTCAGGAGGACAATTCTTGGGTGTTTGCTTCGGACATCCATGCTAGGAGACTGATCTGTGCGTATCACAGAGCTCATCCTGACCGACCTGGTTGCCCAAGTGAGGGTTCGGTGACCCCTCCTCAAGGGGGGGTACTGTTGTGAATGTGTTAGAAATGAGTTCTGAGCAGAAGCTCCCTCTGGTGGTTGCAGACAGTGCTGAACCATTTAGTGAAGATTGACAATCAGGAGTTACAGACTGGTCCTATATAAGGGAGGTTCCCTCCCATCAGGGTTGCCGGTGATCAATTGTTCTTGTCTCAACTGTGGTTCCTGGTTCACTTGGAAGCTTGCTGAGTCTTGCCTCTTCTCCTGCTCTCAGATAAGAAATTTTCTATTTTTATTTTTGTGCTTGCTTTTTGCATTGTTTCCTGCACTTTTGTGGAGGTCAGCCAGGTCCCCTCTGGGGGCTTGTGCTCCTCTCAGTTTGTCTGAGCCACTGTTGTTTGTTCATTTGCCTTTTCCAGTTTATTTCAGTGGCTGCGGCTTAGTTTTGTTACACCAGAGAACTAATTTAGGTGGTAGAGGTCGTGTGATCTCAGTGTCACGCTGTATAGCAGATATATATATGTGATGTCAGTAATCTATATCAAAAGGGCAACATACTATATAACATGCGCATAGATATATGATAACATAGAATTACCTGACAGAAAGTCCAGTGGGTCAATACGGAATCCGTTATACGCTGTCTCCGGCTAGAGGTGGACCGGGGTCTATGCTGACCCTAAACTGGGGTCCTGACTAGGGTTGAGCATTCCGATACTGCAAATATCGGGTATCGGCCGATATTGGCTGTATCGGAATTCCGATTCCGAGTTCCGATATTTTCGTCTTATCGGATACCGGAATCGGGATTGTCACTGTCACTGTCAGTGTCCGTCGGTCGGGTCTGTCAGGAGTCAGCGGCACTTACCCGGCAGAAGATCTCCGGCGGTCACGGCCTGGACTGCTTCATGGCCGCCATCTTCTTTCCCCGGCGGTCACATGCAGTTTCTCGCGATAACTGCAGTGACTGCTGGGTAATCCCGGCCGTAAAGCAGTCAGTCCGATGACGTCACCGCCGGGGAAGCAGGTAATCAGCTGTGCTGCGTCGCGATGACAGGCTCTGCCTGTCATTGCGATGTAGCAGAGTTGGATCGTCGTGGGACTGTCGTTACTATGGACTGCGTCGGACAGGTGGTATACTGTTGGTTTGTTTTTTTTCTTTTTTTACAGGAGATCGATGGCGTCGCAGGAATGAGAGAGTAATAAAAAAAATGAAAACTGTGTTGTCTCTTTTATTTCATTAAAAGACTTTTTTCTTGCTTTGTCTTTTTTTTATACATTTAATAACTTTGGGATTAATAATGGATCGGTGTCTTATTGACGCCTCTCCATTATTAACCGGGCTTATTGTCACCGTGCAATCAACGCTGACATTAACCCCTTATTACCCCGCTTGCCACCGCTACAGGGCAAGTGGGAAGAGCCGGGTAAAGTGCCACAATTGGCACATCTTTTGATGCGCCAAATGTGGGGCTGCTGTAGCCTGGTATTATCAGGCTGTTGAGGGCCAAAATCCATGGGTCTTGACAGTCTTTTAATACCAGGCCGCAGCAGTCTGCATTTTACTTGGCTGGTTAACAAAAATAGGGGGACCCCCACGCCGTTTTTTTTTCGAGGGGATCCCCTATTTTTGTTAACCAGCCAAGCTAAGCAGACTGCTGTTGCCTGGTATTATCAGGCTGGCAAGGTCCATGGATATTGGATCCTTACCAGCCTGAAAAACCAGGCCTCAGCGGTCTGCTTCATCTGGCTGGTTAACAAAAATAGGGGGGACCCCACGCCAATTTTTTTCGAGGGGATCCCCTATTTTTGTTAATCAGCCAAGATATGCAGACTGCTGTGGCCTGGTATTATCAGGCTGGCAAGGTCCATGGATCTTGGCTCCTTAACAGCCTGAAAATCCAGGCCTCAGCGGTCTGCTTCATCTGGCTGGTTAACAAAAATAGGGGGGACCCCACGCCAATTTTTTTCGAGGGGATCCCCTATTTTTGTTAATCAGCCAAGATATGCAGACTGCTGTGGCCTGGTATTATCAGGCTGGCAAGGTCGATGGATCTTGGCTCCTTAACAGCCTGAAAATCCAGGCCTCAGCGGTCTGCTTCATCTGGCTGGTTAACAAAAATAGGGGGGACCCCACGCCATTTTTTTTTCGAAGGGAACCCCTATTTTTGTTAATCAGTTCCCTCTGACGTCACTGATGGTGTCCCTGGCTGACCTGAAGTGAAAGTGGAAAGCAATCAATTAAGCTTTCCACTTAAGGGCCCGTCTCACATAGCGATATCGCTACCGAGATCGCTGCTGAGTCACTAGTTTTGTGACGCAGCAGCGAGCTCACCAGCGATATCGCTGTGTGTGACATTCAGCGACGATCAGCCCCCCTGCCGGGTATCGCTGATCGTCGCTGAAATGTCAGGACCTTTTTTTGATCGCTGGTTTCCCGCTGACAGGCACACATCGCTGCGTGTGACAGGCGGGAGACCAGCGATCCGCTGGTAACCAAGGTACACAGCGGGTTTCCAGGCGCGGGGCTGTGCCTAGAAACCCGCTGTGTACCTTGGATACCAGCGCCCTGATGCAGGGAGCTGGTATCCAAGGTACACAGCGGGTTTCCAAGCGCTGCGCGGTGCCTGGAAACCCGCTGTGTACCTTGGTTACCAGCGGATCGCTGGTCTCCCCTGTCACACGCAGCGATGCGTGCCTGTCAGAGGGAAACCAGCGATCAAAAAAAGGTCCTGACATTTCTGTGACGATCAGCGATACCCGGCAGGGGGGCTGATCGTCGCTGAATGTCACACACAGCGATATCGCTGGTGAGCTCGCTGCTGCGTCACAAAACTAGTGACTCAGCAGCGATCTCGGTAGCGATATCGCTATGTGAGACGGGCCCTTAAGCGATGTTACCCGCAGTGTCGCTGTCCCAGATCGCTGCCTGAGCTGCCTGTTTGGCAGCTCAGCAGCGATCATGTAGCGATACACCAGCGATCCTGACAAGTGCATATCGTTGTCGGGATCGCTGGTGTATCGTTATGTGACACCCAGCCTTTACTCTCCTGTCAGGCAGGAGAGGAACTCATTCATTTGGGGTTTACTGTGAGGCTGCAGCATTAGCTGCGGTCCCTGCAGTAAACATTAACCCTTTCTGAAGGATTACACCGTGGGACCTGACTGTGCATGGGATAGGTAAGAATAATTTTGCTTTTTTATTTTATTTTTATTACAGGAAATGGTTTTTGCAGTAAAATAAAAGATGGTCAAAAACATGTGTCTTTATTTCATTAAAATGATTTTTAATTAAAGTGTGTGTGTTTTATTTTTATTTCATGCAATAGGATTAATAATTGATAGTTGTCTAATTGACAGCTCTCAATTATTAACCTGGCTTAAGGTCACCTTTCAATAGCAAGGTGGCTTTAACCCCATATTAACCCATTCGCCACCGCTACAGGGCAATGGGAATAGACGGGCAAAGTGCCAGAAAGGGCGAATCTAATTATAGATTTGTCTTTCCTGGGGTGTCTGGGGGCAGATGTTAGTAGCCGGGGGGGGGGCAAAAATAATGGTCCCTCTCTGGGCTATTATTATCTGCCCCCACTCACTGGCTTTGTCTGTCTGGTTGCAAAAATATGGGCGGGAGCCCACGCATTTTTTTTCAGCAATTTCACACCTCATATATATATATACATGTCATTGAATTTGTGACACATATATATATATATATATATATTTATATTTGTAGTTCATACACTTCTACATAGTATAATAGCCGCTAATTCAATTGCCGGCTTTTGTGAAAATGCAGAACCCGACATGAAATGACACTTGGTGTACATAGGGTTAACCATGTCTTTTCATGTCCTTTGCTATCTAATTTGCACAAACAATTAAATCAGACTATGTGTGCAAAATTTCACACCTGTAGGGGTTAATTAAAGGTGTAAATTCGTAGCAAAAAAGTCCGTTTTTTTTACAACGAATTTACACCTTTAATTAACCCCTACAGTGTGTGAAATTTTGCACACATAGTCTGATTTAATTGTTTGTGCAAATCAGATAGCAAACGACATGAAAAGACATGGTTAACCCTATGTACACCAAGTGTCATTTCATGTCGGGTGCTTCTGTCTTTTCACTGAAGCCGGCTTTACCCGGCAATTAAATCAGAGGATATTTTACTATGTAGAAGTGTATAAACTATACATATATGTATATATATATGTCACAATGACATGTATATATATATATATATATATATATATATATGTATTCTATGTGTGTATATTTAGTGTTTACAAGGAAAGAATGGGGTTTTTTTAGTTGCGATATTTTGTTCCCATAGACTTACATGGGACTTCCGGTATCGGTATCGGGTATCGCCGATATTTTAGTGATATCGGCGATACCATTCCGATTCCGATACTTTAGGATATCGGAAAGTATCGCTCAACTCTAGTCCTGACTAATCCCTCTACCTGGAGGTACTGTTAAAGGTACAGAGGTCCAGGCCACCAGCGTAAACCCTGTCTCCTATCAATCCCTGCCAACTGTAATCTAGTCCTAAGAAGGACCCTGATTACCACCAAAGGGAATGAACAGGTAACGGTTAATGAACAGAAAGACATACAAGAAAGACAAGAAATAAAGTAAATAAAGTCTTACATACAACACTCACACACAGTAGGAACACCTAAGGTCTCAGAGATAAACTATAAGCTATAAGAGTAAAAACAACTAAGGAGCTCTTAGCTTAAGTATTCTCAGAACCGCTCCAGTCTGCTAGACTACATGAATGCTTTCACCGGCGTCTAACACCCAGACTGGCAGGAATATAAAGGAAACTAATTAGAACATAATCAAAAGCAGCCGGGCGAGGCTGGACCTAGTCTTAGCAAAGAGCTAGGTAAAATTAACTCTCTCATTACCAAACACAAAGAAACAGCAGCTCAGCTGTGAGAAGTCAGAATGTGCAATCGCGACGATCTTCGTGGCGATGCACCCATGACAGTACCCCCCCTTCTACGAGGGGCCTCCGGACCCTCATGACCAGGTCTGTCCGGGTAAGTTGTGTGAAAGGTCCGAACCAATCGATCTGCGTTAGCATCAGACGCAGGGACCCACGTCCTCTCCTCAGGACCATACCCCCTCCAATGAACTAAGTACTGATGGGATCGGCGACTGAGACGTGAGTCAATGATTTTCTACCCATGAAATTCCACGTTATCATTGACTACCACTGAAGGAGGAGGTAGAGGTGACGGTATGACTGGTGCCACATACTTTTTAAGTAATGACTTGTGAAACACATTATGAATTTTAAACGTAGGAGGGAGGTCCAGACGAAATGCCACAGGATTAATTATGGAACTGATCCTGTACGGCCCGATGAATCTGGGACCCAACCTCCAGGAGGAAACTTTAAGTTTTATATTCCTGGTAGACAACCAAACCAGATCGTTCACCTTCAGATCTAGACCAGAAACTCTCCTCCTATCAGTCATCCGTTTGTAACGGTTCCCCGTAACCTTCAGTCTTAAGCGATCTGGAACTATCAGTCTCCCTGGAAGTCCCACAGGGGCGTCCCCCTGAGCCCCCAATACCTCCCCCTCAAGCTCAGAGCATACAGCTGACACTACAACTCCCTCCTGAGGAATAGGAACCGGATCATCCGTCTTCCCGGCCCCTGGGAAAGTACGAGATAAGGCATCAGGAAGCAACTTTATTGAGCAGTCATATGCGCGATGAGGAGGTAACTCTTTACACCCCTCCTCTGAGAACATCTCCCCAAAGTCCTCCAGAAAAGGAGGCAAAGTCCTAGGCACAACCGCACGATGACCGTGCTCATGCAGTTATTCCTGCAAAATTCACCCCACTGGCTTATCTTTCTGGATTGCCAATCAATCACTGGGTTATGTTTAGCCAACCAAGGAAGTCCCAACACAATAGGAGTAGGTAGACCCTCCAACACATAACAAGACAATTGCTCTTTATGTATTGCCCCTACTCGAAGATCTATGTTATGAACAGCTTGTACCAAGCTACCTTGACCGAGAGGTCTAGAATCAATAGAGACTATAGGGACCGGTTTGGCCAATACACTCAGTTGCATACCATGCACCTGGGCAAACCGAGCGTCCACCAGATTAGCCCCGGACCCACTATCAAGAAAAACAGAAATCCTCTCAGTTCTAGTACCAATCACCACCTCCGCAGGCACGAGAAACTGAGAGGGATTTGGGGACGAAATACACACTCCCAGGTTAACTCCTTTGCTCAAAGAGGCCCGGGATGGACACCCCCCAACAAAATGTCCTCTCTCCCGCAAAAGAAACACCTTCTAGTCTTGCGGTGCACCGCCGATTCCCTCCTACAAATGATGTCCCTCCCAACTGCATGGGCTCCTCAGAACAGACCAGGGGAACCTCAGTATAAGGGACTTTAGTAGTAGGTGGAGTCATCACGGGAGGCGGAGTTACCTCGCGTCTTCCCCGAAGTCGTCTATCAATGCGAATAGCGAGGGCCATAGCAGCCTCCAGTGATGGAGGAGAATCATACTGAGCCAACACATCTTTTAATTTGTCAGACAACCCTTGACAAAACTGGCTCCTAAGAGCTGGGTCATTCCACTGAGTATCTGTTGCCCATCTACGGAACTCAGAAGAATATTCCTCCGCTGGACGATTTCCTTGCCGTATTTTACGTAACTTTGTTTCAGCAAGGGAGACTCGATCCGGATCATCATATACCAGACCCAGGGCAGTAAAAAATCGATCCACTGACTGGAGATCTGGGGAGCCTGGAGGAATAGAGAACGCCAAGATTGAGGGTCCCCTTGTAAGAGCGAGATAACAATTCCCACCCTCTGCTCTTCACTCCCAGATGACCGAGGCCGCAGCCGAAAGTACAATTTACATGCCTCCAGGAAGGTAAAAAATTTGTCCCGCCCACCAGTGAACCTGTCCGGGAGAGCAACCTTAGGTTCAGATCTGGTTTGCTCCGGGGGGGACAAAACCTTGGACTTAATGTCTGCAAACTCCATGGACAACCCCTGCAACTGCCGGGCCAGCTGGGCTACTGGATCCATGACAGCTGGGGAGAATCTTTAGTATGGCCGGTGAAAATGTCACGCTGTATAGCAGATATATATATGTGATGTCAGTAATCTATATCAAAAGGGCAACATACTATATAACATGCGCATAGATATATGATAACATAGAATTACCTGACAGAAAGTCCAGTGGGTCAATACGGAATCCGTTATACGCTGTCTCCGGCTAGAGGTGGACCGGGGTCTATGCTGACCCTAAACTGGGGTCCTGACTAATCCCTCTACCTGGAGGTACTGTTAAAGGTACAGAGGTCCAGGTCACCAGCGTAAACCCTGTCTCCTATCAATCCCTGCCAACTGTAATCTAGTCCTAAGAAGGACCCTGATTACCACCAAAGGGAATGAACAGGTAACGGTTAATGAACAGAAAGACATACAAGAAAGACAAGAAATAAAGTAAATAAAGTCTTACATACAACACTCACACACAGTAGGAACACCTAAGGTCTCAGAGATAAACTATAAGCTATAAGAGTAAAAACAACTAAGGAGCTCTTAGCTTAAGTATTCTCAGAACCGCTCCAGTCTGCTAGACTACATGAATGCTTTCACCGGCGTCTAACACCCAGACTGGCAGGAATATAAAGGAAACTAATTAGAACATAATCAAAAGCAGCCGGGCGAGGCTGGACCTAGTCTTAGCAAAGAGCTAGGTAAAATTAACTCTCTCATTACCAAACACAAAGAAACAGCAGCTCAGCTGTGAGAAGTCAGAATGTGCAATCGCGACGATCTTCGTGGCGATGCACCCATGACACTCAGGTGTTTTTGCAATTAGTAGAGTTGGTATCTTTTAGGGTTTTTTGGGATTGCAGTAAGTGTCCTTCCTATCCTTTTCTGTCTAGGAAGATTGGGCCCCAACGTTTGCTCATACTATTTTCTGTCTGTGTCTGTATTTCCTCTTGTCTAACCGCCATTACATGTTTGGGGGCTTCCTATGTTCTTTGGGGATCTGCTCCGGGGCAGATAGCTTTCCTCTTTCTATCTTTAGGTGTAGTTAACCTCTCAGGCTGTGACGAGGCGTCTAGGACCAACGTAGGTACGCTCCACGGCTGCCTTTAGTTGTGGTGGTTAGTCAGGGTACTGCAATCCAGTAGATTCCAACCTTTCTGGTGTATTGCCGTTTTTGCTTGCTCTCCTCAGCTACCAAATCATAACAGTATCACCGGCCAAAACTGAAAATTATTTGGTACTCACAGAAGGGAAAAATAGTAAAAGGAAAAAGAAAAAGGGAAGTTGTCAGAAAATTTTTTTTTTTTCTGTTGCATTTTTTCCCTCTTTTTCTCTGGGTGCTGAGGAGAAATTTTTTTTTTTTTTCTCTCAATGGAGTTTGCACAGTTGTCTGGCCGTGTCGATCAGCTTGCCACTGAAGTTCGGAGTATTGCTACCTATCTTGCAGGGTTGCCGGTTGTGGAACCTAGGATCCCCATGCCAGATTTATTTTTGGGGGATCGAGCTAAATTTCTGAATTTCAAAAATAACTGTAAGTTGTTTTTTGCCTTAAAACCTAAGTCCTCAGGGAAAGCAGCACAGCAGGTTCAAATTGTCATATCTCTCCTGCACGGCGATCCTCAGGATTGGGCTTTTTCCCTGACACCTGGGGACCCTGTTTTGAGTAATGTTGATGCATTTTTTCTGGCTCTGGGGTTATTGTACGATGAACCTAATGTCATTGATCAAGCTGAAAAAACCTTGTTGGCATTAAATCAGGGGCTTGAGGACGCTGAGTTGTACTGTCAGAAATTCCGAAAGTGGGCAGTCCTGACCAAATGGAATGACGATGCTTTGGCAGCCCTTTTTCGGAAGGGTCTGTCAGAGAATGTAAAAGATGTTATGGTGGGTTTCCCTGCTCCCTCTGGTCTCAATGATTCTATGTCATTAGCGATTCAAATTGACAGACGTTTGCGTGAGCGTAGAGGTATGCGTGGAATAGTGTTGCCTTGTGAACCAGCTTCTGAACCCATGCAGTGTGATGGAGTAGCTTCTGGGGCACAGCGTCATGAGTTTCGAAAACGCAATGGGTTATGTTTCTACTGTGGTGACGCCTCTCATGCTATTTCAGTCTGCCCTAAGCGGGGAAGACGTTTTGCATGCTCAGTTGTCTTGAGTAGTGTTCAGACTAAATTTCTGTTGACTGTTACCCTGATTTGCTCCCTGTCCACATTTTCTGCTCAGGCTTTTGTTGATTCGGGAGCAGCTATTAACCTGATGGATTTTGATTTTGCTAAACGTTGTGGGTTTCCCTTGATACCCCTACGGAAGTCTATTCCCCTACTGGGGATTGATTCTACCCCTTTGGCTGAGAATAAATCCCAGTTCTCTACTCAGGTGATAATGAGGGTTGAACCTGATCATCAGGAGAGTTGCAAATTTTTGGTGCTGTATAATCTGCATGACATTGTTTTACTGGGTTTCCCTTGGTTGCAGTCTCATAATCCTGTTTTGGATTGGAAATCTGTGTCTGTAACCAGTTGGGACTGCCAATGTGTTAATGCCAACACTCCTGTTTTTTTCTGCCTCTCCCCAGGCTCAGGATGTTCCTGACTTTTTGACTGATTTTTCTGATGTGTTTAGCGAAAGTAAATCTGCATCCTTGCCCCCCCATAGGAGCTATGACTGCGCTATTGAATTAGTGCCTGGTAGTAAATTCCCTAAAGGTCGCCTTTTAACTTGTCTGTACCTGAACATGACGCTATGCGGTCTTATATCAAGGAGTAATTGGAGAAGGGTCATATCAGACCATCCTCTTCACCCTTGGGTGCCGGTTTTTCTTTGTGGCCAAAAAGGATGGTTCATTAAGGCCGTGTATTGATTATCGTCTCTTGAACAATATCACTGTGAAATATCAATATCCGTTACCCTTGATTTCTGACCTGTTTTCCAGGGTGAAAAGTGCTACTTGGTTTACCAAGCTTGACCTCAGGGGGGCGTATAACCTTATTCGCATTAAGCACGGGGATGAATGGAAGACGGCGTTTAATACCCCAGAGGGGCATTTTGAGTACCTAGTGATGCCCTTTGGGCTCACTAATGCTCCTTCCGTCTTCCAGTCCTTCATGAATGACATTTTCAGGGATTTTGTGGATAAATTTCTGATTGTTTATTTGGATGATATCTTGATTTTTTCCAATGACTGGGACTCTCATGTGAAACATGTTCGGACTGTGTTCCAGATTTTGAGAGAGAATGCTCTGTATGTGAAGGGATCAAAGTGTCTTTTTGGCGTACAGAGGATCTCATTTCTGGGATTCATTTTGTCCCCATCTGTTATTGAAATGGACTCGGTCAAGGTTCAGGCCATCTGTGATTGGGTCCAACCTACTTCATTAAAGGCTCTTCAGAGATTCTTGGGTTTTGCCAATTTTTATCGTAAATTTATTGGTAATTTCTCTGTTATTGTTAAACCATTGACTGATTTGACCAAAAAGGGTTCTGATGTGGTGAATTGGCCTCCTGAGGCAGTCTCTGCGTTTCAGGAACTTAAGCAGAGATTCACTTCTGCTCCTGTTCTACGGCAGCCTGATGTTTCTCTGCCATTTCAGGTGGAGGTTGATGCCTCTGAAATTGGGGCAGGTGCCGTTTTGTCCCAAAGAGATCCAGAGACCTCTAAAAGTAACCCTTGTGCCCTTTTCTCTCGAAAATTTTCTCCAACTGAACGTAATTATGACGTGGGTAATCGGGAGTTATTGGCCATGAAGTGGGCTTTTGAAGAGTGGAGACATTGGCTGGAGGGAGCCAAACATCAGGTGGTGGTCATTACGGACCATAAGAATCTGGTTTATCTGGAATCAGCCAAGTGACTTAATCCTAGACAGGCCAGGTGGGCCTTGTTTTTCACACGCTTTAATTTTGTGGTTTCCTTTCTTCCTGGCACTAAGAATGTTAAGGCGGATGCCCTCTCGAGGAGTTTCCTTGCGGACTCTCCTGAGTTATCTGATCCTGCTGTTATTTTGAAAGAGGGTGTAGTTCTTTCCGCCATCTCGCCCAATTTGAGACTGGCTCTGGAAGGGTGTCAGGAGGATAACCCGAGCACTGCCCTATTGGGAAATTGTTTGTCCCAGACTGGTGGAAAAAGAGTATGATGTCTGAGATTCATTGTTCCACGTTGGCCGGTCATCCCGGAATTTTTGGTACCAG
The DNA here is from genome assembly GCA_033576555.1 of Oophaga sylvatica. Classification (NCBI taxonomy): domain Eukaryota; kingdom Metazoa; phylum Chordata; class Amphibia; order Anura; family Dendrobatidae; genus Oophaga; species Oophaga sylvatica. The sequence continues at coordinate 561,254,873 of JARQOD010000001.1, read as the reverse complement.
AGACTTGGTTAGTCGGTCCTTTTGGTGGCCTACTTTGTCTCGTGACGTCAGGGAATTTGTGCAGTCCTGCGGGACTTGCTCTCGCTCCAAGCCTTGCTCTCGCTCTAGTGGTTTGTTGATGCCATTGCATGTGCCCAAGAGACCATGGACCCATATCTCTATGGATTTTATTTCCGACCTCCCTGTTTCTCAGAGAATGACCGTTATCTGGGTGATTTGTGATAGGTTTTCCAAAATGATACATCTTCTGCCATTACCTAAGTTGCCTTCCTCCTCCGAATTGGTGCCTTTGTTCCTTCAGCACGTGGTTCGGTTACACGGCATTCCTGAGAACATTGTGTCTGACAGAGGAGTCCAGTTTGTTTCCAGATTTTGGAGGACTTTTTGTTCTAAACTTGGTGTTCAATTGTCTTTCTCCTCGGCTTTTCATCCTCAGACCAATGGACAAACTGAGAGAACAAACCAGACATTGGAGACTTATCTGAGATGCTTTGTGTCTGCTGATCAAGATGACTTGGTCTCTTTTTTGCCTTTGGCTGAGTTTGCTCTTAATAATAGGGCTAGCTCTGCCACTTTGATGTCTCCATTTTTCTGCAATTTTGGGTTTCACCCTCGATTTTCTTCGGGACAGACGGAGGCTTATGTCTGTCCAAGTGTTGACTCTGTTGTGGACCGTATGCAGCAGATTTGGGACCAAGTAGTGGAGAGGTTGTCCCTCTCTCAGGAGAGGGCCCAGCGGTTTGCCAACCGGCATAGGACTGATGGTCCTCGGTTTGAAGTGGGGGACTTGGTCTGGTTGTCCTCAAGAAATATCCCTAAGAGAGTTGCATCTCCTAAGTTTAAGCCTAGGTTCATTGGACCTTATAAGATCATAGAGATTCTTAATCCTGTTTCCTTTCGTTTACTTCTTCCAGGGACATTTAAGATCCATATCGTGTTCCACAAGTCCTTATTGAAGAGGTTTGTCGAGCCAGTGGTTCCTATGGCTGCGCCTCCTGACCCTGTTTTGGTTGAGGGCAATCTGGAGTATGTGGTTGAGAAAATATTGGATTCTCATTTTTCTAGACGGAAACTCCAGTATTTGGTTAAGTGGAGAGGTTATGGTCAGGAGGACAATTCTTGGGTGTTTGCTTCGGACATCCATGCTAGGAGACTGATCTGTGCGTATCACAGAGCTCATCCTGACTGACCTGGTTGCCCAAGTGAGGGTTCGGTGACCCCTCCTCAAGGGGGGGTACTGTTGTGAATGTGTTAGAAATGAGTTCTGAGCAGAAGCTCCCTCTGGTGGTTGCAGACAGTGCTGAACCATTTAGTGAAGATTGACAATCAGGAGTTACAGACTGGTCCTATATAAGGGAGGTTCCCTCCCATCAGGTTTGCCGGTGATCAATTGTTCTTGTCTCAACTGTGGTTCCTGGTTCACTTGGAAGCTTGCTGAGTCTTGCCTCTTCTCCTGCTCTCAGATAAGAAATTTTCTGTTTTTATTTTTGTGCTTGCTTTTTGCATTGTTTCCTGCACTTTTGTGGAGGTCAGCCAGGTCCCCTCTGGGGCTTGTGCTCCTCTCAGTTTGTCTGAGCCATTGTTGTTTGTTCATTTGCCTTTTCAAGTTTATTTCAGTGGCTGCGGCTTAGTTTTGTTACACCAGAGAACTAATTTAGGTGGTAGAGGTCGTTTGATCTCAGGTGTTTTTGCAATTAGTAGAGTTGGTATCTTTTAGGGTTTTTTGGGATTGCAGTAAGTGTCCTTCCTATCCTTTTCTGTCTAGTAAGATTGGGCCCCAACGTTTGCTCATACTATTTTCTGTCTGTGTCTGTATTTCTTCTTGTCTAACCGCCATTACATGTTTGGGGGCTTCCTATGTTCTTTGGGGATCTGCTCTGGGGCAGATAGCTTTTCTCTTTCTATCTTTAGGTGTATTTAACCTCTCAGGCTGTGACGAGGCATCTAGGACCAATGTAGGTACGCTCCACGGCTGCCTTTAGTTGTGGTGGTTAGTCAGGGTACTGCAATCCAGTAGATTCCAACCTCTCTGGTGTATTGCCGTTTTTGCTTGCTCTCCTCAGCTACCAAATCATAACACAGCACTTTTTAGTAAAAAAGCAAAAAATACAGGCCACAGAATTGTCAGTGTGTTATCTCCATGCCAGCTCATATATCTGCGTGCTAAAAGTTTGCCCATTTTAGGCCGGTTTTAAATTTTTTTCCTGTGTGTCACTCAAGTTATATACAGCACTATTTAGCCTAAAAAAGCAAAAAATACAGGCCACAGAATTGTCAGTGTGGTATCTCCGTACCAGCTCATATATCTGCGTGCTCCAAGTTTGCTGTAGCGCCGGCGTCGGCGTCCCTGCCCTCTGCCAGGCAGGGACGCTGTTCCCCTCACCCCTCTGCTCCAGGTCCGGCGTCCTCCTGCCGCTCTGCTGGCGGCGCATGCTCCTTTCCTGCCACTGTGTTTGGGGCGCGCGCGCGGGCGCTGCCCTCCCTCTTGAAGGGGCCGCGCGCGTCGTCCTAAGGAGTCCCCGGCCAATGGCCGGAGGACTTCACCTTATATAAGGCCCCTCCTCCAAAATGGAGGTGCCCGAGCAATGTTGTTGCACTGTTCACTACTCTGCTTCAGTCCTCAGGGTCCTTGCCAGATACCTGTCTGATTCCTGCCAGGTTGCTGTCTGTTACCTGCCTGCTAGCTCACCTGGGAGCGCTCATCTGTTACCTGCCTGCTGGCCTACCTGGAGGCTCTGCCGTCACGTACCGTGATCTTCTGCTATTCCAGTGACTCTCGCCCGCTCACCTGGGAGCGCTCATCTGTTACCTGCTTGCTAGCACACCTGGGAGCGCTCATCTGTTACCTGCCTGCTAGCCTACCTGGAGGCTCTGCCGTCACGTACCGTGATCTTCTGCTATTCCAGTGACTCTCGCCCGCTCACCTGGGAGCGCTCATCTGTCACCTGCCTGCTAGCCTACCTGGAGGCTCAGCCATCACAGGTCGTATCTACCTTCTTCCAGAGACTGTCCCGGTCACTTGCCGTGACCTCCTGCCCTCTCATCCAGAGACTGCCCCAGTCACTTGCCGTGACCTCCTGCCTACTCATCCAGAGACTGCCCCAGTCACTTGCCGTGACCTCCTGCCCACTCGTCCAGAGACTGCCCCGGTCACTTGCCGTGACCTCCTGCCTATTCATCCAGAGACTGCCCCGGTCACTTGCCGTGACCTCCTGCCCACTCGTCCGGAGACTGCCCCGGTCACTTGCCGTGACCTCCTGCCACCTCATCCAGAGACTGCCTCGGTCACTTGCCGCGACTTCCTGCCCGTTCATCCAGAGACTACCCCGGTTATCTGCTGTTACTACCTGCCCGTCCACCCTGGTCGCCACCCGCTCTCCTACAAGGTCCGCCCCTTTGTATAGTAGCTCAGAGGTTCCGCCTTCCTGACCCGTTACAGTTTGCTCGGGCCATGGAACCCGGTGGCGCCCAAGTTCCCTCCATCTCGGACCTGTGTCATGAACTGTCCCGTCAGAAGTCCCAACAGGAGTCCATCCTGGGTCACCTGCGGAATGTCAATTCTCGCCTGGACACTCTGACAGCTCCACCAGCAACCACCACTGGTGCCATAACTCGCAATCCGGCAGCCCCTCTGCTCCCCAATACCATGGGCTCCTGTCACGGACCCCGGCTCTCTGCACCTCCTCGCTTTGGAGGCGACCCTGCTCAGGCTCGGGGCTTCATTAATCAGTGCACTCTGCACTTTGAACTCCTCTCCCACCAGTTTAACTCCGACCGGGCCAAAATTGCCTTCATCATGTCCCATCTCACTGGGAGGCCCTGGCCTGGCTGAATCCTCTTTGGGAGAGAGGAGATCCTCTGGTGTCCGACCTGCCTGCCTTTCTCGCGGCTTTTCGGAAGGTCTTTGACGAACCCGGACGAAAGATCTCATCCGCATCATCTCTGCTACGCCTCCGTCAGGGAAATCTCACCGTGGGCCAATATGCCATACGGTTTCGTACCCTTGCATCGGAGCTGGCCTGGGACAACGACGCTCTGGTATCCGTTTTCTGGGAGGGTTTGTCCGGCCGTATTAAAGATGAACTCGCCGGTCGGGACATTCCTACCACTCTCGATGACCTTATAACTCTCGCCACCCGGATTGACCTACGGTTCCAGGAGCGGGCCAAAGAGGTCACCCGTGAGAGGAGGTTTCCACGTCTAGCTCCTACGTTTCAGAAACCCGTCACTCCCTCCGTTTCTCCCCAATTACACTCTCCTGAGCCTATGCAGGTCGACCAGACCAAGATGGTCAAAACCCGTCAGGACTTACGCCGTGCCGAGGGGAGTTGCTTCTACTGTGGCAGTAAGGAGCATCGGATTCGTACCTGTCCGGAGAGGTCGGGAAACGCCTGTGTCTTGGTTCACTCAGAGAGGTCAACCTAGACAAGGAGAAAGCCTCTCCATCTCTGCTGCTGTCAGTCTCAATTCTCTGTGGGGAGAATCGTTATTTTGAACTAGCCCAACTTGACTCTGGAGCAGCCGGGAATCTTATGTCACAGTCCCTGGTAGAAAAATACCGCATTCCCACCAAACCTCTGGTTGTACCTTTATCAGTCGCTGCTGTGGACGGGGGTCTTTTACCACACCCCATCCAACTCATCACCGAACCCATAATTCTGCAAGTGGGAATGCTGCATTCTGAGAGCATCTCTTTTCATGTTCTGCCTGGACTCTCTCACGCCCTCTTACTAGGGCTACCTTGGCTCCAGAGACATGGACCCGTGCTCGACTGGCAGACCGGAGAGGTTCTTCGCTGGGGACAGGATTGTCATAAGACGTGTTTAGTTCCTGTTCATCCTGTCTGTCCTTCTCCTACCCCAACTAATCTACCTGGACTTCCGATTCCCTATTGGTCATTTGCTGATGTCTTTAATAAAAAAGAGGCAGAGACATTACCTCCTCACAGACCATACGATTGTCCTATCGACCTGTTACCTGGTACTACGCCTCCCCGTGGGCGTATTTACCCATTATCCGCTGCTGAGACCCGGTCGATGTCCGAATATATCGAGGAGAATTTGGCCAGGGGATTCATCCGGAAATCTACCTCCCCGGCAGGAGCAGGCTTCTTTTTCGTAAAAAAGAAGGACGGCTCTCTCCGCCCCTGTATAGACTATAGAGGTCTTAACCAGATCACGGTGAAGAATAAGTACCCCCTTCCGCTCATTCCAGAATTATTTGATCGTTTGAGGGGAGCTAGAATCTTCACCAAACTGGATCTCCGTGGGGCGTACAACCTGGTCCGTATCCGTCAAGGGGATGAATGGAAGACTGCATTTAACACCCGGACGGCCACTATGAATATCTAGTGATGCCCTTTGGTCTCTGTAATGCTCCTGCCATCTTTCAAGAGTTGGTCAATGACATCTTCCGGGACCTTCTCTACTCATGCGTAGTGGTGTACCTGGACGACATCTTGGTCTTCTCTCCGGATCTCCAGACTCACCGGAGGGACGTTCGTCAGGTTCTGCTCAGGCTCAGGCAGAATCACCTCTTCGCTAAATTTGAGAAATGCCTCTTCGAGCAGACCTCGTTGCCGTTTTTGGGCTACGTTATTTCTCAGACCGGCCTACGAATGGATCCAGAGAAACTGTCGGCCATCGAGAAATGGCCCCGACCGGAGGGATTGAAGGCCATTCAGCGGTTCCTGGGCTTCGCCAACTACTACCGCCTCTTCATACCGCACTTCTCTTCCCGGATTGGTCCAATTTCCGCACTTACCCGTAAGGGTACTAACCCCAAAGAGTGGACGCCCGAAGCAGAGGAGGCCTTTCTTTCCTTAAAGCAGGCTTTCTCTTCTGCCCCGGTGCTGCATCGCCCGGACGGCAACAAGCAGTTCTTCATGGAGGTTGACGCTGCCTCCTCTGGAGCCGGAGCGGTACTTACTCAAAAATCATCTTCCGGGAGGATGGTAACTTGTGGCTTCTTCTCCAAACTCTTCTCCTCTTCTGAGCGCAATTATTCCATAGGAGACCGAGAGTTATTGGCCATCAAGCTGGCATTGGAGGAGTGGCGTTACTTACTCGAGGGGGCTCTTCATCCGGTAATTGTTTACACTGACCACAAAAACTTGGCTTACCTCCAGCATGCCCAGAGACTTAACCCGCGCCAGGCCCGGTGGTCCTTGTTTTTTGCTCGTTTTGATTTTGTTCTACATTTTTGCCCGGCAGACAAGAACATCAAGGCGGACGCCTTGTCCCGATCCTTCCTGGTGTCGGATCTCGAGGAGGAACCTAAACATATCATCGATCCCGCCAGAGTAATGCAGGTGTCTCCCGTGAGTCTAAATCGTCTCCCTCCCGGTAAGACGTTCGTATCGGTACCCGATCGGGAGAGAATCCTACACTGGGTCATTCGTCTAAATTAGCTGGCCACGCCGGTCAAAAAAAGACCCTCCAGCTAATTACTCGGCATTACTGGTGGCCTACCCTGCACAAGGACGTAATAGACTTTGTTTCTGCCTGTGCCTCATGTGGCCGCAACAAGGTTCCGAGACACCTGCCTGCCGGTCGCCTCCTTCCGCTTCCTGTACCCGCTGCTCCCTGGCAGCATACAGCCATGGACTTCATAACGGACCTCCCCGTGTCTGCCGGTTGTACGGTCATTTGGGTGGTCGTTGACCGCTTTTCCAAGATGGCTCACTTTATTCCCCTGCCAGGCCTCCCGTCTGCACCCAAGCTGGCTAAAGACTTTATCCGCCACATCTTCCGTCTTCATGGCCTGCCCCGCCATATCATGTCTGATCGAGGGTACAGTTCACCTCACGTTTCTGGAGAGCCACTTGTAAATTGCTAGACGTCACCTTGGACTTCTCCTCCGCCTACCACCCACAGTCCAATGGTCAAGTGGAGCGGGTCAATCAGATCCTGACCAGTTACCTCCGGCACTTCGTTAATGTCCACCATACTGACTGGGTGGATCTCCTGCCATGGGCCGAATTTTCTTACAACAATCACGAGAGCGAATCTTCCTCCAAATCCCCGTTTTTTGTAGTCTTCGGTCAGCATCCTCGGATCCCATTTCCCGTCTCCATCTCAGTGGACAATCCGGCTGCGGAATCTCTTAACAAATTTTCCTCCATATGGGAGAGTACCCGGTCCGCACTCCTTCTGTCATCCGAGCGTATGAAAAGACATGCTGACAAAAAACGTCTGGATCCTCCGCAATTCCGTCCTGGGGATAAGGTCTGGCTCTCGTCCAAGTATGTCCGGCTCAAGATTCCTTCCTATAAGTTAGGGCCTCGATTCATCGGTCCTTTGGAGGTCATCAGTCAGATCAACCCAGTGGCCTATTGTCACGCTGTATAGCAGATATATATATGTGATGTCAGTAATCTATATCAAAAGGGCAACATACTATATAACATGCGCATAGATATATGATAACATAGATTTACCTGACAGAATGTCCAGTGGGTCAAAATGGAATCCGTTATACGCTGTCTCCGGCTAGAGGGTGACCAGGGTCTAAGCTGACCCTAAACTGGGGTCCTAACTAATCCCTCAACCTGGAGGTACTGTTAAAGGTACAGAGGTCCAGGCCACCAGCGTAAACCCTGTCTCCTATCAATCCCTGCCAACTGTATTCTAGTCCTAAGAAGGACCCTGAATACCACCAAAGGGAATGAACAGGTAACGGTTAATGAACAGAAAGACATACAAGAAAGACAAGAAAGAAAGTAAATAAAGTCTTACATACAACACTCACACACAGTAGGAACACCTAAGGTCTCAGAGAAAAACTATAAGCTGTAAGAGTAAAAAACAACTAAGGAACTCTTAGCTTAAGTATTCTCAGAACCGCTCCAGTCTGCTAGACTACATGAATGCTTTCACCGGCGTCTAACACCCAGACTGGCAGGAATATAAAGGAAACTAATTAGAACATAATCAAAAGCAGCCGGGCGAGGCTGCACCTAGCCTTAGCAAAGAGCTAGGTAAAATTAACTCTCTCATTACCAAAAAACAAAGAAACAGCAGCTCAGCTGTGAGAAGTCAGAATGTGCAATCGCGACGATCTTCGTGGCGATGCACCCATGACAGTACCCCCCCTTCTACGAGGGGCCTCCGGACCCTCATGACCAGGTCTGTCCGGGTGAGTTGTGTGAAAGGTCCGAACCAATCGATCTGCGTTAACATCAGACGCAGGGACCCACGTCCCCTCCTCAGGACCATACCCCCTCCAATGAACTAAGTACTGAAGGGATCGGCGACTGAGACGTGAGTCAATGATTTTCGACCCATGAATTTCCACGTTATCATTGACCACCACTGAAGGAAGTAGAGGTGACGGTATGACTGGTGCCACATATTTTTTAAGTAATGACTTGTGAAACACATTATGATTTTTAAACGTAGGAGGGAGGTCCAGACGAAATGCCACAGGATTAATTATGGAACTGATCCTGTACGGCCCGATGAATCTGGGACCCAACCTCCAGGAGGGAACTTTAAGTTCTATATTCCTGGTAGACAACCACACCAGATCGTTCACCTTCAGATCTCGACCAGAAACTCTCCCCCTATCAGCCATCCGTTTGTAAGGGTTCCCCGTAACCTTCAGTCTTAACCGATCTGGAACTATCAGTCTCCCTGGAAGTCCCACCGGGGCGTCCCCCTGAGCCCCCAATACCTCCCCCTCAAGCTCAGAGCATACAGCTGACACTACAACTCCCTCCTGAGGAATAGGAACCGGATCATCCATCCTCCCGGTCCCTGGGAAAGTACGAGATAAGGCATCAGGAAGCAACTTTATTGAGCAGTCATATGCGCGATGAGGAGGTAACTCTTTACACCCCTCCTCTGAGAACATCTCCCCAAAGTCCTCCAGAAAAGGAGGCAAAGTCCTAGGCACAACCGCACCGATGACCGTGCTCATGCAGTTATTCCTGCAAAATTCACCCCACTGGCTTATCTTTCTGGATTGCCAATCAATCACTGGGTTATGTTTAGCCAACCAAGGAAGTCCCAACACAATAGGAGTAGGTAGACCCTCCAACACATAACAAGACAATTGCTCTTTATGTATTGCCCCTACTCGAAGATCTATGTTATGAACAGCTTGTACCAAGCTACCTTGACCGAGAGGTCTAGAATCAATAGAGACTATAGGGACTGGTTTGGCCAATACACTCAGTTGCATACCATGCACCTGGGCAAACCGAGCGTCCACCAGATTAGCCCCGGACCCACTATCAAGAAAAACAGAAATCCTCTCAGTTCTAGTACCAATCACCACCTCCGCAGGCACGAGAAACTGAGAGGGATTTGGGGACGAAATACACACTCCCAGGTTAACTCCTTTGCTCAAAGAGGCCCGGGATGGACACCCCCCAACAAAATGTCCCTCTCTCCCGCAAAAGAAACACCTTCTAGTCTTGCGGTGCACCGCCGATTCCCTCCTACAAAATGATGTCCCTCCCAACTGCATGGGTTCCTCAGAACAGACCAGGGGAACCTCAGTATAAGGGACTTTAGTAGTAGGTGGAGTCATCACGGGAGGCGGAGTTACCTCGCGTCTTCCCCGAAGTCGTCTATCAATGCGAATAGCGAGGGCCATAGCAGCCTCCAGTGATGGAGGAGAATCATACTGAGCCAACACATCTTTTAATTTGTCAGACAACCCTTGACAAAACTGGCTCCTAAGAGCTGGGTCATTCCACTGAGTATCTGTTGCCCATCTACGGAACTCAGAAGAATATTCCTCCGCTGGACGATTTCCTTGCCGTATTTTACGTAACTTTGTTTCAGCAAGGGAAACTCGATCCGGATCATCATATACCAGACCCAGGGCAGTAAAAAATCGATCCACTGACTGGAGATCTGGGAGCCTGGAGGAATAGAGAACGCCCAAGATTGAGGGTCCCCTTGTAAGAGCGAGATAACAATTCCCACCCTCTGCTCTTCACTCCCAGATGACCGAGGCCGCAGCCGAAAGTACAATTTACATGCCTCCCGGAAAGTAAAAAATTTGTCCCGCCCACCAGTGAACCTGTCCGGGAGAGCAACCTTAGGTTCAGATCTGGTTTGCTCCGGGGGGGACAAAACCTTGGACTTAATGTCTGCAAATTCCATGGACAACCCCTGCAACTGCCGGGCCAGCTGGGCTACTGGATCCATGACAGCTGGGGAGAATCTTTAATTGGGCCGGTGAAAATGTCACGCTGTATAGCAGATATATATATTTGATGTCAGTAATCTATATCAAAAGGGCAACATACTATATAACATGCGCATAGATATATGATAACATAGATTTACCTGACAGAATGTCCAGTGGGTCAAAACGGAATCCGTTATACGCTGTCTCCGGCTAGAGGGTGACCAGGGTCTAAGCTGACCCTAAACTGGGGTCCTAACTAATCCCTCAACCTGGAGGTACTGTTAAAGGTACAGAGGTCCAGGCCACCAGCGTAAACCCTGTCTCCTATCAATCCCTGCCAACTGTATTCTAGTCCTAAGAAGGACCCTGAATACCACCAAAGGGAATGAACAGGTAACGGTTAATGAACAGAAAGACATACAAGAAAGACAAGAAAGAAAGTAAATAAAGTCTTACATACAACACTCACACACAGTAGGAACACCTAAGGTCTCAGAGAAAAACTATAAGCTGTAAGAGTAAAAAACAACTAAGGAACTCTTAGCTTAAGTATTCTCAGAACCGCTCCAGTCTGCTAGACTACATGAATGCTTTCACCGGCGTCTAACACCCAGACTGGCAGGAATATAAAGGAAACTAATTAGAACATAATCAAAAGCAGCCGGGCGAGGCTGCACCTAGCCTTAGCAAAGAGCTAGGTAAAATTAACTCTCTCATTACCAAAAAACAAAGAAACAGCAGCTCAGCTGTGAGAAGTCAGAATGTGCAATCGCGACGATCTTCGTGGCGATGCACCCATGACACCTATAAATTGAAACTTCCGGCCAACTTGCGGATCCCTAACTCCTTCCATGTATCTCTCCTCAAACCGGTGGTACTTAACTCTTTTTCCAAGTCTACAGGTACGCCTCCTGCTCCGGTTTCAGCTGAAAACGAATTTGAGGTAGAGAACATTTTGGCCACCAAAAGGGTAAGAAGGAAGACCTATTTTTTGGTGGATTGGAAGGGTTTGGTCCTGAGGAGAGAACGTGGGAGCCTCGGGAGAACATCCATGCCCCTCTCATCCTAGCTAAATTTCTTTCTGGCCTAAAAAAGGGGGCCTAAAGGGGGGGTACTGTAGCGCCGGCGTCGGCGTCCCTGCCCTCTGCCAGGCAGGGACGCTGTTCCCCTCACCCCTCTGCTCCAGGTCCGGCGTCCTCCTGCCGCTCTGCTGGTGGCGCACGCTCCTTTCCTGCCACTGTGCTTAGGGCGCGCACGCGGGCGCTGCCCTCCCTCTTAAAGGGGCCGCGCGCGTCGCCCTAAGGAGTCCCCGGCCAATGGCCGGAGGACTTCACCTTATATAAGGCCTCTCCTCCAAAATGGAGGTGCCCGAGCAATGTTGTTGCACTGTTCACTACTCTGCTTCAGTCCTCAGGGTCCTTGCCAGATACCTGTCTGATTCCTGCCAGGTTGCTGTCTGTTACCTGCCTGCTAGCTCACCTGGGAGCGCTCATCTGTTACCTGCCTGCTGGCCTACCTGGAGGCTCTGCCGTCACGTACCGTGATCTTCTGCTATTCCAGTGACTCTCGCCCGCTCACCTGGGAGCGCTCATCTGTTACCTGCTTGCTAGCACACCTGGGAGCGCTCATCTGTTACCTGCCTGCTAGCCTACCTGGAGGCTCTGCCGTCACGTACCGTGATCTTCTGCTATTCCAGTGACTCTCGCCCGCTCACCTGGGAGCGCTCATCTGTCACCTGCCTGCTAGCCTACCTGGAGGCTCAGCCATCACAGGTCGTATCTACCTTCTTCCAGAGACTGTCCCGGTCACTTGCTGTGACCTCCTGCCCTCTCATCCAGAGACTGCCCCAGTCACTTGCCGTGACCTCCTGCCTACTCATCCAGAGACTGCCCCCGTCACTTGCCGTGACCTCCTGCCCACTCGTCCAGAGACTGCCCCGGTCACTTGCCGTGGCCTCCTGCCTACTCATCCAGAGACTGCCCCGGTCACTTGCCGTGACCTCCTGCCCACTCGTCCAGAGACTGCCCCGGTCACTTGCCGTGACCTCCTGCCCACTCATCCAGAGACTGCCTCGGTCACTTGCCGCGACTTCCTGCCCATTCATCCAGAGACTACCCCGGTTATCTGCTGTTACTACCTGCCCGTCCACCCTGGTCGCCACCCGCTCTCTTACAAGGTCCGCCCCTTTGTATAGTAGCTCAGAGGTTCCGCCTCCCAGACCCGTTACATTTGCCCATTTTAGGCCGGTTTTCAATTTTTTTCCTGTGTGTCACTCTAGTTATATACAGCACTATTTAGCCTAAAAAAGCAAAAAATACAGGCCACAGAATTGTCAGTGTGTTATCTCCATGCCAGCTCATATATCTGCGTGCTAAAAGTTTGGCCAGTTTAGGCCGGTTTTCAATTTTTTTCCTGTGTTTCACTCTAGTTATATACAGCACTATTTAGCCTACAAAAGCAAAAAATACAGGCCACAGATTTGTCAGTATAGTATCTCCGTGCCAGCTCATATATCTGCGTGCTCCAAGTTTGCCCATTTTAGGCCGGTTTTAAATTTTTTTCCTGTGTGTCACTCAAGTTATATACAGCACTATTTAGCCTAAAAAAGCAAAAAATACAGGCCACAGAATTGTCAGTGTGGTATCTCCGTACCAGCTCATATATCTGCGTGCTCCAAGTTTGCCCATTTTAGGCCGGTTTTCAATTTTTTTCCTGTGTGTCACTCTAGTTATATACAGCACTATTTAGCCTAAAAAAGCAAAAAATACAGGCCACAGATTTGTCAGTGTGGTATCTCCGTGCCAGCTCATACATCTGCGCGCTCCAATTTTGCCCATTTTAGGCCTGTTTTCCATTGTTTTCCTGTGTCACTCTAGTTATATACAGCACTATTTAGAATAAAAAAGCAAAAAATACAGGCCACAGATTTGTCAGTGTGGTATCTCCGTGCCAGCTCATATATCTGTGTGCTCCAAGTTTGCCCATTTTAGGCCTGTTTACCATTGTTTTCCTGTGTCACTCTAGTTATATACAGCACTATTTAGCCTACAAAAGCAAAAAATACAGGCCACAGATTTGTCAGTGTGGTATCTCCGTGCCAGCTCATATATCTGTGTGCTCCAAGTTTGGCCCTTTTAGGCCGGCTTTCAGTTTTTTTCCTCTGTGTCATTCTAATTATATACATCACTATTTAGCCTACAAAAGCAAAAAATACAGGCCACAGATTTGTCAGTGTGGTATCTCCGTGCCAGCTTATATATCTGCGTACTTCAAGTTTGCCCATATTAAGCCTGTTTTCACTGTTGTGCATGCAAGCCAATACCCTGTCTATGGTGCATGCGAAGATGCCTCCTGCCCTGCACCTGCCGTTGCCCAGAGTCAAATAGCACCATCATCAAGCACATACACGTCCTTGTCCCAGCGCAGCCTTCAGTTGTCCATACCCCAGTCATTGGAACATAAGCGGAAATACGCATCCAACGCCCCACAGGCCACAGTACTCAATTCTGATATTTCTCATCTGCTTGCACTCAAAATGTTGCCTTTTAGGCTCGTGGAGACTGAAGCTTTCCACAACCTGTTGGCGGCGGCCGTCCCAAGATACTCAGTCCCCACCCACCACTATTTCTCCTGCTGTGCCGTTCGGCATTATACAAGCGCGTGTCCCACATTACCCATGTCCTCAACAATGCAGTTACTGGGAAAGTACACCTAACCATGGACACGTGGAAAAGTGCTTGTGGCCAGGAACGGTACATCTTGATGACATCACACTGGGTTAACATAGTGGAAGCCGGGCCCCAATCAGACCTTGGGATGGAACACGTCCCAACGCCAAGGCCCTACGTCAATCAGGGTTGCCCCCACTGTGTACAGCTTCTGCACCTCCTCCTCCTCTTCAGCCTCCATCTCCGAACTAAGAACATCAGTCACAAGCTGGAAGCACTGCAGCACTGCCAAAGCCTAGCGGCAACAGGCTGTGCTTAAGCTAATTTGCTAAGGTGACAAACCGCACAATGCTGCTGAAGAGTTGTTGACAGTTCTGAAAGAGCAGGCAGATGTGTGGCTGACACTGCTGAATCTCCAGCCAGGCATGGCTGTGTGTGACAATGGCAGGAACCTAGTGGCGGCTCTGAGGCGAGGCGAACTGACACACGTACCATGCCTGGCCCATGTGCTTAACCCCGTTGTTCAACATTTTCTAAAAATCTACCTGGATCTGCTTGTTAAAGTACGCCGCCTGTGTGCCCAATTTAGAAAGTCAGCTACTGCTTCAGCTGCCCTTGCTGTGCTTCAGCAGCGATTGCAGATTCCGGCTCACCGACTGGTGTGTGATGTCCCCACGCGTTGGAACTCTACACTGCATATGTTAGAAAGGATTTGTGAGCAGAAGCGGGCAGTTGTTGAGTGATAGCATCAACAAGACCGTCGTTTTTCAGGTTTGACTCCACACATAATACCTTAGAAGTAGACATGGATGTCAGACATATGTAACATCCTTCAAAACTTTAAGGAGTCCACCAAGATGGTGCACTGCAAAGACGCCATAATTAGCGTCACCATCCCGCTCATCTGCATTCTGAAAAGCTCTCTGCTCACAATGAAAGAGAATGCATTGCAGGCGGAGCACGAGGACATGGATTAAGGAATCATACAGTGTGATTACACATAGCCCATCCTCATGTCATCCCAATGTGGATTGGTTGACAATGAGGAAGAGGAGGAGGAGGAAGAACAGGAGCTACTTTAATGCGCTATAGACGGTACTACAAGCACAACTGTTATACCGTCTGTTCAGCGTGGATGGCCTGAGGACAGGGAGGAAGAGGAAGAGGAGGACACCTTGGTCAGTCATCCTGTTGGTGAGGACACGGAAGGCTTGCCTGTTATCAGTCTGGCATGCATGGCTGACTTTATGTAGCGCTGCCTTTCCCGTGACCCTCGTATTGTAAAAATATTGGGTAACAGCCATTACTGGGTAGTAACACTTTTAGACCCACGCTACAAGGAGAACTTTCAATCTCTTGTTCCAGAGGCAGACAGGTGTACTAAAATGGTGTAGTACCAGAGGGCCATTGTTGCAAAATTATTAAAAATATGCCCATCTGAAAACGCTGGAGGCAGAGATAATAGTTCGTTGGCCAAACAAGGAGGACAGGTGAAAGAGACACAACTCCAATCCAGCAGAGGCAGGGGAACATTGGCAAAGTTCTGGGAAAGTTTCCTCAGACCCTCCCATCGCCCTGGCCCTGAGGCGCGGGGTAATCTCACAAGGAGTGCAATGTTTTATAAGATGCTGAGGGAGTACCTTGCTGACCGTACCAATGTCCTCCGTGATTCCTCAGTGCCTTATAAATTATTGGGTATCCAAGCTGGACACGTGGTATGAACTGGCTCTCTACGCCCTGGAGGTCCTGGCCTGCCTTGCCGCTAGCGTTTTGTCAGAGGGGGTTTTTAGTGCCGCTGGTGGAATTATCACAGATAAGCGCATTCGCCTTTCAGCAGAAAATGCAGACAGGCTGACTCTTATAAAAATGAACAAGGGATGGATTGGACCAGACTTCTACCAAATGATGACAATGAAACATAAACTCCAATGTAGTGCCTTTTTGGGAGGTGTATTCACATGCACCTCTTCACACCCAAACATGGGTATACGCTAACTGATTTTGGCTATTTGGTGTACTCCTTCTCCTCCTCGTCCTCACCGTCCACCACCACTCGAACACCAGGGTGAACGTATTCCGTCATGCTCCAGCCACTCTATTTTTTGGCAAGGGTGTTATGATGCCCGTCACCAAATTTCAAAAAATATGTACCCCCCCAAGGGAAAATGTTTGCATTACAAGTCTAGGAGACCCACTGCTTTACATTGGGCCTATTTTTTAATGAGGCCTTCCTCCACGTTTCATCATCCACCTCCACTAGATCAACAGGGTTAACGTGTTTTGTGCTGCTGCAGCCAGTATCGAATTATTAACAAGGGTCATTGGTTATGCTGGACCTAAAATACTTGTTCAGAAAAAGGTTGAGGTGTACCCCACAGTGGAAATGTTTGCCAGCCCATATTAGCCCTTTTTAATGTGACATTTTTTTTAAGAGGCCCTCCTCCATGTTTCTTCCAAGGGGGACTGGGGTTATTGGGGTGCATATGACTTGGTAGCAGGGCAGACCTTGCAGTCAATGCATAAGGAAACAGAATGGGAGTGCAAAATGAATAATGTGAAGTGGATTTTCCTGGGCCATCCGGTACCTGGGTTCAAAGGCATATTTGGGTGCATATGACTTGGTAGCAGGGCAGGCCTTGCTGTCAATGCATAAGAAAAGAATATGGGAGCACAAAATGAATAATCTGAAGTGGATTTTCCTGTGTCCATCCAGTACCTGTGTTCAAAGGCACATTGGGGTGCATATGAATTGGTAGCAGGGCAGGCCTTGCAATCAATGCATAAGAAAAGAGTTTGGGAGTATGAAATGAATAATGTGAAGTGGATTTTCTAGTGGCCATCGAGTACGTGGCTTGAAAAGCTTATTGGGGTGCATGTAACTTTGGGGCAAGCCAGGCCTTGCATTCAATGCAATATTTTTTCAGGAAGCCCTCCTGTACCTCTCATTAATGGGGTATTGGGGTGCATCGTAATTCTTGGCAGCACATCCACTCACTGCATAGGCAATAACAGCATAGGAGACCCACTGTTTAATAATGGCCCTTTAAGAAGATTAATGCTGTCTGATGCCCCTGTAAAAATAGGCTCTGTGACTTTAAGAGTCCCTTCTTCATAAATGAAGCAAGATGTGTCTGCTTATGTGTCACACACCACATGGCCAGCTAGGGTTGTTAAATGTTACAATGACATTTCCCAGTGAATGCATTTGTATTGTTTGAAAGTAATGCTAAAGTTGCAAAACGCCTCAAAAACGCTGTGTGTGAACATAGCCCAAGTGGTGGAGGAATGTTTTTGTTTTGGGTTAATTATTTTGGCTTAGATAAAAGTCATTAACCTGGAAAGGATATTCCTTAACATATTTCTCAGCAAAATCCATTTTGGTTTCGCTTTTGTATGTTTTTTGGTGCATCGGTAAAAATGGCATGAAACTCTGACAACATTGTTTAGAGCTGTGACCTAGGAGTCAGAAATGCTTCCAGCGGCAGTTGCCATGATGTTCCCGTGTCATTTGAGCAGCGTTTCCATAATTTCCGGGGGGGATCACGGTAAGAATGCTCGGGTCTCCCATAGACTCCCATAGACTTACATTGGGCTCGTTGTTCTCTCCAATAACCCGAGTATTACAAATTGTTCGACCCGAGCATTTTAGTGCTCGCCCATCACTAGAGCTCACATGAATTCCACATGTGATTTTTTTTCTGAACGCGTCTGTGTGTTCCAACAGCCAAAGAAAAGTGGACACTTTTAGACAAAATACAGAAACAGACTCTAAGGGTAGGTGCACATAATCAGTAATCGCTGCTGGTTTGGCGCTGTGTATTTGTGCAGCGTTCAGATGTTACAGCATAGTGGATGGGATCTTAAGAAATGCCATGCCCATTATGCGTCCACAGACGCCTGCGGCTCACCCACAGAGACGCACATGTGGCGCGTCTCTCCAGACTGGAGTATGTCTATTTATCTTCCGGAGACACGATAAATCTTACCTGTACAATGTATTGGACGCCGTGAATCCACATGGTTCAGTGATCACAAGTGGAGTCACCTGCGTTCATTAGCCTACAGCGGACATGTGCTGCGTCCAAAGCACTGCACAGCAATACCTGATCGTGTGACCTGGCCTAAGAAAATAAATGAGTAAATTTTAGAAAAAAACAAATTCATTTGACCTCTGTTTGTGTCAGTGCAGTCTGTGGCCCCGTCTAGGATTTACGTGAATCCTATTTTAGGGGGATTCAGACAGAGCCCCCGGACGCACTGCAGAAGCGCAGTGTGAACAGTGCTTAATATACTATTGTGTGGAATAGTGCAGTCTATTATACTATTCCGCACTGTTCCAGTGCAGCAGCCAGACATAGACACGGGCCAAATATGGACACCAGCCAGACACGGACCCTGGCCAGACACGGACAGCGGCCAGACACAGACACCGGCCAGACACAGACAGCGGCCAGACACTGACAACAGCCTGACACGGACACCAGCCAGACACTGACACCGGCCAGACACAACACAGGCCAGAAGACATTTTTTTTATGTATATATACCGTATTTTTCGGACTATAAGACGCACCGGACCATAAGACGCACCCCAAATTTTGGGGTGAAAATAGCAGAAAAAAAGTTTTCTACAATATGAGGGAACGTCTTATTGTCCGAATTTTAAGGTACCTGTGGGCCGGCGGTGGTACAGCAGGGGTTGCGGCAGTGGTGTGGCAGAGGTGCGGTGATGCTGATACTGTACTCACCTTCCTCAGGTGAGGTGACGCTGTGGCACGGAGAGCAGAGCCGGGTTTGTGGCTGTGGTGTGGCGGTGGCAGAGATGCGGCGGTGGCGTGCACCTGAGCAGGGTCCCTTCCTCAGGTGTGGTGATGCCGCGGCACGGAGAGCAGAGCTGGGTTTGTGGCAGGTGTGGTGGTGGCAGAGGTGCGGCGGTGGCAGAGATGCGGCGGTGGCAGAGGCGCGATGGGCGGCGTGCACCTGAGCAGGGTCCCTTCCTCAGGTGTGGTGACGCCGCGGCATGGAGAGCAGAGCTGGGTTTGTGGCAGGTGTGGCGGTGGCAGAGGAGCGGCGGTGGCAGAGATGCAGAGGCGCGATGGGCGGCGTGCACCTGAGCAGGGTCCCTTCCTCAGGTGGTGAGGTGACGCTGCGGCACGGAGAGCAGACAGGACAGCAGAGCCGGGTTTGTCGGTGGTGGCTGCCATCTTCCTGAGGCGGCGCGTGCGCAGAGTACTCTGCTTCCTGGGGCTTCAGAAAAATGGCCGCCGCGATCGCTATCTGCGCATGCGCGGCCTACCGCGGCCATTTTCCTGAAGCCACAGGAAGAAGAGTACTGTATCTGCGCACGCGCCGCCTCAGGAAGATGGCCGCCACCACCGGCAATCCCGGCTCTGCTGTCCTGTCTGCTCTCGGTGCCGCGGTGTCACCTCACCACCTGAGGAAGGGAACCTGCTCAGGTGCATGCCGCCCACCGCGCCTCTGCAACGCCGCTTCTCTGCCACCGCCACCGCCACACCGCTGCCGCAACCCCCCGATAAGCTGCGGTCGGGCTATAAGACGCACCCCCCATTTTCCTCACAATATTTTTTGGGAAAAAGTGCGTCTTGTAGCCCGAAAAATACGGTAAATCTGTTGCTGTCGTTTTTCCGCATTTCTGCAGCGTTTTTTTTCACTATTCAAATGAATGGGACACAAAAATGCAAGTGAAAAGGCTACAAAAACACAGAATATTTCCTGCCAACACTGTAGATCAGTCTGCAATGGTGCGTGTGAACAGACACTACAGGGGTTTTCTGAGAATGTAAAAATAATTAGCATGAAATGATAAATCCCCTGTAACTCCAGCACTGATGCTCCGGGGGTCTCTGTCAGTCTTAACATTGCGCTGCAGTGGTCTTGTGGCTTAGGGGGTCTCTGCCAGTCTTAGCACTGGGCTGCAGTGGTCTTGTGGCTCTGGGGGTCTCTGCCAGTCTTAGCATTGGGCTGCAGTGGTCTTGTGGCTCTGGGGGTCTCTGCCAGTCTTAGCATTGGGCTGCAGAGGTCTTGTGGCTCCAGTGGTCTCTTTCAGTCTTAGCTTTGGGCTGCAGTGGTCTTGTGGCTTAGGGGTCTCTGCCAGTCTTAGCACTGGGCTGCAGTGGTCTTGTGGCTCTTTGGGTCTCTGCCAGTCTTAGCACTGGGCTGCAGTGGTCTTGTGGCTCTGGGGGTCTCTGCCAGTCTTAGCATTGGGCTGCAGTGGTCTTGTGGCTCTGGGGTCTCTGCCAGTCTTAGCATTGGGCTGCAGAGGTCTTGTGGCTCCAGTGGTCTCTTTCAGTCTTAGAATTGGGCTGGGAGTGGTCTTGTGGCTTCGGGGGTCTCTGCCAGTCTTAGCACTGGACTGCAAAGGTCTTGTGACTCTAGGGGTCTCTGCCAGTCTTAGCACTGGGCTGCAGTGGTCTTGTGGCTCCGGAGTCTCCGTCAGTCTTAGCACTAGGCTGCAGGGGTCTTGTGGCTCTGGGGGTCTCTGCTAGTCTTACCCCTGAGCTGCATGGGTCTTGTGGCTCCAGGGGTCTCTGCCAGTCTTAGTATTAGGCTGCAGTGGTTTTGTGGCTCTGGGGGTCTCTGCCAGTCTAAGCACTGGCGCAGGGGTCTTGTGACCTTTGGGTCTCTGC
>JARQOD010000001.1:561130452-561234315 GCA_033576555.1 Oophaga sylvatica | reverse complement strand
CCCTTTTTTGGGCCCGGTTTAATTTTTTTTCCCCGGTTCACTCGTTATATACGCACTATTTAGCTAAAAAAAAAAAAAATACAGGCCAAATTTTTGTCGGGTGGGTTCTCCGGCCAGCTCATACTCGGCGCTCCAATTTTGCCCTTTTGGGGGCCCTTTTCTTTTTTTTTCCTGGTCACTCTAGATTACAGAAATATTTTGAATAAAAAAGAAAAAATGGGGGGCCAAGATTTGTCATGGGGTATATCCTCCCCCCCATTTCTGCATGCCCCAAGTTTGCCCTTTTTGGGCCCGGGTTTTTTTTGTTTTCCTGGCCCCTCTATTTTTAAATACAGCCTTTTTACCACAAAAAAAAAAATTTACGGGCACAGATTTTCATGGGGTATTCCGTGCCAGCTCATATTTTGTGCCCCAAGGGGGGGCCCTTTTTGGGGGCCCGGCTTTCAGTTTTTCCCTTTTCAAATTATTTACTCCTTTTTGCACAAAAGCAAAAAACACCCACAGATTTGTCGGGTTGGGATCTCCGTGCCAGTTTTTAACTGCGTATTTCAAGTTCCCCAATTAACCCTGTTTTCACTGTTGGCATGCAACCAAACCCCCCTTTGGGGCATAAGCCCCCTCCTGCCCGCACCCCCTCCCAAGAGTCAAAAAAGCACCTCTCAAGCACATACGGGTCCTTTTCCCAGGAGCCTTCATTTTCCATCCCCCCGTCATTGGAAAAAAAGGGGAAAAAACCGCACCCCAAAGCCCCACGGGCCCCACGTACAAAAATTTTATTTTTCCTCTGTTCACTAAAAAAGTTCCCTTTTTAGGCTCGGGGGGACTGAAGTTTTTCCCCAAATTTTGGGGGCCCCGGGCCGCCCCCAAAAAAACCAGTCCCCACCCACCCATTTTTCGCTTTTGCCGTTTAGGGGATTTACAACCCGGTTTTCCCCCCTTTTCCCCGCCCCCAAAAAATGCTTTTCGGGGAAAAATACCCAAAAAGGACACGGGGAAAAAATGCTTTGGCCGGGGAACGGTCATCTTGATGACATCACCTGGGTTAAATAGGGGAAACCGGGGCCCCCCAAACAGACCTTGGGGGGAACAGCCCCCAACGCCAACCCTACTCAAAAAGGGTTCCCCCCTGTGAAAAGCCTGCACCTCCCTCCTTTTCAGCCCCAAACCCCCAAAAAAATAAAACATCAGCAAAAGGGGGGGGAAACACTGCCCCACCCAAACCCCACGGCAACGGGCTTGCTTGCTAATTTGCTAAGGTGACAAACCCACAATGTGCGAAAGTTTTTTACAGTTCTGAAAGAGCGGGGAGAGGGTTTGGTGACACGGAATCTCCACCCCGGCGGGGTGTGTGTGGACAATGGCGGAAACCTAGTGGGGCTCTGAGCGGGCGAACGCACACCCCCTTGCCTGGCCCATGGTTTTAACCCCGTGTTAAAAATTTTAAAAAAAAATTACCGGGATCTGCTTGTTAAAGTACGCCCCCCGGTCCCCAAATTTTTAAAAAAGTCACTAGGGGTTCAGCGCCCTTGGGGGCTTCGCAGCGTTGCAGATTCCGGTCCCGATGGTGTGTGGCCCCCCACGCTTTTGGGAACCCTTACACTGCATTTTTAAAAAGGGTTTTTTGGGGGGCAAAAGGGGGGCTTGTTGGGATAGCTTTCAAAAAAACCGGGGGGTTTTTTGGGTTTACTCCACACTTTAAACCTTAGAAGAACGGATGTCAACATAGTAACATCCTTAAAAAAATTTTAAGGAGCCCCCCAAAATGTGCCCTGCAAAGCCCAAATTACGTAAAATCCCGCTAAATCGCTTTTAAAAAAACCTCTGTCACAATGAAAGAGAATATTAAGGGGAGCACGAGGACTGGTTTTAAGGAATCATACGTTATTACAATAGCCCATCCTCTGTCCCCCAAAAGGGATTGGTGACAATGGGAAAAAAGGGGGGAGGAAACGGGGTCTTTAATGCGCTATAGACGGTACACAAGCAAACCCTGTTATACCTCTTTTTCAGCGTGGAGGCCGGGGGCAGGAGAAGGGGGAAAGGGGGAAAATTTTGGGGTACCCGTTGGTGAGGACACGGAAGGTTTTCTGTTATCGTCGGCATGCATGGGGGACTTTATGTGCGCTCCCTTTTCCCCCCGGGCCCTCGTATTGTAAAATTTGGGTAACAGCCATTACTGGGAGTAACACTTTTTGACCCCCGCTCAAGGAGAACTTTCAATCCTTGTTCCCCCCGGGAGAAAAAGGGTACTAAAAAGGGGTAGTTTTCCCGAGGGGGCCCCCTTTTTCAAAAAAATTTTTAAAAAAATGCCCCTGAAAACGCTGGAGGCAGAGTTAAAAGTTCGTTGGCCAAACAAGGGGGACAGGTGAAAGGACACAAAAAAATCAGCAGAGGGGGGGGGGGAAAAATTTCAAAATTTGGGAAAAATTTTTCCCAACCCCCCCTGCCCGGGGGCCCCCCGGCGGGGGTTAACTACAAAAGGGTGCAATGTTTTAAAGATGCGAGGGGGAAATTTCTGACCGTACAATGTCCCGGTTCCCCAGTGCCTTTAAAAAATTTTTTGGGTACCAAGGGACACGGGGTATAAAACTGGCCCCCGCCCGGAGGCCGGGCCCCTTCCGCTAGCGTTTTGTCAGAGGGGTTTTTAGTGCCGCGGTGGAATTATCACAGATAAGCGCATTCGCCTTTCAGCGAAATGCAGACAGCTGACTCTTAAAAAAATGAACAAGGGATGGATTGGACCAGACTTTACCAAATATGACAATGAAACTAAATCCAAAGTAGTCCCTTTTTGGGAGGGTTTCACTGCACTCTTCACACCCAAACATGGGTATACGCTAACTGATTTTGGCTTTTTGGGTGAAATCCTCTCCTCCTCGTCCTCACCGTCACCACCACTCGAACACCGGGTGAACGTATTCGTCATGTCCAGCCACTCTATTTTTTGGCAAAGGGTGTTATGATGCCCGTCACCAAAATTCAAAAAATATGTACCCCCCCAAGGGAAAATGTTTGCATTACAAGCTAGGAGACCCATGCTTTACATTGGGCCTATTTTTTAATGAGGCCTTCCTCCACGTTTCATATCCACCTCACTAGATCACAGGGTTAACGTGTTTTGTGCTGCTGCAGCCAGTATCGAATTATTAACAAGGGTCATTGGTTATGCGGACCTAAAATAACTTGTTCAGAAAAGGTTGGGTGTACCCCACAGTGGAAATGTTTGCCAGCCCATATTAGCCCTTTTTAATGTGACATTTTTTTTTAAGAGGCCTCCTCCATGTTTTTCCAAGGGGGACTGGGGGTTATTGGGGTGCATATGACTTGGTAGCAGGGCAGACCTTGCAGTCAATGCATAAGGAAACAGAATGGGAGTGCAAAATGAATAATGTGAAGTGGATTTTCCTGGGCCATCCGGTACCTGGGTTCAAAGGCATATTTGGGTGCATATGATTGTAGCAGGGCAGGCCTTGCTGTCAATGCATAAGAAAAGAATATGGGAGCACAAATGAATAATCTGAAGTGGATTTTCCTGTGTCCATCCAGTACTGTGTCAAAGGCACATTGGGGTGCATATGAATTGGTAGTGTGTAGCCCTGGTACACATACCAGGAGGATGAGTGAGGAGGTAACAGTTAAGGTCTCTTCATGAATCACGTACACTTCTGACACACCCAGCAGGGGTGTGGAAGGGAGTGATTTCTAGTCAGTCAGTTTCCTGTCCTTGGACAGAGTAGACGTGTCCAGTTTGAGCCTGTCTTCAGTTCAGAACGTGGAGGCTGGTACAGGTGGTCTAATTCACCTTAGTTAGTCAGAGCTGTGCCCCACTGGAAGAAAGACTGAACTATCTATTAAGAGTCGAGCAAATCGAAGGGCAAAGTGGAAGGAAGATTATTGGAAAAGTGCGTTTGGCTTGGAAGAGTCCTGCACATTGCTACCGGTTACTGGAGACCGAAGGATCACATTTGTTACAAGCATAGTGGTAAGGAAAACCAGAGATTTACCGGACCCTAGGTCGCGGCAAACAGCCCCTTATAGTCAGTACGTAACTGGGGTCAGGGGAAGTGAAGACTTTGAGTCTCTGCAGGACAAAATAAGAATTCAGCTCCCTCATAGAAAGGGCTCCACCACAAATCTGACTGGCAGAAACAGCTTTGGAAAGCGGGAATCATGAGGGAATACGCTGCAGGCTGGTTTGTATCATTTTCATTGGACAGTAAAGGAGGCCCCTACTTGCTTAGCTGTTGCTCAAAGCTCATTCCTCTCATCAACCCCATCAGCCTCCGCGGACCTGCTTGAACATCTTACAAGTAAAGGTATGGAAAGACGCTGACCGTGTGGGGACTGAGTTATTATTGCATGCCTGCACAATCCCTACCTAACATACCGACCTGAGGGAAGAGTCCTACCTGTAGGGGACCCGACATCTAGCTGCATCACCATCCCTCAGAGATCTACAGCAGCGCTGGTATAAATTACCAGAAGTCTACAGGTGGCGTCACGAACTGTATATAAATCTATCCCCTGTAAATATTCCCCCAACATACGCCAGACCGCCAGGGCCACAGACCGAGCCACAGCTACCTGTGACAATCCCATAGACTTCTACGGGCTCGGCTCTGAGTACCCCATTGCCCTGGTAACCCACAATTGTGGTGGCGGGTCGACACAAAACTTTGGCGTCACGAACAGGATACGAAACTTGCAGCATTGCGAGCCCTGTGTGCCTGTGGAGTGTTTTGGTGAAAAAAAAAAAGACTGTTTGCTGTTGTTTGGCGCCAAATACCGCCCTATTTGCCGCAGATTCGCGCCCTAAGGCGCTGGAGAAGAAGGTGGGCGTACCTGAAAGAGCGCGCAAAGTCTTGGACACGCCCCCGGCTCTGACTCAGCAGCAGGTCCTGCAACAGGAAGTGAACGCTCTGACTCAGAGCGCCTGCGACGAAGGTCCTGTTCCCACTGCGGTGCCTGTGAAATAACAGCGTCTGAAACCGGTAGGCTCCGTTTAACCAAGGGGGCGCTAAGATGTCACAACAACCGGCTGACAGTGCGGCCCCGGCCGGAGGCCCCAATCCCGCACCGTCTGGTATTGTAGCGCAAGATGGGGGCGCAGGCCCTGCACCCAGTCCGGTAGTCCCGATCATGCCACTAACGCTCCCATATATGCCTGGGGCGAAATGGCTTCCCCAATACAGCGGTGAGCCAGGACATTAGCAGGCTTCAAGCGGAAGTTATGCAGCATCCTAGAAATGTACTCCATGCCTGAGAGACAAAAAGCTGCTGTGCTAATAGGGCAGCTAACTGGGCTGTGAGAGGAAGTGGAGATTGGGATACCGTTGATCAGGAGTCGGTACCTGCGATCTTCCTTAAGCTACATGCCATATTTGAAGACCGCACAGAAACGGATCTCCGGATGGCCTTCTATCACTGTTCACAACAGCCAGGTGACAGCATCCGGGACTACGCTTGCCGACTACAGGGAGCCCTGAGAGCCTCAAGCAAATTAACAATTTAAATGCTATCGACGAGAATAGAATGCTGAAAGAACAATTTATACAGGGATTGAGATCCCAGAGGAACGCAGAACTGTAAATTGGTGGTCCTTAGATCATCCGGATGCTACCTTTGATGCCCTAAAGGACATGGCAATAAAAGGGGCTGCGGCCCCTGGGCAAACCCGAGGTGGCCACCCAACATCATCAGGGTGAAGTCACTCTGGAACCGGCAGTAACCCCCTGTTCCCCGCTAGTGGCAGAAACCAAAACGCAGGTGACACCTCCTAGTGAATTGGACTGTCTGCGCTCAGAGGTGCGCCAGCTGACTAAAAATCTGGCCGCTGTGATGATGCCCTACAGCTGCGGAAAGAAGAGGAAGGGAAGATCTTGCTAGCTGACTGCCCAGAGGACGTTCCGTGGATCACCGGAGAAGAAAGAAGACGTCGCCCCCCGGAGGAGGACAACGCCACCCCCCAGGAGCAACCTCTGATCAACACCCTTCTCGTCGAGAGATCGTCTGTTATCGCTGCAACCGGAAAGGTCATCTGTCTACACAGTGTCCTTTAAACGGGCAGAACCTGGGTCCAAGGGCCAACACCCAGGAGAATACCCGTCAGGCCCCCTAGACTGGAACCGCAGGTATGTGGGCGGGCGACCATACCTGTCTATTATTCTAGATGGTATTGCTGTTCCAGCATTGTTAGACACTGGGTCGCAGGGACCCTAATACCTGATGCTCTATATACCAAGTACTGGTCAATGGACAGTCTTAAACCTCCGAGCCTTGACTTTACTGTGTATGCTTCGAATGGTCTTCCTGTAGAAGTACTCGGAACAAAATGTGTAGATGTAAAGGTGGGCAGAGAGGAGTTGAAAGACAAGGACTTCTGGTAGTAAAGACTGTAAATGAGGAGAACGGTTTAAATATCATTTTGGGTACTAACATTATCGGTAATTGTTTGGAGAAGTTGTGTTCTTACTCCAACAGCTCGCTGAGATTGCCCGACCAAGGCAGAGAGGATTTAATCCAAAGAGAGATCCGGGCCCTGGTGTTTCAGCAGCAAGCGAGTTACCGACGGCGAAATTGGTAATGTACGGGTCACTGACTCAGATCCTATTGTGTACCCCCAATGAGTGAAATGATATTTGGTGCAGGGCAGCCATAGGTCTGAGAGGACAGAATTACCAAGCTGTAGTAGAACCCCACCATTCAGAACATAGACCTACACTTATGACTGCTAGAGGAGTAGTAGAAGTGGTGAATGGAAGAGTACCGGTACGGCTTCTCAATTGGGGAGATGATGAGGTAAATTTACCCCGTTATGCAACCATTGCTAAACTTCATGCTGTTGATAATAATTCTATTCTCCCGGCTGAGTCCTTAGACTCCTGTCAAATAGAGGAGGACAATGACCCAGCAACCCAGGTGGCGGAATGGTGTCAGCAACTCCATGTTGGGACGGACACCACTCCCGCTCACCAGAAGCAAGGGGTATTACGGGTGGTGCAAGAGTACGCCAAGTGTTTAGCAAAAATCCACTTGATTTTGGGACAATTAAGGGAGTACAACATCATATCCCTACTGGCAGTCATCCTCCCATCAAGAGCGGTATAGGCCCATACCTCCAGCTCATTATCAGAAGGCTAAAGAAATGTTGAATGATATGAAGAAAGCTGGGGTGATAAGGGATAGTTGTAGCCCCTGGGCAGCCCCTCTAGTTCTGGTTAAAAAGAAAGATGGTAGTATGAGAATGTGTGTGGATTACAGGCAGGTGAACCGCATAACACACAAGGATGCATACCCGTTACCACGTATAGAGGAATCATTAGCTGCTCTGAAAACGGCTAACTACTTTTCTACCCTCGATCTGACTAGTGGTTACTGGCAATGGCTGTGGCTGAGGAGGATCGTGAGAAAACGGCTTTCACCACCCCAATGGGGCTCTGTGAGTTTCGACAGAATGCCGTTTGGGCTCAGTAGTGCCCAGGAACATTTCAGAGAGTGATGGAAAACTGTCTGGGACATCTCAATTTTGAAACCGTGCTGCTATACCTAGACGACGTCATCGTGTATTCCAAGACTTATGAGGACCATCTGAAGCACCTGGCAGAAGTATTCGAGTCCCTGTCCAGGTACGGGATGAAATTAAAACCCTCAAAATGCCATCTACTCAAACAGAAGGTACAATACTTGGGGCACATCGTCAGTTCGGAAGGAGTAGCGCCGGACCCAGAGAAAGTCACTGCCATCCAGAAGTGGCCGGAGCCGAAAAACCTTAAGGAAGTGCGACAGTTCCTGGGACTAACAGGTTACTACAGGAGATTCGTGAAAGATTACACGAAGAAGGCAGCTCCTTTACAGGACCTCCTAGTAGGACAATCCTTAAAGAGCAGAAACCCTCCCTTTAATTGGGGTAAAGAACAGGCTGAAAGCATTCCAAAGATGAAAGAGATCCTGACAGGTGATGAGATCTTAACCTATCCTGATTACAGCCAACCGTTCCTGTTGTACACCGACGCCAGTAATGAAGGGCTGGGAGCAGTTCTCAGTCAGAAGCAGAATGGCCAAGAAAAAGTCATCGCTTATGCTAGCAGAAAACTCAGGCCAACGGAGAGGAATCCGGAAAATTATAGCAGCTTCAAGCTGGAGTTTCTGGCGCTGGTCTGGGCCATTACTGAAAGATTTAAGCACTATCTGGCCTCCAATAAGTTCACGGCGTACACAGACAACAACCCGTTAACGCACCTGGAAACCGCCAAGCTGGGTGCCATGGAGCAGCGATGGATGGCCCGGTTGTCCAATTACCAGTTTACTATCAAGTACCGGGCAGGTCGAAAGAATGCTAATGCTGATGCGTTGTCCCGAATGCCGCATGACTCTGACACGGAAGAAGAATCGGACGACCTGGAAGAAATTGAGCTCCCTGCGTTCCATCGAAATGGGGTAGTCCACGAGCATCGAGTTCACAGAAAGCAGTATGGTGCAACATTAAATCCTTTACCCCATCACAGCTGGAAAGAGACTCAGGACAGTGATCCAGTGGTCAGCCGCATCAAGGAGTTGTTAAAACAGGAATGTTCCTCTTGGAAAAGGATGCACCTATGTCAGCCAAGCTCCTGTGGAACGAGAAAAGCAGGTTGTTCCTATACCGTGAGAAGTTGTGCAGGAGATACGTCAACCCCAGAACCCATGAAATGGTCTGGCAAATCGTGGTCCCCAAGGCAGACGTCCCAATGGTGTTGGAAGCATACCACGATCAAGCAGGACACTTTGGCTGGAGAAAGCTGGAGACCCTGTTGAGATGCCGGTTCTACTGGGTAGGGATGCGCAGCTCCATCGAGAGGTGGTGTCGGAACTGTGGACCCTGTGGTCTCAGAAGAAAGGACTACGGTAGTCAGAAGGCACCCCTGCAACCTATCCGGACGACTCGTCCCTGGAGATTGTGGCCCTGGACCACGTCAAACTGTCGCCGAGTAGATCTGGATACTCATACGCCTTGACCATGGTGGACCATTACTCCAGATTCCTGGTGGTTGTTCCAGTGAAGGACCAGACCGCAGTGACGGCCGCGAAGACCTTTCAAGCAAGCTTCTGCAGACCGCATGGGTATCCGGAGCAAGTATTAACCGATCAGGGACCTGCTTTCGAAGCTGATTTATTCAAGGAATTCTGTCATATGTACGGGTGCAAGAAAATTAGAACGACACCATACCACCCTCAAACCAACGGTCTCTGTGAAAAGATGAACCATATTGTCCTTGACTTGTTGAGATCCATACCGTTGGAAGACAGGAATCGATGGCCGGATTTACTACCTGATTTGGTTGATTTGTATAATCATATACCTGTAAGCTCAACTAACTGCACTCCAGCTTATCTTATGCGAGCAAGGCCCGGAAAACTACCAATGGATCTAGAACTTGGAGTGGTAGAACCGGAGGCAGACGACGCTGTGGAAAACTGGGACGTCAATCGGCAAGAGCAATACAGAAGAGTACAAATCTGTGTAGAGGAAAGTCTCAACAAGGCACGGGAGAAACAGGAAGATGTTTACAACCGAAATGCTCCTGCCAAGCCTTTGATGCCTGGAGAGGTAGTATTAAAAGAAAAAGGAAGATGCACAAATTGGATAACCAGTGGGAACAAGAACCCTACGTCATACAAGATTCTAAATATGACAACAGAAAAGTTTGTGTCGTCAGTAAAGACGGAGGAAGAACAACAACTACTGTGTCCAGAGATCATTTGAAGTTGTGTCCAGAACACTTAAAGCGTTGTGAAAAGAACCCTGTCCTCAATCAAGGAGAAAGAAAGGAAGAGGTCATACACACAGATCTGGGAGATTTTCCTGCGGATTGGCCCCGACTGGGAGATGCTGTGATAATTCCAGTGTTGCAGTTTTATCAGCCACAAGAGGAAGTTCTACCTCCAGTTGTGCCTGTGGTGCCAGTTGAGCCCGCTCAGGAGTTACCCATCCCAGCAACACCTCAACCTGTGGAATCTCAAGATGGATCATCAGAAGCAGCGCCCATACTATGGGATCCCCTGGTGAAGCTGACTCACACCGCCCAGCCATCAGTACGCTTGCCAGATCCATGGAAAGGTTAAGGCAGTTCTATAGTTTGCCGTTACGCAGTGCAGACAGATCGCAACTTGATATATCTGAAACTACACCACGTAGATCAGAGAGAATCACAAAAGGGAAGTTACCCATTAGATATCAGCAGTGATTATAACGAATTGATGTAAATATTGTGAAAAGTCTATATATATATATATGTGTTTTTCCCTATTATGTCTTCGTTTAACAATGGACTCAGAGGCTGAGGACTGAGCCAGCCCAAAAACTGTATCCTGTAAATAGTTGCACTTTTGTGCCTTTTTAATGTTTCACATGAAACGTTGACTTACCTCTGAACCAAAAACCCGTGTGGTGTGGCACTGAGTGAGGTCTGCATTTGGATGTCCTGCAGCCCACCCAGGACCCACGTTGAAGGTTTGGTGCGGGTCCTTCACAAGTATACCGTATATTTATTGAATGCTATTTAATATTTGTATTTCTATATATAATGTTATTGTTTGCAACGTTCAAGATATCCTCACCTCCCGGATGGGACGAACCAATGTTAATTGTTTAATGTTTTCATGCATAAAAAAAATGTCTCTTTATATTTTACAGCCCGGGAGTGCTGTCGTTTACCATGGGGGAATGTGTAGCCCTGGTACACAATACCAGGAGGATGAGTGGAGAGGTAACAGTTAAGGTCTCTTCATGACATCACGTACACTTCTGACACACCCAGCAGGGGTGTGGAAGGGAGTGATTTCTAGTCAGTCAGTTTCCTGTCCTTGACAGAGTAGACGTGTCCAGTTTGAGCCTGTCTTCAGTTCAGAACGTGGAGGCTGGTACAGGTGGTCTAATTCACCTTAGTCTAGTCAGAGCTGTGCCCCACTGGAAGAAAGACTGAACTATCTATTAAGAGTCGAGCAAATCGAAGGGCAAAGTGGAAGGAAGATTATTGGAAAAGTGCGTTTGGCTTGGAAGAGTCCTGCACATTGCTACCGGTTACTGGAGACCGAAGGATCACTATTGTTACAAGCATAGTGGTAAGAAAACCAGAGATTTACCGGACCCTAGGTCGCGGCAAACAGCCCCTTATAGTCAGTACGTAACTGGGGTCAGGGGAAGTGAAGACTTTGAGTCTCTGCAGGACAAAATAAGAATTCAGCTCCCTCATAGAAAGGCTCCACCACAAATCTGACTGGGCAGAACAGCTTTGGAAAGCTGGAATCATAGAGGGAACTACGCTGCAGGCTGGTTGTACTCATTTTCATTGGACAGTAAAGGAGGCCCCTAACTTGCTTAGCTGTTGCCTCAAAGCTCATCCTCCATCAACCCCATCAGCCTCCCTGGGACCTGCTTGAACATCTTACAAGTAAAGGTATGGAAAGACGCTGACCGTGTGAGACTGAGTTATTATTGCATGCCTGCACAATCCCTACCTAACTACCGACCTGAGGGAAGAGTCCTACCTGTAGGGGACCCGACATCTAGCTGCATCACCATCCCCTCAGAGATCTACAGCAGCGCTGGTATAAATTACCAGAAGTCTACAGGTGGCGTCACGAACTGTATATAAATCTATCCCCTGTAAATATTCCCCCAACATACGCCAGACCGCCAGGGCCACAGACCGAGCCACAGCTACCTGTGACAATCCCATAGACTTCTACGGGCTCGGCTCTGAGTACCCCATTGCCCTGGTAACCCACAATTGTGGTGGCGGGTCGACACAGTAGCAGGGCAGGCCTTGCAATCAATGCATAAGAAAAGAGTTTGGGAGTATGAAATGAATAATGTGAAGTGGATTTTCTAGTGGCCATCGAGTACGTGGCTTGAAAAGCTTATTGGGGTGCATGTAACTTTGGGGCAAGCCAGGCCTTGCATTCAATGCAATATTTTTTCAGGAAGCCCTCCTGTACCTCTCATTAATGGGGTATTGGGGTGCATCGTAATTCTTGGCAGCACATCACTCACTGCATAGGCAATAACAGCATAGGAGACCCACTGTTTAATAATGGCCCTTTAAGAAGATTAATGCTGTCTGATGCCCCTGTAAAAATAGGCTCTGTGACTTTAAGAGTCCCTTCTTCATAAATGAAGCAAGATGTGTCTGCTTATGTGTCACACACCACATGGCCAGCTAGGGTTGTTAAATGTTACAATGACATTTCCCAGTGAATGCATTTGTATTGTTTGAAAGTAATGCTAAAGTTGCAAAACGCCTCAAAAACGCTGTGTGTGAACATAGCCCAAGTGGTGGAGGAACGTTTTTGTTTTGGGTTAATTATTTTGGCTTAGATAAAAGTCATTAACCTGGAAAGGATATTCCTTAACATATTTCTCAGCAAAATCCATTTTGGTTTCGCTTTTGTATGTTTTTTGGTGCATCGGTAAAAATGGCATGAAACTCTGACAACATTGTTTAGAGCTGTGACCTAGGAGTCAGAAATGCTTCCAGCGGCAGTTGCCATGATGTTCCCGTGTCATTTGAGCAGCGTTTCCATAATTTCCGGGGGGGATCACGGTAAGAATGCTCGGGTCTCCCATAGACTCCCATAGACTTACATTGGGCTCGTTGTTCTCTCCAATAACCCGAGTATTACAAATTGTTCGACCCGAGCATTTTAGTGCTCGCCCATCACTAGAGCTCACATGAATTCCACATGTGATTTTTTTTCTGAACGCGTCTGTGTGTTCCAACAGCCAAAGAAAAGTGGACACTTTTAGACAAAATACAGAAACAGACTCTAAGGGTAGGTGCACATAATCAGTAATCGCTGCTGGTTTGGCGCTGTGTATTTGTGCAGCGTTCAGATGTTACAGCATAGTGGATGGGATCTTAAGAAATGCCATGCCCATTATGCGTCCACAGACGCCTGCGGCTCACCCACAGAGACGCACATGTGGCGCGTCTCTCCAGACTGGAGTATGTCTATTTATCTTCCGGAGACACGATAAATCTTACCTGTACAATGTATTGGACGCCGTGAATCCACATGGTTCAGTGATCACAAGTGGAGTCACCTGCGTTCATTAGCCTACAGCGGACATGTGCTGCGTCCAAAGCACTGCACAGCAATACCTGATCGTGTGACCTGGCCTAAGAAAATAAATGAGTAAATTTAGAAAAAACAAATTCATTTGACCTCTGTTTGTGTCAGTGCAGTCTGTGGCCCCGTCTAGGATTTACGTGAATCTATTTTAGGGGGATTCAGACAGAGCCCCCGGACGCACTGCAGAAGCGCAGTGTGAACAGTGCTTAATATACTATTGTGTGGAATAGTGCAGTCTATTATACTATTCCGCACTGTTCCAGTGCAGCAGCCAGACATAGACACGGGCCAAATATGGACACCAGCCAGACACGGACCCTGGCCAGACACGGACAGCGGCCAGACACAGACACCGGCCAGACACAGACAGCGGCCAGACACTGACAACAGCCTGACACGGACACCAGCCAGACACTGACACCGGCCAGACACAACACAGGCCAGAAGACATTTTTTTTATATGTATATATACCGTATTTTTCGGACTATAAGACGCACCGGACCATAAGACGCACCCCAAATTTTGGGGTGAAAATAGCAAAAAAAGTTTTCTACAATATGAGGGAACGTCTTATTGTCCGAATTTTAAGGTACCTGTGGGCCGGCGGTGGTACAGCAGGGGTTGCGGCAGTGGTGTGGCAGAGGTGCGGTGATGCTGATACTGTACTCACCTTCCTCAGGTGAGGTGACGCTGTGGCACGGAGAGCAGAGCCGGGTTTGTGGCTGTGGTGTGGCGGTGGCAAGAGATGCGGCGGTGGTGCGTGCAACCTGAGCAGGGTCCCTTCCTCAGGTGTGGTGATGCCGCGGCACGGAGAGCAGAGCTGGGTTTGGGGCAGGTGTGGTGGTGGCAGGGGTGCGGCGGTGGCAGAGATGCGGCGGTGGCAGAGGCGCGATGGGCGGCGTGCACCTGAGCAGGGTCCCTTCCTCAGGTGTGGTGACGCCGCGGCATGGAGAGCAGAGCTGGGTTTGTGGCAGGTGTGGCGGTGGCAGAGGAGCGCGGTGGCAGAGATGCAGAGGCGCGATGGGCGGCGTGCACCTGAGCAGGGTCCCTTCCTCAGGTGGTGAGGTGACGCTGCGGCACGGAGAGCAGACAGGACAGCAGAGCCGGGTTTGTCGGTGGTGGCTGCCATTTCCTGAGGCGGCGCGTGCGCAGAGTACTCTGCTTCCTGGGCTTCAGAAAAATGGCCGCCGCGATCGCTATCTGCGCATGCGCGGCCTACCGCGGCCATTTTCCTGAAGCCACAGGAAGAAGAGTACTGTATCTGCGCACGCGCCGCCTCAGGAAGATGGCCGCCACCACCGGCAATCCGGCTCTGCTGTCCTGTCTGCTCTCGGTGCCGCGGTGTCACCTCACCACCTGAGGAAGGGAACCTGCTCAGGTGCATGCCGCCCACCGCCCTCTGCAACGCCGCTTCTCTGCCACCGCCACCGCCACACCGCTGCCGCAACCCCCCGATAAGCTGCGGTCGGGCTATAAGACGCACCCCCCATTTTCCTCACAATTTTTTTTGGGAAAAAGTGCGTCTTGTAGCCCGAAAAATACGGTAAATCTGTTGCTGTCGTTTTTTTCCGCATTTCTGCAGCGTTTTTTTCACTATTCAAATGAATGGGACACAAAAATGCAAGTGAAAAAGGCTACAAAAACACAGAATATTCCTGCCAACACTGTAGATCAGTCTGCAATGGTGCGTGTGAACAGACACTACAGGGGTTTTCTGAGAATGTAAAAAATAATTAGCATGAAATGATAAATCCCCTGTAACTCCAGCACTGATGCTCCGGGGTCTCTGTCAGTCTTAACATTGCGCTGCAGTGGTCTTGTGGCTTAGGGGGTCTCTGCCAGTCTTAGCACTGGGCTGCAGTGGTCTTGTGGCTCTGGGGGTCTCTGCCAGTCTTAGCATTGGGCTGCAGTGGTCTTGTGGCTCTGGGGTCTCTGCCAGTCTTAGCATTGGGCTGCAGAGGTCTTGTGGCTCCAGTGGTCTCTTTCAGTCTTAGCTTTGGGCTGCAGTGGTCTTGTGGCTTAGGGGGTCTCTGCCATCTTAGCACTGGGCTGCAGTGGTCTTGTGGCTCTTTGGTCTCTGCCAGTCTTAGCACTGGGCTGCAGTGGTCTTGTGGCTCTGGGGGTCTCTGCCAGTCTTAGCATTGGGCTGCAGTGGTCTTGTGGCTCTGGGGGTCTCTGCCAGTCTTAGCATTGGGTGCAGAGGTCTTGTGGCTCCAGTGGTCTCTTTCAGTCTTAGAATTGGGCTGCAGTGGTCTTGTGGCTTCGGGGGTCTCGCCAGTCTTAGCACTGGACTGCAAAGGTCTTGTGACTCTAGGGGTCTCTGCCAGTCTTAGCACTGGGCTGCAGTGGTCTTGTGGCTCCGGAGTCTCCGTCAGTCTTAGCACTAGGCTGCAGGGGTCTTGTGGCTCTGGGGGTCTCTGCTAGTCTTACCACTGAGCTGCATGGGTCTTGTGGCTCCAGGGGTCTCTGCCAGTCTTAGTATTAGGCTGCAGTGGTTTTGTGGCTCTGGGGGTCTCTGCCAGTCTAAGCACTGGACTGCAGAGGTCTTGTGACTCTAGGGTCTCTGCCAGTATTAGCACTGGGCTGCAGTGGTCTTGTGGCTCCGGGAGTCTCCGTCAGTCTTAGCACTAGGCTGCAGGGGTCTTGTGGCTCTGGGGGTCTCTGCTAGTCTTAGCACTGAGCTGCAGGGGTCTTGTGGCTCCGGGGGTCTCTGCCATCTTAGCACTGGGCTGCAGTGGTCTTGTGGCTCCGGGAGTCTTTGCCAGTGAGTCGCCCGCCAGGGCCCGTGGGGTACTCGGACCCGAGCCCGTTGAGTTCCATGGGGGATGTCACGGTGGCCACGACTCGGTCCGTGGCCCTGGGCGCTCACTAAAAAGGGGAATTTTATTTACAGGGGATAATGTTAGTGATTCGTGACGCCACCTTGGTGTCTGGTCAGGGTGACCAGCGCTGCAGCTCAGATCCTCTGGAATGATGGTATTCTGCAGCCAGTTGGCAAACCTCCCACAGGTGAGGTTATAGTCTTCCAGGGCAGGTAGATGTTGTAGTGTAGAAATGGTGCTTGTGGATGTAGCAGAGAGGAATGTGCGTCGCTGGAATAATCAGGGAGACAGTCCGAGTGCAGTTTCAGGGTTTTACTCACAGTCTTTGGCCACAAGACAGATGTCTGCCTGGCACTGTGTCCTCCGGGTGAGGGGTCCAGCTACTCCAGGTAGGTTGGTCGCACCTTCCCAGACTCCCTTTCAGTGTTCTCCTTTCCTGGCCTTTTTCTCTCTCTTTGTGCTTTTTCCACTCCTTTCTTCCTAGCACCTCACCACGCAGTCTCTCAGACCAGAAGCTGTGGTCCTGTCAGGTAACAGATTAATCCTGTGCGTCCTTGGCCCTATATAGCTTCCTTCCGGATGCTGTTGGTGGCAGTAGCAATGACCCATAAAGTGATCACCGCCGTCGGCTTACTAGCAGGGCCTGAAGCTCTCCCACTAGTCTAGGGGCCGTTCCCTGATGGCCTGGTCCTTCCGATCATGGATAGGGCCACGGATGGGATATTCACTGTCCGTGCCCTTGGACCCTTTCTCATGCACTCCAGAAGCTCCTCAGTCTGCTTCTTTCTATCAGAGGACAAGCTCCTCACGGATAGCTCCCCTCTCCACCACTCACTCCTAAAGTCTGTTCTCTAAGCCCTCTTCTCTTTTACTGCTTCCTAAACTCCACCCACCCATACACCCCTTGCTAAACCAGTCTGGTATGAGACCATCCCCCTTAGGGTACGTCCATATGACCAGCTGGTATGGTGTGTGTTGGATGCAGGTGTTGGAGTCCTAGGGGTGTCCCTCCTTACCTGGGAGTGGGGTGTCACACCTCTGGTTGAGGTGCAACACCTCTGTGGCGACTGAACCCTCAGGGCACCACACCAGTCTTAGTACTGGGCTGCAGTAGTCTTGTGGCTCTTTGGGGTCTCTGCCAGTCTTGGCACTGGCCTGAAGTGGTCTTGTGGTTCCGTGGGTCTCCGTCAGTCTTAGCACTAGGCTGCAGGGTCTTGTGGCTTTACCTTATATTATAGCTGCAAAGTGAATAATAACCATCAGGGACCCCGAACCATCGGCCATGGAGCCAGAGGGATTTAGCAGAGTAGTTTTGGGTGCCATGTAGGACCTTTTTTTTTTTAAACACTTTTTATTCTGCTGTTTGTGAGGTAGGATGTAGAAAAAGATGGCAATTCTGCTAATGTTTTCTTTATGTGACTGTAGGACCACTTCACATGACCTATCATGTTTTTCACAGATGCCATGTGTCCCCTATTTGACCTACTGTGCTGCACTAATGTCCATGTTTTTCCAGCAGCACAGTGACAAAGGCCAATACAAGTCTATGGGGTCGTGTAAACATGCCGTCCGTGTGACTCCGTTGTTTAACATGGAAAGTATATGAGAAGCTTTGTAATTTAATTTCCACTATCCATACCAGAAAAAACACGGATGGCACATGGACGGCACACTGATTGAAAACACTGGTGGCACCGAAATACTGTAATACGTACGTGTTTTATATGGACATGGGGGCCCCACTTTGAATTTTGCCTAGGGCACCAATTTGTCTAAAACCGGCCCTGCTCCCACGTATTCATCCACCAACCTAATAAGTGGTTGGCATCAGTGCACTCAGTCTCTCAGACGTCTGAAGCAGGGTATTGTGAATGGGCCACGGAATTCCAGCCAGCAGAGTCAATCAAAAAGGCAGATGAGACTGCTGTATGACTTTCAGGTAAGACTGCTTGGCCGATCATGGTTCTCAGTTCCATCTGTGCACTTTCTGCACTAGACCAATGGATGATAATGTGAAGGAACTGGAGCCACTCTCAGCCATTCAATTTAACACCTTTTCAACATCTTGTGGCTTCAAAATTTGTGCAGCAGTATTCAAGCCTACGAAAGGATGCATAAGGTCCTGAAGATGTTGTATTTGGGCATGTAGCGGTACAGAATGACTACATCCTCCCTTACATCTCTATACCACCACCACTATCAGCACCTACACCAGCACCACCACGACCACATCCATTCACCTTATCGATGCTCGCCTCTTTCAGGAAGTTGATTTTCTAAACACTACTTGCAAAGATATGGCAGGAGAGTAGATTAATTTTTTGTAGCAGTGCTAGAAAAAACACAGTGGTCCTGAAAAATTATTTCTTTGGCCTAGATGGCTGATGCCAATTATTTATTTCCCAGACTAATAAAAACAACACACCAGTCCAAAAAATTATTTTTGGGTCCTGGAAATGGCAATGAGACAGCTGAAAAAATTATTTTATTTTACACACTAATAAAAAACACACACCAGTCCAGCAAAATATTTTTTGGGGCTTACAAATGGCAAAAAGATGGCTGATGTGATATAGTTATTTGCAAAACTACTAGAAAACACACAGCAGTCCTGAAAAAATATTTATTTGGCTTACTAATGGCAAAGAGATGGCTGATGCCAATTATGTATTTCACAACAATTAGAAAACATAGACCAGTCAAGAGAAATTATGTTTTGGGCCAAGTAATAGCAAGTAGATGGCTTCTGGCATTTATTTATTTCCCAGACTTTTAAGAAAACACACACCAGTCCAGAAATATTATTTTGGGTGCCTAGAGATGGCAATGTGACAGCAGATGCAATATATTTTATTAGCACAGCTATAGAAAAACACAGCAGTCTCGAAAAATTATTTTTTTGGCCTATTAATATCACTGAGACAGCTGATGCCAATTATTTATTTCTCAGACTACTAAAAAAACACAAAGTAACAGTACTCTCACAGGAAGGGGGTACAGAGTACACTCAGCAGCTTTAAAGGACAGTACTCTCACAGGCAGGGGAGGTGCAGAATACACACAGCGCAGGGGCGGAACTATCGTGGAAGCAGGGGAACAGCTGCACAGGGCCCGGGCTAGAAGGGGGCCCGTCCCTGCTGCAGCTGCTTCACCTACCACCACGGTAGTTCCGCAAGCTGCCATGAGCGTACCGTACTCTGAGAGAGTTGCCGGTGCAGTGTAGCAGGGGCGCAGTCACACACGCTGTGACACCACTCACCGCCCTACCCCCGCACCTGTAGTCAGCAGCAGAGCATCGGATCCCTCCCCTCCACAGCGTCACAGCTCTCAGACTGTGGAGAGCCATGGAGGGGCGGGGCTAAATGTCGGGGGTGGAGCCACAGACAAGCAGGGAGAAGGAGGCAAAAAAGAAAGAAAAAACAAGAGTGGGAGAGAGAAAAGGTGAAAGAAGACAGAAACACAAGAGAGGCAAGACACAGGTGAGAAGATGATATAGATAATATATAGCTATATATACTGTATATATATATGCTATATATTACTGTCAGTCGCCATCGAGTGCGCGCTTCAGCTGCATGGAGGGAGATTCACCGCAGGAGCGCAGCCAGGTAAGAAGAACTTGTTTTTTTTTGTTTTTTTTTATTGAGAGTGGCAATCCTGGGGCCCGGGCAGACTGTGAGACATGGGGGCAGAATGCTGGACACGGGGGCAGAATGCTGGACACGGGGGGGCAGAATGCTGGACATGGGGGGGCAGAATGCTGGACACGGGGGGGCAGAATGCTGGACACGGGGGGCAGAATGCTGGACACGGGGGCAGAATGCTGGACATGGGGCAGAATGCTGACACGGGGGCAGAATGCTGGACACGGGGGCAGAATGCTGGACACCGGGGGGACAGAATGCTGGACACGGGGGGGGCAGAATGCTGGACATGGGGGCGGAATGCTGGACATGGGGGGCAGAATGCTGGGACACGGGGCAGAATGCTGGACATGGGGGCAGAATGCTGGACACGGGGGGCAAGAATGCTGGACACGGGGGCAGATGCTGGACACGGGGGGGCAGAATGCGGACATGGGGGGGCAGAATGCTGGACACGGGGGGGGCAGAATGCTGGACATGGGGCAGAATGTGGACACGGGGGGGCAGAGTGCTGGACACGGGGGGCAGAATGCTGGACAGGGGGGGGCAAAATGCTGGACACGGGGGGACAGAATGCTGGACAGGGGGGGGAGAGCGGGACACGGGGGGCAAATGCTGGACAGGGGGGGCAGAATGCGGGACACAGGGGGGGCAGAAGTGGACAGGGGGGGAGCAAAATGCTGGACAGGGGGGGGCAAAAAAGCGGGGACTTTGGGGAAAGAATGCTGGACACGGGGGGGCAGAATGGGGGCGGGGGGGGCAGAATGCTGGACATGGGGTAGAATGGGACGGGGGGGGCAGAATGTGGACACGGGGGGCTAATGGGGACTTTGGGACAAATGCTGGACACGGGGGGGGCAAATGCTGGACACGGGGGGCAGAATCTGGACGGGGGGCAGAAGCGGGACAGGGGGGAAATCGGGCGGGGGGGGCAAAGCGTCACGGGGGGGCAGAATGCGGGATTTTGGACAGAATGCGGGACACGGGGGGGGGGGCAGAATGCGACACGGGGGGCAGAATGCGGACGGGGGGGGCCCAAATGCGGACGGGGGGCAGAATCGGACACGGGGGGGCAAATACGGGAATTGGGACAGAATGCTGGAAAAGGGGGGGGGCAGAATGTGGACACGGGGGGACAAAGCGGACCGGGGCAGAATGCGGACATTGGGACAGAATCGGGACACGGAGGCAGAATCGGACACGGGGGGGCAGAATGCGGACCGGGGGGAGAATGCGGGCATTGGGACAGAATGCTGGAAACGGGGGCCAGAATGCGGACATGGGGCAGAATGCTGGACACGGGGGGGCAGAATGCTGGACATGGGGCAGAATGCGGGACATTGGGAACAGAATTGCTGGACACGGGGGCCAGAATGCTGGACATGGGCAGAATGCTGGACACGGGGAGGCAGAAAAACTGGACATTGGACAGAATGCTGGACATGGGGGGGCAGAATGCTGGACACGGGCAGAATGCTGGACACGGGGCAGAATGCCGGACAGGGGGCAGAATGCGAGACACAGGGGGGCAGAATGGAGATACGGGGCATGACGGGAGACACGGGGAAATGACTGGAGACACGGGGGACATGACTGGAACACTGGGGGCAGGATTTAAAACACTGAGGGCAGGTTTGGAGACAGATGGGCAGGATGGATATGATGGAGACAGATGGGCAGGATGGGGGATCATATGGGGCAAAAAAAGTGGAGTTGCCCCAATATGTGCACTGATGAGGATGAAATGATTGGATTGGCAAGGCTGCGTGATGGCATTGCAGGCGTAATGTCCTGGGGGGCAGTTTTAATTGCTGATATATTGTTTTTTGTAGCGCTGTATAAAATTATTGGTTTTTTACAAATAGAAATTTTGGGAATCCCTGGGAATAATGATATCAAGAAAGAGAAAAATTTGCTTAAACTTGTGACAAAATGGAACGAACATTGACCATCTCATTACCCAAAAAGCAGGCCCATAGTTCCCATTGAAATACCAGTAAGTTTTTGATTTTTAACTTTTCTTGTTCTTTATTTTAAGTATTGTATTTGTTCCTGTTTTTTTTTTTTTTACTTCAAAAAAAGAGTTAGTATATGGTGTATACAGGGTCATACACATCGTGTGCGGTATATAGAGTGTAAAAATATTTGGGATACAGGGTCAAACACATCGAGTGGGTAATAAGAGTGTAGTATATGGTGTATACAGGGTCAAACACATCGTGTGCGGGATATAGAGTGTAGATATGGTGTATACAGGGTCATACACACGTGTGCGGTATATAGAGTTATACACTGCTGTATTATACTTTTCATACACAGTTATAATGCCTCTTATTCTTTTATAGAGGTGAGTGTGCCATGTTAATATATGGTATATACAGCGTAGTGTCACATACACGCTGTATTATACAATAATACAACAGTTTCTAATGCTCCATACCTAATATGCAGGATAATGTACAGTGTATATGATTAACCTGTATAAATGCGACATTGGCTTGCCCCCCCCCCTAGTTTTGATCCTGGGGACGCCCATGCAAGCTGCCGTGGTGTTTAGTCTGGTATGGGGCCCGCCGCCACCTCCGGCGCCGCTATGAGAGGAGGTGGGTCGGGGGCCCCGAGCAGTCCGGCACTTCCCCCGTCATGTGACGTGGGGGGGTGTTTCGCGCTTCCTCACGTCAATGCAAGGCTGGCGTGGTGGACGTCGGAGCGTGGGGACGGAGCGGCGCGCGGGACAAAGAGCTGGAGGACGCAGTCACCTTTAGATTGGCAGATTGGTAAGTATGCTTGCTGAGTCTGACTCTCTTTTTCAGGACGCGGCAGCCGCACTTCCCGTCCCGGCACTTGAGGAGAGGGGGGAGAGCCCGGAGGGGGGAGGTGAGTGTATCAAGGGCCTCAGGCCCAGGGACACAGCGGGCCACATTAGAGGCCCCAGGAAGCACAGGCCCTAATGGGGCCCTAGGAAACAGCAGGCCCCATTAGGGCCTAGGCCAAAGGGAAACAGCAGGCGCCATTAGGGGCCTAGGTCCAAAGAAAACTGCAGGCCCCATCAGGGGCCTAGGGCCCCGGAACTGCTGAATAAGGTAATTATTTTGCATTATTCTTGTGAAGAAGAAATTTGTAATCTACCCATAAAATTGCTTTCAAAATTGATGATTTATTCAGTAGAAACAAAAGTACGTATACAGAACAGTTTTTAGATTATTCTGTATACAGGACTGTTGTTCTACTGAATAAATCATCTGTTTTAAAGGGAATTTGCAGGCTGGATTACAAGTTTCTTCACATATTTACTCTGGAGAAAGCCTACTTCCTCACTACCTCAGTTGCTTCCTGGAGTTGGTTTCTTTTCTGTTTTTTTCACTATCATTAGTCCAAAAACCTCTAATTTTTGGGTAATAAGGGATCTTTCTTAACACTACTTGGTTTGACCGGATTGGCAACGCGCGCGGGGGGGGGGGGCCCCATTGTGAAGTTTGCTGGGGGCCCTGCCGTTCCTAGTTACCCCCCCTGACACAGCGGGGTTGAAAGACAGTACTCCCAGGCAGGGAGATGCCGAGTACACACAACGGCTTACAGTATAAAAGCTTGTTGATTGGCTGCGTTTCAACAACTTTTATTTGACTGCCGAACCCAAACAGGAAACCAGATGTACAGTAAAAAGTCCATGTTTGAGGTTCAGTAACGGACACTGCGAGCTCTGAACTTTCCAGTTTCGGGTTCTCTCATCCCTACTTAAAATCTTAGGATCCTGTCTGTCAGCTTGCAAATTGAAAGTAAAATGTGCTCCAGCTACATACAGTGAGCAAACAGGATTTTCCTGGTTATTTTTTTTAGCAATGTATTATTGCCAATACACCACTATGGCTGGAGACAAAAGTTCATGCACTATTTAAGCAGTAGTAAATAGTAGTTGGTGCAATATATACAATAATAAGCATTATTCCAATAAGGTTGCTATTTATTGAGTTCAAAAGCCGGACATAAACACAGTTTTACTTTCATCATTTACTTGGCTGTGAGAAATTTCATCTTTATTCACCATGTTTACAGAATTTCAAAAGTGAGAGAGAAAAGAATGTGTCAGCCAGAGCCCTCTAAAAAATTAGCATCCCCAATCCCTCTATCCTCCAGATCTGCCATAGAGAAGAGCTGGGAGGAGGCTCCCATACATGTGAAATCATGGTGAAATAGTTGAGTTCAGT
This sequence comes from Oophaga sylvatica, assembly GCA_033576555.1. NCBI lineage: Eukaryota > Metazoa > Chordata > Amphibia > Anura > Dendrobatidae > Oophaga > Oophaga sylvatica. Next base: position 561,210,533 of record JARQOD010000001.1, on the reverse strand, counting down.
CTACTTTTCTCTTAAAGTTCTCCATGAAATATTCAGTCACTCCCAAAATTCACATTAAACTAGCTCTACAGTGATGTAGGGGAAGCCCCTGTAAAAATCATGCTAGCATTTTACATTTTAAGTGGTGCAGTGCATGAGAAAATTGCTTTTAATTCAACTGCAAATGAAGGGTCTTTGATGCACACTTGGTGTGGCCAAAGGTTGAGGGCACCATTAATCAATTTGCATTTGAGGACTTCCTCCACTTCTGATTGACAGCACTTGCTTCATCAGAACAAGCTCTTACTGAACTCAGGCAGCATATTTGTTGTGTGTGAGCAGGTTGCAAGATGCATGAAGCACGAGAGGAAGAGCAAGGGTTAACAACTTTAATTTAACAATGGGATACTCCAGGGAGGAAAATAAGCAGTTAAATGGGGGAATCAACAGTTCAATTGTAAAAGATATGCAGGGTTAAAGAGCAATGGATAAAGTAAGGGCAGTCCTTTGGGGTAACTTATGTCAGTAGTTCCTCAGGCTGTGGGAGCTGCAGGGAAATCAATGGTGCCAACATGGCTGGCATGGTGCTGGTCCAACGAAGTCCTGTGTGCAACAATGATCTGTCTTCTAGCGGCAACGGTCGGTCTCCGGTACCTTCCGCTGAGGCCCTAGTCCATAGTTTGATGCAGCCTAGACAGTGAACGCCACAGCACTGTCCGGCTCCAACATAGACCGGCAAGGTATATACTGGCAACTCAGTCCTGTACCCGGTTTCTCTTAGCAGCACGCGCGCTGTACTCACAGACACAGAGCATGCGGCACCTTGCTCTCTGGTAGTCACCGGGCACACTGTACTTCTCACTCTAAAGTCCGCGCTGGTGGCGTCGGGGGTAAACAGACGCCGGCCTGCGCACTGTCGGTGCTCTAGGTATGGAGCACTCCTCTCTTCCTGCTGCGCGCTGCCTGTTCCCGCCAAGACTGACTGCTTCTGCGCTGTGACTGATGCCCCTTAGCCGCGCCCCCTGCTTCCTGGTGCAAAGGTTTGTCCGGTCTCTTATTCTTTCTCCTGGACAACAGAGGAGGCAGCCCCAACAGTTCCGGACCCGGCACAGAGCAGGTACCCACGGCCCAGTCCTTCTCCTTACATGTGCACCGACACTGCTTAGATCTGGTCATGCACACTGTGTCATTGCAGGCATGTACACTGTGTGGACAAGTGCTGTCTCTTTCCTGGGCTTCTCTCTACTGCCCCTGCTCCCTACACTGATACACCCATAAGTGTAGCGAATGAGAGGCTTCAGCAATGAGCCACAAAAAACAACACTGAAACTGTGTGTAAGTGGCTAGGCTCAGACAGTATCAGTGTACACTTGTAGACACATAGGCTGACTTAAGGCAACACTCGCTCTGAGAAAACAAGCGCTGTCAATCAGAACCAGCAGAAGTTTCTAAAATGCAAATTGATGTAATTGTATTCTGAGTCCTTGTCCCAAAAAGTACAGTACTAGTGTGTTTCTCATAGGGGCTAAGTCCCCTGTATACTCTGCGGCTAGTTTGATATGCGTTTTGGGGGGCAAACTCCTTGAAGTTCCCTTGCTGATAGTGGTATTTAAGTAATAAACTTTTTTGTGAATTTTTCTGCAAAACTAATGTCTAATTGGTTAGGGACACATTTATTAACCTTTTGCACTGGTCAGAATTTAGACACATTCATTAATCACTAGTTAAAAGTGTTGCCACGTTTTTGGACAATCTCAATTCAATAGGCAGGATTGTGATTATTCAGTAAGTAACTACTGCTTCTACTACTACTTGCATAGTCTATAGGAAATCTAGTCCTGAAGGATAAATAATGTTAACTATAATAAAATATGAGGAATTCATGTTCAGTTTTATAAGGCCCAGGGTTACAGGATTATGTAAGCACTTTATAAAGTGTGGAAATAATAACAAGGACTTCATTTTTGTAACTCACTTTCCACATGCAACCTAATTATTTTCTTCTCGTGTGCTAAATATACACATGATGCCAGCTGACTAAAGGTAAAAATATGATATTATTTCAGACTATTTCCTACTCTTGATGAGTGATAACTAAAAGGAATGTAATAGAAAAAAAAGAAATAGCCAATATATTGAGATAATCACACTGAAATTGCAACACAAGAAGTAAAAGTTGTGGAATTATGAAAATCAAAGGATGGATAGACATGTTAATAATATGCAAATATCGAAACAATGGAAGCAATATTTTCAAAACATCTCAATTTATTCAGCATTAAGTATGAGCACCACGTGCAGAAATACATACACTTACAAGCCTTGGCATGTTATCAATGAGGAGGTTTCCATGGTCAGAAACACAGCGCTTTGTACGGAGCGGAAAGTCCGCTGCGCCCAAAGCCCCCCCCTTTTGAACGCGCGCTCATTCCGGATGTGTTCTGGAACACATCCGGTACACATCCGGAATGACCGCAGGGCTACATAGCCCTGTGTTATTTCCCTTGCAGCGACGCAGCGTCGCCGCAAGGGAATAGGACATGCTGCGGTCTAAAAAGACGCGCCGCATGTCCGTAAACGCAGGTCTTCCGCCTGCGTGTTTTTAAGCATAGTGGAGACGGGATTTCTTGAAATCCCCTCCACTATGCGGTAACATCTGGACGCTGCGTGTTTGACGCTGCGCCAGCGCACAGCATCAAACACGCAGCGATTCCTGACTGTTTCCTGACCGTGGAAACATACCCTAAGACATGTTCTGCCGTGCTGAATGCACTTTGACATGTAAAATCATCAAGATCCACTGCTAGCAGCTGCCATTGCAATTGTCGACAAATGATGTCCCAGATGTCCTATATGAGAGACTCTGCAAGACATGGTAGTACCAAACTTTTACGGAACAGAAAGAGGGAAAAAATATGTGGTGCACGTAAAGCGCAGAAGCAAATTTTGACCATGCCAATTACACTGTAACAATCTTCTTTGATTATTGCATTTTTGCTGCATTTTATGGGGCTTCCCACGTATTTGAGGCATTTTTGGTGCAGATGTGAAGTGCGTTTTTAATGTATATTTCTATAATACAGGAACGTTTTGATTCTGCATTTAAAAAAGTAACTGCAGTTTTTTTACTTGTGTTTTTTATCAAGTTCCACATAAAAGACTTTAGAGAAAAAAAAGTCACAAAACCTCACAGTTCAGCAGCGTCTTTATATGTACAGTGAGCACAGCTTTCATGAAATCACATCCATTTTCTTGGACAGTAAAATTTCTGTGCAAAAAAAGGACAGCAGAAAAAAATGGAGCTACGTGTGAACACAGGATAAATATCCAAGCAAAAATGATGTGATTTCATTAAAACTCCGCTCATGATGCGTCTTTTTATGTGGATTTTTTCTTATTGACTTCTATGTGGAACTTGAAAAAAATGCATGCAAAAAATGTGTAGAATCAAAGCTTTTCTGCAATATTAACCCCTTTCCGACATCGGGCGTACATTTACACAGATGTCGGACTCCCTCCTTTGATGAGGGTTCCAGCAGTGAGCCCACATCTTTCACGGGACATGTCAGCTGTTTTGAACAGCTGACATGTGCCCGAAACAGCCGCGGGTGGAATTGTGTTCCACCCGCGCTATTAACCCTATAAATGCCGCTGTCAAACTTTCCGGCCATTGTGCAGGAAATCCACCCATCGGTGATTCCCGTCACATGATCGCGGGTCACCGATAGTTTGGCATGACAACCAGAGATCTCATGGAGACCTTTATGGTTGTCACTGCCGGATTGGTATGAGCGCCACCTGGTGGTAGGCGCTCATAGCAAGTCAGCAAATTTGCTACATACAGGTGATCCAATCATCGCCTGTATGTAGCAGAGCCGATCGGACAAGTGCAGCTTATAGTCTCCCATGGAGACTATTGAAGCATGCTAAAAATTAAAAAAATGTTTTTAAAAATATTTAAAAAAATATATAAAATATATAAAAGTTCAAATCACCCCCCTTTCGCTCCATTCAAAATAAAACAAAAAAATCAAACATACACATATTTGGTATCACCGCGTTCAGAATCGCCCGATCTATCAAAAAAAAGGATTAACCTAATCGCTAAAAGGCATAGCGAGAAAAAAAGTCAAAACGCAAGAAATATGTTTTTTGCTCGCCACGACATTGCATTAAAATGCAATACCGGGCGATAAAAAGATCTTATCTGCACCAAAATGGTATAAATAAAAATGTCAGCTTGGCATGCAAAAAATAAGACCTCAACCAACCTGAAATCACGAAAAATGGAGATGCTACGGGGATCGGAAAATGGCACAATTTTTTTTTTTTTTAGCAAAGTTTGGTTTCTATGAATGAACTATGGTTTCTATGAACTTGTAATGACCTGGAGAATCATAATAGCAGGTCAGTTTTAGCATTTAGTGTACATGGAAAAAACAAAAAAACAAGTGTTTTTTTGCAATTTCACAGCAATTTTTTTCCCGTTTTCGAGTACACGACATGGTAAAATGAATGGTGTTGTTCAAAAGTACAACTCGTCTCGTAAAAAACAATCACTCACACGGACATATTGACCCAAAAATAAAAAGTTATGGCTCTAGGACAGGGGTGGGGAATCTTTTTGCTGCCAAGGGCCATTTGGATATTTATACCATCCTTTGGGGGCCCTACAAACTCCGGCCACAAAGTACATCCTGACTCTGGCACTGGTGTCAGGACATAATCTTTAATTGCATGCCCTTCAGTGTTCAGTAGTGAACACTGCGTGTGTGTGCTAACAGAGCAAGAAGAAATTAATGAGCTGGTGGTAATCAAAATACAGCTCCCTGCCCAAAATTACGGTCCCTGAGAATCTGCCCGGGGGGCTTGATAAAAGGTCATCGAGGGCCGTAAATGGCCGGGGGCCTGAGGTTCCTCATCCCTGCTCTAGGAAGAAGGGGAGCAAAAGATGAAAATGAAAAACCAAAAATACCTCTGGTCAGACGTACTATTCCGTCCATGTGACCTGGGACTTAATTCCCATGGACTGAATAATAAGTCATGGGCGATCAGCCGCGCTTACGGGTGGAGCGCGGCCGATCACAGTCGGGTGTCAGCTGATTCTCACAGCTGACACCCGGCACTAAGTGCCAGGAGCGGTCACGAACCACTCCCGGCACTTTAACCCCCGCACACTGCGATCAAACATGATTGCAGTGTTCAGGTGGCTGCAGAGGGGATGACAGCCCCTCTGCATTTGGATCGAAGACCCCGCGGTCCCGAGCGCTGCCATGGAGACCCGATAAGACAGTGATGCACAGTGATGACCAATAAGTCTCACAGGTCAGTGTTATAGAAGCTGCAGCGCTGACAGCTTCTATAGTATGCAGATCTGCATGCTATAGAAGAGATCAGCCTGCACAAAATGAGTGTCCCATAGTGGGACAATGTGTAAAACTAAGAATTAAATAAAAAAAATTTTTAAATAATTGTAAAAATATTTTTAAAAATAACAAAAAATAATAATAAAAAAATCAATATTTATTGTATCAATAAATAAATATTTTAATTATAAAATCTAAACAATAAAAGTACACATATTTGGTATCCCTGCGTCCATAACGACCCGCCCTATAAAAATGTCCCATTAGTTAACCCCTTTAGTGAACACCATAAAAAAACAAGGCAAGAAAACAATGCTCTATCATCATACCGCCGAGCAAAAAGTTAAATAACACGCGATCAAAAAAACATATAAATAAACATGGTACCACTGAAAACGTCATCTTGTCATGCAAAAAATGAGCCATCATACAGCATCATCAGCGAAAAAATAAAAAAGTTATGGCTCTCAAAATGAAGCGATGCAAAAATAATTATTTTTTTATAAAATAGTTTTTATTGTATAAAAGCGCCAAAACATAAAAAAATAATATAAATGCTGTATCGCTGTAATCATACTCACCCAAAGAATAAAACTGCCTTATCAATTTTACCACACGTGGAACGGTGTAAACGCCCCCCCAAAGAAATTCATGAATTGCTGGTTTTTGTTCATTCTGCCTCCCAAAAATCGGAATAAAAAGAGATAAAAAAATGTCATGTGCCCAAAAATGATACCAATAAAAACGTTAACTCGTCCCACAAAAAACAAGACCTCACATGACTCTGTGGGCCAAAATATGGAAAAATTATAGCTCTCAAAATATGGTGATGCAAAAACTATTTTTTGCAATAAAAAGCATCTTTTAGTGTGTGACAGCTGCCAAACATAATAACCCGCTATAAATAGTAAATCAAACCCCCTTTATTACCTCCTTAGTTATGGAAAAATAATAAAATAAAAAAATGTTTTCCATTTTCCCATTAGGGTTTAGGGTTAGGGTTGGGGCTAAAGTTAGGGTTAGGGTTGGGGCTAGAGTTGGTGTTAGGGTTTGGATTACGGGTAGTGTTGCAATTAAGGTTAGGTTTAGGATTAGGATTAGGGTTAGGGTTTGGATTAGGATTAGGGGTGTGTTAGGGGTAGGTTTGTGGTTAGGGTTATGGCTGGGGTTGGGATTAGGGTTAGGGGTGTGTTGGGGTTAAGGTTGGAGTTAGAATTGAGGGATTTCCACTGTTTAGGCACATCAGGGGCTCTCCAAACGCGACAAGGCATCCAATCTCAATTCCAGCCAATTTTGGTTTCAAAAAGTCAAACGGCGCTCCTTCCCTTCCGAGCCCTGCCGTGCGCCCAAACTGTGGTTTTCCCCCACATATGGGGTATCGGCGTACTCAGGAGAAGTTGCACAACAACTATATCTGTCAATTTTCTCCTTTTACCCTTTTGAAAACAAAGAAATTGTTTGTAAAAGATCATTTTTGTGACTAAAAAGTTAAATTTTCATTGTTTTCTTCCACATTCCAAAAATTCCTGTGAAACACCTGAAGGGTTAATAAACTTCTTGAATGTGGTTTTGAGTAACTTGAGGGGTGCAGTTGTTAGAATTGTGCCACTTTTGGGTATTTTCTGCCATATAGACCCCTGAAAGTGACTTCAAATGTGAGGTGGTCCCTAAAAGAAATGGTTTTGTAAATTTTGTTGTAAAAATGAGAATCGCTGGGCAAGTTTTAACAATTATAACTTAACCCCTTCACCCCCAAGGGTGGTTTGCACGTTAATGACCGGGCCAATTTTTACAATTCTGACCACTGTCTCTTTATGAGGTTATAACTCTGGAACGCTTCAACGGATCTTCGCGATTCTGAGATTGTTTTCTCGTGACATATTGTACTTCATGTTAGAAGTAAAATTTCTTCGATATAACTTGCGTTTATTTTTGAAAAAAAAACGCAAATATGGCGAAAATTTTTAAAATTTTGCAATTTTCAAACTTTGAATTTTTATTCCCTTAAAACAGAGAAATAAATCACACAAAATAGTTAATAAATAACATTTCCCACATGTCTACTTTACATCAGCACAATTTTGGAACCAAAATTTTTTTTTGTTAGGAAGTTATAAGGGTTAAAAGTTGACCAGCGATTTCTCATTTTTACAACAAAATTTACAAAGCCATTTTTTTTAGGGACCACCTCTCATTTGAAGTCACTTTGAGGGGTCTATATGGCAGAAAATACCCAAAAGTGACACCATTCTAAAAACTTCACCCCTTAAGGTACTCAAAACCACATTCAAGAAGATTATTAACCCTTCAGGTGCTTCACAGGAACTAAAGCAACGTGGAAGGAAAAAATGAATATTTAACTTTTTAGCCACAAAAATGATCTTTTACAAACTTTTTTTTTATTTTCACAAGGGTAAAAGGAGAAAATGGACAGATAAGGTTGTTATGCAATTTCTCCTCAGTACGCCAATACCCAATATGTGGGGGAAAACCACTGTTTGGGCACACGGCAGAGCTCGTAAGGGAAGGAGCGCCGTTTGACTTTTTCAAACTAAAATTGGCGGGAATTGAGATTGGACGCCATGTCGTGTTTGGAGAGCCCCTGATGCGCCTAAACAGTGGAAACCCCCACAAGTGACACCATTTTGGAAACTAGACCCCTAAGGTACTTATCTAGATCTGTTGTGAGCACTTTGAACCCCCAAGTGTTTCACAAAAGCTTATAATGCCTGGGTGTGAAAAAAAAAAAAAACAATTTTCCACAAAAATGATTTTTTAGTCCCAAATTTTTGAATTTTCCCAAGGAAATTGGACCCCAAAAGTTGTTGTCCAACTTGTCCTGAGTACGCTGATACCCCATATGTGGGGGGGAACTGTTTGGGTGCACGGCAGGGCTTGGAAAGGAAGTAGTAACGTTTTGGAATGCAGACGTTGATGGGGGTCATGTTCCGTTTGCAGTGCCCCAGATGAGCCTAAACAGTGGAAACCCCCCACAAGTGACCCCATTTTGTAAACTAGACCCCCTAAGGAACTTATCTAGATCTTTGGTGAGCACTTTGAACCCCCAAGTGCTTCACACAAGTTTATAATGCCCGGGTATGAAAATAAAAAATCCTATTTTTTTCCCACAAAAATTATCTTTTAGTCACTATTTTTTTATTTTCCCAAGGGTAACAGGAGAAATTGGACCACATAAGTTGTTGTCCAATTTGTCCTGAGTACGCTGATACCCCATATGTGGGGGGGAACCACTGTTTGGGCGCACGGCAGAGCTCGGAATTGAAGGAGCACCATTTGACTTTTTCCAACCAAAATTGGCTGGAATTGAGATTGGATGCCATGTTGCATTTGGAGAGCCCCTGATGTGCCTAAACAGTGGAAACCCCCCACAAATGACCCCATTTGGGAAACTAGACCCCCTAAGGAACTTTTCTAGATCTTTGGTGAGCAATTTGAACCCCCAAGTGCTTCACACAAGTTTATAACGTAGAGCCGTAAAATTTAAAAATCATATTTTTTTCCACAAAAATGATCTTTTCACCCCAATTTTTATTTTTCCAAGGGTAACAAGACTCCAAAAGTTATTGTGCAATTTGTCCTGAGTGCGCTGATACCCCATATGTGGGGGTAAACCACTGTTTGGGTGCATGGCAGAGTTTGGAAGGGAAGGAGCGCCGTCTGACTTTTTCAACGCAGAATTGGCTGGACGCCATGTCGTGTTTGGAGAGCTCCTGATCTGCCTAAACAGTGGAAACCCCCATAAATGACACCATTTTGGAAACTAGACCCCTCAAGGAACTTATCTAGATGTGTGGTGAGAACTTTTAACCCCAGGTGTTTCACTAAAGTTTATAACGTACAGCCGTAAAATAAAAAATCCTTTTTTTTTTTACAAAAATGATTTTTTCGCCCCCAATATTTTATTTTCACAAGGGTAACAGAAGAAATTGGAACCCAAAAGTTGTTGTCCAATTTGTCCTGAGTAAGCTGATACCCAATATGTGGGAGAAAACTACTGTATGGGCACGTCAGGGCTCGGAAGGGAAGTAGTGACGTTTTGGATTGCAGACTTTGATGGAATGGTCTGGGGGCGTGATGTCGCATTTGGAGAGCCCCTGATGCGCCTAAACAGTGGAAACCCCCCACAAGTGACCCCATTTTGCAAAATAGACCCCACAAGGAACTTGTCTAGATGTGTGGTGAGCACTTTGAACCCCGAAGTGCTTCACAGAAGTTTATAACGCACAGCCGTAAAAATAAAAAATCTTTTTTTTTTTTGCAAAAATGATTTTTTTTGCCCCAATATTTTATTTTTACAAGGGTAACAGGAGAAATTGGACCCCAAAAGTTGTTGTCCAATTTGTCCTGAGTAAGCTGATATCCAATATGTGGGAGAAAACTACTGTATGGGTACACGTTGGGGCTCGGAAGGGAAGTAGTGACGTTTTGGATTGCAGACTTTGATGGAATGGTCTGGGGGCATCATGTCGCATTTGGAGAGCCCCTGATGCGCCTAAACAGTGGAAATCCCCAATAAGTGACCCCATTTTGGAAAATAGACCCCACAAGGAACTTATCTAGATGTGTGGTGAGTGCTATGAAGCCCCAAGTGCTTCACAGAAGTTTATAATGTACAGCCGTAAAAAACAAAAAAATAATTTTTTTTGTACAAAAATGATATTTTCGCCCCCAGTTTTTTATTTTCCCAAGGGTAACAGAAGAAATAGGACAAATTGCACAATAACTCTTGGGGTCCAGAGTACGCTGATACCCCATATATGGGGATAAACTACTGTTTGGACGCATGGCAGAGCTGAGAAGTGAAGGAGCACCGTTTGACTTTTTCAACGCAGAATTGGCTGGAATTGAGATCAGACGCCATGTCACATTTGGAGAGCCCCTGATGTGCCTAAACAGCGGAAACCCCCAATTCTAACTCCAACCCTAACCCCAACACACCCCTAACCCTAGTCCCAACCCTAACCACAAACCTAACCCTAACACACCCCTAATCCCAACCCTAACCCTAATCCTAACTTTAGCGCCAACCCTAACCCTAACTTTAGCCGCAACCCTAACCCTAACCCTAATGGGAAAATGGAAATAAATACTTTTTTTTAATTTTATTATTTTTCCCTTACTAAGGGGGTGATAAAGGGGGGTTTGATTTACTATTTATAGCGGGTTTTTTGATTGGCAGCTGTCACGCTAAAAGACGCTTTTTATTGCAAAAATTGTTTTTGCATCATCACATTTTGAGAGCTATAATTTTTGCATATTTTGGCCCACAGAGTCATGTGAGGTCTTATTTTTTGCGGGACGAGTTGACGTTTTTATTGGTACCATTTTTGAGCACGTGACATTTTTTGATCGTTTTTTATTTTGATTTTTGGGAGGTTAGAATGAACAAAAATTAGCAATTCATGAATTTCTTTTGGGGGAGGCGTTTTTACCGTTCCGCCTGTGGTAAAATTAATAAAGCAGTTTTATTCTTCGGGTCAGTACGATTATGGCGATACCTCATTTATATCATTTTTTCATGTTTTGGCGCTTTTATAGAATAAAAACAATTTTATATAAAAAATAATTATTTTTGCATCGCTTTATTCTGCGAGCTATAACTTTTTTATTTTTTCGCTGATGATGCTGTATTGTGGCTCATTTTTTGCGGGACAAGATGACGTTTTCAGCGGTACCATGTTTATTTATATCGGTCTTTTTGATCGCGTGTTATTCCACTTTTTGTTCGGCGGTATGACGATAAAGCATTGATTTTTTGCTTCGTTTTTTTTTTTTTTTTTTTTTAAGGGGTTCACTAAAGGGGTTAACTAGTGGGACAATTTTATAGGGGGGTCGTTACGGACGCGGCGATACCAAATATGTGTACTTTTATTGCTTTGTTTTTTTTATTTACAGGAAGAAGTGAATTTATTGGGGAATTATATATATATTTTTTTTATTTATTTTGGATTTTTTTTTAAAACATGTTTATTTTTATTTTTTTAACTTTTTTACTTTGTCCCAGGGTGGGACATCACTGTATTTTATCAGATCGCTGGTGTGACAGTGTGCACAGCACTCTGTCACACCAGCGATCGCTCAGGCAGTGCAGCAGGCTTCTCAGTGCCTGCTCTCGGCAGGCACTGAGGTAGCCGCCTCCCTCCAGGACCCCGGCGCCATCTTGGATCCGGGTCCTGGGAGGGAGGAAGCCCTCAGAACAGCGCAATCACATCGCGCTGCTCTGAGGGTCTCAGGGGGGCGCGCAGGTAGCCCCCACCCTGCGCGATCCTCCCCTGTGCCCCCAGTACACCGCGATCATGTTTGATCGCGGTGTGCAAGGGGTTAATGTGCCGGGAGCGGTCCGTGACCGCTCCTGACACACAGTCATGGGTATCAGCTGTGATAATCAGCTGACACCCGGCCGCGATCCCCACGGGAGCGCGTCCGATCGCACGAGACGTACTATCCCGTCCCCGGTCATACGGGCCCAGGTACCATGGACGGGATAGTACGTCCGATGGCAGTAAGGGGTTAATAACAAAAAATTTTTTTTCCAAAATAGTGCTGATGTAACGTAGACGTGGGAAATGATTTTTAGTAACTATTTTATGTGACGTATTTCTCTGTTTAAAAGGGCATAAAAATTCAAAGTTTGAAAATTGCGAAATTTTCCAAATTTTCGCCATATTTCTGTTTTTTTCATAAATAAATGCAAGTTATATCAAAGAAATTTTACCACTATCATGAAGTTCAATATGTTACGAGGAAACAATCTCAGAATCGCGAAGATACGTTTAAGCGTTCCAGAGTTATAACCTCATAAAGGGACAGTTGTCAGATTTGTAAAAATTGGAACGGTCATTAACGTGCAAACCACCCTTGGGGGTTAAGGAGTTAAAAACACTGCCTCAAATCTGCACCAAAAATGTATCAAATAAGGGGGAAAATGCATAAAACCCACAGCAAACACGCAATATTCAGAAAAGATTGTTATTGGATGATTTGGTATGGACACTTGCAAAAGAATGTGCAGAAAAAATGCAATTTGTTACCATCTTTTCAGTTAGCCATTAAAAGGTATCAACCACTGAGGACTCTCAAGTCTAAATATTTTTCTATCTACTGGCTAACACGGTACGAAGATACACATCTTTCCTATATAGAAAAAATGCAGCATTTACGCTATGTGTGAACATGGTCTCAGCGTTACATTTTTATTAAAAAATTTTTATGGGTTTGATTTAGAAAAATTTAATCACACCATTTTTTTACACCATTTACTGGACACCGAAAATAATTTGATCACTCTGTTGTTTGAGTTGTTACAATGCCAGAAACACCAAATAAGTTTGTTCTTTAAATTTAATTAAATTGAATTTAATTTAATTTAATAGGGCTAAGCGCATATGTTTCAATGATCAGCTGTTTTTTCAGGAAAGCCAAGTAATAAAAGAACGTATACAAAAAAGGGGTTATAATGCATATAACATCAAACGTGCATTTAATAAATCCTCTAGTCAGCCCCGAATCTTATCTACAAAGCTTCTACTGTAGAAAACACAGATTCTCTTCTAACATTTTCTACACCGTTTAGGCCTCTTTCACACTTCAGTCGTGCGACGTCAGTCAAAATCCGCCATTTTTTGAAATTGGCGGATACCGATTTTCCCATAGACTTGTATTACTGGCGGATCGCGGCGGATGGTTGTCCGCTGTCTCCGCTTTTTGGCGTCCGCTGTCTCGATTGGACGGACATTGTAACGTTTTTTGTCTGCGTTAAAATGGCGGATGGTGGCGGATTTTGGCGGATCCGCCAAATCCGCCAAAATTTTATAATGTGCGCCAATGAGTGGCGGATCCGCCATTTGGCGGACTGACACGGCGGATCCGCCTTTTTGGACTGAGCATGCTCCAAGTTGGTTACATTTCCAGACAGGCCAAAGCCAATATAAACAAGCCAGGTGACTCATTGCCACACATGAAGACAAAGCAGCCAGACCAGCAAGACACATCTGTTGAAGATCCTGCCATTGAAGCTATTGAAGACACTGCTATAAAAACCTGAAGACCCCTGCAAGCAAGAGTCCAGAGCCTGCAATCAAGCTACAAGACCTTGCCTGAAAGTGTGTTTGATAGCCCAGCTGTATCCTGCAAACAAGTGTGAGTATATACTGGATAATGCCTTCATATGTGATTGCAGCCATGTTTGAGTGTGTGTCCTACCTATTTTTTTTTTCACTATTTTGTGTGCGTGTGTGTGTGTGTGTGTGTGTGTGTGTGTGTGTGTGTGTGTGTGTTATTCATGCATGCTTGATATTTTTTTTCCAGCATTAGTTTTTTACCCTTTTTTTTAAACATGTATACTTGTCATAATGTACTATTTTTTGTGTGAGTGTATTTAATGCATTCTTGACTGTTTCCTGTATTTTTTTTTTTTTATTTTTTACAACATGTTAACTTTTAATGATGTACTAGTATTTTTGTGTGTTCATGCATGTAAATTTTTTTAACACACTACAATTTTTTACAACATTTAGTATTTACAAATTTTGTTGGTGTGTTTGTGCGCATGCATGTGTAAAGTGTTATTTTTACATGTATTTTAATGTGATATATATTTTTTAAATAAAGAGTGTTCAAGCTCATACTTTAAAAAAAAATAAATTAAAAAAAAAAGTATTAAAAAATGTCCAAAAAACAATGTCCGTAGTATTTTTTCATATCTTTTTATTACTGTTATAATGCACAGGGGTGTATTGCTTTTCAAATATAACTCAAAACATAAAATGGTTTAAAAACAGTGTGATACTAAGGTATTGTAGTGTATACAAAGTCAATGGGGGTGTATACAAAGTTATAAAAATGGGGTGTATACAAAGTATACAAAGCAAATTTTGTGCATACATAGACATGGGGTATATAAAAAGTCAATGGGGTGTATACAAAGATATACAAAGTAAATGGTGTGCATACATAAACAATGGTGTATATAAAACCAATGTGGTGCATACAATGTCAATGTGGTGTATCTTTAAGGTATTATGGGTTGGTATGTAAATGAAGTTTTTGTTGTTTTTTTTTGTCTCGTTGTGAGTGAAACAAATTGAATTTATTTATTCAGTACTTTATGCATTGCGTAGCAAAGATGATTTAAAACACTGCCATTTTTTTTTTTTATCTGGGGGCTATTAATCTTTGAGATAACTTGGAGGAGACAGTGCCAGGTTTTAACAGGATAGTCTGCCAGACTGAAGTTGAGTGATAACTATATAGTCAACTTGTTATCTGTTTTGTATGCTAATTGGCCTTGGCCTAATTGATTTGTTGGGACAGTCTGTCACTGGACAGTCAGAGAGGGTAGTTGTCCAGAGGAGAGTGAAACCTAACAAAGTTCACTGATGTAAGTATATTGTCATTTGAGCGTATATAACTATTATATTGGCTAAAATGGCTTTATCCTTACAGATTGCTTGCGCCAGTCAGTCGGACAGGACAGTCGGACAGAGGATAGTTGGCCAGAGGAGAGTGAAACATAACAAAGTTCACTGTGATGTAAGTATATTGTCATTTGAGCGTAAATAAAAAGTATATTGGCTTAGATTGGCTTTATACTTACAGATTTATTGCGACAGTCAGACACAGGACAGTTGGACAGAGGACAGTCGGACAGATAGTTTGCCAGAGGAGAGTGAAAGCGAACAAAGTTCACTGTGATGTAACTATATTGTCAATTGAGCGTATATAACTATAGTATATTGGCTTAAATTGGCTTTATACTTACAGATTGCTTGGAACACAGTCTGCAACAGAGGACAGTCGGACACAGAGGAGAGTGAGCCACAGAGGACAGTCATCCAGGCGCAAGTTGATAGTGATGTAAGCATATTGTCAATTGAGCTTTTATCTCTTTTGTATTGTTGCTAAATTGGCCTTGTGCTTACAGATTTCTTGGAAGACAGTCTGCCACCGAGAGGACAGTCTTTGACACAGAGAACAGTCAGCCACAGAGGAGAGTGAGCCACAGAGGACAGTCATTAGGCGCAAGTTGATAGTGATGTAAGCATATTGTCAATTGAGCTTTTATCTCTTTTGTATTGTTGCATAATAGGCTTTATGCTTACAGATTAATTGAAGGACCCAGTCAGGCCCAGTTGTTCAAGTATGTCTTCTTCTGGTAGCCCCCTGCCACAGCGTAGGCGAACAGAGTTACCGTAATTATTATTTTTTTGTCACTGATGATCTCATTATTTGCAAAACTATATGCATGTATTATGTCTTCACAGGAAGCTGAAGAAGAGGGGCTTTCAGAAGAAGACGGTCAGGGTGGAGAAATATCAGGAGAGGGTGCGCAGAGTGTAAGTTTTTCATAGGCAGATCATCACATTTCTGTTAACAACAAAAAAGTTCACAGCACACACAATACATACCGCCATTTCATAAATTTTTTATTTTTTTTTTCATAGTCTTCACAATCCAGGTCTCGTAGGAGAGTTCCTCCAAGGACCTCCCATGGTCATCGGCATGAGCGTCGCCGCGGTCAGCAAGTAAGTTATATTTTTTGGTTTGGTGTTTGCTAACTTATTTTACTTGATGTAGCTTTTTTTTTTTTTTTTTTTTTTTATACACAGGCTTCACGGCGTGCTCCCGATACAGATGGTGAGGATGGGGGAGGTATTGATGTAGACACCCTCATCGAAGAGGTCCAACATCAGGAGGCGCTGTGGAATATGGCTGACCGCAGGCATTCGGACCAAGTTATTACCCGACGGCTATGGGAGGAAGTATGCAGCCTGGTGATGGAGAACTGGGGGGAACTCGATGATCGAGACAAGGATCTTGCGCGTAAGTATTCACAGTTCAGTAATGAAGTTTGCAGAATGTTATGTGTTGTATACAAAAACCATTTTTTTTCTTTTTAATTCCAGGTGACCGGGTTATCACACGGTGGCGGTCACTCAGGGATCGCTTCAAGAGGGAATTTAACAAGGAGATGCAGGCAAGGAGTGGATCATCTGGACGCAGGAGCAGATACAAATACGCCCAAGCCCTGTCGTTCTTGCGATCAACGATGGTCAGCAGAAGGTAAATATTTCACACAACATTTATGTATGTCAAAACTTAAATGTGTCTAACATATTTTATAATTTCAGCAAGGGCAATGTAATATAAAGATATTAAATTTTTTTTTTTTCTTTCACAGCACTGTCTGCAGCACTCTGGAGCCTGTTTCTGAGTTTGGTCCCTCTGGAGCGATCCCTCAGGAGTCCGCCGCCGGGGACCACGTTGATAGACCTGACCCCTGCACCTTCCCTCTTGGCAGGTACCTCTGCCCCATCCACCAGTACTAGAGTAGCAGGGCAGACTTCGTCACATGAAGCTGCAGGTGATGAGTTGGAGTTCCCTTTACCTTACCCTGCTGACACTGCCACCACACCTAGACGGCAGCGTCATCGAGGTCAGGAAAGGAGCTATGCATCCGATTTTTTTTTGCATCTGAATGCATCCTTTCAAAACACTACCAAACTTTTAATAGATCAAGTTACTGATGGGTTTGCTCTGTTGAGCAAAAACATAGTTGAACTTAGCAGTAAAATTGATAGGATGCAGGCAGATGCAAACATGTCGCCGAGACACTGTTTTTTTCAGTCAGTTCTCAAGCACATGGAAAATCTAACTCCTGACCTGCAGATGCATGTGATGCAAGGCTGCCATAATTCTCTAGTGCAGGCAATGTCCCGAGCACATCAAATTACCCACCCAATTCCTACACCTTCCCCACTTCAACCTGCCACCCATCCAGCAGCAGCAGCCGCCTATCTACCTGCCACTCATTCAGCTGCAGCCTATCCAACTGCTGCACATTCAGCTGGCAGCCAGCAAGCTCCAGCCAATCCTCCTAATACTCCTTCCCCATTTCAATATTCCCACTATTTTAATTCCCCTTTCCGTTTTCACCTTTAAGTTCACCGTACCCCATCCCACCAACACCTTCACCATTCCTCACACAAACCTCTTCTGCTACTCAACTCCCTTCCCAACCTCAGGTTTTTCCCTCAACTTCTGATCCTATCCAACCTGCTGTTCCATCCCCCACTATCGACGTGGTCCACCCTGTCAGCCCCTCCGCTAGTATCTCCAGCCAACAGTATACCTCTTTGTAAATATGTCTATAGTGCTGTGAATATATATATATAGTGCTGTGAATGTATATATTGTATAGAGTGCTGTGAATGTATATTTGTATAGAGTGCTGTGAATGTTATTTGTATAGAGTGCTGTGAATGTTATTGTATATAGTGCTGTGAATGTTGTATAATTGTTTAAAGTGCTGTGAATGATATAGGCTGTGATGTATGTATATTTTGTATAAAGTGCTGTGAATGTATGTATATATTGTATAGAGTGCTGTGAATGTATATATTGTATAGAGTGCTGTGAATGTATATAGTGCTGTGAATGTATGTATATATTGCTGTAAATTTCTGTAATAATTTGTTTGACCAATTCTTTTTGAAAATGTTTATGGAAATAAAAAACAGTTTTTGAAAAATAAAATTTATTTTGTTTCAAAACTTGTAATTTTTTTTTTAAAGTGTTTACAACATGAAGGTTATAACACAATCAGCAATAGAGTACAGATAAAAACACATCACAAAGTGGTCTAAACAATATACAATAAAGAATTCTGCAAGGAAAGCAATGCAGAGTATATATTACACAAAAAAAAATATTACACCATGTCATCCTGCCAGTCCACCCTTCCATCAGGAGACATAAAATAGTCCGCAAACTTCTCACGCATTTGGGCCACAGATTCTGAACTCCGGAAACTAATGTTCGTGTAGTCCTGCAATGTGGTCCCAGGCATATCTTCATCCATGTTGACATGTTCCTTTGAGATCACAAAATTGTGCAGGATGACACATGCCTTCACAACATGGTCCACAGTCTCGCTTTGTAATTTTATAGCAGTCAGCAGCACCCTCCATTTGGCAGTTAAGATCCCAAAAGCGCATTCAACAACTCGTCTAGCCCTTGTTAATCTGTAATTAAAATTTTTTTTCTTTGGGTCAATCCATGGCTGCCATAAGGTTTTAATAAATGTCTTGATAGCTGAAAAGCCTCATCTCCCACACAAACAAAGGGCAATGCAGGGCCACAGGTTCCAGGGAGTGGTCTTGGAGGCGGAAACTGGAAGGTATCCCCATATAGGCGACGTCCCATAGGGAATTCTTAAACACCTGAGAATCATTTGAATGTCTATATGCACCAATGTCAACAGCAATGAACTGGCACTTGGCGTCCGCAATGCCCATAAGTACTATTGAAAAGAACTTTTTGTAGTTAAAAAAAAGAGATCCAGATCCAGTCGGCTTGACAATCCTGATATGTTTGCCATCCACGGCACCAAGACAGTTGGGAAACTGGCATATATCCATGAACTGGTCTGCAATTTCTAGCCATCTCTGCTGTGTTGGCTCAGGGAGGAACTCATTGTGCAAACAATCCCAGAGTGCCTGGCAAGTATCTTTAACAATACCGGAGATAGTAGAAATCCCAAGCCGGTACTGAAAGTGCAGAGATGTAAATGATTCACCTGTAGCCAGAAATCTGCAAAAAAATAAAAGATATAAGCAAGAAGAAAAACAAACATTTTAAAATACACACAAAAAAAAAATTAACCCAAAAAATATACCCAGCTACAAAACCACAAGAAAAAACATTGTAAAGGATTTAAAAAAAAAAAAAAAAAAAACAACTTACCGAATTGTGACCATCAGCCGCTCTGCTGGAGATATTGCAAACCGAAGTGCAGTGTCCTGTCTGCGAATTCTTTCTTCAATTAGTGCAACCAACACCTCAAAATTTTCCGCACGCATTCTCACATAATTAAAAAATTTGCTGGGATTCATCCTCAACTCCATATACAAGGTCGAATACACCCCACGTGTCATCCGCCTCGCATTTATGGGATGGATCCACATCCGTCTCTGCCGACGACACAGTATCCGACGTCTGGCTTCCTCCTTCTTCTGAACAATCCTTGCTAAACGATTGGCCTCCACTCTAAAATCCTCGCAAATCTTCTCCATATTCTCACAAATAATCGCCATCTCCTTCTCCATCGCTGCCACTAACTCAAAACCCTTTCAAATAATCTGGTGTAAATACACCCTATTTATACATTTTCACATAGTACCAGTAGCCAATCACAGTACAAGTATTTTATAGTAGCCAATCATGATATAGATCCTCCCTTCAGAATAACGGATCCGTCAAAAGGCGGATATAACTGATGAAAAAAACGGATGTAACGGAGTCAACGGATCCGCTATTTAGGCGGAACCGTTAAAGTAACCGCCAAAATAGCGATCCGTTGACTCCGTTATTCACTAATTTTGGCGGATCCGCCACGATGTCGGACAGTGACTGACGTCGCACGACTGAAGTGTGAAGGAGGCCTTAGTCCACAATTTAACCAGATAATTGCCATCATTAAAAAATATTTACCTGTGGTCAATCAGGATGAAAAATTACGATATTTTACTAATGCAGGTTGCAGATATGTGGCTTAAAAAAGGTTTCAGTTTGGGTAATGCGCTATGTCCAAGTATGGTAAAACAGACATTGGGCACCCAGCATTGGCTTTCTGTTTCTGGTTTTCATAATTGTGCAGGGGCGAGGTGCAATGCTTGCAATTATGCAGTTGATAAAACCAAAGTGATTAAATCTTCAACTGGCAAATCATATGACATAGGTTCATTTTTGAATTATAATTGTCAATATGTCATTTACTGCATTTGCTGTTTAATGTGCAATATCAAATATGTTGGGAGCTGCCAAATATTTTGTTAATGCACATAAGGGGGATACTTCTCATTCAGTTTTTTTTTTTGCATTTGAAAAAATTCATAATCCAATTAGGGGTGGAAATAAACAAAAACTTATCACAATGCATGAGGTTTTTTGGATTTTGAAACTCGACACCAGGTATCCTAAAGGGATGAATTTAAAAAATGATCTTTGCTATGTTTATTGATCATTATATGTGTTTTCCATTTTATATCAGTTGGTACATAATCATGCATTTATTTACGTGTTTGTGATTGGTTCCTGTCTTATATATAAATGTGTTATGTCATTCGATATCCTATGAGTAAGGGCGCAATCATGCGCCAGAAACCCGTCAAGTGTCTCTAATGTTTTTAATGCGGCTTGACATGCCTGAATAAAGAATTTATTTTTTAACTCCATGCGCTGGTGTGCCGAATCCATTTTCACTTTTGCAGCATTCACCAGTGGAACGAGCACCCACCCATTTTCTACACAGGACTCAACAATCATTGTATTCAACCTGACAATGTCTGCAGCTCCGCACCTCTCTCTCCTATATACTTCCCGGTCTGTGTTGGACCCTGATTGTGCTATGGCCTTTCCTGTCACGGCTACATAAAACTATGGACTAGGGGCTCAACGGAAGGTACCGGAGACTGACTGCTGCCGCCAGAAGACGGATCTTTGTTGTTCACAGGACCTCGCTGGACCAGCATCGCGCCAGCCATCATGGTGCCATCGTTTTCCTTGCAGCTCCCACAGCATGAGGAACTACTATTACGATAAGTTACCCCAAAGAACTGTCATTACCTTACCATTATTTATTGACTCTGCATTTCCCTTGCCATTGAACTGTTTGAATCTTCATTTAACTGTTTATTTCTGTATTTAACTACTTATCTCCCTGCGTGGAGTATTCCACTGTAAAAGTAAAGTTGTTAACACTTGCTCTGCCTCTCGTGCCTCCTGTCCGTCACTGCATCCTGCAACCTGCTCATAAATAGGCAGCATTTTGTTTGTTTATTATAATGCACCCAATAGTCCTTTATATAGTATAATATGCCCCAATAGTGCTCCACATAGTATAATGTACCCCATAGTCCTCCATATAATATAATGTACCCATAGTCCTCCATATAGTATAATGCACTCCCCATAGTCCTCCATATAGTATAATACACTACCATAGTCTTCCATATAGCATAATGCACTCCCATAGTTCTCCGTACAGTATAATGCACCACATAGTCCTACATATTGTACAATGCACCCCCATAGCCCTCCATATAGTGCAATGCTCACACTATAATATTATACACCACATAGTCATCCATACAGTATAATGTATTCCCCATAGTCCTTCAGACAGTGTAATGCACTCCATAGTCCTCGGTAGAGTGTAATGCAGCCCCTATATAGTACAGATAGTATAATGCACACTCCATAGTCCTCAATAGAGTATCATGCACTCCCCATAGACCTTGAGAGAGTATAATGCACTCCCCATATAGAACATAAAGTATAATGCAAAGCCCATACTCATTGATAACGTATAATGCATCCCCCATATGGTATATACAGCTCTGGCAAAATTTAAGAGACCACTTTCAAATGTTACAATTGTATGATTTTTCTCTTTATAGTATATTTTTGAGTAAAATGTAAATTGTTTTTTAGTCTATAAACTTCAACATGTGTCCGAATTTCCAAGCAATAAATTTAGTACTTTTTTCTGACAAAGAAAAATGGTCAAAATTAAAAAAAACAGTGCTTTCAGACCTCAAATAATGCAAAGAAAACAAGTTTATAGTAATTTAGAAACAACAATACTAATGTTTTAACTCAGGAAGAGTTCTGAAATCAATATTTTGTGGAATAACCATGATTTTTAAAAACAGCTTTCATGCATCTTGGCATGCTTTCCACCAGTCTTTCACACTCCTTCTGGTGCAAAAATTTAAGCACTTCTTCTTTGTTTGATGGCTTGTGACTATCCATCATCTTCTTGATTACATTCCAGAGGTTTTCAATGGGGTTCAGGTCTGGAGAATGGGCTGCCCATGACAGGGTTTTGATGTGGTGGTCTCTTAATTTTTGCCAGAGCTGTATATATACAGTATATATATATAATATATATATATATATATATATATATATACACATATATATATGTATATATATATATATATGTGTATATATATATATATATACACATATATATATATACAGTACAGACCAAAAGTTTGGACACACCTTCTCATTCAATGATTTTTCTGTATTTTCATGACTATGAAAATTGTAGAATCACACTGAAGGCATCAAAACTATGAATTAACATGTGGAATTATACATTACACTTTACAAAAAAGTGTGAAACAACTGAAAATATGTCTTTTATTCTAGGTTCTTCAAAGTAGCCACCTTTTGCTTTGATTATTGCTTTGCACACAGAAAAGGTGAACGGATGGGCTCTACATGCTTGGTTCCCAACGTGAAACATGGAGGAGGTGGTGTGATTGTGTGGGGGTGCTTTGCTGGTGAAACTGTTGGGGATTTATTCAAAATTGAAGGCATACTGAACCAGCATGGCCACCACAGCATCTTACAGCGGCATGCTATTCCATCCGGTTTGCGTTTAGTTGGACCATCATTTATTTTTCAATAGGACAATGACGCCAAACACCTCCAGGCTGTGTAAGGGCTATTTGACCAAGAAGGAGAGTGTTGCGGTGCTACGCCAGATGACCTGGCCTCCACAGTCACCAGACCTGAACCCAATCGAGATGGTTTGGGGTGAGCTGGACCGCTCACCACTTCAATTTTGAATAAATCCCCAACAGTGTCACCAGCAAAGCACCCCCACATCATCACACCACCTCCTCCATGCTTCACAGTGGGTACTAGGCATGTAGAGTCCATCCGTTCACCTTTTCTGCGTGCAAAGCAGCGATCAAAGCAAAAGGTGGCTACTTTGAAGAACCTAGAATATAAGACATATTTTCAGTTGTTTCACACTTTTTTGTAAAGTGTAATGTATAATTCCACATGTGTTAATTCATAGTTTTGATGCCTTCAGTGTGATTCTACAATTTTCATAGTCATGAAAACACAGAAAAATCATTGAATGAGAAGGTGTGTCCAAACTTTTGGTCTGTACTTTATATATATATATTTATATAATAACCAGTTATTTATTGGTATAAATAAATTCAGGAAAAAAAAAATGATGTCTCAAAATAGTGTCGGCCTCGCTTGTGCAGGCGATCTGATAGATGCTACTGCGCAGGCACCGACGGTGCCATCTTGGTGGAGATAATTTTTTTTTCTCTAGCAAGATGGAGCCGCCTGCGCAGTAGCATCTATCAGATCCCCTCAATAGATGCTGCTGCGCATCGGTGCCATTTTGAGACAGAATTTTTTTTCTGAATTTATTTATTCCAGCAAATAAAATAATTAAATGCACATTATACATGCGATCATGCTGCAGCACAGGCGCCGATGCCTGCCTGCTGAAGGTGATTTTTTTTTTCATTATATATAATATGCAGTATGTAAAATAAGGGGCAGGTTACTGAGGGATCAGTGACCTGTCAGGAGCCATCAGTATAAATACCTAAGCAGAGCACCGCATAAACCTCCCACAGGCCCGCCCAGGAGCATGAGCTATTCCTTAACTGAAAACTAAAAATAAAGATTAAACAACAACCACAAGACGGATTTCATCACAGTTATAAATTTTAATCAGTATAATAGCGCCAACCTGACAATGTCTGTAGGTTACTGAGCACAATTCCCTTTAAGTCTCCTCCTAGCCTTCATTTTTGCAAGCTAAACATTCCCAGATCCTGTAACCATGCCTCGTAGGACATACAGTCAGGGCCAGAAATATTTGGACAGTGACACAATTTTCGCGAGTTGGGCTCTGCATGCCACCACATTGGATTTGAAATGAAACCTCTACAACAGAATTCAAATGCAGATTGTAACGTTTAATTTGAAGGGTTGAACAAAAATATGTGTTAGAAAATGTAGGAATTGTACACATTTCTTTACAAACACTCCACATTTTAGGAGGTTAAAAGTAATTGGATAAATAAACATAACCCAAACAAAATATTTTTATTTTCAAAATTTTGTGGCGAATCCTTTGGAGGCAATCACTGCCTTAAGTCTGGAACCCATGGACATCACCAAACGCTGGGTTTCCTCCTTCTTAATGCTTTGCCAGGCCTTTACAGCCGCAGCCTTCAGGTCTTGCTTGTTTGTTTCCCTCTTAAGTCTGGATTTCAGCAAGTGAAATGCATGCTCAATTGGGTTAAGATCTGGTGATTGACTTGGCCATTGAAGAATGTTCCACTTTTTTGCACTCATGAACTCCTGTGTAGCTTTGGCTGTATGCTTGGGGTCATTATCCATCTGTACTATGAAGCGCCGTCCAATCAAGTTTGCAGCATTTGGCTGAATCTGGGCTGAAAGTATATCCCGGTACACTTCAGAATTCATCCGGCTACTCTTGTCTGCTGTTATGTCATCAATAAACACAAGTGACCCAGTGCCATTGAAAGCCATGCATGGCCATGCCATCACGTTGCCTCCACCATGTTTTACAGAGGATGTGGTGTGCCTTGGATCATGTGCCGTTCCCTTTCTTCTCCAAACTTTTGGCTTCCCATCATTCTGGTACAGGTTGATCTTTGTCTCATCTGTCCATAGAATACTTTTCCAGAACTGAGCTGGCTTCTGGAGGTGTTTTTCAGCAAATTTAACTCTGGCCTGTCTATTTTTGGAATTGATGAATGGTTTGCATCTAGATGTGAACCCTTTGTATTTACTTTCATGGAGTCTTCTCTTTACTGTTGACTTAGAGACAGATACACCTACTTCACTGAGAGTGTTCTGGACTTCAGTTGATGTTGTGAACGGGTTCTTCTTCACCAAAGAAAGTATGCGGCGATCATCCACCACTATTGTCTTCCGTGGGCTCCCAGGTCTTTTTGGATTGATGAGTTCACCAGTGCTTTCTTCTTTCTCAGGATGTACCAAATTGTAGATTTTGCCACTTCTAATGTTGCAGCAATTTCTTGGATGGGTTTTTTCTGTTCTTGCAGCTTAAGGATGGCTTGTTTCACCTGCATGGAGAGCTCCTGTGACCACATGTTTCCTTCACAGCAAAACCTTCCAAATGCAAACACCACACCTCAAATCAACTCCGGCCCTTTCATCTGCTTAATTGAGAATGACATAACAAAGGGATTGCCCACACCTGTCCATGAAATAGCCTTGGAGTCATTTGTCCAATTACTTTTGGTCCCTTTAAAAACAGGGGGCACATGTTAAGGAGCTGAAACTCCTAAACCCTTCATCCAATTTTAATGTGGATACCCTCAAATGAAAGCTGAAAGTCTGAACTTCAACTGCATCTGATTTGTTTTGTTTCAAATTCATTGTGGTAATGTCTAGAACCAAAATTAGATAAATGTTGTCTCTGTCCAAATATTTATGGACCTAACTGTACTTTGCAGTCTCCTCATCATCCTGGTAGCTTTTCACTGAACTTGCTCCCATTTTTCAATGTCTTTTTTAAAATGTGATGCCCAGAACTGGACACAGTATTCCAGATGCGGCCTGACCAAGGAGGCGTAGAGGGGGATAATTACTTCATGTGATCTAGAATTTTTGCTTCTCTTAATATATCCTAGAACAATATTTGCCTTTTTTGCTGCTGCTTCACATTGTTGACTCATCTGTGCAGTCTGTGATCTATTAGTATACGCAAGACTTATTCACACATGCTGTTGTTTAGTTCTATTCCTCCCATTCTGTAGATGTAATTTTTGTTTTTCTTGCCCAGATATAGAATCTTGCATTTCTCCCTGTTAAATACCATTCTATTAGTTGCTACGCATTGTTCAAGCTTGTCTAGATCCTTCTGAAGCCTTTCTCTGTCTTCTCTAGTGTTACCTATCCCTCCTAGTTTTGCATTGTTTGCATATCTGATCAATTTACCTTCAGCTCCCTTCTCTAGATCATTTATAAAAATAATTAACAACACTGGGGCCAGGACAGAGCCTTGGTACCCCACTTGAAACACTTCCAATTCGATATGTAACCATTTATTACCACTATTTGAGTATGATCACTGAGCTAGTTATGAATCCAGCTAATTGTAGCCTTGTCAATTCCATACTTGGTCATTTTTTCAATAAGGATGGTATGAGATACTTCATCAAATGCTTTGCTGAAGTCAAGATATGCTATATCTACTAGTGATGAGCCAGCATGCTCGCCACTACTCGGTACTGTCCCAAGCAACTCACTGCTCGAGATGCTTGGAGCTCGCCAAGTACTTCCGGGGTTGCTCGGAGGGACCTCAGGGTCCCCTCCCTGCATGTTTTGCACTCTTTAGAGAGCCAATGAACATGCAGGGGTTGTCTGCCACACACTGTAATTCCACAGCCATGTTGGTTGTGGCATTACAGTGATTGGCTGGCCGCACAGTGTCATCAGGTCTATATTAGACCTGGCACTGAAATGCTCAGCTCAGTCTACTCCGGAATCAGGCATAGAAAACCTGAACAACCACGATAGTATCATTATAAGAGAGATATTTCAATGCGACATCATTTATAATTTCACTGTGATACCAATTTTTATGGACACATGGGCTGGACTAGTCACAAAAATCAACAATGAACAACAGGGGGAAAAAGGCAGCATAGGGAGAGTTGCTGCTGAGCTAGGGAGAGATTTGCTTGTTTCTTAGTTAGTGTAGGTATACCACAATATATTATACATTATATAATATATTATACACATATCCATCTCATATCCATCTCAACTAACAGTCCTTCTGAGGACTAATCCAGCTGCATAGATATCAGTTCTAGGCAGGCAGGCACTGTTGAGCCTATGCAAGAGGGTCCATTCCAGTTTTGTCTGCTGCTGTTGCTTTTAAAGATATTTCTAGACATAGCCCCAGGTATCAGGGGCCAGGAATATTTTTTTTGGATCTTAATCCTGATTATTTGCTGAAAGAGCAATCCAAAGAACAACATTTTTCTGCTCCATTTGCTTGCTGGAACTACAGAATACAGCCAGATTCTTTCCACATTACAGAGCTAAAAATCCATCTATTTAAAACTGTGGTTTGTCCGTCACATGGATCACATATAAGTGCACTCAAAATTCTGCCATTTTTGGCCTCCATTTAAATTTTGTTGCAGTGTGTTAGCAAAGTTATTGACACCAGTTTGCTGTTAAAAATAGTTACCTACAGGCCAGCTATTTAAAACTGTGGTTTTCCGTCACACTGATCACATATAAGTTTGCTCCAAATTCAGCCATTTGTAGTGCACATGGAAAATATTGTCCTCCATTTAAAATGGGCAAGGCACGTGGCAAGGGACAGGTAACTGGATGTGATGGTGATGGTGCATGCAGAGGCCGAGGCTGTGGGCAAGCTGAAATTGTGCCACAACACCCACATCTTCATGCCCGACCTTCCTGTCCCAATTACTGGGGGACCACAGCACACCACTACTGAAAAAAGAGCAGTGTCAAAAAGTTCTTGGTTTTTATAGCGGTAATGCTTCCAGTCACTTTGCCACCACTACCCTGTCTTCCACGTGGTCAAGTCTTAGTAGCCGTGAGTCTGAACTGCATATTCCTCACCCTGATCCTCCTTCCTCCCACCATGCCGAGTGCCCACAGTCAACTGATCCCACACTTGGACACTCCGTAGAGCTGTTTACTTTTCCATTTATAGATTCTGGCCTCTCGCCCGGTCCACTTGAAGCAAGGCAAGAGGAGATTGCATGTAGTGATGCCCAAATATTTGAGCAGCCACGGTCACACAAAGGCGACAGTGGGAAATTGTCACAAGAGGTGGACGATAATGAGACATAATTGCCAGAAAGTCAGAAGGACTACCAGGGTGCGAAAGTGGAAGAAGTGGAAGATGAGGTGGTGGATGATATAGTAACTGACCCAACCTGGCAGGTGGACATGCAGAGCGAGGACAGCAGCACACAGGGGGATGGAGGCACAGCACCTCAACAGGCAAGAAGAAGCAGTATGGTGGCCGCAGACAGAAATCGGGCAACTGTTCCCCGTCACACCAACACGACGGAAGTTGACAGTACAACTGTTAGGTCTTCCTGAGTTTTGTTGTTGTTTAAAGACTCTGACAATAACCCCAAAAAGGCCATTTGCACCACCTGCTAGGCCAGCATCAGTAGGGGTAGTAAAACTACCAGCCTAACCACCACCGCCTCTTCCACTGTTGTGCGTGCAAGCCAATCCCCTGTCCATGGTGCATGCAAAGATGCCTCCTGCACTGCACCTGTAATTGCACACACTGAACTAGCACCATCAGCAGTCCTGGGAATGCATGCGCAAATAAGCAGCCAATGCCGCACAGGCCACAATATTAAATTTCCACATTTCGCGATTGGTTGCGCTTGAAATGTTGCCTTTTAGGCTCATGGAGATGGAAGCTTTCCTGTTATGTTTTGGTAGCTGAGGAGGACAGGAACAACAGCAGGGCAGCCAAACACCTGATATGTTGGTAACTGATGGGTTGCAGATTCCTAAACTAACGACACAACTAGAGGTAGCCGTGGAGCGTTCCTACGTTGATCCTAGACGACTCGTCACAGCCTGAGAGATAACTACACCTAAAGGCAGAAAGATGAAAGCTATCTGCCCCGGAGCAGATCCCCAAAGAAAATAGGAAGCCCCCAAACATACAGTCATGGCCAAAAGTTTTGAGAATGACACAAATATTAATTTTTACAAAGTCTACTGCTTCACTTTTTCTAATGGCAATTTGCATATACTCCTGAATGTTATAAAGAGTGATCAGCTTAACAGCAATTACTTGCAAAGTCAATATTTGGCTAGAAAATGAACTTTATCCCCCAAAACACATTTCAACATCATTGCAGCCATGCCTTAAAAGGACCAGCTAACCTCTTTTCAGTGATTGCTACTTAACACAGGTGTGGGTGTTGATGAGGACATGGCTGGAGATCAATCTGTCATGATTAAGTAGGAATGACACCACTGGACACTTTAAAAGGAGGCTGGTGCTTGGCATCATTGTTTCTCTTCTGTTAACCATGGTTACCTCTAAAGAAACACGTGCAGTCATCATTGCAATGCACAAAAATGGCCTAACAGGGAAGAGTATCGCAGCTAGAAAGACTGCACCTCAGTCAACAATCTATCGCATCATCAAGAACTTCAAGGAGAGAGGTTCCATTGTTGCCAAAAAGGCTTCAGGGCGCCCAAGTAAGACCAGCAAGCACCAGGACCGTCTCTTAAAAGTGTTTCAGCTGCGGGATCGGGCTACCAGCAGTGCAGAACTTGCTCAGGAATGGCAGCAGGCAGGTGTGAGTGCATCTGCACGCACTGTGAGGCGGAGACTCTTGGAGCAAGGCCTGGTCTCAAGGAGGGCAGCAAAGAAGCCACTTCTCTCAGAAAAAACATCATGGACAGACTGATATTCTGCAAAAGGTACAGGCAGTGGACTGCTGAGGACTGGGGTAAAGTTATTTTCTCTGATGAATCCCCTTTTTGATTGTTTGGGACATCAGGAAAACGCCTCATTCGGAGAAGACAAGGTGAGCGCTACCACCAGTCTTGTCTCATGCCAACTGTTAAGCATTCTGAAATCATTCATGTGTGGGGTTGCTTCTCAGCCAAGGGAATCGGCTCTCACAGTCTTGCCTAAAAACACAGCCATGAATAAAAAATGGTACCAGAATGTCCTCCAAGAGCAACTTCTCCCAACCCTCCAATAGCAGTTTGGCGATCAACAATGCCTTTTCCAGCATGATGGAGCACCTTGCCATAAAGCAAAGGTGATAACTAAATGGCTCAGGGAACAAAACATAGAGATTTTGGGTCCATGGCCTGGAAACTCCCCAGATCTTAATCCCATTGAGAACTTGTGGTCAATCATCAAGAGACGGGTGGACAAACACAAACCTAAAAATTCTGACAAAATGAAAGCATTGATTGTGCAAGAATGGACTGCTATCAGTCAGGATTTGGTCCAGAAGTTGATTGAGAGCATGCCAGGGAGAATTGCAGAGGTCC
Source organism: Oophaga sylvatica (assembly GCA_033576555.1). Taxonomy (NCBI): domain Eukaryota; kingdom Metazoa; phylum Chordata; class Amphibia; order Anura; family Dendrobatidae; genus Oophaga; species Oophaga sylvatica. Next base: position 561,180,252 of record JARQOD010000001.1, on the reverse strand, counting down.
TGAAGAAGAAGGGTCAACACTGCAAATATTGACTTGCTGCATTAACTCATTCTAACTGTCAATATAAGCTTTTGTTACTCATATGTTTGCAATTATTATATTTCTGTCTGTGATAAAAACATCTGTCAAACACACATAAAAACCAGAGGGCAGCAGATCATGTGAAAATATAATATTTGTGTCATTCTCAAAACTTTTGGCCATGACTGTATAATGGCGGTTAGACAAGATGAAAATACAAACATAGGCAGAAAATAGACTGAGCAAACGCTGGGGCCACAAGCTGACTAAATAGGATAGGACAGGAGAGATTACTTTCTGCAACCCAGAAAACCCTACAAAAATCCAACAATTCTGATTACAAAAATACTGAGATCACACGATCTCGCTACCCACTAAATCAGATCTCAGTGTGAACCTGTTATGTTTCGGTAGCTGAGGAGGACAGGAACAACAGCAGGGCAGCCGAACACCTGAGATGTTGGTAACTGATGGGTTGTAGATCCCTAAACCAACGACACAACTAGAGGTAGCCGCGGAGCGTTCCTACTTTGATCCCAGACGCCTCATCACAGCCTGAGAGATAGCTTTCATCTTTCTGCCTTTAGGTGTAGCTATCTGCCCCGGAGCAGATCCCCAAAGAAAATAGGAAGCCCCCAAACATATAATGGCGGTTAGACAAGATGAAAATACAAACATAGGCAGAAAATAGACTGAGCAAACGCTGGGGCCACAAGCTGACTAAATAGGATAGGACAGAAGAGATTACTTTCTGCAACCCAGAAAACCCTACAAAAATCCAACAATTCTGATTACAAAAATACTGAGATCACACGATCTCTCCACCCACTAAATCAGGTCTCAGTGTGAACAAAAACCAAGCTGCAGCCGCTGAAAAAACAGAAAAGAGAAAATGAGCAAATAACAGTGGCTGCAGATAAACTGTGAGGAGCTCAGGCCCCAGGAGGGGACCTGGCTGACCTCTACAAAAGTGCAGAAAACAATGCAAAAAGCAAGCACAAAAAGAAAAGCAAAAAATATTTTATCTGAAAGCAGGAGATGCAGGCAAGACTCCAGCAAACTTCCAAATGAAACAGGAACCAATATTGAGACAAGAACAATTGATCACCGGCAACCATCATGGGAGGGAACCTCCCTTATATCAGACCAGTCAGTGATCCCAGATTGCCACTCCTCGCTGAAAGGTTCAGTACTGTCTGTAACCACCAGAGGGAGCCTCTGCTCAGAAACCATCTCTAACACATTCACAACAGTACCCCCCCCCTTGAGGAGGGGTCACCGAACCCTCACTTATGCAACCAGGCCGATCAGGAAGAGCTTGGTGATAGGCATGGATCAGTCTCCTAGCATGGATGTCCGAAGCAAACACCCAAGAATTGTCCTCCTGACCATAACCTCTCCACTTAACCAAATACTGGAGTTTCTGTCTAGAAAAACGACAATCCAATATTTTCTCAACCACATACTCCAGATTGCCCTCAACCAAAACAGGGTCAGGAGGCGCAGCCAAAGGAACCACTGGCTCGACAAACCTCTTCAATAAGGACTTGTGGAACACGTTATGGATCTTAAATGTCCCTGGAAGAAGCAAACGGAAGGAAACAGGATTAAGAATCTCCATGATCTTATAAGGTCCAATGAACATGGGCTTAAACTTTGGAGATGCAACCCTCATAGGGATATTTCTTGAGGACAACCAAACCAAGTCCCCCACTTTAAACCGAGGACCATAAGTCCTATGCCGGTTGGCAAACCGTTGGGCCTTCTCCTGAGAGAGAGACAACATCTCCACTACCTGGTCCCAAATCTGCTGTATTCGCTCCACAACAGAGTCAACACCCGGACAGACAGTAGCCTCCGCCTGTCCCGAAGAAAATCAAGGGTGAAACCCAAAATTGCAGAAAAATGGAGACATCAAGGTGGCAGAGCTAGCCCTATTATTAAGAGCAAACTCAGCCAAAGGCAAAAAAGAGACCCAGTCATCTTGATCAGCAGACACAAAACATCTCAAATAAGTCTCCAAGGTCTGGTTTGTTCTCTCGGTTTGTCCATTGGTCTGAGGATGAAAAGCAGAGGAGAAAGATAATTGAACACCAAGTTTAGAACAAAATGTCCTCCAAAATCTGGAAGCAAACTGGACTCCTCTGTCAGACACAATGTTCTCCGGAATGCCATGTAACCGAACCACGTGCTGAAGGAACAAAGGAACCAATTCGGAGGAGGAAGGCAACTTAGGCAATGGCACAAGATGTATCATCTTGGAAAACCTATCACAGATTACCCAGATAACGGTCATTCTCTGAGAAACAGGGAGGTCGGAAATAAAATCCATAGAGATATGGGTCCATGGCCTCTTGGGCACAGGTAATGGCATTAACAAACCACTAGAGCGAGAGCAAGGCTTGGAGTGAGAGCAAGTCCCACAGGACTGCACAAATTCTCTGACGTAACGAGACAAAGTAGGCCACCAAAAGGACAGACTCTCCAAGTCTCTGGTACCAAAAATCCCGGGATGACCAGCCAACGCGGAACAATGAATCTCAGACAACACACTCTTCTTCCACTGGTCTGGGGCAAACAATTTCCCAATAGGGCAGCGCTCAGTTTTATCCTCCAGACATCCTTCCAAGGCCAGTCTCAAATTGGGCGAGATTGCGGAAAGAACTACACCCTCTTTCAAAATAACAGCAGGATCAGATAACTCAGGAGAGTCCGCAAGGAAACTCCTCGAGAGGGCATCCGCCTTAACATTCTTAGTGCCAGGAAGAAAGGAAACCACAAAATTAAAATGTGTGAAAAACAAGACCCACCTGGCCTGTCTAGGATTAAGTCGCTTGGCTGATTCCAGATAAACCAGATTCTTATGGTCCGTGAGGACCACCACCTGATGTTTGGCTCCTTCCAGCCAATGTCTCCACTCTTCAAAGGCCCACTTCATGGCCAATAACTCCCGATTACCCACATCATAATTACGTTCTGTTGGAGAAAATTTTCGAGAGAAAAAGGCACAAGGGTTACTCTTAGAGGTCTCTGGATCTCTTTGGCACAAAACGGCACCTGCCCCAATTTCAGAGGCATCAACCTCCACCTGAAATGGCAGAGAAACATCAGGCTGCCGTAGAACAGGAGCAGAAGTGAATCTGCTTAAGTTCCTGAAACGCAGAGACTGCTTCAGGAGGCCAATTCACCACATCAGAACCCTTTTTGGTCAAATCAGTCAATGGTTTAACAATACCGGAGAAATTACCAATAAATTTACAATAAAAATTGGCAAAACCCAAAAATCTCTGAAGAGCCTTTAATGAAGTAGGTTGGACCCAATCACAGATGGCTTGAACCTTGACCGTGTCCATTTCAATAACAGACAGAGACAAAATGAATCCCAGAAATGAGACCTTCTGTACGCCAAAAAGACACTTTGATCCCTTCACATACAGTGCATTCTCTCTCAAAATCTGGAACACAGTCCGAACATGTTTCACATGAGAGTCCCAGTCATTGGAAAAAATCAAGATATCATCCAAATAAACAATCAGAAATTTATCCACAAAATCCCTGAAAATATCATTCATGAAGGATTGGAAGACGGAAGGAGCATTAGTGAGCCCAAAGGGCATCACTAGGTACTCAAAATGCCCCTCTGGGGTATTAAACGCCATCTTCCATTCATCCCCGTGCTTAATGCGAATAAGGTTATACGTCCCCCTGAGGTCAAGCTTGGTAAACCAAGTAGCACTTTTCACCCTGGAAAACAGGTCAGAAATCAAGGGTAACGGATATTGATACTTCACAGTGATCTTATTCAAGAGACGATAATCAATACACGGCCTCAATGAACCATCCTTTTTGGCCACAAAGAAAAAACCGGCACCCAAGGGTGAAGAGGATAGCCTGATATGACCCTTCTCCAATGACTCCTTGATATAAGATCGCATAGCATCGTGTTTAGGTACAGACAAGTTAAAAAGGCGACCTTTAGGAAATTTACCACCAGGCACTAATTCAATAGCGCAATCGTAGCTCCTGTGAGGGGGCAAAGATGCAGATTTACTTTCACTAAATACATCCGAAAAATCAGTCAAAAAGTCAGGAACATCCTGAGACTTGGGAGAGGCAGAAAAAACAGGAGTGTCGGCATTAACACATTGGCAGCCCCAACTGGTCACAGACACAGATTTCCAATCCAAAACAGGATTATGAGACTGTAACCAAGGGAAACCTAGTACAATAATGTCATGCAGATTATACAGCACCAGAAATTTGCAACTCTCCTGATGATCTGGTTCAACCCTCATTATAACCTGAGTAGAAAACTGGGGTCTATTCTCTGCCAAAGGGGTAGAATCAATGCCCAGTAGGGGAATAGACTTCCGCAGGGGTATCATTTCATTTTCAGTTATGGCCGGTGATACTGTTATGTTTCGGTAGCTGAGGAGGACAGGAACAACAGCAGGGCAGCCGAACACTTGAGATGTTGGTAACTGATGGGTTGCAGATTCCTAAACTAACGACACAACTAGAGGTAGCCGTGGAGCGTTCCTACATTGATCCTAGACGCCTCGTCACAGCCTGAGAGATAACTACACCTAAAGGCAGAAAGATGAAAGCAATCTGCCCCGGAGCAGATCCCCAAAGAAAATAGGAAGCCCCCAAACATATAATGGAGGTTAGACAAGATGAAAATACAAACATAGGCAGAAAATAGACTGAGCAAACGCGGGGGCCACAAGCTGACTAAACAGGATAGGACAGGAGAGATTACTTTCTGCAACCCAGAAAACCCTACAAAAATCCAACAATTCTGATTACAAAAATACTGAGATCACATGATCTCGCCACCCACTAAATCAGATCTCAGTGTGAACAAGAACCAAGCCGCAGCCGCTGAAAAACAGGAAAAAGCAAATGAGCAAACAACAGTGGCTGCAGAAAAACTGTGAGGAGCTCAGGCCCCAGGAGGGGACCTGGCTGACCTCCACAAAAGTGCAGAAAACAATGCAAAAAGCAAGCACAAAAAGAAAAGCAAAAAATATCTTATCTGAAAGCAGGTGATGCAGGCAAGACTCCAGCAAACTTCCAAATGAACCAGGAACCACAATTGAGACAAGAACAATTGATCACCGGCAACCATCATGGGAAGGAACCTCCCTTATCTCAGACCAGTAAGCGATCCCAAATTGCCATCCCTCGCTGAAAGGTTCAGTACTGTCTGTAACCACCAGAGGGAGCCTCTGCTCAGAAACCATCTCTAGCACATTCATAACACTTTCGGCAACCTGATGGCGGCGGTCCCCAGCCGCCACTATATCTCCTGGTGTGCCGTCCCAGCATTATACAAGCACGTGTCCCACAACATCAGCCAAGCCCTCAACAATGCAGTTACTGGGAAAGTCCACCTAACCACGGACACGTGAACAAGTGTAAGGGCGGGCCCGTACTGTAGTCGTGACCTGGAAAACTGTAACATCCATGTCCGGACCGACCCTTACATGAAACGGTGTTCTTCCCTCTGGCGTACCTATATCTCCGAATTCCACTTTCCCTGGGCGCTTCCCAGGTACCGATGGTCCCTCTTTCAGGTGACCCCCAGTAATAGAGACACAATCCAGAACAATTTGAACACTTTCTTTACTGAATTCTTCACACGTTACATCCACAGTTGGCACAACAGGTATTACATTTGTTTCCTTTGCTCTCCATGCCTTGCTGTCACTTCTGTGTAGTACACGCCCGAACCGGACTGTCCCAAACTGCTCCCCAGTTCCTTCCAGGCCTGACCTTGCCATAATGACATCTCCTCCAGACTGCTTTGCCTCAGAGCTGAATTAATCAATCACTAGGTTGAGTGGCCCCCATTGGAGCATTCAGCCCACCTGCATTGAACTCGTCGAAGCTCCAGCTCCCCTAATGTAAGGTTCTATGTATATATTCCTGAAACTCAGTTTGTTCGTCAGCCATTTTACTTTCTGTCTTGCTGCAGCTATCTTGCCCTCAGTCAAAATGGAGTTTCCAGCTTGCATGTTCCCGCCCTGATTCTCTCCTTTGCTTCTTAAGCAGCCACAGCTGAGCAATCAGTGCTTCAGAATCTAGCCTGCAGTGAACCTGTGACTTGACTCCTGTAAGCCTTGGACCTTGTACTCCAGCAATTCCTACTGAGGAACTCTGAAGCACTTGTGGACTCTGAACCCTGCTCTTTGAAAGACCCACGTTTGCATGGACTTACGGTAACAGAGAAGAAGATCCTGAATCTGTATTTGAGAGTGATTGCTGAGCTTGGATTACTCTGGCCTGCTGTGTCTCCTGTTTCTGTGTCTGCAAACTGTGTGACTATTTCTGCCAACTTGTATGAAGTAATACAGGACTTTTCTATATCAAACCTGTGACTCCTGTGTTTTCATCGCACCCAAGCACAAGACGCTATATGAACTGTACTACATACATTACAAGATTCTGAAGCCAAAACGTTAGTGTCTGCTGGGTCTGGAAGGCTGTGTCTGCTGTACTGTGGATATCAGACGTCCGGTTGTACTTTCTGTGATGACAGTGGTTGTGACTTCTCACAACCATTCCAGGTGAGCAATTCCCTTAAGTTTTTTCTTTTTGCAGTGTTACCACAGGTAAACACTTTTGTTTTGTTTTTTTCCTTTCTTTTCTCTTTTTTGTCTGCTGTAACTCTGGATATCAGATGTCTGGTTGAAACTTTCTGTGATGATAGTGGTTGTGACTTCTCACAACCATTCCAGGTGAGCAGTTCCCTTAATTTTTTTTTTCTCTCTGCAGTGTTGCCACAGGTGAACACTATTGTTTTTTTTTCTCTCCTCTTCTTCCAGTAATCCTGTCTTAAAAGATCTGGAAAATGGAGGCCCGCATAAAGGAACTTTGCGGAGTGACTGATAATAATCCTTGCAGATTTGCAGAATATAAAGACCGTTTTACAAATCTACAGGACCTCATAATCACAATTTGCAAGTGTTGGACAGACTACCCAGGATTTGCGAGCCAGGATTGAGGTTCTAGAGGGGCGAGTCAGCTCCTGCCGTAGCCCCGAGTGCTGGGATTCCAAGTTGCCCCCTTTTCGTTTTGGCGGTGAACGTGAGAAATTCAGGGGATTTATTAATCAATGCAATCTTTTTTTTTCTGCACATGCTTCACAATTTCCCACTGAACGATCTAAGGTGCTTACTATAATTATGTTGCTTACCAACAAGGCTTTAATGTGGGCAAACCCTCTGATTGAGACTGAGGATGATTGTTTGAATCACCTTGATGATTTTATTTCAGCCATGGGGCAGGTGTTTGATGACCCCAATCGAGGTGCAACAGCTGAAGCAGCCATGTTAGCTTTGCGCCAAGGTAAGCACTCGTAGCTGAATATGCCTTGGATTTTCAGGAGATGGGCCCTTGATACCACCTGGGACAGTTCCGCCAAAAAAATCTATTTTTCGAAAGGGGTTATCTCCACTGATTAAGGATGAACTTGCTCGTGCCGACCCTCCCACTGCGTTAGGTGACTTTATTAACTACTGCATCCGTATTGATACTCGTCTGACTGAACGCAGCAAGAGAGATGGTTCGAAAGCAATCATTTCTAAACCTTTTCCTACCTTCCTCTCCAGCTAAGGAACCTTTGAGTAGGATTACACGGGAACCTGAACCTGAACCCATGCAGTAGACTCTTTACAACGACGGGTTAGTGATGCACGCAAGGAACATCGTTTTAAGGAGAATCTATATTTCTATTGTGGTAAGTCAGGGCACTTCATTATAAACTGCCCCAGCCGTTCTCGTAAGACTACTGCAGCACTCATTCATTGTGAGTGTTGCGAGAGGGGATCTGTCAGGTCCGAGCCTCAGGCTCCAGAGAGATCTGCAGCAACAGATCTTGATTTCTCGGACTTAAACTCCGTTACCTCTGAGGACGTTGACTGTGTAAACGCTGCCATTTTTCAAGTTTCCTCAGCGTGTGTCCCAGCTGAGTTGTTAAGAAAAACAATTTCATTGCTTTCTTTCCATCAAACTCTGGTTGACTCAGCTTGGGTGTCTAGCTCTGCTATGATCGACTCAGGGGCAAGTGGAAATTTTATGGATGTCTCCTTTGCTCTGAAACAGGGAATACGTTCAGTGAAGAAGGCTACTCCAGTACAGATGGAAACTGTGGATGGCTCCCTGCTGACCTCTGGACCAGTGGATCAGGAAACAGAGCCTTTGAGGGTTCTTATGGGTAAAGATCATCAAGAGAAACTGTCCTTTATGCTTATCTCTTCTCCCCACTTTCCCATTATTCTAGGGCTACCATGGCTGCAGGCTCAGAATCCTACCATTAACTGGGAGACCAAGGAATTACACTTTCCAGAGAAACAGATGAGTCCAAAAGTTTCAGCTTGCTCTGTTCCTAAAGGAATCATGGCAGTCCCTGAACTACCAGCTGTATACCAGGACTATGTGGATTTATGTGACAAGAAGAACGCTGACCAGCTTCCTCCTCACCGTCCATATGATTGTCCAATTGAATTATTGCCTGGAGCAGAGATACCTTTTGGTAAGATCTACCCCTGGCGGGGCCCGAGCTAAAGGCTTTAAAGGATTACATAGATGAAAATCTAGCCAAGGGCTTCATACGCCCCTCTTCATCTCCTACAGGTGCACCCATCTTCTTTGTAAAGAAGAAAGATGGATCTCTGAGACCATGCGTAGACTATAGGGAACTCAATAAGGTTACTATTAGAAACCGTTATCCATTGCCTTTAATCCCTGAGTTATTGGAGAGAGTGCGACATGCCAAAATTTTCTCTAAACTAGATCTTCGTGGGGCCTATAACTTAGTCCGTATTAGACCTGGGGATGAATGGAAGACTGCATTCAGGTCACGCTATGGACACTTTGAATATCTAGTTATGCCTTTTGGTCTGAGTACCGCCCCAGCCACTTTCCAACACTTGGTGAATGACATCTTCAGGGATCTCCTAGATACATTCGTGGTAATTTATTTGGATGATATTCTAATTTTTTCTAACTCCACAGAGGAACATCATGGACATGTGAGAATGGTCTTGGAACGTCTAAGACAAAATCATCTTTACATCAAACTTGAAAAGTGTGAATTCCATAGGACCGAAATTCAATTTCTGGGGTATGTACTGTCTACACAAGGAATTAGTATGGATGGAAGCAAAACCCAAGCCATCAAGGATTGGCCAAGTCCTAGAAATGTGAAGGAGGTACAGCGCTTCATCGGGTTTGCCAACTTCTATAGACGTTTCATTAGAAATTTCTCTGAGGTAGTGTCACCTATCACTCAACTTACCCAGAAAGAGTCTAGGTTTTCCTGGACTCCCCAAGCCCAGGAAGCATTTTCCCGTCTAAAAGATAAATTTACCACTGCACCTATCCTAGTACATCCCAACCCCGAGCTTGCCTTCATAATAGAGGTGGATGCTTCAGACTGTGCCGTTGGAGCTATACTCTCTCAGAGAACAGGTGAGAAGAATGTCTTGCATCCCTGTGCCTTCTTTTCCCAGCAGTTGTCTTCGGCTGAGAGGAACTACGATGTGGGCAATAGAGAGTTGTTGGCCATTATTGCCGCCTTCAAAGAATGGAGACACCTTCTTCAGGGAGCTGCACAGCAAATAGTCGTCCTGACAGACCATCGTAACCTTGAGTTTATCAGGTCGGCTAAGTGCCTGACTCCTCGCCAGGCTCGCTGGAATCTTTTCTTAAACCAATTTAATTTTATCATCTCTTATAGACCAGGATCGCGCAATGGAAAGGCTGATGCACTCTCTAGGATTTACTCAGCAGAGACACGTCCAATTACTCCTCCTAAGACTATTCTTCCTGACTCTAGATTCCTAGGAGTAATTCATAATCAAGACCTACTTAAGGACATCAAGGAAGCATACCATGCGGATTCCTTTTTGGCACAACCCCCAAGGGACGTAAGTCTTGTCTTTAAGAATGGTGTGTGGATTCAGGGACAACGTCTGTATATTCCTGAAACAGTCAGATTAAGAGTATTGCAACTCATTCACGATTCCAAGATAGCTGGGCATAGAGGAATTCTAAAGACACAGGAATTTCTTTCTCGTTTCTTTTGGTGGCCCACTTGCAGGAAGGATGTTTTGAATTATGTCACTTCATGTGAGGTCTGTGCAAGATGCAAAACACCTCGCTCCTCACCAACTGGTCTGTTACAGCCTCTTCCCACCCCGTCCCGCCCGTGGGGATCCATTTCTATGGACTTCATTGTGGAGTTACCAACCTCTCAGGGGAAGAACACCATTCTAGTGGTGGTTGACCGTCTAACAAAGGCAGCTCATTTTATCCCTTGTGTCGGCTTACCCACTGCAAAACAGACATCAGATTTGATTATTAAAGATGTGTTTCGCTTACATGGAGTACTGGATGAGGTTATTTCGGATCGAGGGGTGCAATTCACTTCTAGGTTTTGGCAAAATTTCTGTGCAGCATTGGACATTAAAGTAAACCTTTCTTCTGCTTTTCATCCCCAGACTAATGGACAGACCGAACGAACCAATCAAACCCTGGAGCAGTATCTCCGCTGCTTTATCTGCCACCGACAGGATGATTGGGTGGATCTACTTCCATTAGCTGAGTTCTCGTATAACAACTCTCAGAGTGCCTCCACTAAACAGTCTCCTTTTTACTCTAATCTAGGTTATCATCCTAACATTCTACCACGATTTCCCATAGAAACGCCTTTACCAGCAGTGGCTGAAAGAATCACGTCTTTACAGAAGAATATGGATCTTCTAAAGGAAAATCTGGAATCGGCTCAAGAAAGGTACAAGAAAGCAGCAGATAAATTTCGTAAACCTGCACCAGCTTTCAAGGTAGGAGACTTGGTCTGGCTGTCAACCAGAAATCTTAAGTTAAGGATTCCATCGTCTAAGTTGGGACATAAGTACATTGGACCCTATAAAATCAGTAAAATTATAAGTGCCGTTGCTTGTCGTCTTCAACTGCCCAGAACTATGAGAATCCACCCTGTCTTTCATGTATCCCTACTAAAGGCTGCGACACCCAATACGTTTCCTGGACGTTCCTCTCCTTGCCCTGACCCAGTGCTAGTCGATGGTCAGGAAGAATTTGTGGTGGAAAGGATTTTAGATTCCAGGTTGTATAGAAATCAGTTACAATATCTGATTAAATGGCAGGGCTACCCAGTGGAGGACAACTCATGGGAACCGGTCAATAACGTTAATGCTCCTCGCTTGCTCCGTCAGTTTCATCAGAGGTACCCACACAAGCCTGGTCTGAGGTCATCCGGAGGTTGTCCTTAAGGGGGGAGTAATGTAAGGTTCTATGTATATATTCCTGAAACTCAGTTTGTTCGTCAGCCATTTTACTTTCTGTCTTGCTGTAGCTATCTTGCCCTCAGTCAAAATGGAGTTTCCAGCTTGCATGTTCCCGCCCTGATTCTCTCCTTTGCTTCTTAAGCAGCCACAGCTGAGCAATCAGTGCTTCAGAATCTAGCCTGCAGTGAACCTGTGACTTGACTCCTGTAAGCCTTGGACCTTGTACTCCAGCTATTCCTACTGAGGAACTCTGAAGCACTTGTGGACTCTGAACCTGCTCTTTGAAAGACCCACGTTTGCATGGACTTACGGTAACAGAGAAGAAGATCCTGAATCTGTATTTGAGAGTGATTGCTGAGCTTGGATTACTCTGGCCTGCTGTGTCTCCTGTTTCTGTGTCTGCAAACTGTGTGACTATTTCTGCCAACTTGTATGAAGTAATACAGGACTTTTCTATATCAAACCTGTGACTCCTGTGTTTTCATCGCACCCAAGCACAAGACGCTATATGAACTGTACTACATACATTACACCTCAGTTCCTTGGCCCGGTCAACTTCTGCCCTAAAAGCATTGGCCCAGGCGGTAAGGCACCACATCTTTCCTCTTCTGTCTAGACCCACTGCATTACCATGCAGTGACCGTGGGTAACGTGGGTGCTAAACTTGGAACGTTGCATGGCTGCCGGTTGTCTGGGCCTAAGTCCTGTGGACACTTGGGCACACTGGCCCTGTCTGAGCTAACTTCCTAAAGACCTTACACTACTACACGGCAGCCCCTCCTACACTTAACCTTATGATAGCTAATTAGAAAACTCTACCTAACTAGACCCACTAGTATACCCCACACCTAGTGGCCCATGACAGTACTACATTTACCCGAATGGCTATACTACATACTAAAGTGCCCTCCTCTAATTCCCCAACAGGATGCACTTAACTTTCCCTAAAACTATGCACAGGTATAATACAGCAGAACACATTAACGTATGATTTATACATAATGGTAACACATAAGAATGTGGCAGTACCATAAATATTAGGACTAGTACATAGCATTATGTAGCAATACCACCAAACGTTATACTTATACAATAACTATTTACATGCTGCAACATTATGTACATTTACGGGATGGGGCAAAAATGGAACATTCTTTCACCCCCTTACACAAGTGCTTGTGGGCAGGGACAGTACATCTCGATGACACCACACTTGGCTAACATAGCGGAAGCCGGGACCCAGTCGGACCTTGGGATGTGACATGTCCTCCTGATGCCGAGGATTGCGGCCCCTTGGTCAATCGGGGTAACTCCCACAGTCTACAGCTCCTGCACCTCCTCCTTTTCTTCAGCCTCCATCTCTGAAATGACCACATCAGTCACAAGCTGGAAACACTGCAACACTGCCTCAGCCAAGTGGCAACAGGCTGTGCTGAAGCTAATATGCTCAGGTGACAACCGCACAATGCTGAAGAGTTGTGGACAGCTCTGAAAGAGAGGGCAGATCGGTGGCTGACACCACTGAACCTACAGCCAGGCATGTTCGTGTGTGAAAATGGACGGAACCTGGTGGCGGCTCTGAGGTGAGGCGAGCTCACACACATACCATGACTGGCTCATGTGCTTAACATTGTGGTTCAGCGGTTTCTCAAAACCTACCCGGAGCTGCCAGATCTGCTTGTGAAAGTATGCAGCCTGTGTACCCATTTTAGAAAGTCAGCTACAGTTTCCGCCGCCGTTGCCGTGCTTCAGCAGGGTTTGCAGCTTCCGACTCACCAACTTGTGTGTGATGTCCCCACGCATTGGAACTCTACACTGCAGATGTTGGGAAGGATTTGTGAGCAGAAGAGGGCAATTGGTGACTACCAGCATCAACAAGGTCATCGGTATTCAGTTCACTCCACACATAAGACCTCAGGAGTGGACACGTATGTCAGACATATGTACCGTCCTCCAAAACTTTGAGGACTCCACCAAGATGGTGAGCGTCGATGATGCCATAATTAGAGTCACCATCCCGCTTCTCTCTGTTCTGAAATGCTCTCTGCTCACAATCAAAGAGGATGCATTGCAGACGGAGCACGATGAGATGGAGCAAGGAACCATACAGGATGATTACATACAGCCTAGCCTCATCTCATCCCAACATGAATTGGGTGACAATGAGGGACAGGAGGAGGAGAAGGAAGAACAGGAGCTAGTTTAATGCGCTATAGACCGTACTACGTGCACAAGTGTCATACCGTCTTTCAGGGTGAGGACAGGGAGGAGGAAGAGGAGGAGGAGAAGGGCATGGTCAGTCATCCTGTAGGTACATCGCATATGAGGCGGTGAGCATAAAGGCAGAAGTGAAACTAACACAGACAGGAGAGCAGCGGCAGGGTGAGAACGCGAAAACATATGCAGACAGCCTGCACTTTCAGCAGCAGCTCTGACATATCTATGTAATTTTTAAGAAAGCTCTGCACCACCAAATTCAGCACATGCACCAGGCATGGGATGTGTGTCAAGTTGGCTAGGCACAGACCAGCTACGAGATTATGCATGTTATCGAACACCACCGGGTCGGACTTGAGTTTAACAGTACCAACCACTCATCTGTCTGTTATTTGATCCCCATCCACAGTTCCTGTGAGGTTTGTGATTTTACACACAAAGATATCATTTTCAAAACAACCTGCTGTTGTTTCACCCTGGCTGTGCAGAAGTTGGTCGTGCATTTGTTTTGTTGACCGGATGAGGAGGTGGGTGAGGAGGGGGTGAAGGAAGAGGAGGCAACATGGACGGAGAAACATCCAGTAATCCTTGGTAGTAGTAGGACATGCGCCAAAACATTTTCCGCCTCATACCCAGCCACCACTACATTTAACCAGTGGGCAGTTAGGTAGATGTTCCCTCTCTTATCAAATAACTTAACAACTTATCTGATTTATCCTCTGTAAGACTAACATATAGCAAAAGCTTTGCAGAGATTGGACAGTATTTCAATTCCTCCAATTTATGTGTAATATGAATAGCAATCACCCAATGGCACTCATGAAACATGAGTCTTTTATACTTGTTTTAAGCACAAAGGAATGATATGTACAAATCTTTCTCTGAACCAGGTGATAATACTCAATGTGTGGGTGCAAAATTGCTCCCTTAACAGTACCAGACAACTGTGTATAAAAAAGCTCCACTATTTCCTGCAGCGTCTCGCAAAGTCTCTCTAGCTATGCAAGGTGGAGTTCCACCTTCTTGGTACGTCACATATAAGATGGGGAGCAGGAAGGCAGAAGTGATGCTGCACCGCTGACAGGCGAGCAGCAGCAGGGTGAGAAAGCCAAAAGAGCACACACACTGCTCCCCATTTTCTGACTAGATAAGTAGATGGTGGTGGAAGCAGAGTAGGAGGGGTATGCCACATAAACAGAGAAAAGGCTAGGGACTGGTCGCGGTGCGCAATAGTAACCAACTTAACAGTTAGCGGTCGGTCTTGGTACTTTTGCACCCTGCTCCTTTGTTTGCTGTGCAGCTGGGGGACCATGACCATCACCTATTCCTCCAAACTGCCAAATCACTCGGGTGACCTTGACTTCATGTGTGGTCTAGGACCTCATCATCCCCCATTTACATCATCACACCTCTCTAGTCTGTCCATAACTCTGCCCTACTAATCCACTTCTGTCCCGAGTCACTACTCTTCTGCTTCTCCCCTCTGCAAATCCCTTCATTGTCTCCCAATTCCACAACGTATCCATTTAAGCTACGAACACTGACCTACAAATCCGTCTATAATCTGTCTCCCCAACATATCCCTGAAATAATCTCCCGAAATCTCACACCACGTAATCTCTGGTTCTCCCAAGAACTCGTTCTCTCCTCCACAATCGTACGTTGCTCATCCAAACACCTGCAAGACTTCTCTTGAGTATCTCCCATCCTGTAGAATTATGGGGCCCCACACAAACGATTATCCCCTACATTTGTAAATTTTAAGAGGAACATGAAAACCCATGTCTTCAGAACAGTTTACAGCCTGCAATGACCCTGCTGCCAAATCACCAGCAATAGAGCTGCAACTCTAGAATGTACTGTCTCCTTCTCCATTATCCTGTAGAATGTAAGTCTGTATGTCACTATTGGTTTGTTCTTTGAATCAATGGTGCTCTAAAAAGAAATAATAATTATATTAATTCCCCGAATGATGTTCCACCAAGTCTTCACCCCTGCCCTCCTTGCTTGTGTACATGTTAGGCGCTCAGGTGTGGTAGTTGTGGATTTGCTGCTAATTTTGCACGCTCTTGCACCCTACTAGAAAATTGTTTCCCAATCCTCGTGCACAACAGGTTACAATCTTTCCCTCAGGTACCGGACATAACTTGAGCTCTAGCACTCGTTCATGACAGAGCATCCCTTTTCCTGCTCTCTCCACAACCTCTAGGGATGCCTCTCCACTGGTGGCAGTGCACTCAGATTCCATTATCCTCCGCCTTTAAGGATCCGTGTCCATCTTCCCCTGCAGGTCTGCAGGTGCAATGTGCCTAATGGCCTCAGCGTCAATCTCGAGATCCCTTTTGATGAATGGATCCGCATGGAGGAGTTGTACAGCAATCCACTGCCCCGAGTGATAGGCCCATGTTGGCTCTAGCAATCCACTGCACCTAAGCTCACGAAGAACTTGCTTAAACCTTCAACTACTTATAACCACACATAACCAGGAAGTCCCTCTCCTTTTATTAACATTATTGCCCTCACATCTTGTGAGCTTATACCTAACGTTAATTATTCCTATATTCCTACATATTCTATTTCCTCTATCCTACTATATATTACTAATAAACCTTTCTCCTGTCATCTATAAAAACTTATCTGTATACATTATCATCGGGATCATACACATGCACATTTAATGTATAAAACGCATAACACTGTTCACATTGTACTCCAACTTCAAGACTCCTTGATCCTGATGATCTCTCAAGAAATGATATTTCACATCAGTATGCTTGGTTCTTGGATTGACTCTTTCCATCTGAGCAAGAACAAGACATCCTTGATTGTCCTCTTTTAGTTTTGTTGGTTCCAACTGTGGTTGTCCTAATTCTGTCAACAATTGTCTTAACCACAGTACTTCTTGACTTTCTATCTGTATTCCTAAGTACTGTTTTACATTTCCAAAGTCTTTGATTTCAAAATGTTGTTTCAGGGTTTTTAGAATGTTTTCTGAATCCCTTTCTTGTTTAACCCCTTAGTGACAGAGCTATTTTGCAGCTTAATGATCGGGCCAATTTTTACAATTCTGACCACTGTCAATTTATGAGGTTATAACTCTGGAACGCTTTAACGAATCCAGCTGATTCTGAGATTGCTTTTTCGTGACATATTGTACTTCACGTTAGTGGTAAAAAAATTTCATATGACTTGCTTTTATTTATGAAAAAAACGGAAATATGGTGACAAATTTTGAAAATTTAGCAATTTTCAAACTTTAATTTTTATGCCCTTAAATCAGAGAGATATGTCACACAAATTTCTTAATAAATAACATCTCCCACATGTCTACTTTACATCAGCACAATTTTGGAAACAAAATTTTTTTTTGTTACGAAGTTATAAGGGTTATAAGTTGACCAGCAATTTCTCATTTTTACAACACCATTTTTTTTTTAGGGACCATATCTCATTTGAAGTCACTTTGAAGGGTCTATATGATAGAAAATACCCAAAAATGACACCATTCTAAAAACTGCACCCCTCAAGGTGCTCAAAACCATATTCAAGAAGTTTATTAACCCTTTACGTGCTTCACAGGAACTGAAGCAATATGGAAGGAAAAAATTAACATTTAACTTTTTTGCAAAAACATTATTCGGAATCAATTTTTTTATTTTCACAAGTGTTAAAAGAAAAAATGAACCACAAAATTTGTTGTGAAATTTCTCCTGAATATGCCAATACCCCATATGTGGGGGTAAACCACTTTTTGGGCGCATGGCAGAGGTCGCAAGGAAAGGAGCGCCGTTTAACTTTTTCAGCGCAGAATTGGCTGGACGCCATGTCGCGTTTGTAGAGGCCCTGATGTGTCTAAACAGTGGAAACCCCCCAAATGACCCCATTTTGGAAACTAGACCCCCTAAGGAACTTATCTAGATGTTTGGTGAGCACTTTGAACCTCCAAGTGCTTCACAGAAGTTTATAACATAGAAACATGAAAATAAAAAATCATATTTTTTCCACAAAAACGATCTTTTGTACCCAAATTTTTATTTTCCCAAGGGTAACAAGACCCAAAAGTTTTTGTGAAATTTGTCCTGAGCATGCTGATACCCCATATGTGGGGGTAAACCATTGTTTGGGTGCATGGCAGAGCTTGGAAGGGAAGGAGCGCCGTTTGACTTTTTCAATGCAGAATTGGCTGGACGCCATGTCGTGTTTGTAGAGGCCATGATGTGTCTAAACAGTGGAAACCCCCCACAAGTGACCCCATTTTGGAAAATAGACCCCCTAAGGAACTTATCTAGATGTGTGGTGAGCACTTTGAACCTCCAAGTGCTTCACAGAAGTTTATAACATAGAACCGTGAAAATAAAAAATCATATTTTTTCCACAAAAACAATCTTTTCACCTCAATTTTTATCTTCCCAAGGGTAACAAGACCCCAAAAGTTTTTTTGCAATTTGTCCTGAGCATGCTGATACCCCATATGTGTGGGTAAACCACTTTTTGGGCGCACGGCAGAGGTAGCAAGGAAAGGAGCACCGTTTGACTTTTTCAGCGCAGAATTGGATGGACGCCATGTCGCGTTTGTAGAGGCCCTGATGTGTCTTAACAGTGGAAACCCCCACAAGAGACCCCATTTTGGAAACTAGACCCCCTAAGGAACTTATCTAGATGTGTGGTGAGCACTTTGCACCCCCAAGTGCTTCACAGAAGTTTATAACGCCCGGGCGTGAAAATAAAAAATCATATTTTTTCCACAAACCTGATAGTTTAGTTCCCAATTTTTTTATTTTCCCAAGGGTAACAGGAGAAATTAGACCACAAAAGCTGTTGTCCAATTTGTCCTAAGTACGCTGATACCCATATGTGGGGGGGGACCACTGTTTGGGCGCACGGCGGGGCTTGGAAGGGAAGGAGCGCCGTTTGACTTTTTCAAACCAAAATTGGCTTGAATTGAAATTGGACACCATGTCGTGTTTGGAGAGCCCCTGATACGCCTAAACAGTGGAAACCCCCCACAAATGACACCATTTTGGAAACCAGACCCCTTAAGGAACTTTTCTAGATGTATGGTGAGCACTTTGAACCCCAAGTGCTTCACAGAAGTTTATAACGTAGAGCCGTGAAAATTAAAAAATCATTTTTTTCCTCAAAATGATTCTTTAGCCTGCTATTTTTTTATTTTCCCAAGGGTAACAGGAAAAATTGGACCGCAAAAGTTGTTGTGCAATTTTTCCTGAGTACGCTGATACCCCATATGTGGGGTGAAACCACTGTTTGGGCGTATGGGAGAGCTTGAAAGGGAAGGAGCGCCATTTTGTAATGCAGACTTTGATGGAATGTTCTGCGGGCGTCATGTTGTGTTTGCAGAGCCCTTGATGTGCCTAAACAGTAGAAACCCCCTGCAAGTGACACCATTTTGGAAACTAGACCCCCCAAGGAGCTTATCTAGATGTGTGGTGAGCACTTTGAACCCCCAAGTGCTTCACAGAAATTTATAAACGCAGAGCCGTGAAAGAAAAAAATCATTTTTTTCCTCAAAAATGATTTTTTTAGCCAGCTATTTTTTATTTTCCCAAGGGTAACAGGAGAAATTAGAACCCCAAAATTGGTGTGCAATTTGTCCTGAGTACGTTGATACCGCATATGTTGGGGTAAACCACTGTTTGGGCGCACGGCAGGGCTTGGAAGGGAGGGAGCACCATTTGACTTTTTGAACACCACGTCGTGTTTGGAGACCCCTGATGTGCCTAAATAGTGGAAACCCCTCAATTCTAGCTCCAACCCTAACCTCAACACACCCCTAACCCTAATTCCAACCCTAATCCTAACCTAAATCCCAACCCTAATTGTAACCCTAACCCTAGTTGTAACCCTAATTATAACCCTAACCCTAATTATAACCCTAACCCTAAGGCTAGGTTCATTTTGCGTTTTACCATCCCGTTCAACACATAGCATTGATAGGATGGTAACGGTATAGCATAACGCTATCACGTTATGCTCTACCCGCTAGCGCAGAGGAATCAGCAGATGATTAATCTGCGCTAGCGGTGATGGAGCCCTCAAATGGGGTGAATGGCAGCGTTAACAGACTGCGTTACACCGCATTATACCGCAGTGTAACGCAGTCCGTCTAACGGACTGCCATAACGCCGTATGAACCCAGCCTAACCCTAATGCTAAACCTAACCCTAATTATAACCCTAACCCTAATTATAACCCTAGCCCTAACCCTAACTCTAACCCTAGCCCTAGCCTAACCCTAACGGAAAAATGAAAATAAATACAATTTCTATATTTTATTATATGTCCCTAACTAAGGGAGTGATAAATGGGGGGGTATGTACTATTTTTTTTATTTTGATCACTGTGATAGTTTATCACAGTGCTCAAAATGTACTTTTAGGAGAATGAATGAAAAAATTTTTGAATCTGCCGCCATTTTTTTTACAGGAAGAAGAGGCCAGGAGCCTGGGACCTGCCAGAGGACGGGGGACACCGGGAGGTACAGGGGGGAGGGTTCTGGGGTACTGGGGACCCTAATTCTCTCCCCTCTGATGTGCGATCACATCAGAGGGGAGAGAAATCTTTTTTTTTTTTTTTGCGGTCACCGTGATACTGTTATAACCGCGATCGCAACTCTGGTGTCGGTAAATACCAACCCAGATCATGTTCTCTGGGGTCTCGGCTACTCCCGGCAGCCGAGACCCCGGAGAAAGTTGCCCAACCCCTCCGGCAGATCGCGGAGTGCGCATGCTCATTCAAGATGGCGGCGCCCACCAGAGGAGGCAGGTGAGCCCGGGGGCCACAAGGGGCAGATTGGGGGCCACAAGGAGGGGATTGGGGACCCTTTTTCTCTCTCCTCTGATGTCCGATGACATCATGACATCAGAGGAGAGAGAAATTAAATGGCACATCAGATTTTGCTTTTTTTGTTGCGATCACCGTTATAGGGTTAATAACGGCGATCGCAACATCGGGGTCGGTAAAAACCGACCGATTCATGTTCTCTGGGGGGGGCTATTCACTTTTTCCACAGCGTCGTTAATTAACGGCGCTGTGGTTTAAGTACCCTTAATGACCGCCGTTAAAAGGCGTATCAGTGGTTGTTAAGGGGTTAAAACAAATCAAAATGTCGTCTACATATATGAGTACATAAATCCATCTATTACTCAGCCTTTTTGTGTACAAGCATGGATCAGTTTTGCTTCTTTGAAATTTTTCATTTGTTAGTACTTCCGTGATTTTGTCATTCCACGCTTTAGCTGCTTGCTTTAACCCCTTAACGACCGCCGATACGCATTTTCACAGCGGTCATTAAGAGTACTTAAACCACAGCTAACGGCGCTGAAAAAGTGAAAAGCGCCCCCCAGAGGCGCATTTTCTCTGGGGTCTCGGCTGCCGGGGATAGCCGAGACCTCAGAGAACATGAATCGGGTCGGTTTTTACCGACCCCGATGTTGTGATCGCCGTTATTAACCCTATAACAGCGATCGCAACAAAAAAAAAATGGTGTGCCATATAATTTCTCTCTACTCTGATGTGATCGGACATCAGATGAGAGAGAAAAAGGGTCCCCGATCCCCTTTGTGGCCCCCGATCCCACACTCCTGGCCCCAGTGCCCTCCGGTGTCCCCCGGTGCCGCCGCCATGGTGCAAAGTGGAGAAAATGGCGGGTGCATGCTCAGTGTGCCCGCCGCGATGTGCTGGGGTGCTTGGGCAATTTTCTCTGGGGTCTCGGCTGCTGGGGGTAGCTGAGACCCCAGAGAACATGATCCAGGTCGGTATACTGAGTATAACGGCGACCGCACAAAAAAAAATAAAAAATGATTTCTCTCCCCTCTGATGTGATCGCACACCAAAGGGGTGAGAATTAGGGTCCCCTGGTCCCCCGACCTCCCCCTGTACCTCCTGGTGTCCTCTTGTCCTCCGGCAGGTCCCCCTGTCCTCCGATCCTCCCGGGTCCTCTTCCTGTAAAAAAAATGCCGGGCAGCAGATTCAAAAAATGTTTCATTCATTCTGCTAAAAGTACATTTTGATCACTGTGATAAACTATCAGTGATCAAAATAAAAAAAACAGCACATAAACCCCCCTTTACCACCCCCTTAGTTAGGGACATATAATAAAATATAGAAATTATATTTATTTTCATTTTTCTGTTAGGGTTAGGGCTAGGGTTAGGGTTAGGGCTAGGGTTAGGGTTATAATTAGGGTTAGGGTAGCATTAGGGTTAGGCTGGGTTCATACTGCGTTATGGCAGTCTGTTAGACGGACTGCGTTACACCGCGTTATAACGTGGTATAATGCAGTCCGTTAACGCTGCCATTCACCCCCATTTGAGGGCGCATCGCGACGCATGCTGTAAAGCGGCATGCGTTCGCGACGTGCTGTCATGCAGCATCTGGGCTCCGTCACCGCTAGTGCAGATGAATCATCTGCTGATTCCTCTGCGCTAGCGGGTATAGCATAACGCGATCACGTTATGCTATACCGTTACCAGCCCGTCAACGCTATGTGTTGAACGGGCTGGTAAAACGCAAAATGAACCTAGCCTTAGGGTTAGGGTTATAATTAGGGTTAGGGTTGGAATTAGGGTTAGGGTTACAATTAGGGTTAGTGTTACAATTAGGGTTAGGGTTACAAAATTAGGGTTGGAATTAGGGCTGGGATTTAGGTTAGGATTAGGGTTAGGGTTGGGATTAGGGTTAGGGGTGTGTTGGGGTTAGGGTTGGAGCTAGAATTGAGAGGTTTCCACTATTTAGGCACATCAGGGGGTCTCCAAAACACGACGTGGCATTCAAAAAGTCAAATGGAGCTCCCTCCCTTCCGAGCCCTGCCGTGCGCCCAAACAGTGGTTTACCCCAACATATGGGGTATCAGCGTACTCAGGACAAATTGGACAACAACTTTTGTGGTCTAATTTCTCCTGTTACCCTTGGGAAAATAAAAAATTGGGGACTAAGCTATCAGGTTTGTGGAAAAAATATGATTTTTTATTTTCACGCCCAGGCGTTATACACTTCTGTGAAGCACTTGGGGGTTCAAAGTGCTCACCACACATCTAGATAAGTTCCTTAGGGGGTCTAGTTTCCAAAATGGGGTCACTTGTGGGGGGTTTTCACTGTTTAGATCAGGGCCTCTACAAACGTGACATGGCGTCCAGTCAATTCTGCGTTGAAATGTCAAACGGCGCTCCTTCCCTTCCAAGCTCTGCCATGCACCCATGCACCCAAACAGTGGTTTACCCTCACATATGGGGTATCAGCATGCTCAGGACAAATTGCACAAAAACTTTTGGGGTCTTGTTACCCTTGGAAAAATAAAAATTGGAGTGAAAAGATCATTTTTGTGGAAAAAATATGATTTTTATTTTCACGGTTCTACGTTATAAACTTCTGTGAAGCACTTGGAGGTTCAAAGTGCTCACCACACATATAGATAAGTTCCTTAGGGGGTCTAGTTTCCAAAGTGGGGTCACTTGTGGGGGGTTTCCACTGTTTAGACACATCAGGGCCTCTACAAACGCGACATGGCGTCCAGCCAATTCTGCGCTGAAAAAGTCAAACGGCGCTCCTTCCCTTGCGACCTCTGCCATGCGCCCAAAAAGTGGTTTACCCCCACATATGGGGTATCGGCGTATTCAGGAGAAATTGCACAACAAATTTAGCGGTTCATTTTTTCACTTGTGAAAATAAAAAAAATTGGTTCCGAAATAAAGTTTTTGCAAAAACAGTTAAATGTTAATTTCTTCCTTCCATATTGCTTCAGTTCCTGTGAAGCAAGTAAAGGGTTAATAAACTTCTTGAATATGGTTTTGAGCACCTTGATGGGTGCAGTTTTTAGAATGGTGTCATTTTTGGGTATTTTCTATCATATATACCCCTCAAAGTGACTTCAAAGGAGATGTGGTCCCTAAAAAAAAAATGGTGTAAAAATGAGAAATCCCTGGTCAACTTATAACCCTTATAACTTCGTAACAAAAAAAAATTTTGTTCCCAAAATTGTGCTGATGTAAAGTAGACATGTGGAAGATGTTATTTCATTAAGAAATTTGCGTGACATATCTCTCTGATTTAAGGGCATAAAAATTTAAAGTTTGAAAATTGCAAAATTTTCAAAATTTTCACAATATTTCCGTTTTTTTCATAAATAAAAGCAAGTCATATAAAAAATTTTAACACTAACGTGAAGTACAATATGTCACGAAAAAACAATCTCAGAATCAGCTGGATTCGTTAAAGCGTTCCAGAGTTATAACCTCTGTGAGACAGTGAGAATATGTGTGTTGAATGGGGTGTACATTTCACCTAGATACTTTGCTGACTGGTATAAGGGAAATGTATGGCTTTGTAAACCTAGTGGTAGAGAAAGGTCACTACACCTTACATTCAGTACACACTTGCAGCTCAGGCCTGAAACCACTCAGCTATTAATTAGGAGACCAGAAGTAGGTGTCTGCGAACACAGACAGAGAGCTCGCTTAGTCTGGACAAGGAGTCCAGGCACAAGAAGGAGTCTCCAGGAGTATGAGCTGTCTCAGTCTGGGTGCTCGATGTACCCCGGACACAGGAGTAGTCTCTGTGAGAATCCATGCGGATAGCTGCTGAATAGGAGGGGAGCTCTCTCAAGTCTGGACGTTGAAGGTGCCTTCAGACACAAGGAGGAGACTCTGTGAAACTCCATGCTGGTAAATGCTGAACATATGTGTTGTTTTGGCCCAGGCTGTTAGAGTCTGGTCCCGGATAGATAGGGAAATCTATCTAAGTGTAGTAAGTGGCTGGACAAGCCCAGGTCTTATGTTTATGATTTGGTTTTGATTATGTTCTGTTTGCTGTAGACTTTAATAAAACTGGTTGCGGCCAGTTTTTACCAGAACTGCTGTCTGTGAATGAACTGTTTCCGTGCCACTCCGTCTATCCGGACGGCGATCCCAGAGCTATATCCCCTGAAAAGCTTACAATTGGTGCTAGAATGTGCGTAAAGCACAGTGGTGAGAGACAGCAATAAAAGGTGAAGTCTGTTGAAGCAGCAGCAGAGAAAAAAAAGTGTGTCAGCAAAAGAAACGTCTGTTGGAGCAGTCTTAAAGAGACAGTAGCCCTAATAGTTTGCAAAAGAAAAAAAAAAAAGTGTGTCTGCACAGCAAAGCTGAACTTGTTGTGGAAAAGACTGTGGAGTGTGCAGCAGCAAAGGAAAAGTCTGTTGGAGCAGTCTTAAAGAGACAGTGGCCCTAATAGACTTTGCAGAGAAAAAAAAAAAAAAAAGTGTCTGCACAGCAAAGCTGAATTTTCTGTGGAAAAGACTGTGGAGTGTGTATGTCTTGAGTGAAGACTGCCGTTGTTGAGACAGAGAAGTCTGACAGCATGGATGACAGCATGGAGGCGCTGTTTGAACAAATGGCGCAAGTTAATGTGCAACATAAGACTGCCGTGGTTGAGACAGATAAGTCCGGCAGTATGGAGGAGCTCGTTGAGTACCTGGTCCAGGCCCAGTGGAGCATGCAGCAGAGCATGGAGCGGCAGCGCCTGCAGCACCAGCAGCGCATGCAGCAGGCCCAGCAGCAATTCCTGAAGCAGCAGCAGGAGAATAACCGGTTGTTTTTTGAGCAGGTTGCAGCACTACAAAAGACTTGCAGCGCATCGTCCCAAAGTAATGTTGCAAAGTCACCTGCATTGTCTGCTGTAAAGAAGGCGGTAAGACGGTCCCTGAAAAAGATGACACCTCGTGACAATGTGGAGGTATATCTCACTAGGTTTGAGGGACTGGCAGAGAAGGAGAATCTGCCCCTATCTGAATGGGCCATGATGGTCGCACCCTATCTGATTGGAGAACCCCAAAGGGCCTATGCTGACCTGAGCGAGCAGGACAGCCAAGACTATGCCAAGCTGAAAGCGGAGATTCTTACCCGGCTGGGTGTTATGGTGACAGCCCGTGCCAGGGGAGTTCATGACTGGAGATGCAGTTAGGAGTCTGCAGTCAGCAAACCTGATTATGGAGTTGAAAAGGTGATAGTGGACCGCTACACCCAAGCACGTCCTCCTGAGGTACAGCCAGAGGTCGGACAAGGAGACCACCAGGACGCCAATCGTCTGGTCAGCCTGATGGAGAGGGCCTTCGCCACCAAAGACTGCCTCCGTGACCAGCCGTCTGAGAGGTCGTCACTTCAGAGTTCCTGGACGCCGAACTCTCCCGGTAAGAGCGTTCCAGCTGTTGGGGTCGTGTGGGTGGGAGAGTGTGATGGACAGTGTTGGAGATGTCGTGAAATTGCAGCCAACTGTCCAATAGAGGGGGAGCCTATGTGTTGTGATGTTGGCGGATCCCTCTCTCCCTGCGCAGAGCCTGTGTGTGTGTCCACCTCAGCCAAAGAGACTGGACCACAGGGGTCCCCGGTGGTTGTAAATGACTGCCCAGCACAGGCCCTCTTGGACTCAGAGAGTCCAGTGACTTCCGTATGGGACAGCCTGATTGATAGGGACTTTATCCCTGATAAACACCTGAGTGTGGTGTGCGTCCATGGAGACACCAAAGTCTACCCAGAGACTGTCGTGGACTTGATCCCCAAACGCGGGGAGGTTTCATGTGAAGTGGGGGTAGTGAAGAACCTGGTGCCCCCCGTCATATTGGGTAATGACTTTCCCCGGTCTAAGGATCTCTGGGGGAAAAATGTTTCTGATGGACAGTGTGATGAAGCTCCTATTGAGGGTGCGCAGTCCCGAGGGGCGGAACACAATGCTAGTGGGCCGTTAAACTTATGTGATAATGATGATGATGATGATGATGATGATAATAATGATAATGATGATGATGATCATGATAATGATGATGACCATGATAATGATGCTGATGCTGATAATGATAATGATGATGATCATGATAGTGATGATGATACTGATCATAATCATGATAATGATATTGATAATAATGATGACTGTGATAGTGATGAAATTCCTTTGCAGGTGATGTTGGGAGACGAGGATGGTGGTTCTCGGGAACCGAGTGTCCCTGACTTACCTGTGTCCTGTGACAATTTTGAGAGTGAGCAGTGGCGAGACCCCTCTCTTAAAACGGCCCAGGAAAATATAAATGTTCTAAATGAGGTTTCCCAAGAGCCTGGCTCTGAGGAGAGGTTTCCTCATGTTGCCATAAACACTCACCTGTTGTATAGGGACACTGAAGTCCAGGGAGAGGTCGTGAGCCAGCTCCTAGTACCTGAGCTATATGGAAGTATAGTGCTGGGGTTGTCACATAGTCACATACTTGAGGGACCACCTGAGGGAAACCAGGGACCAGATGGTGAAGTTAATGTTGTGGATGACATGTTAACTAAGGTTCCAGATCAAGATGTGAATGAGAATGAATTGTATAACCCTGACAGTGAGCAGGATGTGAATGAAAATGAAGTGTATAACCCTGAAAGTGAGCAGGATGTGAATGAGAATGAATTGTATAACCCTGACAGTGAGCAGGATGTGAATGAAAATGAAGTGTATAACCCTGAAAGTGAGCCAGATGTGGCTGAGAAAAAGGGGTCAGACAGGGATAGTGGTAGTGATAGTGAATCATCTGATGACAATCAAGCAACCAGTGCAAATGAGGAAGGCATGGTAGCAGAGGAGGTTGAGAGTCCTGAGAGGAAGGCTGATGCTGACCTTGCAGTCGGACAGAAGATGGCATCTGAAGATGTTTTACAGTTGGCCGGTTCCCTGGCGAAGACTAAGGTGAAAGGAGGAGAGCTGAGCTTTAAAGGCAGGACTCTGAAACTGAACACAGCCCAAGTAGATGCTGTTGGAAATGTGAAGTTACCAAGGTATGGTGTGGATCTGTATCGTGCCAAGGACTCTGAGGGAGATGCTGCAGAGGTGGAAAAAGCCATAGAAGTGGTAGTCACCAAGCCAGATGCCTCATCAGAAGCTGAGGTCTCAAGTGAAGCTGTGAGGAACAAGACTGAAGATATGGGGACTGACTCTGTCCAGGAATCTGTTTCTGCCGAAGACAGCGGCGTGGACAGGTTGCGGTTCAGATCAGTAGCTGCAACTCGTGAAGCTCAGGCTGGAAGTTCGGCGCCCGGAGCCCCAGCGGTGTTCCCGAGTGACACCAAGGATCTGGATAAGTCACAAGATGAGATTTTGAGACATCAGGCTGGCGTTGGTGAGCTCAAGCGCACTTTCATGGAGTCTACATCGGAGCCACGTCCCAACAAATGGGAAAAGCGATGTGTCACTCCGTTGCCGCTGCAGACACACGGGAGCTCAGATGGGATGCAGAACGTGGTGGAAGAGAAGAATCCGGCGGGTTCTGAGTATACAGATGCAGCTATCAAGGAGAACTTGAAAGCCGGAATAAATGGAAATATTGGAGACCATAATGATGTGACTGAAGAGGTAGAATGTAAGACTGACGGTAGGGCTTCTGAGCATGTTCTACCAGAAGAGCCTGAAGAAGGGGCCAAAGACATAAAGGATGTCCAACAGGTACCAGATGAATTGATTACTTCTCAAAAAAAACTCCAAACTGTGATGAAGGAGTGTGATGAAAGCCATGAGCATCTTCGTGAGAAAGTCAATGAAGTAAAAGGAAGAATACAGGGAATCTCTTCGTTGCAAGAGCAAATGCTGCTCAATAAGTCTAAGGCTCTATATAAGAATGCTGTTGTCACGGTAGAACATTACAATTCAGCTGGAGACTTAGCGGATCAATTATGTGTACTGCAAAAGAAAAACGATCAGCTCCTTCTACAGTCCCAATCATTTGAACAGTGTAGCTTAAAATGGTCAGAGACCATGGCAGAGGAGCTTAAGGTCTGTGAAATAGACTTTATGAGTCAACCGATATTCAAGAAAATAGATGTGCTAAAGAGGGTTCAAGGGGAACTAGAGAAAAGTGAAAAACCCCTATACCTTCTGTGATAGTTGGTGACACATGGTCAGTGCACCAGGGACAGGAGGTACGTGAGTTTCTGAGGAAGAGTCAGCAGAAGTGTTCTGATGTGCCAGGTCGTACTTCTCTGGCCAGGCACTATATCGAAACTGAGCCTGGCCCTAAGGTCAAGATGAAACCGTGCAGGATACCCGAGGCCCGCAGAGAGCATAGGCCTGGGAGGGTACAGGGTAGTGCGGATGCTTCAGATGAAGAGAAAGCTGATGTTGGCTATGGCTCAGGTGAAGATACAGATGACAGTAGTGAAGATGAAGCTGATGAAGGCCATGACTGGTCCAGAGTTCACTGTCTCTTTTGGATTGTTAACCAGCCCTCCAGTCTGGATGACCAGCCCTCCGGTCTGGAGAAGAGGGGGGGGATATGTGAGACAGTGAGAATATGTGTGTTGAATGGGGTGTGCATTTCACCTAGATACTTTGCTGACTGGTATAAGGGAAATGTATGGCTTTGTAAACCTAGTGGTAGAGAAAGGTCACTACACCTTACATTCAGTACACACTTGCAGCTCAGGCCTGAAACCACTCAGCTGTTAATTAGGAGACCAGAAGTAGGTGTCTGCGAACACAGACAGAGAGCTCGCTTAGTCTGGACAAGGAGTCCAGGCACAAGAAGGAGTCTCCAGGAGTATGAGCTGTCTCAGTCTGGGTGCTCGATGTACCCCGGACACAGGAGTAGTCTCTGTGAGAATCCATGCGGATAGCTGCTGAATAGGAGGGGAGCTCTCTCAAGTCTGGACGTTGAAGGTGCCTTCAGACACAAGGAGGAGACTCTGTGAAACTCCATGCTGGTAAATGCTGAACATATGTGTTGTTTTGGCCCAGGCTGTTAGAGTCTGGTCCCGGATAGATAGGGAAATCTATCTAAGTGTAGTAAGTGGCTGGACAAGCCCAGGTCTTATGTTTATGATTTGGTTTTGATTATGTTCTGTTTGCTGTAGACTTTAATAAAACTGGTTGCGGCCAGTTTTTACCAGAACTGCTGTCTGTGAATGAACTGTTTCCGTGCCACTCCGTCTACCCGGACGGCGATCCCAGAGCTATATCCCCTGAAAAGCTTACACCTCATAAAGTGACAGTGGTCAGAATTGTAAAAATTGGCCCGGTCATTAAGCTGCAAATTGGCTCTCTCACTAAGGGGTTATACCATATATGCTTTTCTGTTGTTTACAATCTTTGTTTGGATTTCCTTCATCTTTGAATCCTGGAGGTTGTTCCATGTAAATGTCTTCTGTTAAATCTCCATTCAAAAAAGCTGTCTTTACATCCAGATGTCTTAGTTCCATCTTTTCCATTGCTGCAACTGTAAGTAAAGTTCTTATTGTAGTGTGTTTGACAACTGGAGCAAATGTTTCATCATAGTCTTCTTCTTCTGGAAGTCGAGCTATGTCTTCCAAAGAGATAGATTCATACATTTTACTTTTACTTGCATTGTATGAGAGGCGTTTTGATGGTTTTCCTTTGTTTTCTCTCGTTGAACGTCTTGGTTCTGTGTCTGTTTGTAGTTGTGATTCTTCACTTTCAGTATTTTGTTCTTCATTAATTTCTACTTCTTTCTCATCAGATATTTCTTCAGTTATGTCACTATTATTTTTTGTTTCAACTGAAATAATGTCTTCATTTAAATCTTCAATGAATGTCACACTGTTACTCACTGTAACTCTGTCTGTTTTGGGATCTAAGATTTTATATCCTTTGCAGTTTTCACTATATCCAACGAATATTCCTTCCATGGATCTGTTTTGAAGTTTGGAACGTTTTTCTGTTGGAATGAATATAAAAACTTTACATCCAAAAACTTTTAAATGATTGACACTAGGTTTCATACCTTGCCACAGTTCATATGGAGTTTTCTTCAGTTTTCTGGAAAAAAGTAGGTTCTCTTGATATGTAGCTGTCATTGCTGCCTCACCCCAATATTTCTCTGGTAGTTTAGAATCTGTCAGCATACATCTCATCATCTCTGTTAGAGTTCTGTTTTTCCTTTCATCTACTCCATTTTGTTCAGGTGTGTATGGAACAGTTTTCTGATGTTCTATTCCATTTTGTCTTAAGTAGTCTTCTATTCTGTGACCTGTAAATTCACCTCTATTATCACTTCTGATGACAATTGGCTTCCTTTGAAATTTGTTACTTGATCTTGTTACATAAGGGTATGCCACACTAAACAGCGTCGCTAACGAGATCGCTAAAAAACGTCACTATTTAGCGATCTCGTTAGTGACGTTGTTCTGTGTGGCATGTAGCAAACGACGTGGCCCCTGCTGAGATCCTGCTGTGATCTCGTTCGTCGTTCTCATCGTTCCGGACCCTATTTTTATCGTTGGCGTCCCGCTGGTAAGTATATATCGCTGAGTGTGGCACCTTTTTGTTAGCGATTTAGCGGTATTTTGTACCGCTAAAGTCGTTAAGGAGATCGCTAACCGCGATAGCGTCCTTAACGACATCGCTAAGTTAAGCCGCTACTAGCGATATTGAAACTATCCCGCTAGCGATCGCATTAGTATGCGTCGTTATCGTGATCTCTAGCGGGATAGTTTAGTGTGGCAGTACCTATAGTCTACAAGTTTATCAAAAACTTCACTTTTGTTCTTAATTAAGTATGTGACTGTGTATCTTGAGTAGTCATCTATAAATGTCAACATGTATCTATTGCCTCCTGATGTAGTCACTTCATGGGTCCACATACGTCAGTATGCACCAAATCAAGATGTTTTTCGCTTTTCATCTCACTTTCTTTTGGAATAGATATCCTTGTGGCTTTGGATTTTATACAACATTCACATCTTATGGTAATTGAGCAATCTGATATCTTTAAATCTTTTGTCAATTCTTTTCTCTGTAGTTCCCTTATACTGTCCGGGTGTCTATGTCCTAGACGTCTATGCCACATGTGAATACAGTTTTTGTGATCATGTGTACATACCTTCATCTGTTCCTTTGGTTTGTCAAAATGATATAATTGTTCATCTGCCTTCACTTAGGTTATCATCTTGTTTCCTGCAATAATTGCACACTCATTGTCTTTGAATTTTACTGTAAGTCCTTTTGCTGTTAGACGTTTCACAGATAATAATCCGCCATCCAGTTTTGGAACATACGACACATCCTGTACAAGTATCTTTGAATCTTATCCGAACTTGTTTGAACAATTTAGCATACCTTGTCCGATACCTTCTGCGGTTATTTTGCTTCCATCTGCAAGATAAATGGCTTCTTTCTTATTTAAATCAAGATCACTAAAGAAATTCTTGTCACTTGTCATATGACTCGCTGCTCCTGAATCAATTTACCAACCAAGTGATGATTTCTTGTCTGTTATTTTGAATGTGCCATTCCAATTATTCTCACACTAATCGGAAATTGTGTTTTTACTTTCTGTGTATGCTTTTTATATTGTAATTTTTATTGTTCTGCTTTCCATATGGTACAGTCTTTCTTTAAATGACCTTTTTTCTTGCATCTGAAGCATTCTCTTGTCTCTTTATTATAGGGTTTTTTAAATTCTGTAGCTTTAAGAGCGTTTTCACTGTCCTTTTCAGTAGAAGAATCATTGCTTTGTTCTTTTCTTCTCTGATATTCATCTATGAGTCTTGTTTTCACAAACTCTAATGTAATGTCAATTTCTGGTCTCGAGCATTTATCAAGGCTGTATACGAATCTGGTAAACTGCACAACAATATAGCTGCTATATGACTTTCTTTAATATCTTCACCAATAGATCTTAGCTGTGATATCACTTCCATCATTGAGAATATGTGCTTCTGCATGTCACTGTCTGCACTTAGTCTCATAGTGTAAAGCTTTCTTAATAAAAATAATTTGTGATTCAAGCTGGGTCTTTCATATACACTTTCTTAATGCTTCCCACATTCCTTTCGCTGTTTCTTAATTTCTTATATTAATTGAGCATCATCCACTAATAAGCTAATGGTGGCTCTCGCTTGTCTATTCTTTTTATCCCATATCTGATTATCCTGATCAGGTCTATCTGTAGTGATTACTTCCCAGAAATTATCTTTAGACAACAACATCTCTACTTTAAATTTCCATAACTGATAGTTCTCATCATTCAGTTTAGCTACTGTAAGTTTTAGCTCTGTGCTACTTGTCATTTTTAACTTATCTTACTTGTTTGGAGAGATTAGCACTGAAGAATTCTTCTGCATTCACCAGGGTCTTGCTGAGAGTTCCAGTGTCCTGGGTATCTGGTATTCTTGGTGCTTGGGATCTGTGGTGTCTGGAATTCTCTGGTGCCTGGGTGTCTGTAGTGTACTGGGTGTCTGGGTGTCTGCGTGTCTGGATACGCTGTATCTGGGTGTCTGGGCCCATAACCTGTTGCACAGCTCCTGAATCCACACCTTTGCAGTAGAAAACTTCACAGAGCAGGCTGCATGGGATAACAAGTTTTTACTTCTAACAATATGAGGTAAAGTAAGAATGCACAGTCATTTCAGCATTGCATCAGGAAACAGGAAATAAACGAAAGTGAAACTACAAGTGAGACTATTTCTTATACAATACATTAAGCAAGGAAACGTTACACAACATCGCCATCTACTGTCAGGTCAGCATAAAGTCCTCCTTTTACTTATAATAAGTCCTAATCTGTTGCATAAGCCAACACACATTACACATAAGCATATGGCAGTTGTCTTCAGGGTAGATCTGAGGTAAGATAGTCCACAACCTCACATACACACAGCAGAAAGTTGCAGCAGTTGGCATATGTGTTTCGTCATCATCATCAGAGATGTGCTACGGCGGTCAACTGATTGTTTGCACTAACCCTCCCACGTTCTTATTCTCCAACAGAACAAGTTGTTGGGCATCAGTGCACTCAATCTCTTCCACCTGTGAGGTCAGGGCCAGGTGGATGTCCTATAGAACTACCCCCTGCAGAGTTATCAAAAAGCAAAAGTGACTGCTGTAGGACTTGAGGCTCAGACTGCTTGCCTGATTTGCAAGGGGAGGAGGTGGAAGACAGATGCTCATGGACCGCGGGAGCAAAATCTGCGCTTTAGCAGGGGGCTGGGTGGAAGACAAAGCAAAGGGTCTGAAGTCACCCTAAGTCAACATTCTAAAATCACCTCTACTTCTTCTGGCCTCACCATTCATCCAACAGTACTCGGTCCTAAGAGATTATACAGAACGTCATGTCACCTGATTGCACCAGAGGAAGGTGTTTCATTTGGGCACATAGCAGACACAAATTGACCATGTCTGTTTTCAGAGTACTCCAAAAAAAATCTATAAAAAAAACAAAACCAAAAAGT
The DNA here is from genome assembly GCA_033576555.1 of Oophaga sylvatica. Taxonomy (NCBI): domain Eukaryota; kingdom Metazoa; phylum Chordata; class Amphibia; order Anura; family Dendrobatidae; genus Oophaga; species Oophaga sylvatica. The sequence goes on along the minus strand of JARQOD010000001.1, from coordinate 561,146,501 downwards.
GTTGGCTACATCCACCTCGTACTCCTCTTCTACCCACACCGCCACCTCCATCTTCTCCTCCATAACCCCCTACCCCACTTGGACCTCCGCCTCCTGGTTCATGATTATAATTTTTTCTTTTTTTTAATTCTCTATTATTTTAAGTAATTTCTCTATCCATATTTGTTGGCAGGGCAATTGTCCTGCTCTTACCCCATTTAGCTTCGTTTTGCAGCCCCTAGCCCTTACTATGACCATTTTACAGCCATTTGAAGCTCCAAAGTTCAGGTCCCCATTGACTTCAATTGGTTTCAGGTTGGTGGTCAAGTTTGGATCTGAATCAAACTTTTAACAATAGTTAGGTTGAATCTGGCGAATCTGAACATCCACGGGTTTGCTCATCACTAGTATCCAGTTGCTCCTACCAGATTTTCAAGAATGCAACGAGGAGGGATAGTAATAGAACGCAGGTGTTATGGTTGTGAGCATCCTAGGCATCTGCAGGCCACATGCCCAGCTATTCAGTGGAGTCGTCTTCAAATCCAACAACCACCTCCTGCACCTACAGGTGGCTATCATCCTCCAGGTTCCCTTACCACCTGCTCCAGAATGAAAATGGGAGGGAGTGCGATGCAGATCAGATGTTATTGATGTGTATCTGCAAGCCACCTGTCTTGCTGGAGAATGACCCTGCATCAAATAGGCCTATTTATTGTTTACAGCCAAATACAATGGAGGAAGAGGTGTCACCCCTCCAAGTTGACTCGCCTAATGACTCAGACACCCATGTTCAATTACTATGGGTTTATGGGGTGTGGGCCACAGCCACGAGTTCCTCTAATCATCAAAGAAAGCACTTACAGGAGGTTGTGCTGGAAGGTCGGAGAGTTCCTATTTTTTGTGATTCTGGGCCATTATTCACTATACTTGACCCCAGAGTAATTCGGCCAGAGGCAATACAGCAAGGACCGGGGATTACGATTCAATTAGCTGGAGGCTAATGGAACAATGTCTCAAAAGCCAGTGTAGAACTGGCCTTTGACTTTGGATATCAAGCAATGCATGGTTGGGGTGATGAGTGGCCTGCCTCCAAATATTCTCCTAGAAAATGATGTGGGAGATCTACAATGCCGACTTTTGTGTGCAGGAAGCAGAGGTTAAGTCTGCATTGCAGACTCTAAGGAATCCTCTATGTTTGGTGTAATATTCTCCCAGTTTCAATAAAGGTCTTTTGGATTGTTTGCCTACCTGCTGTCCCTGCCTGCTCTGTCACACACTCTGTCACAGTACAGCTGAGTTAGGCCATGTTAATATGTTCAGTAGTTAGTCAGTATTTTACATTAGTAATTGTAAGCCAAAATCAGGAGTGGAGCAAGCAAAGGAAAAGTATAATTAGAAACACGTGCACCACTTCTGCATTTTTCACCCACTCCTAGTTTTGGCTTACAAACACTGATGTGAAATATTAGACATGTGAACGTGGCTTTAAGGGCATACAAATTCATTCAAAATTTGAAAATTACGAAATTTTTTATTTTTTTGGCAATTTTTTTAACCAAAATTTATTTCATGTAAAACAATGTCAGAATCACAGCAATTTGTTGAAGCATTCCAAAGTCAATACCATATAAAGTGACACTAGTCAGAATTGAAATATTTGGCCTGGTCTCGAAAGTGAAAGCGGGCTAAAAAAGTGTATTAAAATGACATTATTGTAATTGTTTTTCATTATTTTTTTAGGAAGAAAAAAATAACTTTTCTTTTCCCTCTTGACTACAGGAACATAGAAGTATACTGCTATGTAAAGATGTATCTCAATGTATCAGTATCATCTGCCTGTGGGTTCAGAAACTGCAATGCAGCTTGAAGTACAGAAAATTTTCCCAAACTTGTCAGTGCTGATTGTAGCCCATATTTTTAGCTGCTGCCTGCAATGCAGGTTGTGGGTTCAATTCCTGGTGAGATATGAAGAAAATTGTTTATTTAATCAATGTGTCTATGATGAAGATGCTGGAGAGAAGACACTGCACGGAGAGAGTGAGAGGAAGATCGGGGCAAAATTCTGACTTGCCAGGATAGAAGGACTGCCTCCTCAAAAAGGGACAGTATCACTGGATACGGGACAGTTGGGACATCTGGAATGCCCCATAGCTACACCAAACAGGCTTCTCACAGTTGCGCAAACAATATGAAGACTAGCATCATGTTGAACATTGACTCCTGGGACACTTTGGTGAAATGACAATACCACTGTTTTAATACAGTTATATGAAAAAGTTTGGGCACCCCTATTAATCTTAAGCTTAATGTTTTATAAAAATTGGTATTTTTTTATCTAATAACTATTGGATACAGTAATGTTTCTGCCTTGAAATGAGGTTTATTGTACTAACAGAAAATGTGCAATCTGCATCCAAACAAAATTTGACAGGTGCATAAGTATGGGCACCTCACCAGAAAAGTGACATTAATATTTAGTAGATCCTCCTTTTGCAAAAATAACAGCCTCTAGTCGCTTCCTGTAGCTTTTAATGAGTTCCTGGATCCTGGATGAAGGTATTTTTGACCATTCCTCTTTACAAAATAATTCCAGTTCAGTTAAGTTTGATGGTTGCCGACCATGGACAGCCCTCTTCAAATGATCCCACAGATGTTCAATGATATTCAGGTCTGGGGACTGGGATGGCCATTCCAGAACATTGTAATTGTTCCTCTGCATGAATGCCTGAGTAGATTTGGAGCGGTGTTTTGGATCATTGTCTTGCTGAAAGATCCATCCCCTGCGTAACTTCAACTTTGTCACTGATTCTGGAACATTATTGTCAAGAATCTGCTAATACTGAGTGGAATCCATGCGTCCCTCAACTTTAACAAGATTCCCGGTGCCGGCATTGGCCACACAGCCCCAAAGCATGATGGAACCGCCACCAAATTTTACTGTGGGTAGCAAGTGTTTTTCTTGGAATGTTGTGTTTTTTTTGACGCCATGCATAAAGCCTTTTTGTATGACCAAACAACTCAATCTTGGTTTCATCAGTCCACATGACCTTCTTCCAAAAAGAAATTGGCTTCTCCAAATGTGCTTTTGCATACCTCAGCCGACTCTGTTTGTGGCGTGTTTGCAGAAATGGCTTCCTTCGCATCACTCTCCCATACAGCTTCTCCTTGTGCAAAGTGCGTTGTATAGTTGACCGATGCACAGTGACACCATCTGCAGCAAGTTGATGCTGCAGCTCTCTGGAGGTGGTCTGAGGATTGTCCTTGACTGATCTCACCATTCTTCTTCTCTGCCTTTCTGATGTTTTTCTTGGCCTGCCACTTCTGGCCTTAACAAGAACTGTCCCTGTGTTCTTCCATTTCCTTACTATGTTCCTCACAGTGGAAACTGACAGGTTAAATCTCTGAGACAGCTTTTTGTATCCTTCCCCTGAACAACTATGTTGAATAATCTTTGTTTTCAGATCATTGGACAGTTGTTTTGAGGAGCCCATGATGCCACTCTTCAGAGGAGATTCAAACAGGAGAACAACTTGCAAGTGGCCACTTTAAGTAGCTTTTCTCATGATTGCATACACCTGGCTATGAAGTTCAAAGCTCAGTGTGGTTACAAAACCAAAAAAAGTGCTTTAGTAAGTCAGTAAAAAGTAGGTACGAGTATTTAAAACAAGAAAATGATAAGGGTGCCCATACTTATGCACCTGTCAAATTTTGTTTGGATGCAGATTGCACATTTTCTGTTAGTACAATAAACCTCATTTCAAGGCAGAAACATTACTGTGTCCAATAATTATTAGTTATATCAAACTGAAATAGCTGTTGCAAAAACACCAATTTTTATAAAACATTAAGCTTAAGATTATTAGGGGTGCCCAAACTTTTTCATATAACTGTAATTGATGCATTCTGAAAGTGAAATTGGACAACAAAAATCAAGCCTAAGACCTCATTCAGATGTTCGTTTTTCTTGCATTTGAGAAAAACAGACTGATGAAAAAAGTGTCATCAATTTTTCTTGTACATGGGAAAAAAAAGGTTTATCTACCTTTTCCTTTCCGGCAGTATGTGAAAATCAGACTGCACTCAGATGTCAACTGAATGCTGACTGATTTTTTTGTGGACCCATAGGCTTGCATTGCCATTCCTCTAAAGTGTCTCAGGTACATATTTTAACCCAATGTGATATTGCATGTTGCTTGTATTCATGTGAGCAGCCTACCTAAACATGCTTCCATGGCTTGCAGTGTCTCCGGACTAGTCCCCCATCGTGCACATTTGAGATATCATTCGTCCGCAATTGCAAAGGAGATGCCAACAGAAGATCTTGATGATTTGCATATCTAAATACATTCAGTGTGGCAGAACATTCCTTAGTCAACCATTAATAACTTCATTAACAGCAGCCAAGACATGCAAGTATGTGTATTTCGCTCATACTCCATACTGAAGAAATTGTGATGTTTTGAAAATTTGTTTTACATTTTTTCATACTTTGCAAATAATTATCATGTCTATAGATGCTAAGTTTTCCAAAATGCCACAACGTTTCCTTCTTGATGTTGTAATTTCAATGTTGAGGAGTATATACAGTGGGTGAAATAAGTATTGAACAGATCAACTATTTTCTAAGTAAATATATTTGTTGTAACGGTGCTATTGACATGAAATTCTCACCAAATGTCGGTAATAACCTATCCTAACCACACAGGCAAAGAAATCAAACCAAAGATGTCCATAAATTATTGTGTAATAATGAAAATGACACAGGGAAGAAAGTATTGAACACATGAAGAAAGAGAGGTGCAAAAAGCTATGGAAAGTCATGACACCAGCTGAAATGTATCAGTAGTTAGAAAGCAATGCTGCCACTTAGTGAAAAAATAATATCAGCTGGTTCAACTAATTGCCTATAAAAAGGTCTCTCATTACTAAGATTCCACATAAGAAACACCTCATGATGGGCAAAACCAGTGAGCTGTCTCAAGACCGTCTTAACCTTATTGTTGACCTATTAAAGGTTCCAGTGAGCACTGTTGGGGCCATAATCCGGAAGTGGAAAGAACATCAATTTACCACAAACTGACCACAACCAGGTGTTTCCCATACAATTTGAGGCTATGTGCACACGTTGCGGAATTGCCATGGAAATTTCCACGGCAATTCCGCACCTCCCTGCCGCAGGAAATACGCATATTATAGGTATGCGTATTCCCGCTAAAAACTAGCGTTTTGCAAGCGTAATTAGCTTGCAGAATGCTAGCGTTTTACAAGTGATCTGACAGGTAGGTCACACGAGTCAAACAAGTGTTTGACTCGTGTGACCAACTTTTTTACTATTGATGCCGCCTATGTCGCATCAATAGTAAAAAGATCTAATGTAAAAATAAAAAATAATAAATAATGATATTCTCACCTTCTGGCGGCCCCCGCAGCCTTCCCGCCTCTCAGCGACGCTCCCGGCCAATCCCGTTCCCAGGAGTCCTTTGCGACAATCACCCCGATGACGTAGCATCTTGTGAGACCGCTACGTCATCTGGGGTGATCTCGCAATGCATTACTGGGAACGGGATTGGCGGGAGCGTCGCTGAGGAGCGGGAAAGCTGCGGGGACCGCCGGAAGGTGAGAATATCACTATTTTTTATTTTAATTATTGTTTTTACATGGATATGGTACCCAGGGCCTGGAGGAGAGTCTCCTCTCCTCCAGACCCTGGGTACCATCCGCACATGAACCGCTTACTTTGCGCATGGTGGGCACAGCCACATGCGGAAAGTAATTGGTTCAATGCATTCCTATGGCGGCGGAATCGCCGCGGTTCCGCAAAAAAGAATGAGCATGCTGCGGATTCTCCCGCGATGCGATTCCGCCGCGGAAAAACCCGCAGCATGTGCACAGCATTGCGGAATCCCATAGGCCATAATGTGTTGTATTTTGTAAGCGGTTTTGCCACGGTTTCGCGGCGTTTCCGCCGCGAAAAAACGCGGCAAAACAGCTAGGAATCCGCAACGTGTGCACAGGCCCTGATACCGATGAGTGAAAAGAATTATCAGAAAAGTTGTCTAAGATCCAAAGACCACCTGTGGAGCGCTACAGAAAGACCTGGAATCGGCAGGTACAGTTGTTTCAAAGAAATCGATAATTAATGTACTCAACCTCCATGGCCTGAATGCACACTCACCAAGCAAGACTCCATTGTTGAGCAAAAAGCATGTTCAAGCACGTTTAAATTTTGCTCAACAACACTTAGATAAGCCTGTAAAATACTGTGAGAATATAGTCTGGTCAAATGAGACCAAAATTGAACTCTTTAGATACCATAATATACACTAGGTTTGGAAGCCAAAAGGCATATCACCCCAAAAACACCATACCAATAGTGAAGTGGTGTGGGGCATTTTTTCAGCATATAGGCACTGGCAAACTTCATATAAGTGTACCAAGACATTCTTGAAAAAAAATCTGCTGCTATCTACCGAGATGATAAAGATGAAACCAGTGTGGACTTTTCAGCGAGACAATGATCTTGGGATCATGTTTGGACACACAGCCAAGGAAACTTTCAACTGGTTTCAGAGAAAAAAAAAAATAAAGCTGCTAAAATAGTACAGCCAATAACAAGACCTGAATCCAATAGAAATAACGTATATACTTGTGTATATGTAGACCCGAGTATACACCGAGGCACCTAATGTTGCCACGAAAAACTGGGAAAATGTATTGATTCGCGTATAAGCCGGGTATGCATTGTCCCCGCATCCCCATGCTGGTATGCATGGTTCCTCATCCCTGTCCTTGTAGGCATAACTCCTCATCCCTGTCCTGGTATGCATGGCTCCTTATTCCTATCCTTGTATGCATGGCTCTTATCCCCATCCTTGTCTGCATGGCTACTCATCCCTGTCCTGGTATGCATGGCTCCTCATCTTTATCCTTGCATGTGTAAGGTTCGGCCAGGGCGGTAGTCGCGCCCGAGGACTTCTGCTCCATCACACCCTGGCCTCCCCTCACATAAACATTGTGTCCATTAGTAAGTGTACCTGTCTCCAGGTCCAACTCCTTCAGAGTCTCCTCTCTTCCACTGGGAACTCTCTCCAGTCGACTCCATACAAACTGAGGCACAGTCCATTGCAACTTTTAAATGAACGACTTTACTAATTTCTTTACACAGCACATCTTTGTATTCCACAGCTTTTATCACAGGTTGTACAATACACAAGTCTCCATCTTTCTCTGCTCTTCTTTCATGGCCACACAGCATATACTCGGTTCTGACAGTCCCAGACGGTCTCTCAGCGTCCTCCCTGGTTGCCACTGCCACGGTTAGACACTCCTCTGTCTGTTTAGCCCCAGACATCAGATCATCCGTACCCGAAGACAGTTACCACATGGCGAGCGACCTGCCCTTCTGTACTGCCTTTGCTTCTCCTGAGGTACTTTCTATGGTCTCCAGTACGTTGCAGGGACCTACCACCTTTAACGGTAATGCAGCATCGTCCCTGCTCACAATCACTGGGCTTGGAGACTCCCTCAGCCAATTCATCCCTGTACTGAGGGAATCAGTCCATGCAACATGCTGCCACTTCATGGAGTTTCCTGCGTCCCTGTACTCTCTTGGCCTTTCCTTCAGCTTCTGTACCACACTGCTGTAGCCCACTGTAGCTCTATATTGCTGTTTTCCTAACCAGTTGTTGTCCTGACCTGTGCTATGGATGGGTGAGGCTCTTCCTTAAACGTTACGGAGCTAACTGCCCTGTCAGGGCTACCTAGCCCAACTGACTAAAATGTCGGATGCGCCCCGACTTAACCACAGTTAGCCCCTCCTACTTTTAACTATGTACATCCTGAGCATAACTTTACCCCCATCTAGTGGACTAAATAGGGTACTACACTTTCCCTACCATAAGGCTATACAACAATATACATTTATATAACAACACACTAACATATGCACATTTACTAATCTCTACACAGGATGGTCTCTGTAACCCCTTATATATGCATGGCTCATTATCCACATCCTTGTCTCCATGGCTCCTCATCCCTATCCTGGTATACATGGCTCCTTATCCTTATCCTGGTATACATGGTTCCTCATACCTATCCTTGTACGCATGGCCCCCTATGAGAAAAGCATAAAAATTACCTCCTAATTACCTTCTCTGCGTGCCCTCGCAGCATCTTGTTCCGGCTTCCAGCAACTCCTGCGGCCAAGCGATCACGTGTCCCTGCACACTAGGGTAATGAATATTCACCTCTCTCCACTCAGCGGGGACACGTGATCGTTCGGCCGCAGGAGCTGCTGGAAGCCGGAGCAAGATGCTGCAAGGGTGAGGAGGGGAGGTAAGTAAGAGGGTTTTTTTTAAAGCTGCTGGAAGCCGGCAGCTGCAGCTGTAAGGCTAAGTGCACACGTTCAGGATTATTTGTGTTTTTCACGTTTTTTCACGGGAAAAAATGCGTAAAAAATGCATGATTTAAGCATCCTATCATTTAGAATGAATTCTGCAATTTTTGTGCACATGGTGCATTTTTTTCCACGAAAAAAACGTATCTCGGAAAAAGAACCAACATGTTCATTAATTTTGCGGAATTCTAGCGTTTTTCCCGCTATATTATTGACCTAGAAAGTTCAGGAAAAAATCGCGGTAAAAACGCGCAAAATCCGCACAAAAAATGCACCAAAACACGGAAAAAAACGTGCGTTTTTACTGCGGAAAAAGTCCATTTTTGCTCAGGAAAATTCTGCACACATTCCTGAATGTGTGCACTTAGCCTAACTGTGCGCGCTATAAGAGAAATAAATATTCATTGCCAGGCACAGTTGCTGCTGCAGCCGCCAGCTCCTGCCTCCTGTGATCCGCTGCTCCGCCGCTCCCCCATCCCCGCCGGCTTCTGGGACAATGGCTCGTTTATAAGCTGAGGGGGCGTTTTCAGCACAAAAAAATGTGCTTAAAAACTCGGCTTGTACACGAGTATATACGGTATATGGAAGGAACTAAAGCTCAGCATTTATAGAAGGAGGCTAAAGAACCTTCAGCGTCTGAAGAGTGTTTGTGTGGAAGAATGGGCTAAAATCACACGAGCAAAGCATGCGACTTTTCTCCATACAGGTGGCATCTTGAAGCTGTCATCACCAACAAAGGCTTTTGTACAAATTATAAATTAAATTATAAGTAAGAGTGTGCAATACTTTTTCCTGTATCATTTCTCATAATTACACATAAGTTAATTTATGGACATCTATGGGTTGATTTCCTTACCCTGTGAATTTGATGGGTTCTGGTGAGAATTCATGTCATTAGCACTTTTAGAAATATACTTAATTAGAAAATTGGTGACGTATTCAATACTTATTTCACCCGCTGTATATACAGAACATATAATCCTATACATGTATGAATCTTAAAGATGGTGGTAATCTATTAATATATAATACATAATCTACAACTTTCATATATGCCAGATCAAGGAGATTATATCACATTATTAGACGAAATAAGAAGACCATACATAACAAGGATGCACTTGTAGAGAAGTGTTCGAACCCTATTCAGATGAATTGGAGAGTCCTACAATTTTCTGCAAGTAAACTGTTACCTGCGATAATACTTCAGAGGCATACTACCTTTCCATAGGTACATGTTCAAAAGGTTTAGTAGAGAATACCATGATGAAACATATAGTCATTTTTGAAGTTGCTACATTTAGTGTGTGGTCACCTGGGACTGATACTCTGACTCTGAAACCTTACAGTTTTTGTTTCTGATTTCTTTGACAAAAATGTTTCAGATATTTGGTGAAGCTTCACAAGCATAAACTAACATGCTGTGGATTTCATCTCCAACTTTGCTATACAGGAAAATACCCTTAACCATTCAAATCTCTATGTTTTCAGTGCTATAAACAAGTCGCTGTTTCTTATAGCTATGCAGGAAGTCAGTCCTACTCAGGGGCTGAGTAGGTGGCAGAAAGGTCAGAATGAAATTAGATAAAAAAATAGAATGTTTGGTTTCACTTACCAAAAGAGGCTGAGATCTTCAAAAGCACAGTGAGCAGCAGGGCAGGGTGGCAGGCTAGCATGTCTGCCCCAAATAACACATGAACCTTGATCTACTTCTTTCTTGTGCTGGACAGGTAGTGATCTGAATTTAAACCCTCTTCCAGCCCCAAGAAGAGGGGTCTACTTACTAGAGATGAAATAGGAACCCAACTAGAATGTGAGAGGAGCTGGATGCAACTCAAAATGTAAGCCAACACTAACAGTTTGTGTGCATGACTTCTTTTCTATTTAGTTGCTGTACATAGTTCTTTTTTTCAGTTTTTTTCCTTTTGCTTGCTGTCATGTTTTACAAAACGTCCTTTAACTTATTTCTGTTTGAAAACTCCTAAATTACAGTAGCGCCACTTATTGGAACTTGCAAAATTCCTTAAAGGGACCCTGTCACCTGATCAATGCTTCCCAAACCACTGGCAGCATTAATTAGATCCTGGCTGCACAATTCCAGCCAGGTATATTTTTCTTCTTTTTCTCAGAGAAAATTTACTTTAAAAGTCCAGTGCTGGTAGAGGTGATTGACAAGTCTCTTCCATAATGAGAGATTAAGCAGCAATGAGAAAAGCCATGCGGGGGTAGAGCCTTAATAGTATCATCAGAATTGGATTCTTTGTAGGAAAACAAAGGGCAGTGGGCACCACAAAAATAATAAAGGGTAGCACCAAGTGAGGGGAAGAGAACTTCGTTGCGCATGCGTGCCCGTCACTAGGGAAGCACGGTTGCTACACCATGTGTGCGTATTGAGAGTAAGGAACAGAGGGGGCATAGAGAAAGTGTGTGTAATCCAATTGTGGGATAGTTAACCCCTTCTGAGCAATCAAAAGACCGGTACTGTATACAGTAGATGTCATTCAGTAAATTGAGGTTTAATTAAATTGAAGTGGTATAGTATGAATAAGTGGCTGATGATGTTTCATGGTTATATAAACACACATATATATATATATATATATATATTATATATATCAAGAAATTATGAACCACCCACCATAGTGGTATAATCGGGATAAATATATTCTATTGGATACCTGTGGGGATAAAAAGGGTTTAAATGGGTAATGGGCTCGTATGTTAGAGACTCACATAACTGTAGAGAGAATCAGCGTGTCTGTAAGACAAGAGTAGATTAAAATTAGGTGCAAATTATAAAAACCAATCAATTTCCCTATTCAATTCCTTGGGTGCTAATGTGTCCAATTTATGTATCCAATAGTTTCCCTGGTTTTAAGCAATTTGATGTGATTGTCACCCCTTCTAGGTTGTGGGACCTGTTCTATGACCTGGTATCGCAGTTGTGCCACAGTATGTCTTAATTTGCAGAAATGGTCAGGTATTGGTAATCAAGTTCTTCCACAGCGTATCGTAAATTTATGGCTGGCGATATGATCTTTCACATGTTGGGTGGTTTCCCCTATATAAAGTAAAACACAGGGGCATTTGATCATGTAGACAATAAAATTGGAGTCACAGGTATAAAATCCCTTTATTGTGTATGTTTTACCTGTTCTTGGGTGGGTAATGTTTTCTGACTTGATTTCATTCGAACATGCTGCCCAGTTAAGACATGGATATGTGCCTCGTCTGCGAGTGCCAAGAAGCTGTTGAGTAGCTGTCGGACGTGCGCTGCCTGTATCATCCCTAACTATCTTGTCCCTGATGTTAGGTGGCCTTTTAGCGCACCTCAGGTTGGGCAGATTGAAGGGTTTTATGCTGGGGTATGCTTTGCTAAAAGCGGCCAGTGTTTCCTGATAATGGCATGCTCCTTGGGCATAAGTGGATGATACATATACACAAAAGGTACCCTTTCTTGATTATTTAGTCATGGAGGGGGAGATTGTCTATTCAAGGTATGACATGTTTCCTTCTCAAGGAGTTTATGTGGATACTGTCGCTCCCTGAATTTAGTTGACATATCCTCAAGTCTGGTGGAGAGAGTATCAGCGTCAGTGACTATACGGGCCACCCTTTTGAATTGGGACTATGGTAGACTAACTATAGTTGCCTTTGGATGACAACTGGTGTAATGCAACAGACTGTTGCAATCTGTAGATTTTGAAAATAGGTCTGTGCTGAGAGATCCATAGGAATCTTTAATTACCATAGTGTCCAGGAAGGAGACCCGATTCTTGTCATGATGTATGGTAAATTGGAGTTCAGATGTAATTGAATTTAGATAAGACAAAAATGATTGTAGGGACTGTGACGTTCCTGTCCAAATGTAGAAGATGTCATCTATATAGCGATGATACCCCATGACAAATTGAGTAAATAATTCACTAGGATAGATATACTGTTCCTCAAAATGATTCATAAATGTGTTTGCATAGGCCGGCGTGACATTCGAGACCATGGTGGTGCCATGGGCTTGAACATAAAACGTGTCTTCAAAAAGAACAAAGTTCTCATAGAGGACCAAGCTTAAAAGGTCCAGGCACAACTGTATAGAGGAATGGGACAGATTGGATGTCATGAGGAGTGATTTAGTTGTAAGGATACCCTTATCATGCAAAATGGATGTACAGTATATAGACTGTTGACATCTAGTGTGACCATCATGCTGTCAGGTGGTACTACTTTGATTTGTCTAATAATGCTGAGAAAATGTCCTGTGTCCAAGAGGAATGATTTAGTAGTTCTTACAAGTGGTGTAAGAAAGAACCTTCTCAAGAAACACAGAAAGGGGTGAGAGAATAGAGTCCATGGATGCCACAATAGGTCTGCCGGGAGGATTTGTAAGAGATATATGGATTTTGGGTAATATATAGAAGACTGGTGTAACAGGATGGGGATTAGTAAGGAATGTGGCAGTTTTCTTGTCAATAGTGTGGCTGTCAAAGTAGGTTCTAATGAGAGTTTGAATTTTAGTGTTAATAGTGGCCATCGAATCTCTGTGAATAATCCTATAAGTATCAGGGTCTGAGAGTTGGCGTTGTATTTCGTTGGAGTACATTATACGATCCACTATAACAATGGCCCCCCCTTTGTCGGCTGGTTTAACTATAATGTTTTTATTTTTTTGGAGTGATGTCAAAGCTTGCTTCTTGATCAGTGTTAAATTTTGGTGAGATGGAAAAATCCCAAGTGCTGCAGGTGAGATAGTTGTTTAATTTCTCTATCAATTAATGTTATAAAAGTTTCAGCGACATGGTGAGTATGTGGAGGATTGAACATGCTAGGGTTGTGTAAACCTAGGGAAGAGATTGAGAGCTCCGGAACAGAGACAATTTCAGAGAGATACACTGTTGTCGGAGGACCCAGCAGAAACGCCAAAATGAGTCTTAAGTCTGATGGTACAGTAAAGGTCCTTTTCCAGCTGGGGGGCATCCCAGTTGGGGGTCGGACAAAATGATAACCCTTTCTGTAGAACCGAAAGTTCTGCAGGGGAGAGTGTATAGCTTGAGATGTTTATCTCCAGGTTCGATGTCTTAAGGTACTGCCACACTAAACAATCCCGCTAGCGATCACGATAACGACGCATACTAATGCGATCGCTAGCGGGATTGTTTCTATATCGCTAAGTGCGGCCACATTTAGCGATATAGTTAACGACGCTATCGCCGTTAGCAATCTTCTTAACGACTTTAGCGGTACAAAAGTACCGCTAAATCGCTAAGAAAAGGTGCCACACTAGCGATATATACTTACCCAGCGGGAGCGCCGACGAGAAAATAGGGTCCGGAACGATTCCAGCGACGAGCGAGATCACAGCAGGAAGCTCGTCGCTGGAAGCTGCCGCACTGAACAACATCGCTAACGGGATCGCTAAATAGTGACGTTTTTTAGCGATCCCGTTAGCGATATTGTTCAGTGTGGCATACCCTTTACCTGGGAGCGGGTTGTCATCCTTTCTTCTCGATCTTCTTGTTGGTCTGCATGTTGGTATCCTCCCCTGCGGCCCTTTGGTAAAAAACGTTGCCTTCCTTGTTCGGTTGAGAAATTGCTGCCCGAGCTGAAAGACCCGTACTTGCGTTGGCCCTGCTCTCTTTGCCATGGATTGGTACCACTGGACTTGGTCCATTTGTAGACCTTATTGTTGAAATAATCATCAGTATCACATTGGAATTTAAGTCTCTTCCTCTCTTGTAACAATTTTTGGTGATCCGCTAGGATTTTGTCAGTCTTAATCTTAAGATTAATTCAATTCGTAGATGATAGAGTAGTGGTGAGCTGTGTTTCAATAGCCTGGATATTTTCCTTGGTCTCTGCAATCACTTTTTGAAGGTATTCTACAGTAAGCACAATTATATCAAGTGAACATTTGTTAAGGATTTTTTTTACACTTATCACAGTATTCCTTGTCATCAGAGAATAAGGTAGGACGTAGGTTGCTTCTCAAGACTCTCGGAATCTTGTCCTGTCTATGATATTCTGCCAAACGGATCCAGTGGAGGTCGTAGGAGACTAGTTTGCGTCTTTCCTTCTCATAGTCTCTTGTCCTTAATTCTTGTTTTGGAGTCTTAACCCCTTAACCCCCAATGGTGGTTTGCATGTTAATGACCGGGCCAATTTTTACAATTCTGACCACTGTCCCTTTATGAGGTAATAACTCTGGAACGCTTCCATGGATCCCGTTGATTTTGACAATGTTTTCTCGTGACATATTGCACTTCATGATAGTGGTAAAATTTCATTGATATGACTTGTGTTTATTTGTGAAAAAAATGGAAATTTGGCAAAAATTTTGAAAATTTCGCAATTTCCAACTTTGAATTTTCATGCCTTTAAATCACAGAGATATGTCACACAAAATACTTAATAAGTAACATTTCCCACATGTCTACTTTATACATCAGCACAATTTTGGAACCAAAATTTTTTTTTGTTAGGAAGTTATAAGGGTTAAAATTTGACCAGCGATTTCTCAATTTTACAACACCATTTTTTTAGGGACCACATCACATTTGAAGTCACTTTGAGGGGTTCATATGATAGAAAATACTCAAAAGTACACCGTTCTAAAAACTGCACCCCTGAAGGTGCTCAAAACCACATTCAAGAAGTTTATTAACCTTTCAGGTGTTTCACAGGAATTTTTGGAATGTTTAAAAAAATTATTTTTAACTTTTTTTCACAAAAAATGTACTTCAGATCCATTTTTTTTTATTTTACCAAGGGTAACAGGAGAAATTGGACCCCAAAAGTTGTTGTACAATTTGTCCTGAGTACGCTGATACCCATATATGCAGGTACACCAATGTTTGGGGGAATGGCAGAGCTCGGAAGGGAAGGGGCACCATTTGACTTTTCAATGCAAAATTGGCTGGAATTAAGATTGGACACCATGTCGCGTTTGGAGATCCCCTGATGTGCCTAAACAGTGGAAACCCCCCACAAGTGACCCAATTTTGGAAAACTAGACACCCTAACAAACTTATCTAGACTAGATGTGTGGTGAGCACTTTGAACCCCCAAGTGATTCACAGAAGTATATAATGTAGAGCCTTAAAAATAAAAAATCATGTTTATTTCACAAAAATGATGTTTTCACCCACAATTTTTTATTTTCACAAAGGTAACAGGAGAAATTGGACCCCAAAAGTTGTTGTGCAATTTGTCCTGAGTATGCAAATACCCTATATGTGGGGGGAACCACTGTTTGGATGCACAGCAGAGCTCGAAAGAGGAGCACAGTTTGACTGTTTCAATGCAGAATTGGCTGGAATTGAGATCGGATGCCATGTTGGAAAGCCCCTGATGTGCCTGAACAGTGGAAACTCCCAATTCTAATTCCAACTCTAACTCTAATTAGAGATGAGCGGTGTTCAAAGCGAAGTGTTCGCCAATTTCAAATTCGAGCTGTTTTGGGCGGTGTTCGAGCCGTTCGACGAACCCGAGCGATTTTGAAAAAATCCGGCTGTTCGAGGTTATGTTCGATAACTGTTCGTGCACCTAAATCGTCACT
The DNA here is from genome assembly GCA_033576555.1 of Oophaga sylvatica. Lineage (NCBI taxonomy): Eukaryota > Metazoa > Chordata > Amphibia > Anura > Dendrobatidae > Oophaga > Oophaga sylvatica. The sequence goes on along the minus strand of JARQOD010000001.1, from coordinate 561,130,572 downwards.
GGATTTTTTCACAGTAATGCTGAGAATCACTGTTAATACCCAGTTTGAGTGTACAGTGGGGCAGGGGGAGTGGCATGGGATGGATCTCTGCAGAAATAATGAAGATCTCCATTTTTTTTT